>JAKTTT010000004.1:0-604437 GCA_030581615.1 Alloascoidea africana
TTTTGATCCTGGAATGTTATTATTGGAGGACGTTTATGGTTAGTAGCTTCCTGGTTGACTGCCAGTAAAAACAGTTTGGTTCGGAAGATTGGGATTTCTTTGGAAGCTTCGTGGAAGAAGCTTGGTTTTAACAAGGGGAGAATGTAAGAATTATGATTCTTATGAACAAAAGGCTCAGTATATTCAAGAATGGTGTAATAATGAGACTGAAGTCAAATAGTATAAATAGAACTTTGTTTGTATATTTAGTTTTCTTCTTCTTAAGCTACTTAATGACAATCTTTTGAGCCATAAACTTGAGAGTTCAGAACAGAGGTTCTGTTCTCTCACAAAATCAAAAATTAGGGCGTGTGGCGCAGTTGGTAGCGCGTTAGATTTGCATTCTAAAGGTCTCTGGTTCGATCCCTGACTCGTCCAATTGTTTTTTTTCAATCTTGTTTTCTTTCTCATTCAAACATTGTTAAGACAATAAGAACTTTGATAAAAAAAATTCTGAAGAACGCGCAAAGTCCAACAATAGGCAGATGCCATAACTTCTTTGCCATTGTCCATGATTGCGAGAGAAGCATAAACGAAGAGCGAGACTAGATTATTTTATATTTTGATGGATATCTACCATCATACCCAGCGCTTGATCTTTATTACTCGGTTTAGTTGCAAAACATGAAAATATAAATATAGCAGGATATAGATTCAATTCAGCTCGTCCTCCTTAATCCTTGAAACATGGAGGACCTTTCAATCAGGTCCATAAAAGAGATATTTGAGAGGAATACTATCTTTTATAGGAGCCATAGAAAACTTAGCTGTCTACTACGGAAAGTGCTGTCTACGTATCTATTGAGCTTAGCCTCAAAGAAATCATGAACTGAGGATGTGTAAGAGTAAAATGGGCTCCATACATTGCACTTGTAGCTTTTCGTGTTTATGATTGGCATAGTCAATTCGTTGGATAGCTTTCTAGCTTCATGTCATTTGCATCTCTTTGCTTACAGCACACCTGCACTCCGAACATGCCAGATCTCCTTTGCTTTCACAAATCGTGTTTGATCTATCTGGGGACTTCAGGAATGATCTCATTTCCTAGAGATAAACAAGATTCGTTCTATTGATAGCAGAAAAATAAAAAACATAATCTTACTCTTTTATGTTCAATTTCAAAGAATAAATAACTAATGAATTCCATTAAATAGTTAAAAGACTGCAATCGGAAACTTAGGAGTGCTCAAGAGGTGGCAGTTTCACTGCCTTCGCCTTGAGGCTTCATAGTATATGTGTATTACCCGGCCTATCTTCTCCCGATTGTGGACAACACCAAGTCATCATTAGCCAGCCTATACAGTCAAAATTCCACAGTAGAAATGGCAGAACAACCAATCGGTATGTCTACTAATTGGTTAAGAATCAATTCATATATTACGCTGGCGTAAAGCTAGGATTAGGCTTTTGGAATTGCCTTCTCAACTAACTGATCCGAATAGTGCTTGACCAAGGTACTGGTTTTGTTAAGATTGGTCGTGGTGGCACAAACTTCCCAGACCACACCTTTCCTTCAATTGTCGGTCGTCCCATTCTTCGTGCAGAGGAGAGGACTGGCGATGTTGAGATTAAAGATATCATGTGTGGCGATGAGGCCAGTGCCGTTCGTACAATGCTCGAGGTTTCCTATCCTGTGAGTATTACCACTATTCTGTACTCCTTTACAAGCACAAGTACTGATACTGAAACTTTTGATTTAGATGGAGAATGGTATCATCAAGAATTGGACAGATATGGAACACCTTTGGGACTATGCGTTTTATGAGCGAATGCAAATAGATCCCAGGGGTAGGAAAGTCCTACTGACAGAACCCCCCATGAATCCACTGAAGAACAGGGAACAGATGTGCGAGGTTATGTTTGAGAAGTACGGATTTGGAGGAGTGTATGTGGCGATCCAGGCAGTACTTGCCCTTTATGCTCAGGGGTTATCTTCTGGTGTCGTTGTAGATTCCGGTGATGGTGTAACCCATATTGTCCCTGTCTATGAGTCTGTTGTTTTGAACCATCTTACAAAGAGACTGGATGTTGCAGGGCGTGATGTTACAAGACAGTTGATCAACTTGCTGTTGAGAAGAGGATATGCCTTCAACAGAACTGCGGATTTTGAAACTATCAGACAGATCAAGGAAAAGTGCTGCTACGTCTCCTACGATTTGGAGCTTGACAGGAAGTTAGCTGATGAAACAACTGTTTTGGTCGAGTCTTACGACCTGCCAGATGGAAGAACAATTAGAATTGGATCAGAACGGTACGAGGCACCAGAATGTCTTTTCCAACCCAGCTTGGTAGACGTTGAGCAACCAGGCATTGCCGAGACTCTGTTCAACACCATTCAGAGTGCAGATGTAGATGTTCGATCCTCGTTATACAAGGCAATTGTTCTTTCCGGTGGTTCCAGTATGTATCCGGGTTTGCCATCCCGATTGGAGAAAGAGTTGAAACAATTATGGTTGACAAAGGTACTTGGAGGGAACCCAGAGAGGCTGAGCAAGTTCAAAGTTAGGATTGAAGATCCACCTAGAAGAAGGCATATGGTTTTCCTCGGTGGGGCCGTTTTGGCAAATATTATGGCTGACAAGGATCAAATGTGGATAGGAAAGGATGAATGGGAGGAACAAGGCCCACAGATTTTGACAAAACTCGGACCAAGATAAATTGTGTGCTTTCTTTAGTTTGGAACGTTTGGTACTTGTTTACTCTCAATTGAATAGAACCAAAAGATCAAAACCGTATATTCGAGTATTTCACGTTTTGCTTTTTATTTTCCATGTTACTCATTCCGGTAAAAGTAGTTGACGATTGGCTCAATTCAGAGAGAAGTGGCATCAATGATCCAATACCATTAATGCGTAGCGATATATTTGAGCGCTAATCTTTTTAATGTATGTCTGATGTTAGATCGCTGTTAGCAGTTGCTTTAGCATCGAGAAGCATAGATGATCGCAGGACGTGTGCTCTACTCTCAACGCCGATGCTGGAAAGATTATGGTGCTCACTTTTCGATCCAGTCTGTTCCAAACTTCAAGTACCAGCTAGCCAGACGCGGTTTCTATTCGGTCACGGGTAATCATAATCTTGGCGGATTCAAACGAGAATAGATTATATTAGAAGAAAAGCAAAGCCTGCAGTTCATTATTATTTACCCATGTAGCACATTTTAGTGAACAGATCTATCTCCACTATGCAAGGCTACAAACTTACAAAGACTAGCTAGCAACTCGGGAAATTCCTAAGTGTGTAACGTGGGAGTAGATCCGAAACAATCTATCTTTAGTGGTGCAGTCACTGTCAACACGTTCTTTGATCTTATCCCAATGATGCCTCATTGCGGAGAAATCAATGGCCTGTCTTGTTCCCCTCGTATCAGAATAAGGATTCCATATCCGGAAAAACTAAGAAATTGTTAAATGATAAAAGTAAAAGTGGGAGGTTTAAGCCTCCACAATGTCCTGAGAAAAAATATGATTCAGATCATGGCTTTATTTTAGAAAACCCACAGATCACAGTTCATCTATTCAATGTGTAAATCTCAGAAATTACTTTATTTTTCCTATCACAGAACGAAAACCAAGTACCAAGCAAAATCGAAAAGCTTGTTTTGTTGCAACAAAAACCTCCAGGCAGTCAAACAGCAAAGAGAGTTGCAAAAGACCTTTTGACCAACTTTGACATCAATAGGTGATGACTTGAAAGCAAATTGAAAAAGATGATAATCCAAACAGGATAAAATTCAGAGCCCTGTCCAGATTCGAAATTATCATATTTAGCATAGTAAAAGTTGCTTAATTGTTTCTTCTTAGCAACCGGGGCAAACATAGATGCTGTTGGCAATTAGCCTACTTCAAACGTATAGAGATCCCTGCGGCAAACGACAAATGGGGAATATCGCCCTAATCCTGGTGTATAAATATCATGTCGAAACTCTTTTTTCAAGATTGGGCCAGTCACCTCCCTGCAACTTTAGAAATATAGCTTGAGATACTAAAAGATGAAGACCAGCGTACTTCCTGAAACTATGAAGGCTGCTACGTTTGGGGGACCTCGAAACATTATCATTGAGACCAGGCCGACGCCAGTGATCCAACAACCAACTGACGCAATAATCAAGGTAAAAATATCTGGATTATGTGGTTCAGAACTACACACTTATAGAGGCAACCTGGCCACTGGCCGAGGACACATAATGGGCCATGAGTTCACGGGTACTGTTGTCGCGGTTGGGGATGGAGTACAAAAGTTCAAGATCGGAGATGAGGTGGTTTCCACGTTCACCTCACAATGTGGAGAGTGCTGGTACTGCAAACGAGGATATTCAAGTCAATGCCCAGAAGCGCTTGTGTTTGGAACTCCAAAGTTGGACGGTGGACAAGCTGAATATTGCCGGATTCCGTTTGCGGACGGGACTTTGTTCCACAAGCCCGAAGGTGTAGATGATAAGCTACTGGTCTTGATGGGAGACATTTTCACGACTGGCTACTTTGGTGTGACCAACTTTACAAATACCGCGACCAAGAGCCAAATTGAAGAAGCGGTCGTGGTCCAATTTGGATGTGGCCCAGTGGGACTTTGCGCTCTGGCTTCGGCCAAGGCATTAGGGATAAAAACGGTCTACGCTGTGGATGTGGTGCCAGATAGATTGGAGATTGCTAAAAAGTTTGGTGCAATTCCTTTGACTTTGAACTCTGACGACATTGAAAAGACCGTCAAAGAAGCAACAAATGGGCGCGGAGCAGATCTTGTCTTGGAGGTTGTTGGCAGCGAAGATGCTCTTGCACTGGCATTCAAAGTTGTTAGAGCCTGTGGCTTTATCTCCTCAATTGGGTACCAGCATGGGAAGCTTCCCTTCAGTGGTCTTGACTGCTATCTTAAAAATATAAGACTCCAGTTTGGAAGATGTCCCTGTTGGTCTTTGTTCCCCAGCGCGCTTGAAGTTTTTGTCAAAGTTGCGGACCAGTTTAGTGACTTTATTGATTTTACCATGCCTTTGGAGGACGCTCCAAAAGCGTATGAAATGTTTGATCAATGCAAGGCAAGGAAAATTGTATTTTCACTTTAGTATACCAAAAGAAGATGAATGAATAGCACATAATGAGACTTATACCATTAGAGAATACTTAAAAGTCAGGTTCATAACTATCTAGATGATGCCTTTTTTCTGTTCAAGAAGTATTGATATTTCACAAAACAGATCCTCCCTTCATTCCACTTGTCCGAAAACTGAGCAGAAATGGGACAAATATTTATTATATCATCCGAATCATCATTATTTGTACATTGTGACAGGAAGAGTCAAGATCTCAATGATTTTTGCCACTATAGAATCAGAATCGTGTATATCGCCAATTGCAATAAGCATAACTTTCCAAAAACTTTAACTATTTGTATTGCCAAACCCTACTTTTTCATTTTCCATTTCCAAAAAGTCAAGGAATCACAAAAAACTTCTTGCCGTAGATGATGGCGTTATATAGAGCCAGTGAACTAATTCCTATCATACCCGGTCGTACTTTGAGACCAGTATGCAACGATTTCCTGCCACTGGACATGAGATAGAGAATTGACCAAGCACTGGTGAATCCTGCACCGTTGATCACATCTCCATCAAGAATTATGAATCCTAAACGGTGGCAAAGAAACCAAAAAATATAATGTGTCAGGAAGAACCAATTGCTAAAAAGCCCTGAGAGGTACTTACCTCCAAGTGCAAAGACGCTTCCAAACCCAAAGGCCCCAATCTTCGTGGGCCGTAATCGTAGAACGTTATTTGCAGTTGTAGGGGCCTTTACGCCAGCAGCAAATACTAGATAACACGATTGGGAAAGCAAGCATTGGAATTAGCTGGAAAAATCTTCCACATAGAGTATTCATATCCACACTACATACATGAGCCAGAGAGCAGCCAAGCAGGGATTGGTGTGTTTGCGGTCTGAAATGCGAGGTCTAAGTAGTCAGTTGCATTGGGCTTTGTTGAGGATTTCGAAGGACCCTCTACTATCGGTGGAGATGGAGTTGGTGGTTGTGAATCCGACATTGCTATCAATGGACCAATGGTGATCTACTGGTGTGGAGGAGAGAGGTTTAGTACTATATGGGCCGAGACAATACGATGATGGAGCACAAAGAGGTGGAGGAAGGGTGCATGGACGAAAACCATTGGCTCTTACGATAAAGACAGAAATGTCAGCTTCTCCATTTATATAATGTATTCAAAGCATATAAGGGATAAATATAAATAAGAGCAAACAATAATTTAGCAAGAAATGGCACAATCAAAACTGGGTGAATCATAACAACGATGGTTTAGATAAACACAAAGAAAATCAACTTGCAACAGAAGAGAATTCGAATTGGGAAGCTTTTTAAAGATAAACAATCATAATCTACAAGATAAAAGAACCAAACAAAAAGTGTACTCGCAACAAGTGACTTCTCGGCATGAAGTAATGGCAGTTTTTTTCTAACTCTACAAATGGCATGGGCTTTTTTGTAGAAATAAGGTGGTGTGCCAGAGACGTCATGGAACATATAATAGATTTGTAGCGAGATCTACATTCCCACCTGTTGTCCGTAAAGCGGCTAATACCTGCTCCTTATCAAAGCCTTGGTTCATGAGTCTGGCGACCTTTGCCTCCAAGCCATCCTTCTTGCCAGCCGACTTTTCCTTGGGCTCTTCCTTTGGTGCTGCGGCGGGAGCTGGTTCTGGTTCTGGTTTTGGCTCAGGAGATTTTGGTCTCGCATAATCTGCTGTTGGAATAAAGCCTGCCTCTCCTCCACCAACGGAGACAGTGCTGGCTGAAAAATTAATAGATCCTCCATGCCGTTTAAGAACTAATGATGTTGGTGTTAGGTTTTGGTAGTGTTTTAAACCAACTGTAAGAAAACTCACTGTCTAGTCCCAAGAAAACGTCAAACCCTTTGCCTTCAACTACAGTAAACGCGCTAGGGAAAGTCTTATCACCGATTTTCAGAGGAGCACTATGGATCCGTCCTAGAATTTTCAAGCTTCCGAAAACTCCAACTGTGCCTGTGAATCTCTTGTCCATTAGTCGCATAATTCCACATTTTTCTGCACATTCAGCGGTAACTAGAACAAAAGTCAGCATAGGGTCAATTTCACCCAATTTGGGGTGTGTAAGGGTAAGCCGAACGTACTCATCGTAAATCTGGAAGTTGTATCGACACAGGACAAAACATCCACGCCGTTGACTTGCGCATTCACAAAGATCAGATTCGAGTGCTGGAATTGGTCTGGGTGATCCTGTAACGCATACAACATGGATTGAATAATTTCACTTTCCTTTAGAAGCTCTTTAATTCTCTTTTCGTTTGCCTCGTGAACCGGACTGTTTACCATTCGCATCAAATCGTGCTGCACAACCTCCCGTCTTTTATTCTCCAGTTCCATAATCTTTGTCCAGTCTTTGCCATCCAGAGGTTTCCCCCAACAGCTTTGGACGTAGGTGTAGATGGTATTTGTGACTTCGGTAATCTCTTTTGCCAAATCTTCGGGTTTCTTCTCCGGGGCCGGTGCAGGCACAGGTGGCTTCGCCTTCTTTTCTTTCGGCTTCGGAGCCGCGGCAGAGCCACCTTTGGAATTGACACTCACCGTGATAATCTCATCACCTTGGAAACCCCACTGATGAAGTGTCTTGTCGTCTCCTTCCAGACGGATCAGTTGGTGGTAAAGGATTTGCTCATCGGGAGGGATTCCAGTCTCGCTTTGAACACATGCCTTGAAGTCAGCTAGAGTAATTGAGGTTGAGACATCAAGAGATATCAAATCCATTTTGTCATGGTCATATGTGACCCATAAAGTTAATCTCATTTTTCAAAATTTTTTTTTTTCGCTGCCTTCTTTTGGAAAAGCTAGTTATGTGTTTTGGTGGCAGTTCGGTCAACCAGCCAGTTCTATAGACGATGCCAGCAACAACAGCAGCAACAAAGTTCTCTGGGTAGATAGAATCAATCGGCTGTAGAGTCTATGTAATGGAAGAAGAGAGAACGGGAATTCAAGAACAACTACACTTTATATCCAGGGCCAGGCCTGGTTATTCTGTTGATCCTTTCTTAATTGTGTGATCTGCAAAAGTGCCTATTACCCGATTTGGCGATGGCGGCGCTTTATCCAGGCACTGGCCTAACGGCGCTACAGGAGCGGGCGTCCCGGGCCGTGCTGGTGTGTACCGCCCGTGGTAAAACCGGGAACGGGCACCCAGATCCACCTTCGCGTTAGAATTGTGTCCGCTCCAGTCGATCCCGGTCACAAGAACTGTAAAGAGGGAGGAAAGGCCAATAGGGTGGCGTGTCCCGGCGAGAAAGAGCATCGCTGGGTCGGATCCTGCTGCTAACCTTGAGCTGAAATGAGATAATCCAGTGTCTTTGCTTCTCTCCCATGCCAAGCCAGTTTCTCCCCACCTCCAAAAGCGTGGCAACTCTTCGGAACATATTTGCTACTGGAAAAAAAAGACAAAAACTCTATCTCTCGCAAGAATGACTTCATGGGTCTCCCAGCTGTGTCTGTTGCTTGAGATTGGCTTTGACGTCACAGACCTTGCAGAACACCACGATGGTGAAACTTCTCCAGGTGTTTACTGACAGACCCATGGCTCATCTCATATCCACTCACATCTCCACCTCACCCTCAACCTCAATCTGAGCGCTGCTGCTGCGGCTGGCACTCCTCCCCCAACTCCTCCACCATGCCTGGTCCACAGGGTTCCCGTGTAGATGCTACGCGGCTGTTGCAAGAGCACTAACTTGCTCTCTCCGCACAACCCTGCCAAAGGCAAAACAGAAAGAGAAAGAGATCTAGAATAAAACCTGCCAGCAGTTTGTTCTGGAATAGAAAATGGTGGTGGTGGTGGCGGTATCAAACATCTTCAGTAGAGCGGTAAGGACCGTGGAACTTCTTAACATCCGTTCTGATGTTACGGGTTTTACCACACCTTGCGGTTCCCCTCTCAAGCACACACACATTTTAAACCATATTGGTCCGTCCACACATCTTTTTCTGGTCTTGGTCCTGGTCCTGGTCCTGGTCCTGATTGCTGAGAGGGGGGCCAGTGGGGCTGATAGCGAAGGCGCAGACAGGAGGGGCAGGAGGGGAGCTGGATCAATTAACTTCAGAAACTTTATCACCTAACTAATGGAGATGAGATCCATCGCGAGCCAGGGAGATTCCATAGTGAAGAAACCATGGATCCTGGTTATTGAGAGACAAGTTGAGGATGGAAATGAAGAGTGGGGTACGCTTTGCTTAAACTTCAGCACCGAAAAAGGTTTTGGACTGGAAAGATTAAAGTTAATACTTACAGACATTTCTCGTTCAGATCTGAGATCTTATATCTACTTTTTTTTTCTTTAAATTCATTCGATTTTCCCCAAGATTTTATCCATCAATTCTCAGCTTCGCTTCAGTTTTCCTGTCATTTAACCATCATTTTTTGTCATTAATTGTGGTTTTTATTTGTTTCTGATTTTTCTTTTCTTCTTTCTGGGACTCACACAGAGAAAGATCTTGGCACTCAATCGTTTTTTTCACGCGTATACAGAAAAAAAAACCTCCAGTTAAGAATGTCGTCTATGCAAGAAATTCAAGCCCAATTGATGCCTCCCGGTGCTGCTCCGGGCACTGGAGGCACAAAAGTTGCTGAACTCATAAAGAAATTGCTCAACCTGACATCTGTTGCCGATGTTCCTGATGAATTGGTCAACGCGGCAAAAGGATCCTCTATGGCCACCTTTGGTGGATTTCCTGACACCAGTGATTTTGTTCCTAGTGGACTGTTTATCGCTATTTTTTCAATTTTCTTCTTAGCACACATGTACATTTTTGTCAAGAACTTGAGCAGAGGCCATCGTTTTTTCTTGTCACTTGGGTTTGCATTTTACTCACTCATGAACATTGTGGGTTTTGCAATTAGAATAAAATGGGCTGAGGTGTTTCTTAATGTTAATATGGGACTCATTTCCACTGGTTTGATCGTCGTCTCAAGCATTGTACTTGCTTCGCTCAACGCAATCTTAGCGCATCGCATCTTTACATGGAAGCACCCTGAAGCTGGTCAATCTAGATGGTTCAACATCCACATGTATGTTATCTACTGTATGGTGGTAGCTATCATTGTTATGGCTCTTTGTGCTCAGATTATCCCGAACTTGCACTTTTTAAGCCCTAAGAATTATCTTCGATGCAAACAAGTGAACCGTGTCGCTGCTATATTTGCCTGTCTCTATTCAATTACTGCTCTTTCGCTTTTGGCAAATGCCTTTATCATCCCTCCAGGAACAGTGTCTGGTCACTCTCCTTTTAAGAGATGTGGACAAGAGATGCCTCTCACCTATAGCCCTTACTGGATTGAGAGCTACAGCATTTGGTACTTTGTTCCAAAAGGCTCTGTCAGACCAATTTATCGAAACAGCCCCTTGGCAAAGGCCATCCGTGTGATAAATTCTACCAAGGTGCCTGCTGGTGGGAGAGCCAATATGTTGCATCCGTCTCCCAAGGATGGATTCCAAATGGAAGTCTCGGTTGCTATCATTACTATTTCTTCAATTGTGATTTTGCTTGGCTCCATTTTCAGATGCGTTTCAACTTTCATTGACCAACATGCTGGAGGTTATGGAACTGGAATTCCCAGAGGCAGTTGGGTCTTTGAGTCAAAGGTTATGTACATTGTGTATCCTGCTCTTCAGGTTGTTGTCAACATCCTTTATCTTTTCTTCAGAGTGGATCTCAGGTTCTATATCCCCGATATGGCTCTTAAAACCGATGGTCCTCTTGAAGAGCAAACCAGCTTTGAAGGTCTTGAAGACAAGCCAAGCATGGAGCTACGCAGTAACGCCAGCGCTAAAGGAACCAAAAACAATGCGTTGGAGAACTCGATTACTGGTTCCAGCTAAGATTTATGTTTTGAATATTTATGACGCTCTTTTTACTCTTTCTCTGATGAAAAGCATATACGGCAAGGTATAGATATAGAACTATTAGTTTTTTTTAAGACTTTGATAGAGATTTACTATTGAATACTACATGGATTATGTTAAAGCCCACACTGTTCTAGTAATTTTGCAAGGTTTAGACAATAGTTCCGGCTTCCGAAGGAATTAGAATTCTAATCAAGCCAAGAGATTCGCTTCAACCCAATCTCTTTTTGTTGAAAACCTGAATCTAACCCGTTCAGTGATTAATGTCCAGTTCTAATATTAAGCGCTGACCCAGAAATCTTTATTCTGACGTCCGGGTAATGTGCAGGAAGATGCCATGAAAAAAATATAAAATCAGAGTTGAAGACTTTAATGGTCCATCTCTGTCGTTCAGATTGTTTACATTCAACATATCAGGCAATATAAGAATACAGTGGGTTGAATCAAAACATGTCCGATTCCGATTTTGCGAGTCTGGGATGTCCAAGGTGGCTTGTTGAAGCCCTAAATTCAATGTCTATATTTAAGCCATCGGCAATCCAGAAGGCATGTATCCCATCGATCTTAGAAGGTATGTGATATGAAAAACACTTTTCATTATCAGTGACAAGATATACTAACTTTATGTACTTTAGGGAGAGATTGTATTGGAGGGGCCAAGACTGGTAGTGGTAAAACGATAGCGTTTGCAGCGCCCATGATGACAGAATGGTCCAAAGATCCTATGGGAATATTTGGTCTTGTTCTGACGCCTACAAGAGAGCTTGCTGTTCAAATAGCCGAGCAGTTCAAAGCTCTTGGGTCTGCTGTAAACATTCGAACGTCAGTTATTGTTGGAGGTGAGAGCATAGTGGAACAAGCAATCGAGTTGCAGAGGAAACCGCATTTTGTGATTGCAACGCCAGGAAGACTGGCTGATCATATACGGAGCAGTGGAGAAGACACGATAAAGGGTCTAAGACGGGTAAAGTACCTGGTTTTGGATGAAGCTGATAGGCTACTTAGCAATAGCTTTGGAGACGATTTGAAAGACTGCTTTGGCATATTACCACCCCCAACTGAACGCCAAACTCTGCTATTCACCGCTACTGTTACTGATGCAGTAAGGAGTTTGAAGGATAGACCCACAAAGGAAGGCAAACTGCCTACAGTGGTACACGAGATAGACACAGTGGATACGTTCATTCTACCAAAAGGTTTAAAATCTAGTTTCATATTGATGCTGGAACATGTTAAAGAGGCTTACTTGTACAGTGTATTAACCCAAGAAGAAAATGCAAAAAAATCGGCAATTGTGTTTGTGAATAAGATCTTCAGCGCTGAATTATTAGGACGAATGCTTCGAGAGCTAGATGTTAGATGCACTTCACTTCACTCTTCACTACCCCAGAGCGAGAGAACAAATGCTTTACAGAGATTTAAAGCTGGCGCTGCGAGAGTTCTCATCGCCACAGATGTGGCTGGAAGAGGTTTAGACATACCAGCAGTTGAACTCGTCATAAACTACGACATTCCTGCAAATGCAGACGACTATATCCACCGTGTTGGTAGAACAGCGAGAGCCGGGAAAAGCGGTGAAGCGATTAGTTTTGTTTCCCCGAAAGATGTGGAGAGAATCGAAAATATAGAATCAAGAACAGGTGTTAAACTGGAAAAATATGAGGCAGTAACAGACGATATGATTATCAAGAGCTCGCTGCAGCAAGCAAGTGTCGCCAAGAGAACCGCTCTTTTGGATATGGAAAAGATCAATTTTGGTGAAAAGAAGCGTATCAATAAGAAGAAAGCAGGACTGTGGCGGGAAGCTCCCGAGCATAAAAAGAAAAAGAAAAAGACATTGAAATGAATGCAGTACAGTTTTTAAAACGTTATCTAATAGAAGTATCCCCTCACTGAGCATTCAATATATTCATGATCATCAAGCAATTTTTTTTTTTATGAGTTCAGCTAACCCAAGGAAGACTGACTGACGTATTTCAGTGATGAAATGTTATACCATTGCTTGAAGATAAACAGATATGCTTCTACAGTATTGTTGTCTAATCTCAGTTATTCGGATCAATGCTGTCTTAGAGTATGATGTTCTAATATTAAGTTGCTTTGGCCTTAAAGTGTCCTATTCACATATGCAAGAATACTCCTCTTTTCTTCCGTCTTTTATATCAGTCATTTCTACGTGGGGAATCATAATTCTGTATAAATTTCAGCTTGTTAAACCTAAACTAGATATATGATGACATAATAAATGAATGACAAAATCAAAAAGTAATAAATCAAAAATGTAGTTATTCCTCAAGTTCAGTTAATGGTAATTCTTCTTCTCGAAGCTTGAGATTCCTGGGTCTTTGGGATAATCAACTCCAAAACTCCGTTCAAGTATTTGGCCTTAATCTTCTCATCATCAACTTTTGTGTCTTTGGGCAATTGAATGCGTCTTTCGAATTTTCCATAGCCACTCTCTCTTCGGTACAAGTTCTTCTTTCTTTCTTCCGTCTCTTCCTTTCTTTCTCCAGAAATGGATAATTGATAGGTTCTGGGATCAAACTCAATGTTGATGCTCTCTTGTGGAATTCCAGGAATGGTCACTTGTAATTCGTACTCTTTATCATGATCGTAAATATCCACAGTAGGCACAATTGAAGACTCGGCTTCAAAACCAGAGAATGGACCCCATCTGCTCAAAGGAGTGTTCCAGTTGGATCTTGTAGCAACCTGTCTGTCATTATCATCCTTTGATTTTCTGTTCGACTTGCGTTCAATTGGCCTGTTGAAACCCTGGGCTTGTAGAGACCTATTAAAGGTATCAACTTCTCCATTGACAGCGTCAAAAAAGTCCCAAAATGGTGAGCTTTGAAACAATGACATTTTTAAATGCAGTTAGTATTTGATGATTGTTTTTTGTGGCGCTTAACTGAAAAGATAACCAGAATAGAAAGTTTGTTGATGAAAGATGATTCAAGAGGGAAGAATCAGCCCATTAAATACTTTTCAAATCTAATCTTTAACGTGTTTACTAGAATATTCTTCAATAAGTGCTATTGTTGGTGTTGATTGGTGATGGGCCTTCTGGAAGCATCCATATGCATCATACCATCAACACCAAAGTTGAAGTAGCCTGGAGAAGCTTCTAGAGCACTCAATTCTATTTGACTCGCCACTAAATTTCTGAGTTGTATCTGAGAAACTAGGTTACTCGTTTGCCTTCTTACAAGTTATTTTTTGATTAATTGGCTATATGATACACACGTACTCAATAGAACGGACACCAACCCCAGAATATACAGCTTAGTCTTTCAGGGTCTGTCGCTTCCTGGATTAACTGACTGACGATTGCCTCAACACGCAGTCTGTCGGAGAGCTTCCTTTGGACTCCCTGGAGAGCACGCTCCGCTTCCGAACCATCGCTTACGCTGCTGGCTCCTTCTCCTGGAGACTGGTCCTCATTTCGCTGCAGCTTTTGCTTCTTCAACGGCGATAACGTCCACGAGTACAACGGATCGTACCTAAGGACTTCTAATATTCCTAAAATGTTCTCCTCCTGCTCTTTCAAAATCCTGAATGTAAACTCACAACTTCGTTTAAAAGTGCCATTCGTGCCTGTGACTCCCATCCCGTCAACAATATCACGAGTGAGTCTAAACGGTATTACTTCGGGCAGAGGAAGAAGCTTCCCTTGATCAAAAGAAACACCAAGATCGATATGAATGGGCATTCCCGTGTTCTCATCTAACATGATATTGTTACAGTGACGATCACCGAGTCCTAGAATATATCCAAGAATAGATATAGTTGCAGTACCCCTCGTATAAGTCTGCCTGGCTTTAAACCAATCATCGGGAGATTTAAATCTTTCAAAGAAAAAGTTTCTTAAGACAGGATGAATATTTTTGGTGATGGAGCGATATGTTGCGTGCCGCTCTCCTGATTTGCTTTTCTTCATTAACTCTCTTGCCTTTTTGCTGGAGTAATCTTGAGGATAGTACTTGGAATGTGCAGGGTTTAGGTAGTCAAAAAGAGCAATTGAGTTCTGTACAAATTCAATTATTCCTGCTTTCGGACCTAAAGGAATGACTTTGTAAGTCCTTATTTTCAAATTTCTTGATCTGCTTAGTTTATTCTTCAAGAAAAAATTATCGACTTGTTCAAAGACCTGCTCCATGATGGCATCCTGACGTAAATCATCATTACCTCCCTTTAAGAGTAGTTTATATTTTCTGCCATCAGTGCCTGTGCAAGCCAATATTTTGGGCTGGCTTAATCCAGTTGCAGCGACCGACATGTAATCATCAAACCTGTAAATTTTTGTGACATTCTTGTAGTCCTTGTCAGCTCTAACTGGAATATTCATCGTAGGAGGAGGTATTTGAAGCGATTTTACTTTGCTGGTCCACCATGTTCCTCCAACTGTACTGAGAAGAACCTTGGAGTGAGATTTTACAGGAATCTGAGCAAGCTCAGCTGCCTTGGAACAAAACATGCGAATAGAGTTGATCAGTTCCAGGCATGAACCATCATGAGCAATAAGAGAGCGATAGACCATTGCGCTCGCTCTAATCCTAGATTCAATTGTCTGGTCAATTTTAACTTCCTGATACATTGTGAGATTTTCAATCTGGTAAAGACTGTGGTAAGGATGATCGTGACAGATCCTCACTAACAGCTCCATCAGCACCTTTTGAAATTTACTATTGTTCTTGAGAATCCGGGATGACAGCTGATTCATCCATGGAACGAACTTTCGCATTGGAAAGTTTTTGGTTTGCGTCTCGTTTTGTACAATGGTATTGATTGTGTCATCCTCTGAGTTTGACAGCCATAGGGTCACAAAACGGTGCAAGTCGTCGTCATATTGATCAGAAGTTTTCAAGCTCAGTAAAAAGTGATGTACACTTCTCATTACAAAGTGCAGTTTGGTATCTGTTAGTTTTTCCAGCTCTTGTTCATCCTTTTCACAGAGTATTTTCAACCTTGTCAATCGCCTTTCAGCATCCTTCATGGATGGTGGAACTCTCGGTTTATTTTCCCTCCGGTCCGAATTGCTAAGAACAAACTTTCTATACTCTGCCATCTCTTCTTCCTTCTTCCGCTTCTGCAGCTTCAGCCTTTCTATATCGCCTTCCTTGGAAAGCCTTTGGAGTTGGTCATAACAGAACATTGCATAGGTGTGAAACACTTTGGAATCAGTAATGCTATTCCGTGGACACTTGAACATATAAGAAACAGCCTTCTGGAGATAGTTTTGCATTATCGCATCTGGTCTTTCAAGTTGTGACTCTGAAAGCCACTCGGACTATAAAAAGTTGTCAGTAATCTGGCAAGAACAGTGCCAAGGTCAAGTGGTTACTTACCAATTGGGATAGTAGGAGATGGGGGCCAACGATATAATTGATATCATGTTGCTGCTTTTCATATGCCTGCTTTAATGCCTCGCGGTACATTGCAATTGGCGTTACTTTGTCGCCCAACAGCCAGAGAGTTGAAGCAGATTCGATAAGAGACAGTCGAGGAATTACCTCCGTTATTTCATTAGGCTTTTGGATGCCATCAGAAATTTTATCTAAAAGAACAGATGCGTTCATTCCTTTCTGTAATTCATTGTTGTCCCTTGCAAAGCTACCATAATTAATCAGCGCCTTGCACCTCTCGACTAGAATACGATCAGGTAGAGATTCGTCCATAGGCGATTCGCCAACGATAACCCCCGATAGGCGATTTTCGTAAAGGATGTCAAGCATTACTTTTCTTGCTAAAAGAATATTCTCAATTTCTCCAAAGTTGGCCTCGTTCTTCCAGCAAGCAGGATCAAAGTAATCAGTCCAGTCATTGC
Source organism: Alloascoidea africana (assembly GCA_030581615.1). Classification (NCBI taxonomy): domain Eukaryota; kingdom Fungi; phylum Ascomycota; class Alloascoideomycetes; order Alloascoideales; family Alloascoideaceae; genus Alloascoidea; species Alloascoidea africana. The sequence goes on from JAKTTT010000004.1 coordinate 16,796, forward strand.
CATTGGTATCTAAGAAGTATTTGGGATCCGTAAATAGCATTTCAGCTTCTGATATGATAGAAGCTGCTTGGAAATACTCCTTTTGGTGCTGATAAAACAATTCGTCAGAACCCCTTACCAAACTAGAAACATCAGATAGACCTTCCTTGACAATATCTGAAATGCTAAATTGTCCGTCATGTACATTTTTCAACATTTTGAATATCGCTGATTCCGAATTTTGAATCTCTGCTGGAACTGGGATATCCCATTGCCCCAAGCTCCATGCCCATTTATACATTTCATTGTCAGTATACGTATCATGGTTTTCTTGTGAAAGTTCAGAATCAGATAAAGCCATGGCGATTCTATTCATGCCAGAATTGTTCAAGTTTCTGATAAGATCCTTGCTGTTAAAAGATGAAGGAGAGGCAATTGATGAATTGAATTGGGACAAGCTAAAAATGAGTTTTTTTCTTGATTGTTCCTCATCATTGTCTGGCAGTTGTAAAGCTGTTTGAAGAGACGGGACAACTGGCAGTCCATAAATCAAGTCGGGGTCGTCAATTTTGTCATATATTTCTCTTAATGAGGATACAATTGATCCATCAGACAAAGGCTGCTCATATGCTCCAAGTTCATTTTCCAATAGCATTAGAGATGTAAGAGGCATGCCAGCGTCTAATAGATGGCTCCAATTTTCAATAATATCAATATCCAGCCACTTTTCGCCACTACCGAGTTTGATAAACTTTGCAGATTCCGAATATAAAAGAAGATAGGTTTTGATAAATAACCGATGGAGACCGGTCCTCTTCTTATCAGCCAAAAGAGAATGAAAAATAATGGTTAACTGGTCTCCACAGTCTATGTCCAAAGAAAATACAGCACAGCAAAGAAGGGGAAACAAAACCTGAGCCACCTCTCCCAATGAATTGATAAGAGCTTTAATAGGTGGCATCATTTTCCATTTTTCTTCCAAGCCATTGCATAGAAAAATACACAGGGTGGATAGCCATTTCTCGTCATCAAGCTCGCACATTTCCTTATCAGAAACAAATGACTCCAACGTGTGACTAGTTTGGATCAACCGCCTTCTGACAGAAAAATCTTTGAAGTGGCAAAACACAGAATCATCGGCAATTGATTTCTTGACAAACTTGTAAGATTCATCGTCTAAAGTGGGTAGGACAGTAATAATATGACAAAAACATTCATGAATGGAGTAAGACATAGTCATGTCCTTGGTGTAAAACAGAGTTCCAAGCTCCTTCAAAATAGCATATAGAGGAATTTCAGGAGTGGTCCCAGTCATGCCAATGTAGGCATTCAAGTTCAAAAATTCCCATTCGTAAGGTTTCTGGAAACTGGTATTTCCGTATAAGGAATGATATTTTCCCACATATGCAGTTCTCCAGTCCTCAAGTCCGTGTAGCGCGCTAAGATCAAGAGAGATCAATTTTTCGCAAACACTCTTCTGAACGTCTACGTTGAGTAGTGAAAGCTCATTTCTAAACGCAGGAGATACTTCCAGATTCAATGAAAGAATTTCTAGAATTATTCTGTATGAAGCACTGTCATAGTAGCCATCTTCGTTCACGATGATATTTTCAACTTCTTTCTTAGCAAGTACGAATCCTGAAACTAAAAGCTCGGTATCTGAGAGGCCATCAAATAGAGGTTGACACGTAAGGTACTTTTGAAAACTTTTGGGGTCATTTTTAAGCTCTTCAAAGTAGTCAGCAAGCTTTGCCAGTAGCTGTTGTTGTTCCACTAGGCCAGTTGGATCTTGCCTCGACAAAGAAAGCATTTTTCGATAAATCGCAGCGAAGGTGCGAACAAATATTGATGGGTTAGAAGTCAAGTGCGGGCGACCACTGGTTACCAGATGGTCTAAAAACCATAACAGCTCACTAGAGTTCGAAGGGCTTAAGAAAGATATCAAGTTATCAAGTAGCATAGTTAAAGGATATCCTGACTTGAAGTATTCTGAGGAAAGGGCCGTTACTACTTTTAGCTTTCGAAGATTGCACATTTGTAAAGTAGGAGCAGCTGTACTGCCAATATCTCGAAGAATATGTGAGCAAATGAATAATGCCACAGGTCCTGGCAGGAGTTGGGTCCAGTTGGAAGGAATTGGAGAACACAATTTCTCAAAGCAATTGAAAAGGTTTTCAATGGTTAAACTGGGAGCAGATCGTATAGGAAGCGGTTCGGTTGAAATGCCCATAGCTTTCAGCTCATTGTATAGAGGTTCTGAAGATTTCAAAGCAAAATTCATTAAGGAGCCAGGGGAAGACATGTCGCAATACTTGACCAGCTCATATAATACAAGGGATAAAGTCTCTTTCAAATAACGTTCTGACTCTTCCGCTGGCATGTATTCCACAATCAGCTTTGAAATATCGGGAGAGCCTAAACCCATACAGATTCCAGCAATATAAGGATAGTGAAGCTTGATGAAATCTTTTTCTCTGACTTTTTGAGCCTTTGAGATTCTGGTGAGGGCAGCTTTATCTTTCGTGAACAGGCAAACTGCCACACATTCTTTCTCGTAAGTTTTGTAAAAAGATAAGAGGTCTTCTCCTTCCTTGAGGATAATAGAGAATGGTAGTTCTGCTAGAGGAACCCGCGTGATAACCCATAGGCTCAATAGCTCTACGCTATACTTTTGAAACAAATCACATGAGTTTGAACCATTGTTTTCCGACTGTGCTATCTGTTCCACACATCTCTTAGAATATGGCAGTATTGTATCAGATCTTGCCGACTCTAATAGATCGAAAAAGCACTTTACAAGCGCCGTCTCTGAAGCTTGTGCTAGTCGTGAAAGAATGTAGCATCCGATTGCTGGCGTTTCTGTGGGAGTCTCATCATACAAACGTAGAGCTCCTCTTACTTTCTCGTAAAGAGCCATATGGTCTTGTGGGGGGAAACTTTGGACCATCAAGTCAATGCGTTCAGCAATGTTGAACTTTACCAGATTATTTGGACTTGAAAGTATAGTTAAGAAAAGTTTCTCGATTCGCTCCGTAGAGATATCCTCAATAATGTCATTATTAGTTTGATCCATCATTTTCATTAGTAGTAATGAAAAATTTGACATAAAAGAATAGTCATCAAAAATCAAATGCTTTTCGAGCATTTTTATTAGCCACTCGCAAATATCTAAAGCATCTTTTCGAACCGGTTGAACCATTTCATAGAGAAAGGTATCAAGCCATATTTCAGAGGAAAGTAGTAGTGTTATCGAACATTGCGTGACAGTAATCTCGGATCGTTCCCATTCATATTCAGATAGCAGATTCCCACCAATAAGCCGTACTAGGTCGCCAATTGTGGTAAAGCTCAGGTTCTTCATCTTCAGTTTTGATATAAAATCCGTAAAATGGGGAAGAACAAACACAAGCTGCTTTTGCGTTAGAGTGCACAAGTATGTCAAGCCAGCCTTTAAAGCAGTTTGACCAGTACCACGTTCATCATTCATTTGATATATTGAAACAATGCATTCAAATACTGCTTGTTCGAAGGTCGTGTTCATTAGTGCTCTTGACTGAGCATTGCTTACAGGTACAATTTCAAAAGATTTAAAGTCTGTTTTGCGGACGGAGCCAAACTCATCTTCTATCTTTACCTCGGCCACCTTCCCATCCATCTTTACTTTAATTCTTACCTTATCCAGTACCTGTTCAAGATGAGATTTAACCATAGAATCTTGAAATTTGACCTTGTGTAGGCAAGTAAGACTTTGTAAGTGGCTCAACAGCGAGTCGTCCTCTAGGTTTAAAAACTCAAGATACAGTTTTAACATATTATCTGTTTGGCTATCAATTGCTCCAACTAAAGAAAGAATCATCGAGTCTGGTTTGATCAGTGCCTTCAATTCATTTCGCACAAGGAGACAAAGCAGTTCCCAATAATGCAAAAAAGATATTGCTGGGCAGTTTGATGGGTCGGCTTTAACCGCCAAGATCGCTTTCTCTGCCGTGGATAGCATTTTATTAACAAATTTAGAAACGTCCTCTGTGTTTGGAGAATTCAACAGCGAACAGACTTTTGTGCTTGGGTAGTATGTTGGCTGTGACTTGCTGGGCAACAAAAGAAGATACGAGTACAATTTATCTCTCTCTTGAGCAAAAATGTAGGCCTGTTCAAGGCTAGAATACTTTGTAAAAAATATCTCTTGTCCAGCTTGGATCATTTGATTATCGCTGCTGTTGATTAACCAGGCCCAAAAGTTGGTAAAGCCAACCAAATTCCCCAAGATATTTTCCTTTTGCTCTTCCAAAGGTTTGGTAAATGCTTCAAATTGTTCCCATTTTGAAAATAGCCAACTGAATAGCTTTACACTGATGTTTCGTAATCTGAATAATGACCTTCCACTAACCCTAATCAATGACTTCCAAAATCGAAAAGAGTCGGTGCAAATTACGGAAGGTCCGTTAACTTCAGTCATTTCGAGAACTGAATTGACTGCTTGTCCTAGTCCATTCATAGAGATCAACGATCTTTGGATTAGATTTGTGCAGGTAAAGCAACACACTTTGCATAGGTCAGTTATTCTAATACTCTCTAAAGCCAGCTTGAAAATCGGAATCAGCAAAGGTTCTATCTCTGATATCCTAATGTTGTTAAAATGAGCCGACAGACACGAAATGGCAACAAATGACCATTCAATGTTCGTTTCGTCCATTTCTATTCCATATTTTAAGGAACTCAGTAGGGCTATCCCATTGGGAAGCAGTCCTGATAATTGAAGGTCTACTGACAGCAATTGTAAGAAAAGTAAGCGAAACTTGGGATCTGGATCTGTAGTAGCTTTAGAGTAAAAATCCTCGGCAGAGGTAGAGTTCATAAGGAGATTAAGATAATCTGTCGTTACTATTCTCCGTCGCTTGGATATTCGCTCGGGACATGACGAATTATCATCGCTCTTCTCAAAACAGGAGGACTTGAAGTAGATCTGAATGACCTTTTGGAGAACTAAGAGTTTCGCCCAGGTATGCTCTTTATTTGCATTTGGCAAAAGTTGAAAAAGCGGCAAAGCAAAACAATTGTTTGGGGATTGGTATGGTTCGTAAGTAAAGCAAATGTCTTTCATAGTCAATAATTCTCTATTGTTGGCAAAAAGTAGATCTGAGATCAAGGTGCTTAGGAGGCCCCAAAGCGACTCTTTACTCTCAGAATCCAAAAAGAGCTTATGCGGTTGGTGGTCCATTTCAAATAAAGGTACGCCAATCATCAAGAACTTGAGGAAAATTTCTTTTAATAATGTATTCTTTGTAGACCAGTTCCGTGTAATCCAGGTAGTGACATTGTTCACAATCTGATAGCTCAGTTCAAGGTTTTCAGCAGAGCTTCTGTAGAGAAGGTGGTACAAGGAAGATAGTAGCGGAATGCTAATATGCGTTTCACCCTGGTGATTCTTTAAAAAAGGCTTTAGAAGGAGCCAAATCTCCGTTTCATGTTTTCTAAATGGTGCTTTTGGTTTCTTGATTAGTTGTCGTAAAATGTACAGTAACTCTGTTGTTTCGAACGATATTCTTTCGCCTTTATAAGGCGAGGTGAAGCTTCCACTAAGTGAAGAAATGGACCTTTTACTAGGGGTCGAAAATGAAAAGTTTGACTGGGCAGAAGAAACAGAAGACAAAGAGGTAGCCAAAAACTCTCTTTGGGTATCAAAAACGTGTCTTATAAACGTTATCAACCTTCCCCATACTTTCCCAGTTAGATGATCCAAATGTTCTTGTATTTCTACAATTTGTCGTATAATCTTGATAAATTCAATAGCCAATGGTTCACAAAGTCCATTTGAAGATTCCCCATCTGGATTGGTTACAACATTTATCAAGTTCAGGATTATGGTTTCGATGCTCTTGTATCGAAACTTTTTCGAAGAAAGGCCATTCTCGACAAAAAATCTAATCAAGGAGGATGCACTGCTCATCCGTTGAGAAACAGCCGAAGTTATTTGTTTCATATACATCCGCTTGTCGGTGTTTATACAATGCAGTAGCGATTCAATGAGCTTGTTATAGGTCTGCTCTCCCCATGCTTGAAGTAGCCTGGTATGGCTTCTCAAGTCGTTTAAGCTGGCCACTGCGTCATTTCTATCCTTTATCTTTGACGAAGTCAATTGCGCTACAGTTACCTCGGTTAATTTTAACCATGAGAACGGAGTTTGGAAAAGCTTACAAGATATCCAACTGAGCTCGGAAGCTGAAGCCATGCTGTGGTGTTGGTGGCATGTACCGTGGGGAACGGGAGTAGGTGGTATAAACAAAACCCTCTGCACCTTTCAACATGGCATCTACACCCAGCTTGGAGATTACCTCTAAAATACACTAGATTGATTGATGTATCATTAATGTAATCATTAACTCCAATTATGTTCATATATTATACGCAGCAATATTATGTCCTACTTAGACCACAACACCAGAGTTGGAGGCGATTCTTGGCCACAAGTCTGCACATTCTTTACCAACCGGGCCAGTAATGGCTGAACCCTTCATTTCTCCCTTGGGGTTAACAATTACGCCAGCGTTATCTTCAAAGTACAGATAGACACCGTCCCTTCTTCTCCATGGCTTTGACTGTCGTACAACGATAGCTGGCATGACCTTCTTCCTCAGTTCGGGCTTTCCCTTTCTGACAGTAGCCTATTGTGATTTAATTTTTCAGTCAGTTCGAAAATTCATAAACGTGATGATAATGATGATGCTTACAATAACCATATCGCCAACACCAGCAGCTGGAAGACGGTTCAGTCTTGCGCCAAATCCCTTGACAGCAATGATGTTCAAGTTTCTGGCACCAGAGTTATCAGCACAGTTGATGACGGCGCCGACCGGTAAACCGAGCTAATTGAAACCTTTGTTAGGTAAATGTTGATAAAGGTATCGATGCATTTCAAACTTTTTTATCATAAAACTCAAACATTCGGGGATTTGAATTTATCGGAAACTCGATATAAAAAAAATATTTCGATACCGTTATGAATGTTGAGGATTACATTTGGGTATTTTCTTGTCTCAAAGCACAACTTCTCGATGATAAATCTACAGTTTTCTAAAACTTACCGACATCCTGAACTTCGTACCAGTAGATCCTATCAAAATATCATGTTAATAGTGTGATCTTATTAATGAAAAAATTCATTCAAACGTTTGACCTACCCGAAGAAGACATTGTTGGTGTATAATTATCTAGATCTGTTCACGGTCAAGACCATGTTTGATGAGTGGTTGACGATTCCGAGCCGGTGTGCTCACATTTACCCGCATACTCCTGCTTTTGTGTAAATTTCCATTTTGGGAAAGTCTGACACGAAACCATCATAGGTCTAGCCCTACTTTCAAACTACCTTAAATTTTTTTCCCTTAATCTGGTAATAATGATTAACTTGTAAAGATTCGGCTACCATTCTACAGTTTGCTTTAAAAGTGCCAAAACTTATCAATAATTCACGAGTAGGGACACTATTGGTTAATTTTCTGGTGTAGGTCTATAAATGTTCCAATGTTTCTGTGAAATGACTATTTTCAAAGATTCAGTGATGTCTGGCCGGCATACCGCATTGTACTAGGAGAAACCTTGTAAAGGCTGTTAGGTTATAAATGCCGGAAAAACTGTTTTAATGTGGATAGATGTGGGGTTTTGATCCAGTATAGGTGACGCTATGAGGGAAAGGTTTTTTAAGCTCATTGCCATACATCGGCCAAACGTTGCGAAACAGCGGTCGGGGACCATGACTTTCGGGGCATTCCCGATATGAATATACCATTGGATTACCCCATCCGCTTCACCAACGTGTTTGGATTTTTGAGTTTTCGTTTGTAACCCCTCTCTCGATGGGAAAAATAGTGTTTACAGCTGGTTAACTAGGTCCTTCTATCCAGATATCTCTTCATGTGGTGTTACGTTGATGACATCTTCTTTTTTTTTTTTTCATTTTACGCAGTGATAATTGCAAAACTATAAGCAAGTCAATTAGGTATATTTCAAGCCTTTTAATGATCAATTTGATTAGTCTCCTGTAGGAGTAAGTAAGCTTTGCAAGCAGTCTCAAACCATGCAAGAGAAGCGGAGATGTATGGATAGCAGCAGACCTTCAACCAGCCACACAGTAAATATTTCGCTTAATTGAAAGCAGACAGTGTGCAATAAGATAAAGCAGAGCATGTGTCAATGGTGTGCTACAATAGGCGTAGATTTTGCCAGTTGCACATCTCCAATTTGGTAATGCCCACCGGTAAGTCATACGAGGGGCGATGATGCCTATCCACCAACGCAGTTGTTTAGATCTAAAAAGCACGCTAAGCCAAATTGTATCTATGTTCGCAATCATGTTCAAGATAAACAAACTTCATCCTACTAGAAAATTTCGACATATTCTTCTCTACTACGTTCATGTTTCTGCAATGGGACCTATATGTTGTATTGTAAATAATAGAGGCTATACTAAAAAATTTTCTGAAGTAGGTATGAGTGAAGTAGCAAGAAAAAAAAAACCTAAAAGCTCCATCTGGGAGCTAGGAGAAGACCAAGTAATCTAAACTTTGCATTTTCAGACGAGACTTCCGCATTGACCATTTAAAAGAATAAAACCAATAAATACAAAAAAAATTCCTTTCCTTGATTCTATCATGCATTGAACGTGACTAACACAGAACGATTAAACAAAAAAAAAAAAAAAAAAGTGTAATAAATAAGAGAGAGGGGACGAACAAAGCCAAAACATTAGAGGAAAAATGGGGCCATACCCATGAACATTATTAGAAAGTGTGAACAGATTTATGGGTACCATCATGAGAGAAAGGAAGTTTCATTGAAGTCATCGATTAACCGCTCCATTTCTGCACGTTTAGCAGCCTCGACGAGAATGCTGAAACCCATGGATCCATTTACCGGTAGTTGATTGGCATCATTTGATATAGGTGTAGCGCTGGTATTCACATGATTGTGATCATATTCAAAACTCACGCCTGAGTTTTCACTGGCGTTCTGAGGTTTCCAAAGCTGTTCATCTGTTTGGCTCTGGGATCCACTTACGTCCGAAAACCGTAGGAAGCCATGATGGGTATTTTGGTCAAACGAGTTTGTCAGTTCAGGAGTGTTCCCCCTATCGTCATGAAGAAAGCAATTTTTATCCAAAAACTGGAAACCAAACTGCGCTTGCTGCATCTCTTGGGCCATCTCTTGGTCTTCTGGAGTGGTGACGCCCGGAACCAGACACGGGGGCATGTCGAAGCCCAGGATGTTGTCAAAGTGAGCAAAAGAGATCTGGCCGGAGGGTGCTGAGTCCATTTTGGCAATCAGGAGCAAAAGAAATACACACTGGGGAGAGAAGAGAAGGTGCGTTTAATCCGGGGAAGTTCGCACTTAAATACAAATACACGGTCCCCACGGAAAACAGCCCGCGCCCGACCCGCGGCACCCGCCCGGGCGGTGCCCCGGCGGTGCCCCGGCGGAAAGTGTGGGGTTGGCGGGCGGGGACCGGGTCACCGCGCGCAGGCGGGTGGACGGGTGCCCGCGTCCTTCCTATTCGGTCTACCGGCATGCGCCGCTGGCGGAAACTTACGGTACGCGCTGTGATTGGCTAGATCTAGGCTACATTAATCCGCTGGACTTGAGATTCTGCTCCGTGATCATGTCGGTGACGGCCTTGAGCACGAACTTCATGGCCTTTTGGTCCGTGGCCTGGGTCCGGTGGATGTAGATGTTCTTGTTCGTGCGGTTCAGCGACACAAACGTCTTCTCGAAGAACCGCACGGACGACTCCAGGTCCCCCGTCTTGCCGTCAAACTTGGGGAAGTACTTGCGGATGGGCGACCGCTTCAGCTTCTCCTCCAACAGATCCATCTTGTTGAGAAACAGAATGAACGGAGTGTCAAAGAAAATCGCAGAGTTGCAAATAGAGGCAAACAGCATCATGGCTTCTTGCATCCTATTGACTTTGGAGTCTTCAAACAGCTGTTGGTCGTACTCGCTGACGGCAACCACGAAGATGATGGTGGTGATGTCCTCAAAGCAGTGCAACCACTTCTTTCTCTCACTTCTCTGACCGCCCACATCGATCAGCCTCACGATTGTATTGTTGATATCAAAAGCTGTTTCTGTTATCCCTGTGGTTTTCACGCGCCCTTTCAAAATGTCTTCATCCGATGCGACATACCCTGGTTGTGCGAGCTTTTCTATATTGTCAAAGTAATAGGAGGCACTCCCTTCCAACTGGAACTCATTTGCCCTTGCAAAACATTTTTTGATGCCACTGTCCCGTTGCCACAGGATACTTATCGCCTCTGCCATATCCGCTCTTGTAAACGCATTTCTCTGCCGTTGTGAGTTTGTAGACACACCGCCCAACCCAAAAGTGGTTGTTAATTGTTGGTCATCCTGTTGTTTCTCCTCATAATACTCTTCCATCTCTTCATCATCGTTTACCACCTCATCCCAAATCGCATCCGCCCGCCCAGTGCTGCGTAAACGTCTCTCTTGTTCCCCCTTTGTTGTGTACTTTAGCAAGTAATCATGAAACCACTCTTTGCCGCCTGCTGCATCCGCATCGATCAACTTTAACGGATCTGTGTGGCATACTATATGGCTATACCACCTAAGCTCATCATCAAAGTCGCTTTCTAAAGGAATTCGAAGTTTGCGGGCTTCCACAATAAGCTTCCTCATACTTTGGATTGCGTCCGCCCAAATCACTTGAACATACTGGTGTCTCTCCTGTGCAGTAAAACCATCATCATGAATCAATCTCATTTGCTTCAAAACTGTAGATTTCCCACTTTCTCCTGCTCCTAGCAATAGTATTTTAACCTGACGTCTTGGTTGGCTTTGCAATAGGCCCCTTTCGATAGCATCGTTTAACCGTTTCCGCTGTTCGTACTCGTCATTCTCGTATTCTGTACTCATGCAGCAACCCATTTTGAACTTGTTCAATGAGCCAAAATAATTAAAAAACAAAGGAATCAAATTTAGAATCTTTGAAAAAGAAGGAGGTAAAAAAGCAATAGGAAAAATAAATTGCAGATGTTATTCTTGAACTGGGTTCTGCTCTTTTGGGTTATCAATTGGTGTACGAGTTAGGCAACCCACATAACAACTCAAAGTCCCATTTGGGACATTTATGGGCAAACCCCTCAAAGCACGCACACCTACTACTATGTATTAATCCCTTGTGAGAGTATGTTCTATGGTTGAGTTATAGGTCAAGCAATTGTTGATTGGAGTTGAAGTGTAGTCTTGAGTGAAGGTGTATGTAGTAAATCCGTTGTCTTCCTCGGGGAGCTCTTTTTATGATAGCTTTAAACAAAAAATGTCCACAAAGTTTCAGGTTATTTACAATATTTCTATTATTGTTTGATCCGATCATGAAAAGAGTTCAACATTTTTTGAGAAACTGATGATTTATCATCACATGTCAAGTCACAATTGGCAAGAAGGAAACTTGAAACTTTTTCAAGCACAGACCCGCTGTTGTTTGTTACAAAACAAAACAGTAACAATTCATTCAGAATTAATCAAGTTCTATGCTTTTATAACCATCAAGCTTTTGTATCCCTAAGTTCATGCACTTTTTCGCATATTTTCAATTGAATCAATGCTCCGGATGGGATGTATGATATATCCGGGTAACATCCGATGATGAGATTTGCCAGTTTACCGCAATCTCCAGAATCCGAAAGCATCAATTGTAAGATTCCAAAAAAAAATGTCAGGCAAAGTTGTGATTTTAACCGGTGCTTCCAGAGGTATATAACTATGAGCTATGAGCCATGTGTCATACAAACCAATCATACTTAATCTGTTCTTGCTATAGGAATTGGAATCAAAATAGTTGAGCGACTTTTGGAATCTAGTATTGATCCACACCAGGTGATTGGCATTGCAAGATCCGAAGAAAAATTGAAGGTCCTCAAGTCTAAGAGTCCGATTTATGAAAAGAATTTCAAGTAAGGAAAACAACGGTTTTTGAGGGGGTGATTACTAAAGGCTCTTTCTAATCCTTGCTTGTGTAGCTACATTGTTGGAGACGTTGCAGATGAAAAGGTTTCGGAAGCAGCAATTGCAAAGGCAATTGATCTCTACGGTAGAATTGATTCTGTTATAATCAATGCAGGTACTCTGGATCCCGTTTACAAAGTGGCTGAAGCGGATATTTCACAATGGCGAAAGGCATTTGACGTGAACTTCTTTTCTGCGGTTTCTCTCGTATGCCCCAGATTCATTTTCAACTTTCTCTCGTCTTTAGAATCTGACCAATGGTTTTATAGACTTCCAAAGCTATTCCTTATCTAAGAGAATCAAAGGGAAGAGTTGTGTTTGTATCATCGGGCGCCTCCACAAAATGTTATGAAGGTTGGGGAGCCTATGGCTCAACAAAAGCCGCTTTAAACCATCTTGCTATTTCAATTGCAGGTGAAGAACCAGACATTTTCACAATCAGTGTTGCACCTGGAGTAGTTGATACCTCGATGCAAGACGATATAAGAGCAAACCGTAAGTCATATTCCCACGAAACAGTTTTGTTGGTTTTATTGACTAATCTTTTGGGGATGGGTCAGACGCCAAAGGAATGGGTAAAAGTCATGCTAGATTTATTGGATTGAAAGAAAATAACGAATTATTGGATCCTGTTATTCCAGCTACAGTGTTGGCAAATTTGGCAATTAGGGGTGAAGGATCGAATTTGAATGGCAAGTACGTTCGTTATAACGATGCACTTTTGGAATCTTATGCTGTATAGAATGAATAGAATCGGGTTGTGTTGTGTATTTTTGGAGAGTTTTCAAAATAAAAAAAATTCTTCCAATTTTTACACAAGTGCTGGGTCATATGCTTTTCGACAGTATGCAATCACAATTTTGTAACCTCAGAAGCTATGAATATTTGAAAATAGGAACTGCTATAGCTATTGTATGCCGATTAACATGTAACTGAGGACTGTGAACAATCTTGTATTCCAATGAATTATTCTCAGAGTTGTGTAACTTTAATCGTTAAATTGGCAAAATGCAGCTTAATCAATGTTCAACAATCACACATTTCTATTTACTTCTCAAAATTTGTCAACACGTTTGCTTCTCCACATTTCCATCTCCAAAAAACAACAACTGTTTTTTGAGTTACAAAATTATCTACAGTAGTCAACTCAAACATAGCAAACATAAAAATGTAGATGATTTTTTGTAAGGTAATCATTCTCACAACTAAAAAGTTTAAAATTACCTTTTCCCCCCATCCCGCAAAAATCAACCAATTTACTCCACATTCCTTTGTTTTAATGATTTCGGATAAAAAAAGAGCAAACTTTGAGTGATCCGGAAACAATCAACGTAATCTAGCTTTAACCAACAGGACCACGTTAGTTTAGGGTATTCCAAGTTCTAGATAGAAGGATGCTTATTTCCGTACTCTGACAACATAGCATACAAGTAGGAGGATTATTTCATAATGTGTGTTATTTCTACCTCACAGATCATGTATGCTTTTCCCTTTTATCTTGGTTTTGGTTGTGGTTTTGGTTTTGGAGGGAAATGGCCTACCCCGTGGACAATGGCAGCATTTTACAGAAAAAGCAAAAGAACAAAAGGAAATATACAAATCAAGTCAAATTAACTCCGTTGCTTTTTACGATAACTATATGTAGAATGTGTGTTGACAAAGGCCGATTAAACAAAAAACATTTCAAACAAGAAAAATTAAAAAAACTAAAAAAAACACCAGACAAATGTAGGTGCGATGTGATGTGATGTTCTGTGCTGTTGTTGTTCACCATAAATTTCATGGCGCCTATCCAATACTAATGTGTATGACGTATGATGAGGGCAAAAAAAAGCCAAAATGAAGAAGATCCCAGGTAGATAAAAAAGAAAATAAATAAATAAATTATTGAAACAAAAGGGTAGAAAAAAGAAATTCATATTACAGCATTTCAACTGCTCTTGTGTGACCCAAACGGGTTGAAAAATTTGATGAGCGGGAACTTCCGATCGGACCAAAAAGATTGCGACTTCATACCTGGAGTCTCATCACCTTTGCCCACGGCTTTTTTCTGTTTGGGGCAGTTGTTTGTCTTTGATCTTGATAGTGATAAAGTATTTCTAAAGACAACAAAATTGCTTAGAGAAGAATTTGATCCATCCGAGTCTATAGAACCAGTTGTTTTGGACTTTGTGAGTGATCTGGGGACTGAAAACCGGATTCTACTATTTTTTGAAATATCGGATTGACCATGTGTTCTTGTATGTGATTTCTTCATTGCAGAACCCATTGCCGTATACGAAGTTTCTGCGGTGGTTGCACGAGAGAAATAGTCGTTTGCATGCTCTGCGATGGGCGATGCGGGTCTGGTTTTTGTAAATGACCGTTTGGCTATGTTGCTGCTTGTACTTTGAGCATTATGATCGTCATTGTCGTATAGATAGGCCATAGTACCTCTCCTAGTTGGCAAAACGGTGGATTGACCTTCCTCTACATCGTCATTGTCATTACGGACATAGAAATTATCTGCATGGTTGTGATTTACAGCGTTGAACACTCGCAGCGCATGCAGTCCATCCAATCCATCTTCATCTTCATCTTCATCCCCAGATTCGGGTTCGTATTCGTACTCGCCTTCACATTCGTAGGTGAGTGTGGAGTCGGGAAAAGCGCGTGATACTGGACGTGAACTTGGAAAATATGAAGCGGTGGTGGATAGCGAGGATGGTAGCTCACGGGTGGAGACTTTGAAGCCGTAATTTCTGTCCAATTCACAGCGAGAAGTGGACATTGCGATATTGTAGGAGGTTACACTGGAGCTGATTGTTCCATGGGGTAAAGGGGCCATAATGGGACTAACCATAGAGGAAGAGTCGCAGTTTGAAGAAAGCTCATCCGAATCCAGCTCTCTCTCAGACACCTTGAAGTTATACGGATTCGAGGACACCGGTAAAGAGGCCAGAGACTGCCACGATTGGGATTTTCTGACATTGCGTGTTTGCGAGGATGAAACTGGTATTTCTGTGCGCTGATCTTTGGCACCACCGGTGGTCACCAGTGAGTTGGAGACGTTTCGGGCTCGACCTCTGGAAACTACACTTGAGGCATCGTCCCTATCAGAGACTGAGGGACGGTAGGTGACCTTTGTGCGGCGGATCAACCTGTCAATTTCGTCTTGGCTAGCTATCACCAGGTGTTCTCGATACCTTCGTAGGTGGCATTCGATCTCGCATCGCAAGGCACCCAGTTCGTACTCCTTTTTCGGCTCGTCTGGCCCATCCAGAGGTTCTAACGAGTTGATGCTGTAGCGAATGGGTCCACTAGTCTCCTGTGTCTTTGTTTTTGTTTTTGTTTTTGTTTGCGTTTGCGTTTGCATCTGCGGTTCTTGTTGCGCTGGCGGGAGAGGTTGGGCAATTGGCTGGTGCTGCTTGGGGGCCAGGGTTGGAGCTGGTGTCGGAGCTGGAGCTGGAGCTGGTGCCGGGGCCGGGGGGTCGACGGAGCTGCTCCGGGCCTCTCTCTCGAGAAAGGCGTAGCAGGGACACTGGAGAGAGCGCATCGCGGCCATGTTGGGAGGACAGGAGGGAGATAAGACTAGGGAGAGAAGAGAAGCAGCGAGGAGGGCGGTTTATACGCAAAACCTTTTTTTTGGTGCCGCGCCATGGCGAAAAAGACCGGGGCGCTGGCGTGTGTGCGCCCCGGTCGGGCATCGGGTCGCCCGGGCACTATTTTTTTCTTTTTTTTTTTTTTTTTTGGGCGCAGCACGGCATTTAATTTTTGGAGATTGGACCAGCTGTCTTTCTTGAGCTCTCTTCTATCTGGCTGTCTGTTATCGGATTGGGCTGGCATCTGCTGAGAGCATGGTCTGCCAGAGCTCAGAGCATACCGTCTGGAAGACTATGGAAGATGCTAGGGAACACGAGCACGGATGCAGAGGAATCTGGGATCTGGGATGGACTGGGATGGATCGATCGAGAGATCGAGAGATCAAGAGATCGTGATCTGCTGTAATAAAGACGAAATAGAGATAAGCAGCAAGCTCCTCAGTTTTTCGTTCTACACATATAGCGAAATTGTACACTATGCGTATGTGTGTGAAAGCGTAGCCAATTGTGGTTTTGGGATTGTTAATCTCTAGGTTCGAACCATCCCCAAGACTCTCCACAACTCCAAACACCGTGGATATATTTCTACGTAGAAGACTACGGAAGGAAAATGGCCATTTTCCGAGACTCAAAGATACGAATCCATGGATCACTGATGGAATTTAGATAAAGGCGAGCTCCGGCACAGCGTGTGTAGATTTCCGAGTGGGTTTCCGATAGAAACGCCAATGGTCAAAGGATCACCGCCAGAAGGAAAGAGTCCACTCATGTCATCATCGTCATCATGGAATCGGAACAAAGCGAGCTATGTACCTGTTGTTGCATTTTTACAGACCATGTCACAATGTTGCACGAATATGCCAAATGTGCATCTTCTGTTGCCGTCGGTGTCCTTTCACTCCTTGTTGATCCATCAACTCACTGAAAAGGGGAAAAAGTATGGTGATTACTCAACTCTGGTCCTGTTCGGAGCATTTTCTAAATCTGGTTCACTACTGGCGGTGGGCAAAGATATGATCAAATAATCTATTATGTCCTGTTATAATTATTTGGGGTTGGATGATTCCCTCATCTTTCTAGAAGGTCTAAAACTAATTTCGGTTGGCTTTCTACCGACAGGAAAACAAAACCGTTTTCCCCATTTTCTTTTTTTTTTTTTCTTTTTTGTACTGGTAGAACCTTGCCTTGGCATGTCCGAAGTGCAAGATCATGTACTTTGGAGCAGTTTCATTTTTTTTCTTCAAAGTATCCATCTGCGGACTGACAGTCAAAAACCATGGAACCAGTGGAATGAATGGATGAAACGAGGATTCGGACGCACCCAAAAATATAATAAAATGTCCTGTTATCTCATCAGACATGACACAAAAATCCGGAATAGGAAGTTGAAGTAAGTCTCTTTTGGCACACATTGACCCCTTGCTTTTGCCATACCATTTTATTGAGAGGATTTTCCGAACTCGAATGCATGGACAACTATTGTTTACAATCGTATAAATCGTACTTGAACTTGGGCGCAAGCCGGAGCTTTTTTTTCACTCATTTATAAGTTGACAAATATGAATGATCTTGATCGGGTCCATTCATTCATATGCAATCCTATGATAGCGTCATGTCTGTTAAACGGGAAAATGTCAAATAAGCATTCTTTAATCCTGCACTAAAATGGTAGAAACAAAAACAGAAACAGAGACAAAGACCCGGAAGCAAAAAATGTCTGGAAAATGTTTACTGGGATGGAGTTCCAAGTCCATGACAAATCGACCCAAAGATGTATAATATTTTTCTATTTCTCTTCCTCCCCAATTCCACTAAGAATCTTCTAATCCATTCCATAAATCCATTTTTAAATATAAGCACATGACACGAATCACCCAGGCATTGGAAGACCCAAAAGGAAAGGGATTCACGGGTGATCGAATAGATTAGATTAGATTAGATCAATGACTGATCATGAGTCCAATACGATCCCACAAATGTCGTCCCATTATAGATGCACAACTCTTTTTTGTCTCTCTCTCCCGAGTCTTTACTCAATGTGAAATATTAAATTAAAATGCTCGGAATATAACAAAATGTGTGCCTTTCAAAATTTCCAGAAACTTTTTCTTTTTCTTTTTCTCTTTTTTTTTTTTCTGGTTTCACTTATTAATTTTATACTTGGGGTGCTCGCATCAATTGTTCAATTACCGGGAAATACGGAAAAGAAGACCAAGACCAAGAATGAGGTGGGGGGTTGTCAAACCCACCAAAACATACATAATCAAAAAAAAGTGTCGTATCTGTGTTTTGCGGATATACCAATTCCAAATTATGGAAATAATCCTGCCAAGAACTTTTCTCACTTTTCTTTTGTTTTTAGATTTAATCTCCCCCCCAGAAAGATGAATCTTGGTCTTTAATTCATTCTCTCAAATTAAAGTGAAATGGCCAAAGTATGAATCAACTTTGGAATTTTGATAAAAGTTTTTGGATTTAGTACTGACACATCTCCTAAAGTTTCACTCTTGTCTCAACGGAACCCGAAGAAGAAAAGTGGTGATGGCTCTTGGCAGGAGATCCTTTTTCTTCTGATCAAAAACCTAGATTTGTTGGCATTTTCCGGTGCTGGGAAACTTTTAGAAAATCACTAAACATTTTGCCAAAATGAAAACAGACCAGAATTTTCTATTTCATAAAGAATTTTGTCAATGTTCAAAATGTTGCAAAGATCTATCCATATCTGGCTGTACTCATATATACGTCCAGCGTTTACTCTTGTGCGTAATACACAGCACGTGAAGCGAACGGGTACCCGCCGTAACCAGTAAAAGCAGGCCGCTGATTGGCCAGCAGCCTCTCCAACATCCTCTCAACCTGGACTTGTCTCTGGAGTTCAATTTCTGTTACCAGTCCATCAACATTTTTGTGTAAGATTGAGTTGAGTCGAGATGCCACAGGACTTACCACCTATTGGAGGATACGAGCCGGTTCAGTGGAAGCGGAATTTACCAGCTAGAGGGTTTAGGCCCACTGTTTGGCTTGGGTTGTTTGTTGGAATCTGTGGATATGGATTTTATGAAGCTGCTCGTGGGATACATGAAAACAGGTAAGATTATAAGCAAGTTTTATTGGTATGGGAGTACATTGATTAATCAATCTGTATTAACATCATTATTTTGTAGAGAACTACAAAGAGAAAAGATTTGGTCGAGAATTTATCTTAGTCCTCTGTTAATTGCGGAAGCAGATAGGGAATCTGTAAGACGATACTATGCGGATTTGGAAAGAGAGAAAGAGATCATGAAGGATGTTCCAGGATGGGAAGCCAAGAAGAATGTTTATAACGATGGGAGATTCCGTAATCCGAATTTTTCTCTAGCCGATACAAAAGAACGAAAAAACTAAAACTAAGACTCTCCAATACAGTTGAAGTTTTCTTTTTTTTTTGATAATCGGATGATTAAGATTGGAAATTTTTTTGATGAAATGAGTGCAAAGATTGTTTGAGAGGATCGTTTCATAGTAAAGGAAAAGAAAGATGGAGAGTATATTGAGAATAGTTCCCAGGGCAGTCGACAACGAACTAGTAATTACTCCTCCATTCGCATCATCATTACCATCACCCCTTGTTATTAGATATTATTGATATAAGAAATGAAATAAACTGAGAAAGGAAAAAATAATTGCATGCATATTTGTTGACTTGATGATTGATTTATTGTGTTCTCATAGTGGGGTGTATGGCCCGTATTCTTCTCAACATCTCTCTCTTCACCACTCATCCTAAAAACCAAGGCACATAACTGTTATTGATGCTTATATACCCAGGTATGGGACCCAACCCTATAACACGAACAAGAAGGAAAAGGACGAAAAGAATCCAAGTTTTAATATTTGGTTTAATATTCAGTATAAGAATACTATGTGCTTTATACAGTATCGTGAATGATTGTGATGAAGGTATTTGAGAATGTGAACAAACATGCCACGCACGACGCTTCACGCTTCAAACAACTAACAAACAAATCCATGTATAGTTTTCAACTATTGGGATCCAACACATTTTTTAACGAATGGATTTGGTAAACAGACATGGGAATATTCACCCGTGTATGCGATTCGAAGTTGGTTTTACGTGTTGCTTCATTCCTCCACCATAAACCTCATCAAACGTGTACTAGGACTGTTGAGCATTGGCGTGGTAGGTCAAGGTCAAGGTCAAGGTTCAAGTGGTCATGAAATCATAATTTTGAACAAATCTGTTTATTTTTATGGTCTACGTGTGATTTTCGCACTTGTATCAAGCATTTCCGAATTTTTTTTTTATACCACGGTACGAACCACAATTTCCCCCAATATTGCAAGATGGACCTTGTTTTTCAGTCTTGTATCTCCTGGAATGTCGCACGCCTCGATAAGTTATCTCCCCAGTTCACTTGCAATGTTTGCAGGAATCTGGGGGCTTTGTTTTTTTCTCAAATATATCCGGAGTGGGGACTCTATGAATCGGTATGCTGTCACAGGTATAGTTTCATTTGCGATTGGCGGGTTATACGGTTGGCCTTTTGCACTTGCGGTTGCCTTACCATTCTTGATTTATACCAGTATTGTGAAATTGAGGAAATTGAAATTGAAACAGTTGGTACAAATCGCACTCATGAGTCTAGCTGTTATTCTACCACTTGTTGGAATTCAAATCCTTGTTGATTCTTTTTTTTATAAAAAAAAGTTTCTCATTGTTCCATGGAACATTGTCAGTTACAATGTTTTTGCAACAGATAAGGGTAAAACGGGTCCTGAGATTTTCGGTACGGAGCCATGGACATACTACGTTCTAAATCTGTTTATCAATTTCAATCTAATTGCGGTTTTGGGATACGTTGCCGCGGCGCTCCCGATTGTGACCTCACTGGGACTCGATTTTGCTAATGATGGCCATAGATATAGAACCCGACTGAACAGTTTCCAATTGTTTACAATCTTGTCACCGTTTCTATTCTGGAGTGCAATTTTTTTCCCACAACCACATAAAGAAGAACGGTTTTTCTACGTTGTGTATCCAAGTCTATGTCTAAATGCCGGGTTTGTTGCGGATTTTGTGAGCCTATTAGCAGGCAAAATCCACAAGTTTTTGCAAAAAATGGTAATTTGGGCGCTTGTGATTGGGGTTTTCGTGCTTTCAATTTCGCGAATAGCGGCCCTATATATATACTACTCTGGTTCATTAGACGTTTACAACTACATTGTGTCCCATCTTGATTCATCGGGGACGATATGCGTGGGGAGAGAATGGTATCGATTCCCATCGTCATATTTTATTCCCGATGGCATGCGACTGGAGTTTATCAAAAGCGGATTTGATGGACTGCTACCAGGCAACTTTCTGGAGGATCCACTGGATCATGGAGGCATTTCTCTTGCACGGGTTCTTGACGGGGACATGATTCCAGGGACCTATATAGTGCCGCAGGATATGAACAACGAGAACCGGTTTGAGCCATCCAAGTTGGTGCCCTTCACGCAATGCTCGTACGTGGTGGATCAGGCCCAGCCCTTTGACACGAGTTCGAGCTCCGGGGAGGTTGATGTGTTTGGGGCCGGATTCGAGACCTTGTACTGCTCGCGGTTCATTTCTGGAGAATCTACGGGGATCGGGCGGACGTTTTATCTTCCCGGGTTTCTAAACGATTTAACGGGGAGCCAAATCCACCATGTTGATTATTGCGTGGTCCGGGTGCTACGATGAGCTTGCTACGATGAGCTTGTTGGTCGTGTGATATAGGCATCATTTCATTTCATAATATATAGGTATATGTATGTATGTGTACTCATCATGACAGCAAACATAGTGGTCATTCGTTGAGATCATTCGTCCAGGTTGATGACGTTCGGTGCATCACTGTAACGGTTCGGAGGAGGAGGACAGGCGGTTGAGATGAAGATAGACGTCTGTCCCGTAGCCCTCCATGCTCAGCAGCTTGAGGTCTCCGCCAAAGTAGCGGGCGTACAGTCTGCTGATGGGCAGGCCGTAGCCAAAGCCGGCCATGGGGGCTCGAAAGTCGGACTTGTTGAAGTTGGGCTCGAGGTCCGGGGTTTGGGCCACGGTGGTGTAGAGATAGGTCCACACCAGCGGGATTGCGCTTCGAGGGATGCCACCGCCCTCGTCGCTGATCTTGACGGTGATGTCCTCGCGGCCCTCGGCGATGATGACCTTGATCGGCGGATAGTGCTCGCACTTGACGCCGTGGGTCTCGACGACGGCACGCAGCGAGTTTTTGAGCACCTCGAAGACCATGTGGAGCAGGTGGCCCGGCACGTAGCAGAAGCTGATGCTGTCGCTGGGGCACACGAGCTCGACCCGGGGGGCCTCGTACAGGCCGTAGAACTCCTCGCACACGAACTGGGCGTTGTCGATGGCGTCCTGGGCAATGTCCTGGACGTTTGTGTCCGTGCAAATGATGCCCACGTAGTTGGGACGGGCGGGCTCCACGTTCAGCGCGATGGTCTGCCCGATGAGCATCCGGATGCCGATTCTGCTCATGTAGAACCGGTCCAGAAAGGCCTGGGTCGAGTCCAGGGATGGGTCCCTCAAGGACGAGTCCAGGGACGAGTCCAGGGACTTGCCGTGGCGCTGCTTCCACTCGTTCACGCCCTGGGCCACGGTGGCCACCGTCGCATCGTGTCTGCGCTTGATGGCCTGGAGGGTCTGTGTCACCAGCCGGTTGTACGAGTAAACCTCGGGCGGCCAGACGTGCACGGGCTCGACCTCGTTGAAGTACCGCCGGGCGTGGGCTCTGGGCCCGCCATTGAGCCCGTCCGTGCTCTTGCCCTTGCTCTTGCCCTTGCTCTTGCCCTGGAGCGGAGGAGCAAACCGCTGCTTCTCCTTGAACGCCAGCGACCGCAGCTCGGGCGAAATCCGCGGCGGCCGCAGCGTCGTCAGCTCCTCAAAGCTCTGCGAGTACCAGGCCTTGACCTTGTGGATCGACGGCATGTCGCTGAGCCCGTGTGGCAGCTCCTCCAGCTCCTGGACTCGTTGCGCGAGCCGGATGGGCAGCTCCTCGACCACAAACTGCGACGCTCTGAACAACGAGCCGGGGGACGGTGTCGCGCCGAACTGGACCATCTGCTGGAGCGACACGCCGGCCGCCGGGAACTGGGCGTAGTGGTAGATCTTGTCCAGCAGGCGCGGGCTGGCCTTCCATCCCGCGGTCATGGTGTTTGTATTTGGTGCTGGTGCTGGTGCTGGTGCTGTGGCGGCCGGAAAAGTGGCGGTACAAAATGAGAAATGTTGTGTCCGGAACCGATTCTGGGTTTCTGGATCGGGCGCCGGCATGTGGCGGATGCGATTTTAATATGCAGTTGTGGGTCCTTTTTTTTTTCGTCCCAACCTCCTTGTTCCTTCCTTAAAGGTTCCTTAAAGGTTCTTCACCATCGCAGCCCGGCAAGTATAAAATGCCCACGTCCCCCAGCCCCAGACCTTTTCCTCTCCCGTCTCTCTCTGCTGCTGGCTTCTCTTCGCTCCCCCGACGCCTGCCCACGATGATCCCCAAAGCTCCGCCCGCTCAGTACCTCTCGAGCGCCATCCGATTCCCCCTGCCGACCTCGCCCAACGTCCTTGTTCGAGTGCCCCTGCTCAAGGCTCCGTCCCACCTCGGCCACTTCACCTCCAGAGTCAACAGACCTTACAACGAAGACCGCTACCTCGCCGCCCTGCTCCAGCTGCCCAACCACTCGTCACTGTCCCCCCATCGCCGCGCTGCGCCCGGCTCAACCTCAACCTCAACCTCATCCTCCGGTTCAACCTCGGCTTCATCCTCCACTCGCACAGTCTTCAACTTTGCCGTGCTCGACGGCCACGGTGGCCAGGACTGCAGCGACCACATGTCCAAAGCCCTCCCGCGCTACGTGGAAGAGGCCTCGTTCGACCCCGAGGACCGCGACTCGCTGATCGACAGCTACTCCCAAACCTTTGGAGGCTACTGGAAACGCTGGAACCGCACCCGCAACTCGCACTTCCGCGAGTATCTTCGCCAGATGGGCCCGCACGACGACCTCGCTCTCCGCCTGCCCCTGGCCTTCCTCCGTGCGGACTACGACTTTTCCGCCCTGCCGTCCAGCCGCGGTGGCTCGACGTGCACGTCCGCCTACCTCTACACCTTGCCTGACGACCCCGACAAACCCTCCGAGGGCAGCTCCAAGTACTACTGGGACCGCGATACGGCCTCCCAGCTGCTCGTGGCCCACGTTGGCGACTCACGGGCGATTCTGTGCGACCGCTTCGGCGCAGCCCATCCGCTCACGTCGAAACACCACCCGTCCGAGCCCACGGAGGCCGCCCGTCTCAGCCGCTTTTCCGCCCAGTTCGTCGAGGACTCCTTCGGCGAACAACGTTTCGGCGTGCTCGCAAACACCCGCGCCTTTGGCGACCGCTTCATGAAGTCCAGAGGCGTGTCCGCGGAGCCCGACGTGGTTTCGTACCGCATCGGCTGTCCGCGCGAAATTGCAAAGCATGCTGACCCTTCGAATCCAAACTCCAAAACCGTTGGTGATCTCGGCGGTGACGAGCCCTTTCTCGTGCTGGTGTCCGATGGCGTGACCGACATTGCCAGCGACCAGGAGATTGTCGACCTGGTCATGGCCACCGTGAACCGCCGTGGCATCAAGCACGGAACCCCCCAGAACGCCGCCGAGGAAGTCGTCAAGTACGTGCAAACTTTGAACGGTGATGATAATGCCACCTGTATGGTCATAAAGCTGCCTGGTTGGGGGAAATGGCCCATGGCCGATCGCACCGGTGAACTTCGTCAAGAACGTATCCACGATTCATATACCGACAGAAGAATGAGATAATCATCCACCCCTATTTATTTATTTATTTATTTATTACAAAACAACACATCATGATTCATTACTTGGTTTCGGTTCAGCAAACATGTTTTATATTTTTTTTTTATCATTGAGTATCAATATTAGTATCAGCATATGTTTAGTATTACTGTTTTTTTGTAGTTTAGACCACGTTGTATTTTTCATATTATTTATTCATTAGTTAGCTTAGCTTGTCATCTTTTATTTTTTTTATCATTTTATGTGTTGATTTTTTTTTTGCTGTTTTTAGATTAGAGATTTTCTAATACCCCTTTATCAATCGCATACACAAATATAAAGAAAATTGTGAATCCTTTGTGAAGAAGTTGATGTTCTTGCCTAATTCGGATTCCAGATTTGTGTGTGGTTACCCGGAGCACATCTCGATGTTGGAAACCTGTAAGAGCTAGGGGAGAGAAAAAAAAAATAGAGTGTGTATATCTACAACTAATGTCTGTTACTGAGCCCGAGTTGAAACGAAAGAGGAAGAAAAGTCATCATGCTGATGATGATGATGAAGGTGGGAAACGGATACGGATAAAAGATGATGAAAATGAGGGGAAAAGAAAAAAGAAGAGTAAAAAAGAGAAACAGAAAAAAAAGAAGCTTGTAAATGACAATGATGAGGTTGAACAACAAGACAAGAAGAGTAAGAAAAAGAGCGAAAATAAAAGTCTAGAAACTGGAGAGACTAAAGAAGAGTCACAAGAGAATGATAAAAACCTCGAACCAACGTTAAATCCCAAATTTTCATCAATCTTGAAGAGATTCCACAAAAGTGCTGCAAGAGCCGAAACAAAAGAACCCAAACCAAACAACGATAATTATAAAGATAACGATAATCATGAGGAACAGGATTCGAAACCAGAACAACCCCAGGAACCTCCACTCCCATCAGCTCTGGTTCCTATCCCACAACCACCCAAATCAAATGTCGATTTGACAGAGAAAAGAAACTGGAGGCATCATCATAATATGCAATGGACAAGACAACTCTCATGGTTTTCAGAAACGATACATATTTCACAGAGTGATTCACCAGTCCCATTTTCCCAACTTTGTTTAACTTCCAGAATTTTGTCAAATCTGCACTCATTTGGATTTGAAAATGCATTCCCTGTACAAAATTACGTTATCAAGACTCTTCTTGCAGAAACACAATTACCAAAAAGTTCAAAAGATGATAAGACACAATTCCCCCCCATTTTGAAACCAGATCGTCGTAAAGATTTGCTTGTGAATGCTGCAACGGGGAGTGGCAAGACTTTGGCATATGCGATTCCAATAGTACAGGCTTTGAATGGCAATGTTGTCATTCCTCGAATCCGTGCACTCGTGATTGTTCCTACACGACCACTAGTTAACCAGGTAAGAGACACGTTTGAACAATTGGCAAAAGGTACAGGACTCCAGGTTTTCACACTTAGATCCGACCGAACGGTTAAAGATGAAGCCCAAATTTTGCAGAGATTTAATCCTGATATTTTGGTCTCTACGCCTGGTCGTCTCGTTGACCATTTACAAAGTGGACGAACTGATAATGATGATGATGAGGAGGAGAAGGAGGAGGAGGAGGTTAAAACGAAAAACACACTGGATTTGAAACATTTGCGATATCTCGTTATCGATGAAGCAGATAGATTGTTGAATCAGTCTTTCCAAGAATGGTCTAAAGTGGTCATTTCGGAGCTGGAACCATCCTCATCCGAGTCTGCATCTTTAGAGAACAACATCTCAAAACGATATCTACAGTATACACAAAAGTTGATATTTAGTGCAACCCTAACTAAAGATCCAGGATCGCTTTCTGCGTTGAAATTATATGAACCCCGAATCGCAATTATTGGAGGTGGAGAGGGCTTCAATAATAATAGTGATGATGAAGAGCAAGAAGTAAAGGAATTCCAGGTCCCTGAAACTCTTGACGAACGAGTTCTCAAATTACCCTTTGAAAAAGATAGTTTAAAACCATTATACCTTGCCAAGATGCTAAAAACATTCGATCTTTGCAAAAGTACAATTATTTTTACAGGTTCGAACGATTCAGCAGCGCGTTTGTCAAGACTTTTACAACTTTTGTTATCCAACAATGACGAGGAGGACACAGGCAAAATCGAAATCGCATGTTGTAGTTCACAACTTACAGATCAACAACGTCGTTCTGTCTTGCGGAATCTTTCTTCAGGTCAGGTTCAAATCGTGGTTGCATCCGATTTTATAGCAAGAGGTATATCAATCGACAGTGTTTCCAATGTGATTAACTATGATTTACCAATGGGAACAAGAGATTATGTTCATAGAGTTGGAAGAACTGCAAGAGCAGGACAACGTGGTACAGCATGGACAATTGCATGTGGAGAGGCTAAAAGATTCCGGAAATTGACCCAAGGAATTGAAAGATTTGGCAAAAAAGTGGAAAAAGCGAATGTTGAAATTGATGAACAAGATGAAGAAAAATATGAATCCGCTTTGGCACAATTGCAAAATGAAGTGTTGGCAAGGGTAAAATGAGATAAAAAATGGTTATCTACACGAGTAAAAGCACAAAAAAAGAGGTTATAGACTCTGGAATTTTTTACTTTATATATGTATATGTTTTGATAGATAAATGCGAATAGATTCTCATTCAAAATCGCCGAATATTTGGATTTAAACAGCTATCAAAGCGTTAGTATATGTTTCGTTCTGAATCAGGTGTTTTGATTTCCACTTACCATCTGCCTGTGCCAAGACAAAGTCTATGGCTTGTCCAACAGTCTTGATCTCATCTGCTTCAGCACTATCCAATTTGTTAGAATGGTTATCACCATACACACCTTTCAAAAATCCAATTACTTACTCTGGAATCTCAATACTAAACTCCTGTATCATCAACAAACCCCACTTTGGTTAGATTCTCCTTCAGCAGTTCAAATTAAAACAAAGTACTCACCTCCTCAATGGCCATGACAACCTCAACAACATCAAGAGAATCCAGTCCAAGATCAGTTTGAAAGTTTGCTTCCAAAGTGATTTTACTTGGGTCTGCAACCTTGTCAAAACTTTCCAAAAGTTCGATTATTCTCGTCTGTGCAAGATCTCTTGTCAAATGGTAATCATCCGAGTAAAAACGAACACTCAGTTTAGATCCCTGTGTCAATGCAATTGCTGTCAAAGGTGTTCTCCTTATACTACAAACGCCTGTGGTGGCTTGTGGTCCTGATCCTACTCTCAAAGCTAAACTTGATAGACATCTCTTGCTAACAATCTCCACAGCCTGTCGTTTCGCAAATACAATTCCTCTTGACCCACTGCCTCGCAAAACAGATTTGGCTATCGCTTGTCGGTACATCTTTCTGTTAAACTAAGTGTAGGAGTACAAAAGAAAAAGGATCGAATCGTTCTCGTTCTCGTTCTGCTGAGGCCGGTACAGAGATGTCCAGCTTTTTTTCTTATGGTATGGAAATATGGTCTCCTCTGAATGGCTGGATCGGTTTACGCGTGGCACGCGTATATCTCGGTCCGGATCTTTGACTTTCCCAACTTTGCATTTTGAATACTGGTGAATGATGAACAAGAAAAAAGAATAGAATTTTCACGTTAAGTAAACTTATTTAACTTATTTAGAATATAGATAATAAAATAAAATAAAATAAAATAAAACAGCGTATAAAAAAGAAAAAGATTGGCTAACTAATGTTTCTGCTCCAGTTCTGTAATCTCTGTGGTATTTGCATTCAACCCAATAACATTTAAAAAGAGATTTAGATTCGTAATTTTTTGAATACTTTTCTCCTCATTTGGTTCATTTCTTGCCTCGGCCATAGCAGCGAAAATGCGATCCCGGACCTCATCGACCATAATCCGCTGATGCGAAATCTTTGAGGCAAGTGCCAAAGAAGCCAAAAATTGCCAAGCATAGGAATCATCTGCTGCACTAACAGGTGGGAAAACAGATGCTAAATGACCTTTTAAAGCATCAAATAGTTTATCATAGGACATTTTCCAATCGTTTTTATCCTGTTCAACAACCCCGGATTCTTCTTTTATCAGCTCCGCTCTCGAAATTAAAAAAGTCAAAAGGGATAATCCAGCTTTGGAAGTGGCGGTGTAAGCAACCTCATTCCGATCCATTAAAATCACCAGTAATCCAACAATCTCTCTAAAAGGAGCTTCGGAAATAAACATGACAAAGAGTGGGAAAGCAGTATGGATGAAAAGCTCAATTGAGGCTTCAACATCTTTGGGAATCGCACCTTTGGGATACTTCAAATAACTTCCATTTGCAACAACGTCAAGTTGTGACAGATTCGCAATCAGCAAGGTTATGATTGTAAGTCGTTGTTGTCTGTTTAAAAAGGCAAATGCTCTAGGGATGATTTTTTTACCCTTATTGTGCGAAAGCATCGCAATTAATGGATGTGTCTTACCATCCTCCACTTCGGCAAAAATTTGCAACGAGTCCCACAATTCCTCTTCAAGATTTTGGAATTTTTGCTTATATTCTGCAACCTCTTCCTCGGTTTTGCTCTCGGAACTTTCTCTATCCAGACTTTCAAGATTCAATACAATGCAATATACTTTCTCAATAGATTTCAACGTGCCCATCAACTTGTTTTGCTTATCCCTTTTTGATTCATGTCTGTTTGCATCGGGCAAAGGTTTAATCTCCAAAGCCTTTCTCGGCGCTTTCCCAGAACCAAGCGTTATTTTACCAAGCGCACCTTCTTTAGAAAACTGGTACTGTTTCGGATGCTCTTTTGCAACTGTAACAGCCCTCTGAACCTGTTGTTGCATTCGTTGGAGCGCAATATCTGCCCGCTTGTATCTGCCTCCTAGTCGATGTCCACTCTGGTTCAAGTACGTTTCTGCAATTGCACTCAACGGTTGCGCCGGATTGGATCTACCCTGAATGGCCTTGTGTACTTGGAAATAGAAATCCTCATTGTAAGGATCTTCCGTAACAATCTGTGAAAGTTGGACCCTGCTTACAAAGTCCTTATCTCTGGCGTTCATAAGACCATTAAACTTTACAATTCTTTGTACTTTTTCAGATCTCTTTATAAGCCGTTCCCGTTCTTCAAGTGTCAGCTCCTTATCTGCAAATTTGCGATTATTTCCATCGTAGTGATTGCTGTTGTATCTATAATGTTGTTGCTGTGACTGTAACTGTTGGGGCTGCTGCTGCTGCTGTTGCTGTTGCTGCTGTCTCAGTTGATATTGACTTGGTCCTCTTGACGGAGATCCTTGCTGAATTGGTATCGGTTTGCTCTGCGGAGGAGTAGACCCAAGTGGGGGAAATTGATTCATATTGTCAATCTTGGGCAGGTCCTTGGGCATGTTGATAGGCTGTTGAGACAAGTGAAGTTGTGTCGTTACATCCTGCTTGCCCTGAGGTCCAATTGGGAACGGCTGTGTTGCTGTGATCTGCTGTTGTCCTTGGGGTTGAGGCTGAGTAGGATGTTGCTGCTGCTGCTGCTGTTGTTGTTGTTGTTGTTGTTGTTGCGGTTGTTGTGGAGGAGGAAGTGGAGATTGTTGTCCATTGTTGACAAATGGGGGAGGAAAAAACAACTGTTGATCCGAAGCAGATTGAGGGAAAGGAGACACAAAAGGGAACTGGGGACCGCTGAAACCCCCCTGTGTTGCTGGAGTTGCCATTCCTGGAAATGGAAATTGACCTGGCGGAATAGGAGGGAACTGGCCATACATGAGCCGTGGGTCTGGGGCATTCAGCGCAAACTGCTGGTTCTGGCTGGGGGAAATTGACGTAGTCACTTGTTGTTGGGCTTGAGCCTGTGGTTGATTCTGAGCCAGTAATTGGGCTTCAATCTCCTCCAGGGAAAGAGCTTTCACCTCCGGTTTCGAACTTGTAGTTGCGGGAGACGAAGCCTGGCCCCATAGCGATGGAATAGGTGTAAGAGAGTCGTCAATATCTGGGACAGAAAAGCTAGATGGATTATTTCTTGCTTGACGAGAAACGTTTGATGGTTGTTGGACAACGAGGTTGTTGTTGTTGGCGGTGACTGCACCGGGCTGCTGTTGAGCTCCAAAATCAAAATCTTTGCCAATTGGAACGTCTCCAAAGGTCTCGTCATTCAACTCATCTCCAGTTTCTTGAAGTTTATCACCTAGTCCATCGTACGTGTCCTCAAAGTCATAAACTTTTCCGGAAAAGTCCTGTCTTTTCGGACCAGTTGTATCAAATCCGAAAAAAGACATAACACTTGATTGAGATTAGCTGTAAATGAACGTTGCACAAGAAATAATAATTTTTTCTAGAAGGAAGAACAATCTCTTTTAATAATAAAAGAAAGAGAGCAAGATGACAACAAATAAAAAAAAAGAATAAAAGTCAGCAAATGGGATGAATGGTCTTGTCCAAAGTAGACAAAAAAAATGCTATTGTTACTACTCTTCCCTTTTTTTTGGCAATTGCAAACAAGGGATAAGGAAATAGAAACTTTGTAAAAGCGGGAGGGAAAAAAAAAATTAAAGGGAGAAAGTCTAAAGAGAAGCGATAAACAGGTTGTTGTTATATCGTGTTAGGTTTTACTTCCTTTTTGTTGTAGTGGTCAAGTTTCTTTAAGTTGCCATTTTAGCTGAAAGAGCTGATTGATCTGTTCTTAGATGTACGCGTGCGTACATACATTTGCGGTACAGCCGGTCACGCTACTCGGAACTTTGGGGTCGCAACTTCCGGAGATCGGAATCAGGGAACAAGAAAGAAAGTTGGGAATTCGGCGCGTTTCTTCCGGCGATGCCAGGACTTGGAGATACACAATGAGGCCAAGAGCGCGATGAGAATCTGTCTGATTTGAAAGAAAACAGTGAGTGTGGGTGGTAAAAATTTGAGTTACAGATGACCATAGATTAGAAATGGTGTTTGTAGAAACTGAGACTGGGTCACACCATGCTGGCGGGAGAGATAAAATTCTTAGCCTTAGCAAAAGCAATTTAAGGGGGAATTCCCTTGGAGACGGGATCAGTTCTCATCAATCCAAAAAAGCTAGTTCAGCTTTATGGTGTAGCTTTTTAAATGGGATGAAGGAGCCCAAGAGTATTTCCGAACGAGCAGACACCAATTGGCATTGTACATAATCTGTTTACGAGAGATGAAGAACGTGTATC
This sequence comes from Alloascoidea africana, assembly GCA_030581615.1. Lineage (NCBI taxonomy): Eukaryota > Fungi > Ascomycota > Alloascoideomycetes > Alloascoideales > Alloascoideaceae > Alloascoidea > Alloascoidea africana. Next base: position 48,328 of record JAKTTT010000004.1, read on the forward strand.
TAAGGTTGTCTACCGGTTTTGTGAACCTACTTGTAGATTGCTCCAATCATGATATTTTCCAGATGGTGGATTGTTAAAGGATGGGCGTGTGAGCCAACATTCTTGCCATCATGCAGATACAGTACATCTCCACTGATTTTGAAAATCATACAAGTTCAAGTTCTTACCAACGAAATAGATCTATTGGATCGCTATCACCGAGACAATTGAAACTCCACAGCTACACGACTGTATATAATTATATAAAGAGGTTTGATGATGACAAGGGGAGCAAAAAAATGTGCATTATATATGTAGACAGGAAAACATTTGGATTTGGTGTAGAGGTGGTGGTTGTGGTGGTATTCAGAATGCCATCCCCATCAACGAAATGATTGATGTGAAGGAAAAGAGAAAAAACAGAAACACAGGAAACCTTATTAGATTGCCTCCAACTGCTGTGAAATCTCGTCCAATTCCGCCTTGGCCTGTGCATACTTTTCGGACAACTCCTCGTACTTTTTCTCCCAATCGTCTCTTTCGGATTCCAAAGATGCAACTTTCCTCTCCAATTGCTCAGCCTTAATATCTGTTTCACGTAGCTTTTCGTTTGTGTCCTTGAGTTTCTGGTGTGCAGTCTCAAGTTCATCCTCCAACTCTTGGTTCTTCCTTGTGTAAGAGGTGTTTGAAGACTTTACAGAGCTAAAGTCTTCTAGAGCAGCCTTGTTCTCGCCTATGACAGATTCGAGCTTTTCATTCTCTTCCTCCAACAACTGGTTCTTGCGTTGCAAGGATTGGATCTCCTGGTCCTTTTGGAGAGACTCCTGTTCCAATTCCTTGACTCTGGTGTTGGCCTCGTCGGCCTTCTCCTGTGCATTCTCTGCATCAAGTTTCAAAGAATTGATTCTCTAGAGAGATCACGTAAAAGTTAGGGAAAAAAAATTCAAAAGCAATCGAAAAGCCAAAAAGGAATTAACATTTAAGAAGAAATGTAAAGATCAAATATATATATATAGATATGGATAGGGCGTGTGAAGGAGTGAAAAGAATGAGTGGGGACGTGGCAAAAATGAGATGTGGTGATTTGAAATCTATCCAGATCTTGATCTGCATTGCTCACGACATAAAAAGTACAAGATGAAGGAATCGAACATACCTCTCTAAGTTTCTCCATTCTGGTAAATTCAAAGATCCGTGTGATTCAAAAATTCAAATCAAAAGAGTGCCTGGTTCGTAGGTGAAAAGGAGGTAGAAAAGGAGGAGAGTGTGTTCTCACATGAGATCTACTTTAAAAACAGGGGTGCAAGGAAGGAAGGAAGGAGTTCGGAACGAATCTCTAGCTAACTAGTCTACGCGAAAGCACCACCACGTTCCACGCGTTTTTCGGCACAGAAACAGAGACAATGTCGGACCAAACAGAGCGGCCTTTCAGTTGGCCCCATTTGTTTGTATCACAGCTCGTCAGAACAGAAAAGGAGATGCCATATGTGGATTGAAAGAGGCGTTTGGCCCATTTGCAATTTGGAAAGTGCGGGTAACGCCATGTCTGAATTGCCCCAACGTTGGGGAAGAGAGGAAAAGCAATTGATAAAAAGTGAATGGAATCTATACTGGCGGGGCCAATTGATCTAAGCGTTTACATTTGTTTTATCGAGTGTAGACAACTACTGGCACTGGAGGAAGCCAGGCGATACACGAGCAATGTCAGGTTCGTGCTTGCGTAGCTATGTTCTTGGTGACAATGTCCTAACCAGTTGAAATGTTTAAGGCTACGAATTTAATGAGTCGTTCGATGGAGGCAGTTTTACCGCGGGCTCAGGCTCAGATATCCAAGTGATGGCATCAAGTGTAGGTATAATGTTTCATCGGGTGCGATAAGATAAGATGAGATGAGATGAGATGTCTAATCCCAGGAGTATTGAATAGCGTCAGTCCGTTATCCCTGTTACAGCGAAGCAGATAGTCCATTCGGTCAAGCCCTGCCCAGGCGGTTTATTTGAGCTTAATGGCTGTGATGTGTATCAAATTTCGTTTGTTGGCAAAGTCACAAATATAAATGACGCCACAAGTACAGTGAACTACCGGATAGAAGATGGAACTGGAGTTGTGGAGGCGCGTAATTGGATAAAGAGAGAACCAGGAGATGATTTCCAATTGAGGGAGGCATCTGTGATCCAGCTTAATCGCTACGTCAAGGTCATTGGCACGTTGAGAACTTTTAATGAACAGACTCAGGTTACGATTGATCAGATTAGACGAATCATGGATTACAACGAAGTGATTTGTCATTTTTTGGAGGCCAGTCAATCACATTTGGAACAAACAGGTCATGAATCAAGGGATAAGAGTCCAAACAAACAATCTGTTAAGGAAGAGAAAGCAAAAAAAAGCTTGGCTTCGAACTCAATGCCAGATGCGAATGAACTCGATGAAGTGGAGATATCCGGGCAAATCGTCAACGAGGTGAAACATATTGCCAATGATGAATTTGAACAATTCATCAATAATCAGATTGAACCAAATTTCGAAAAAGAGAAATCAATGCCAGAGCCAGTGGAACAGAATAGCGTAAAAGAGGTGCATGTTGAAGTCGAAGAATACGGCCAAGTATCTTTCCCTTCAACCACAGTTTTTGTGCGTCATACAAAGGACATGATCGACAATGTTTTTCCTTCATCTGTGATGGAGAGCTATGATTTTTTTGGAAGAGTCATTTTCACGTATTTTAACGACAATATGTTCACGCTTAATGAGATGATTTTGGATCAAATGCCAGGCGAATCGAAATTATACTTGTCTTTGGACGAAACGGATGAGGAGGACATGCTTGATTTCGGTTTTTTTTGGCGTTTTAGATTTATGTCTGTTCCCTTGGGTGAGCTGAGACTAAAAGTTGGATGTCTCGTGGTTTTAATGACAAGTCTCGGTTCCGAAGATTTCCGCAGCGGAACAATTTTGATGATTACAAAATTGGGGGAATACGTGCTAAACGGCAGAACCCGAGAAGGGCGCGAAGTTTTAATTCCCAGGAAATGGTTCAATACGAGAGAGTCCGGTTGGAAGCTGGAGAGGAAACAGTTTCCCGTGAGACTTGCTTTTGCAATGACGGCGAGACAGGCACGACGTTATTCCTTCGATCATGTTGGACTGAACATGACACATGTTAGTGGGAAAAGTAATCGAGCAAATCTGTATGCGTTTCTCGCTAGACTTTCGAGAGTTCCCAATTTATCTGTGCTACTTCCATCAAAAATACGACAGAGAAATGCAGGCAATCGTGCGTCTTCGTAAATGTGAACAAGCGTATGAAGTTGCCCAATCTAGTAGGTGCGCCTGCTGCACCTGTGGTGTTGCAACCAAGCCAGCAAAAACAATGACATAATGCTTTGCTGGTTGAGTATTTTCAAATACGCAAGAGCGAGTCGTTATAGGTAATGTGGGGTCATCGGTTTCACCATACTTTGTGAATCCGTTCTGGGGGTATCGATAGCGTTGAAGACATGATCGATCAATCGTATACTTTTGTAACAGCTAGACCACTTCTGCTGCTACTAGCTGATATTCTAACACTTGAAGAGAAACCCCACCTTTAGAGACACTTGCTACTCAATCCCACATTAAAAGAATTATTATAAAAGTGGTTCTATAAATGTTGTATATATAAGTTAATCATGAGATACAATGGTATGGTATGATATGGTATAGTATAGTATAGTATATAGTTAATGCCTAAATGGGTCAAAAAGCGGTCATTATTACATTTTTTCGTCATTGATTGTTGTGTCGGGGTCTACAACGTCCGCCGCATCCAAATCCAAATTTAGCGAAACAATCGTCCTTGTGCTTTTCCTCGTGGGGTTTGAAACGGCAGTGGGAGGGGATGCAGAGAGTGACGATAATCTGGAAGCGGTATCCGTGTCTGTATCCTCAGTAGAGATGAGGCTGCCGTTACTGTTTCTCTTACTTGTGAGCATTGCGAGAGCAGAAGGACCGGTGCCGGATTTGTGCAAGTATAGAGCCTCCACGTCGCGCTGCTTCGTTGCCATGAGTAGAGATGATCTGCCCGAATTTGAGTTTGAGTTTGAGCTTGAGGAAAGGCGTCGCTTGGACTTTGACCTTGATTTGGTCCGTAGATGTTGGCTGTCGGTGGTGCTTTTTGCAGAGATCTTCTTTGGTTTCCTGTGTGCTGCAGTGGTGCGTATCAGCTTCTCCTCTTGGGGAGGTGTGTGCTGTTGTTGTGGATGCTCGCGCTCGCGCTTGGGCTGGTGGTGCCCATGGTGCTGGAGCTCGTGCTCATCATGTCCTGGGTCATGGCCATCGCTGCGGTCATGCTGCAAGAGGTGGCGATAAATGTTAGAAATCTTCTATTCTTTATCGTCATTGCGATAATGGAGATATAATCAAGAAAAAAAAACGTGGTGCTGTGTTAAACGCAATATTAAAAATAGAGAAACACACACTTACCCATCCAAATGCATAGAGTGGAATGAAATTGTCGACTAGGGCTGTTGACATGGGTTGAGCAAACAGGTTAGGGAAGATGAGGATGCCCTTTGAGCAGGACAATGATAGGGAGGCCGTGAGGACAAACAGGAGCAGTCTGACCAAGGAGAGGGAGAAGAAGAGGGCAAAGACGGAGCCCAGGGTGTAGATGGATAAGTAGAGTAGTGCATATTGCGGCAAGAGATAGAGGATGAGGAGGAAGATGGACATGAGCACTGAAGTGAGGACAGTGACCAGAGCACAGCGCCAGAGCCGCTGCCATGTCCAAGGCCGGTAGATCCAGACGTAGTACATGTCGGGACCAAATTCCTGGATAGGCTGGGGCACGAGGGCCGGGGCGTTGGGGAGCTTTTTCAGCCCGAGGTCTCTGGCCTGGGAGGTTGTGAGCTTGTCTACTCGTTGGGCCATGGAGCACAGAGCGAGTTGGGCAAAGACTTCGAGGGCCTTTTGATGGCTGTTGATGATGGGCATGTGGGAGTTATGTCTGGCCTGGGTGCGTCTATAGTCCTGAGACTCCAGGGCTCGGATCGCACGTTTGACTAAGAGGTTGTTGTTAGTGATTGAACCGTGTAGCATTGGGTATTTAGTACTGGCACTTACCTCGGAAGAAGTCGTGCTCGGTGTCGTTATAGATGCCCTTGCGCTGTTTGAGCAGAGGATGGGCATAGAGGAACTTGGCGATGGCCATGGTCTCTTTGGACGGGCGAGGCATGGTGGGAGGAAGGCTGGTTACGAGACTAGAAGAATGGGGAAGAAGACGAGTCCAAGTTCGGGAAGAGTAAGAGTAAGAGTAAGAGTAAGAGTAAGAGTGAAGTAGAGTGAGAGCAGTGACTCCTGGGAGAGCCAAACGAGAAAACGAGCTTCGCTTAACACTCCAGGCTGCCCAACATATTGTGTCGCACAACAGCTGGGCTGGGGAAGCTGCCCTCTGCCCCGAGAGCCAACATTGCCGCTTTGAGCCACCTGCCGAGCAGCCAGAGGCCAGAAACCAGAGGCCGAAGCCAGAGGCTGAAGCCAGAGCCTGCGAGGCACAGATCCGGACGGACGAAAAGCCCACGGGCCCGCCAGCGTTCGCTGCTTCGCTGCTTTGCTGCTTCGGCTGCTCTCGTCCTCGTCTTGTCCTCGCACTCTCGCTTTCTTTCTCTCCCGGTCGTCTGTTTAGCCGCCCACCCCCACATGTTGGGGAAAAAACGGGTCACGTGCGTGTTGGGAGAACAACATTAAACACCCACGCACCCACACGGATCGGCCGATGCAGGACGCCGCACAGCCTGCATATTTACCACGCACGCACGTTTTTATATATTTGTTACCCGGACACCATGCATGCCTATTCCAAGCAAAGAAAATGAATGTGGGACACGTTTTAAAGTTTTGAAGCCAGTTCTTTTTTTTTTTTGGTTGTTGTTGTTGTTTTCTATGCATAGAAGTTAAGAATCCATCCACCCCACCGATGTGCATATCCGATTGATGGAAAGGGTTTAAAACTATGGATGAAGAGATAAAATAAAAAAGTCATGGATAACGTACAAGTAGGCGAGATTGAGCGGGACACAATGCAAAACGCAATACAACAAAAATGTATCATAAACCTGTCAAATTCGTTTCGTTTCGTTTCTTGTCATGAGCTACATAAATATGGGGCACGCTATGTAGGCATGGACAATGCAAAAGTCCTATCAAACAACAACATAAATAAATAAAGATTTCTTTGGAAGGTCTTTCTTGTACCTCTGCAATAAATAAAAAAAAATGACAAAATGTATGGTGGTGGTGGTGGTGGTAATAAATAAAGTAGAAAAGCAGTATTCTAATGTACACAAAAGCAGCAATCAATCAATTAATCAACCAATCAATCGATCAAACCAACATAGTCATTGTCAATAATCATAATCATAATCATAATCATAATAATCCCAATTTTGCCATTGTTCTTGTTTTATTCGCCATGATTTCTCACGAGACCCTCTATAGAAGTAGCAGTTCTTCTCGAGATTACATCCGCACTCTTCTTGTATGTCATGTCTTCCCATGCCTTGGCCTCCTCCGGGGATAAATTCTTGTTTCTGATCCCAGCACCCTTTGTTCTCATCTGTTTCTTTTGCCTTTGCCTTTGCTTCTGTGCTAGTCTTCGCGGTGGAAACGGCTGGTGCGAAGATAGATAGATATCATCACTATCCGAAATGTAAAAATGTACGTCCCGATCAGAGTCTGTATTCGAGGATGGCGAAATCACAGATGGGGTCTTGACGCTCTCCGAGGCAGATGTAGAAGAATGACTCGATGAGAGCTCCGGAAGAAATGCTGTAGGATCAAACTTTTGTTCCGGCACTGGAGCTGGAGCTGATAAATGCGATTTGGGTCGGCCGAACGTTTCTGCCTTTAGTCGTTCAAGCAAACTGCGAAAAGCATCTTTCCGATCATCAATATGAAGGTTTCCATTCATATACTCTGGTTTTGCAACACACTCTTCCTCCTCCTCTTCTTCATCTGCCTCTTCCTCCTCCTCTTCCTCCTCTTCTTCTTCTTCCTCTGCACCATTTTCCAAAAAATGGGAAATCCAAGTTTCAATTCTCCTTCGTGCAAATTTCGACTCTGGCAAAAGCGGTCCCATTTGTAAAAACCCATGTGAAACCCCTTTGAGAATATTAATCTCTACAAACTCGTCATCTTGCCATGATCGCGCTCCCAGACTCTTGTGTTTTGCCTCTCGCAATTTGGCTGCAAATATCATCGAATCATCCACAAGTGGATCAGCCTCTCCACATATCAAACACACTTTGGGGAATTTCGCAAGTAAATTCAACGGTGCCAAAACCGGAGATATATAATAGTCGTTTTTCAAATCCGCAACTTGGTTTTCCGAATTTGTGTAAAGTAGTAGAATCGCACGTAACAACTCGGGAGGTAAAATTCTGTCATTTGAGTATGCAATTTTGGAAGTAATCACGAGTGAAGAGGTCCCTTGTGCTCTCATGTCAGGCTCTACAGACGCTGAGGCTGAGGCAAACTCGGTGGGAGCAGGTAAATTTCTGTAAGATTTAGATTTCCTAGATTTCAAAAAGCTAGGAATTTGTTCCTGAACATGGTCATTGCTCAAGAGACTGCCAACATCCACAACGGTTCCTTGGCGCGATTTGATGTAACTGGACATTCGATTAAAAGCTTCCGTCTTCTGAGCATACAACTCGGGTTTGGCCTCTTTGACCGACTCCTTACGGATTAGGCTCATTTGCTCTCCCGTCAAACAGCACGTGTAGTCAAGGTCCAGCGCCGGGTACACCAGAACAATGCCGTTGGGGTGCTTGAGGTCCAGAGATGACGTCAGGATGCGAAGCATTAGCCCCGTGGCCAGGTTGCCTCCACTATAAACCGCATCAGTTAGTCAATAACAACAAAAAAGCATATAGTGCGAGAAATACTTACGCAGAGTCGCCTACGAGAACGATTTCGGGCATGGTGGAGCCGTCGAGTCCCAAACACGCACCTCTTGTTCTGTTGATCTGAACATATGTATCAAAACACTCATCGAGTGCGTAGGGATAAGGATACTCGGGGGCCTTTTTGTAGTTGATTGCCACAATGGGCAATCTAAATTTTTTGGCCCACTCTCCAATAACAGTTTCGTACTCATTGGGGCTCATGGCCACAAACCCACCACCGTGGATCATCAAGATAACTTTTTTCGAGGTTGCAAATTCTTTCTTCTTGCCATCGAACCAGACACATCCCTGCACGGGCTCGGTGTAAGAAGAATGAGAAGGACGTGCAATTTCCAAATTGCGCTTGACCTTGACCTTGGGTGTTATAAACCAAACTGCAGCGCGGATATAGGGGTTTTGAAGCTTGTCGAGGGAGACTCTAGCGAGTTTGATGGAAAGCACGGACTGGTAAGCCTTGACCTTGTTCACAGCCTGTTCAGCAAAAACAAGGTAGTAACCTGTAAACACCAAAGACATAATGTCACGGAGCCAAGGCCTTTTGATTTTCATAGCTGTCCAGAACCCAGCATCCATAGCGGTCATAATCCAGGAGACTCTGTAAAAACTCCTCGAGTAGACGTTTCTTAGTGGTTGTGGGGGTTGAAAATGAAAGATCTTGTCCACGTTTTTAATCACGTAGTAGCATGTGAGAGTTAGCACGTAAAGTTGCCAAGCAGAAAATCGTTTAGAAAGGAATTTTGAAATGTGTTGTACATAGCGGGGGCCATGTGTAGGGCCTTTTACCAGATAGACGATCCAGGCAAAGGCTACGAGATAGGATTGGTATTTTTTAACTGAGTAGGAGGGCCTACCGCAGAGGTCGTCTATCATAATGAAAAGTCAATAGGGATAGAGTAGTCACCACAAGGCATTCAAGAGGTAAAAAAAAAAAAAATGAGAAAGAAAGAAAGAGTTTTGTGGAGTAGACCAGTCTTTATAAATAAATGTATGGGGTAGCTACACATTCATTGGCATGTGAAGAGCACAAACCGCAGAAGCGTATGCGAGTGCAGCTGCCCAAAAAGGCACAGAAGCAAAAAAAAGAGTCTCGGACCCCAACGCACACGCACGCACGAGGCTGCAGAGTGCCAACGGGCTGCATGCAGGCTGTTCCTCCTCTTGCCCAGTTGGGCGGTCTGCATGCGACTGTGGCATGTGACAGTGGAGACCAGAGAGCAGTGGGACTAAACATCGAAAAACGGGAACAAGCGTGCAAAAAGACGTTTGACTAAGCAGAGCCTTTCTTCATTGCAATCACACAGGGCTGTGGTGTTCTTCCATGGATAGATCGATCCGTGATCACAGCCCCAGGGTGTTTGTTCTTGGCCTGTGCTTGTGCTTGTCCGCGTCCTCTCGCTCTCAATCTGTTTCCGCTCCCGTTCCCGTTCCCGCTGCCGCTGCCGCGCCCGCCAAAGAAGGTTGACCCCACACCAAGTCACACCTGCTGGGAGTCGCTGGTGGTGGCAGAGCAAAAAAACTAAAAGGCGGTGGAAGCGGAAGCGGGAACGGAAGCTGGCCCGGCACCGCTAGTTGACAATCTCAATCTCCCAGAACTCCCGCAAAAGTGCCAAGACCGGCTCCCAGGGCCAAAAATCAAATTCAAGCAAGATGAAGCTTTGATGAAGCTGTCTGATGAGTCCCTTGGACGCATCTGTCTGATGACACACACTCTCTCACGGTTTCTCAATCCTGGGGTAAAATTCTGCAAACTTTGTTGCTTCCTCCTCTTTGACAAAAAAAAGCACCAATCACCAAAGTGCTTAATACTCCATCAGAGGGCACCATATTTCCCCTTTTCCCTCTGGTTTAACCCAAGATTAATCCTCTTACTCCATACTACACATCCCGATTGCCCATCATCCAGTCTGACACTCTTGTTGAAGAGATGGAGGTCTCCATGACAACCACACAAAATCCAATACACCCGTACACCTCCCTTCCAGCAGGTAAACAAAAACATAAACTCCTCTTCAAAAGTCAATGATTGACAGGGAAGCAATAGATAGATACCCATACTTGCAAAAATGACTTCGGTGTTCAGCGACTCTGAGATTTACGCTTCACGAAGTAGCACGACCAAGAAAGAATTTGGCAGTTATTCTAACGACCATATCACCAGTGGTCAAGATCCTTCGTCTTTCAACACAACTAACCAAGACATTACTGGTCTATTTGCTCATTCAGAATCTCAGTCCTACAAGTATAATGATGATGACAGTGAAAGTACGCGCTCATCTCTGGATATGAACCCCCAGCTTATAGATCTCGCCAGTAACGATCCGAATGTTAGTGGCACGAATAGTCACACTGGTGGTATGTGTGTTTACTTTCTAAACCTGCCTTTCTCTCTGTTTTAAACTGTCTAAATACTTACCCATCATGCCACTAGGCCAAGACAACTCTATAAAGAAAGGTACCCATTCTGCTTCAAGAATCCCCACAATGCCAAAACACCAAGAACGAAAACGACAACAACATTCAAACACTGCAATCACCCCTGCAAAACAATCCCAAAAGAGCTTGTATAAGCCTCTACCAGGAAACCAATCCCAGTCTCATTTCTCCCAAATTCTCTCCGAATCAACGCCCTACCAGAGTAACACCGATAAGGGAGACCTTCACAACGTTCAACAACTCAAATCGTTGCAGGCACAATTAGAGAAGCGCCATTTACAAGGCACAGTAAGACCAAATAACGGTACAGGCTCAATCAGACAAATGCCAGGAACACCAATTCCAAAGTCTACTAATGTTTTATCGCCAAAAGCGGTTCCCCAGAATCATACAATGCCCACAAGCCCAGGGAGAAGTCGGCTACATATTGTCTCCAATTTCGATTCAAGTCCTAGTTCAGCTTCCTCTAGGAAAACCTCTTCATTTCAATACGACGACTCGGCAAATGATCATTTGACCGGTGAGTCTCCTGCTCCAAGTACACAAATAAAAGACTTGACTGTACAGCAATTCCAAGAGCTCATTGCTTCCATTACCCAAAGAAACCATCCCTCTGCTCCAACCCCAGCTCCCGTCCAAACTCAGGAATCAAAATCAACTACAGAAGCTAAATCAACTGAAAGTGAAACTGAAAAAACAAATTATGAGAGCAAATCTGGGCAGGAAAGCATATCCAAACCTAACCAGAGCATCTTTTCAAAGAAAAAACCCAGACTTAGAGATGGTCAAGTACAGGCTGCTTTAGTAGACAGGTCTACTGACATTACGATTCTCGCTACGCAATCCGTGGGCACGGAAACGCTTAAGCCGGCTCTTCAAAACCAGCAAGTTCAGGCTGCTGTGGTGGATAAATCTGTTGAGGTGGAAATGCCACTTGAAAAGCCACAAGTACGAGATGCTGGCGCACAGGCAGCTGTAATTGACAAATCAACAAACATCTCTCGAGTTCAGAACGTATCTCACTCAGACTCCGAGTCTGATTCTGTTAATGAAGAGCACCTTCCAGACCAGAATGATCCAGATGAGTCTGTTTTTTCCCCAGTTTTGCAAGTTGAGAGCATCCAGGCCGCTGTTGTAGACAGGTCAACAGAGATAGAACCAGTGCATGGACCTCCACAAATCCCAAACTACCAGGTCTCGCAAACCTCTTTGCGCGAGCCTTTATGGGCAAATGTTTTGAATCCGGATAACCTCTCACCAAAGACGGATAATCGGGAATCAGATCAAGATGCAGAAGTGTCCTACAGTATTCCCAATGGCAGACCATACCCTAGACCGGCATCACCTACCCTCCCCCGACGCAATGTCCATCTTTCTCAGTCCTATCCTGAAACCATGATGCCTAGACAAGTTCACATTTCGTCAGAAGAGTCATTTGTTTCCAACTGGGTGGAAGATGTTACCAACTCACGAACCCATCTCCCTGCAAACTCACAGGGATCGGAATTGTATAGTCTCAAACAGTTCATGATGCAGTTCCCGAACGGAGAAAACATTCTTCGTGCTTTTTATTTCCCTAGCACTTCGGATTATGGAACAGAAGCGATTCCTTATGAAAATGTCCCTGCTTCTGTGGATAATTTCAAAGCTCCATCAATAGGTGACTCAGCGAGCCAACAACAACAACAACAGCAGCAGCAGCGGAAGCCCGAGTCTGTCCCCGAGATTGATCCCAACAAGACTGCTGATTATACAAATCTGAGCTCGTATATGAGCATACAGGTTCCCCGGCCCATGTCCACTAGTTCCAATCTCCGAGGAGCCAGTGATATATTGGAGAGGCCAAGTGACAAGGACAAGCATCACGATGATGCTGGCGCTGGCGCTGGCGCTATGCCCTCGGAACTTGTCGACATATTAAATCAATTGCACGAATTACAGCTGAACTATAACCGAACTGTGCAGGTCCATAGATCGCAAATAGAAGAGATTGAGGAGAGTTACCGACAGAAACTGGAGGAGAGACAGAAAGAGCTAGAAGAGTCACAACAACGACAAGCTGATCTTGAACTGGAACTACAATCAAAACAAGAATTGATAGTCGATTTGGAATCTAAGCTAAAGACTAAATCCACCGATCTGGAAACAGTTTCAGAAAAGTTGGCGGCTGTTCTTGGCGATGAAACTAAGAAACTGGGACCCGAAAAAATGCCAGATGCCCGCATGGTTGAGCCTTCAAAATTTCAGTCTATTGCTAAAAACAAACAGATCTACTATAAACTTCAAATGGACCATGTCGATTTGTTATCAATTATAGAGGTACAAAACATTGTGAAAAATATTTTGCTACAATTGGCAGTCCCATTGGACTCTTTACCATCAAGAGTTGAATCAATTGCAAGAGTTTTACAAAGAGAAGATTGGTTACTCCAGTTTGTGAATAAGATTCATCAGACTTTATACAATGGAGAAAATCTAAACTTGAAAAAAAATAAAAATGAAAAGGGCAAAGTGGACCTTCAACAGTACAGGAAATGTTTGGATGATATGAATGTGAGAATTCATCGACTGGTACAGGTCGTTGACAAGATATACACCAAAAAGTACATTTATCTGGCGGAGAAAGAGAAACAGCGGCTAGAAAAAGAATATAAAGGTTGAGATACTTTTAGCATTCCCTTTTTTTTTCATTTGTTTGTATGTGTTTTCTATCCTTGTATTTAGTGGTGATTTATAATGTGATTAATTAATGAGGAGTTCAGTAACGGCAAATGATCAACATGTAAGATCAAAAAAAGACAGGAGAAGGAAAACAATAATACACTCGTTACTTCATTAGACTTGTACAGAGCTGGTTTTGCCACTCATTTGATTTGTATGACCTTGACGTCAAATGTCAGCTCACTGTTGGGGGGAATTCCTGGGAGTGATTTTTTGCCGTATGCCATTGAAGCAGGAATAACTATCCTTCGCTCGCCCTTCTCCCTCATGCCCGCAATACCGATTTCCCATCCCTTTATGACATCGCCATTACCGAGTGTGAACTGGAATGGTTTACCTTTTGTATTTGAATCAAAAACCCTGCCATCTTCCAGTTTCCCAATGTATCGTAGAGCAATCTTGGACCCCCGTTTCGCAATTTTAGAGCCTTCATTTCCGATTTTCCGGTCCACGATCGAAACGCCGCATGAGAGAATTCGCGTACCAGATGGACCGGACTCCAGCTTTTTAGAGAACTCGACTCTTTTCTCCTCCCGTTTACTGCATTTGTTTTTCAAAATCTTGGTTTTCGTCCTCTTGGATCTTTCATCTGCTTCATCATTGTCTTTATCAACACCACGCTTCCGCTTCTTGGATGATGTAGGCTCCGCTAACTCTTCTATATTCTCTTGCTCGCTTAAACTTATAGATATTGTTGCGCTGTCCTCTCTGTATTTATCTTCTTCCTCGCTCTCGTCTTCTTGGCTATCTCCGTCAAGTTGCTCTTCCTCTGTTTCGGAAACTTCAACGAGAATGGGAATTTCTTCATCTCCAGATTCGTCATCTTCATCATTGTGATGTCCTCCACTATTCGCACTTTCATCAAATGGATGGTATACATAATTGCCAGTTAAATGGATTGTATATGACCCTGAGCATTCAAAAGTGATATTTTCTCTTTTATTGATTATTAGGTCAATTGTATGTTGGCACTGCTTCTCCGGCGATAGAGTACAGATAATGTAATTCTCAACAACTTCTGTTTCGGTGTCTGAGTTGCGATTTACACCAGATTCCTCATTTGTTCCAGTACCATTGTTACGGGAGTGTACACCATTTGATCTCAGATCTGAATTTCCATTCAAATTAGAATGTAGGTTTGACGGTGAATCAGGTTGAGTATTGGATGCGCCATTGCTTTCTAAACCCCCGGACTGCTCGTTTTGGTTATTGTAACTTGTCGAAGGTCTCCTTATCAGCTTTATAATCCTCAAACTTGAAGGTCTACGCTCTTCATCGACTGCATCATTAGGATCAATAGCAGCAGAAGTTATGCGAATTGTGATTAGGTGCTGCCCTCCAATTGCCTCTACAACCTGGTTTGGAGGAATCTTGATGTTGTAAGAAGCAAACGGTAAAAGAGGAGGACATTCAGAAACCTCATGTCCTTGAATAAATGGCATGTTTCTTTTAAAAGTCCTGTGTATCTTTGTGTTATTTCTAACGACTGTTCAAAATTTTGAACCAAGTAAAGTGAAAAGTGTTTGTGTTTTGGCGCAGGCATTTTTCAAACCTTTTTTTTTTGGCTCTTGCTTCTCTCTACAGATTCGAGGTCATGTGATGGGTGGACTGGTGTTTGTCGGGTAACCTAAAATTGAGACTATCTTGATGTCAGTTTTTCGATTCCAAATACGTTTTGTAGAGAAGCCTTTTCCATCAAGCTGGAGCCTGAGCAGCCTTTATTATTGAGCAGTTGCGTATCTGGAATCAGGATTAGGGGAGGTTTGTGGAGGTTTCAGAAATTGAAGAAGCAGCGAAATTTAAGAACTCAGAAGAAAAAATGGCTTAGATGAGATATCTTGAGTCAAAAGAAGCCAAACAGAGGCTACTTTCTTGAATGATGCTTTATGAGGCTTAAGAGCATAATATAGGGATAAGGCAGAGTGAATAAAAGTTACTGTGATGAGACTCTAGTAAACTCACAAACTTCAAATAGAACAATAACAGAAGTATTTAGAATAACAAAAAAAAGTATCGAAAGAAAAAACGTATGAATCAATATTCTTTAACAAAGTTGTTGATCAATTAAATTGTTTCATGGCTTTGGACTCTGCTGAGATCGTCACCACCAAATTGCTGCCTCTCTATGTATTGTTCAATACCCTCAAATCAGATTAAAGTAAACAGTTTTTTGGTAAATCTATTAAAAAGTTGTTTGAAGTATTGCGTATACATCAAAGGGCTTCAATGACTGAACATTGTCAAGACGGGAACTAGTTTGTGGGGTAGCTATCCACAAAGGTAATCGGTAGTAACTCAGCTTTTCTTTTTAGGTGAGAAAGGTAAAAAGTAGGTGGACGTTTCGCTGAAGCTGGCAAAAAGAGTTATAATTAACGGCACAGAGTTTCTCCTCGATTGCATATGGACCAGAGAATTTCGAACATAGAGTTCTTCTGAGCTCTTGATTGTTGGCATCTTCAGATGATAATAGTAATAAATCAACAAAAACTATATCACCTACTTGGAACCCGATGTCTCTGTGTTTCTTGGGTTTGTTGTTCATTACCTCGTTCATCGCAGCTTTTGCAGTTCTATCGTTTGCTGACAGTTCATTCATAATGTTCTGTACTTCTCGGATTGGTGATCTTTTACTGCCGGGAAATAGACATTGTTCAGGTCCGCTGGGATTATACTCTAAATCAACTTCTAAAGGTGACTTTTGTTGTAGGGATCTTAACGGTGAACTGTCGAGGAAAAATTCACAGTACGCCAGCAGGCCCACCCAGTTGTTACTTAGGGTGCTTGGCAGATATAATTGATCGTATTTTTGAATACTTTTGATGTATCGTTCTGCCAGTCTGTCTGATTGGTGATGACTTGAAACGCTTGTGGAGTGTTGAGTATTGAAGCGTTTTAAGAATTCTTGGGGTGATGATCTCTTGTTTTGTTCCCAAGTCTCTGCAGATAGCGGTGGGAATGCCGTGGTGTGGGAATAACTTTTCGAGAAAAAGATCGCAGAATGGTGTTGCATTGAACGAGATGTTAATCAGAAAAAGATGGGTTTGGTGACTGAAATTGTCGAAAACTACTGGTACTGCGCTTACTTCCTGGTTTTGGTAAGCATTTGTTGGGAAGTCGCTCACAATGTCTATTGCCTACAGTTTCGATCGGCCCCTTAAAGATTTCGTTCTCATTATCTCTATATATGTAACCATTAACATAAACTATGTAGTACTGCTCCCTAGCAGGGCTATTCACCCTTAGATACTTTAGAGCGGAATCAGTGGGAAAAATTGCATGAAGAGTGTAGACTAAGATGTGAAGTGAAACTCTCAGAATGGAGACCAATGTCAATATTTACACCAATTGCCCAAATGGAGCAATTCAGAGACCTTGGATGAGGCGGTGAGTCAAGAGTAGGTTTCATGAAAAGATTGACCATGAAGCATTATAAGAATACTGTTTCTAACAAAAACATTGCATCTTACCTTTGATCCTCCCAAGCTAAAGAAAAATTTTAGTAAATTCGTGACATGGTGATAAAGATCGTTGAATTCAATGTTTGAAATGAAATTTTTGTTATATCTGACTCAGAAAACAACAGGATTGGGACGTTATTTACCAGGCACATTTACAGGTGCTTACACTAACACAGAAAATGTCTCTCCTGCGAACTAGAGGCTCACACCCCCGCAATCCTTGAAACGACTAGCATATTTCCATATGTCACCGATGAAAAAATGCGTTAAGTTACCAATCAACTGGAACTATTAATGGTCACAAATAGGGCTCGTTATTCGAAACATTTAAGTTACTAAGAATTGTTTTTGATGGCCATTACAATTGCTCTTCAAGAAGAGATTGCTCTACGTTTAGTTTAAGGAAGAATTGCAAGTTCACTATATTCTTGCTCAGTTAAATTAAAATTAGAAATAACAAATTTGATTCGATATTGGAACAAAAATATAAATGGGTAAAATAACTAAGACCTTTTTAGATTGTGATTCCACTGAGAATTAGCCGTGAACATTAGAGCACTTGGGGTGTGTATGAAATTAGTTTCTGGTGTATTTTGAAGCACAATTAAAAGTCAACAAGGTCTTCTGATTTTCTCTTTCTCATATCATCATTGTCTGAGAAAGCAGTCACAAAACTCAGATGATCAGGATTCTCAAACAACACACTATTCCGCTCGCCACAATTAAAAGCCAAACACTTGTAGTAGACTTGACTCGGTAGGAATTGTTTTAACCATAAACTTTAAAAGATGGACTAATATGGTTGAATCGGCTGGCATTTCAAAACAGAATGTGGCGTTTTTGATCTTGTGGGACTAGTCTTACTGGTGTAGACTTTTTTTCTATTTATCAATCTGAATACACATTTTTTCCATAGAGACGAATTTTTAGAGCAAGATCAAGCAACTTTCAGTAGCGAGTATCATGAATCATGCAGAAAGATCAGAGGAAACCAAAGATTCTAAACCCGATAAATACGTCCTATATGATCCAATTCTTCACCATTGTTTTAGTGCATTTACTAGCAGAGACAGACGAGCCCGATTTTCAAAATCCAAGGTTTACATGGATCAGGGCTCATTCGCCAACCATTGTGAAGCAGTTGTCCTTAATCGTACAATATCATGTTGAATATTGCTAATGTAAACTTTTCCGCCAATATGTGTTTTGCTTTAGCTGCTAACTCGTAGTAGGGTAGCGCTTCAATTATTGGCACTAAAGCGATTCTCTCCTGATTGGGAAGTTGAAACACAGCCACCGCGGCTAGGCAAACTTCTTCTTTTGTTCAAATGAAAACATGAGATTTTTCCCGATATCCATCTTTCCAACCCGCCTCTTTGTTGACCGTTCTTTTTGCGGCCATTGTCAACCCGCCACATGTTGTGGTTACTGAACCAATGTACCCCTTAGACCTTCCTTTTTGGCAAAACTTTAACATTAGACCATTTGCGTTTGAATTGTCCCGTCGTCATCCATCACATCCGCTTATCTCTCTAGTCTTTATATGCTAAAATAGATAACTGAACCACTAACAGGAGATGGAACTAAGATAACCGTTTTTTATCATCAAATTCGTATTATGGATTAATCTCTACCGAAAGCGCAGAACGTGACATGCAATTAATTTTTCTCCCGCTTATCAACTAGACTCAGATACGCTGTGAGACACACCTGTACGCTTGATCCAACTCAGTAATGTTTGTCTGATTTACCCCTGATCTTGAGCTGGGTTTCAATTATCTAAACCGAGAAATATCTCAACTGTTTTTCAAGTATTTCTGCCAATTGACGTTTTTCGTAAAGATGGAAAGCCATGATTGAAAAGATAAGAAAACGCTGCCTACGTCATTGAAGTACATGAGGTTTTATCTATTCGATTCAGTTTAACCACTAGTGTCTCAATTGCTAATTTGCCTGTTCATCATCTTGCACACTTCCAACCGAACGATGATGAGAATAGATTGCTGAAACCAATGTTTCGGCAATAACAATCGATAGAAATCTGAAACCTCTCTAGTGTTGTGCACATGTACCACGTTTACGAACGTCCTTAATTCAGAATATGAATACGAGGCGCTTATAGTAAAAGGCATAATACTTGCCAGGCAAGTGTTTAACCCGTTTGTAAATACATGCTGTATAATTTTAGGAAAGCCCTTTTTCAGAGATTATGAATATAGAATTCTTGATCTGGAGCCCCATCACAAAAACTAAATACCCATTGGGCATATCTCTCGTTTTGCTCACTCTGCTGTTTTCATTATTATCATGACAAAGAAAGTATGGCGTAATACTGAAAAGATTCGAGCATTTGAACGGCACACAACAATTGATTTTAAAAGCTGATTATCTCAAAATTCAAAACAATGCTTTCCCGAAGCAGAGTCTTTGTAAAGAAGATACAAACCATCAGCAGAGATTTTTTCAGCTCAATATGAGCATGTGCCATCCTGTTTGGGATTGCGCGTATACCATATAGAGACAAACAGTGAAAAAAAGCAAAATATGACGAATTCTTGCTGGATTGGTGAAGTTGCAGCTACACCTTGCAACAGTAGATAATGAGAGCTGAATGATTCATAGATACTTGAATGAAAAAAAACCCATAACCAATTCCTCCAATTGCTTTTGCTGCTCTGGTTTCTAGATTCAAATTAGCCTTGCACCCCATGCTCATCAAAAGGCGATGGATATGGGGGTCTGGAGTGACTGTTTTTTTCACCCAACCTAATAAGACTTCTCTTGCATTTCAATCCCCAAGTAACAAGCAAATGCAGGCTTTACTTGTTAAGTCCAATTTTTCAACCAAAAAAACAAGATAGCCCACATAAACCATAATAGGCCAATTTTTATTTGAACGTGAACTAGATAAATCCCCAAAATCGAGATGCTAAATATAGACAGGTATGCACGGCATACGCCAGAAATACGCTAACGCACAGTTTTTTTACGTTTGTCAAACGTTGAGATCAAAGTCATTATTATTGCCCAATAAATCTTGCCATAGTTATGGATTTACACACACAGTCAATCCACTGTAAACAAGTTCCTTTATTTTACACTTTTGACTAGTTTCTTTTTGAGATCTTCAATTGCGTCCTGCCACTCGCTAGATTAGGCTTAGCGTCATGTTTTTTCTAAATCTAGTATTTTGTTTATCTTTCTGTTCTTGAGATTGCTAAGCTGATTCAGTATACATGAGAATTATGAAGTAATGGGAAAAAAATTTTAAACAGAAAGTTAATAGACTTTCAAAAAATCTATAAAAGGCCGTTGATATCTTGTTTTTACTTTCTCTCGATCCCAAACATTGTCTCTCGCTTAATTATTCACCTAGAATACTCATAAAACAAACAAACAAAAATGAAATTCTCTACTGCCGTTTCTACTGTTGCCCTCGCTGGATCTGCTTTCGCAGCTTTCGATAACGCAACCTACACAACCGTTGTCAACGAGGTTGTCACCGTCTACACCACCTACTGCCCTGAGCCTACCACTTTGGTTCACGGAAACAAGACCATCACTGTCACCTCTGCTGGTACCGTCACCATCACCGACTGTCCATGCACCGTTCCCAAGACCACTGTGTTGACCACCAGCCCTGCTCCAGAGGCCACAAAGCCAGCCCCAGCACCAGCCCCAGCACCAGCCCCCGAGGAGCCTAAGCCAGAAACCCCCAAGCCGGAAACCCCCAAGCCAGAAACCCCCAAGCCAGCTGCTCCTACAGTTGCAACTGCCAATGGTGCTAACCAGGTCGGAGCCGCTTCTTTGGCTGGTCTCGTTGCTGCTGCTGCTTTCTTCTTGTAAGAAGTTACACATTAGTACACATTAGCAATTTCTTTTCTTCTTATGATTTCTAAACAAATGTTTGGACTCATGAATCTTTATTCAACTTTCTGGATTTCTTCCTTTTGTTCACACCAACAACACCACTTCTTTTTTTGTTTGTTTCTTTCTCAATCCTAGCATCCAGTTTTTCAATGCACCATATACATCCACCTGTATTTTTTCCAATTTATTCTTCTATCAATCAAATTTCTTCTATGTATGATCAAAAATCAAAGAATGGCATATTTCATTCATTCACCCTCACCCACATTTTGGTTCTTAATAGTTTTTATGACATTATCGTTTTTAGAAAGTCTTAAACAAGCATTCTTTGAACCTCATAAACTATTATGACCGGCAGTAATCAAAAGAGTAAACTACAAATTGTAGAAAAAATGTAATTGTAATTTCCAAGTGTCCATCTCATTCTTTTTTTTTATTCAATGCATATATTATCCTACAGTAATAATACTAATAACACCAAAAACGACAATTTACAACAATGACATTGGCATTGATCGGCACCAAAAAAACACTTATAAGACTTGTCTCATTTCATCTCATCATCATTATCCGTACTTAAAACTCAGCAACGACCAAACTGGCCGCACCCATACCAGTTCCGATACACATACTGGTAACACCAATCTTCTTTCCAGATCTGTGCAATTCGGAGATCAGAGTGGCGTACTGTCTAGCACCAGTGGCACCAAGAGGATGTCCCAAGGCAATGGCACCTCCGTTGGGGTTAACCTTGTTGATGTCAATCTTGCAGTGGTTGATGCTGAACAGAGCCTGTGCGGCAAAGGCCTCGTTGATCTCGAAAACTTCAACGTCCTCAACTGTAAGACCAACCCGTCTCAAAAGAGCAGGGATGGCATAGGCTGGACCAACACCCATGATCTCGGGGGGAACACCAACAGTGGTACAGTCGACAAACTTGGCAATGGGCTTGAGGCCGAGTTGCTTGGCCTTTGATCTCTTCATCAAAAGAGTGGCAGCGGCACCGTCAGTCAATTGGGAGGAGTTACCAGCGTGTGTAGTACCAGTTCCGTCCCTGATGAAAGAAGGCTTCAGCTTGGACAGAGACTCAGCTGTGGTTCCGGGTCTGACACCTTCGTCTTTCGAGATGACAACAGTGTGCTCTTTACCCTCTTTATCCTTGATCTGGACCTCGATGGGGATGATTTCGGCCTCAAAGGCACCACTCTTCAAAGCCTTCTCGGCCTTTTGGTAGGAGTAAGCAGCAAAGGCGTCCTGCTCCTGTCTGGAAATGTTGTATCTTTTTGCAACATTTTCGTTGGTGATACCCATGGGAATCTGGCAGTTTGCAGAGTCTGGGTTGGAAAGAAGGTATTCATCAAAGTTCTTTGGCTTGGACATCTCATTGGCACTCATGGACTCAACACCACCGGCGAGACCAACCTCGATCTGGCCAGTGGAGATCTTGTTGGCAACATCGTTGATGGCCATGAGACCGGAAGAGCACTGTCTGTTGATGGCCAAGAATGGGGTGGTGTATGGGATACCAGCAGCGATAGCGGCGGCTCTGTGCTCAGTGACACCGGACCCAATGTTGAGAACGTTTCCGACAACCACGTCGCCAATGATCTTGGGGTCGATTCCGGTTCTGTGGATGACCTCCTTGAACAAAAGAGACAGGACCTTGGCGGAAGAGGTGTCCTTGAAGCCGCCCTTTTTGGCCTTGGTCAAAGCGGTTCTGTAGGCGGCCACGATCACCACGTCATCGTCGTTCTGGGCAGTGATGGCGCTGACGGCGGCGCTTGTGTTGTTGGAAGTCAGTTGGCTTGCGACCTGTGAAATTCTTTCCATCTTGTTGAGAGTTTTGAGGTTTTGTGGGGATTTTGAGCAGTGGGAGTCAAGAAGGGGTGGTGGACTGAGATGTGGGAGGAGCGGTACGAAAGACGACGGCAGCAAGAGCCCTGGCATTTATACCGTGTCGGCAACACTTGAAGACTCGCAGTGGGGCACACGGTCCAGAGCCTCTTTAACCTTTTTTTCCAGGACGAAATGCGGGGGGAAGGCCCCACCATTATAGCCTGGCGGAATCAAGCCTCATTCGCGGTTTGGTGGTGGATGAAAAGCTGGCGGACATATATGTTGGCCCAGTGCCCAGTGCCCAGTACCCGGTGTAGACCTATTGCTTCGTACTGCGCTCAAAGTGCCCTTTTGGTCCTCGAAATACAGAGCTGCTTTCGAGATCCAGGCAGTCGAATTGAAAAAGACGGTCTTCTTTCGGGTGTTCTCAGATTGCGATGGGTAGACCAGAACAAACTTTAACTCTCGCACTCCCCCAGAACTGCAACTTGCACTTTTCTCATCGAGATTCTTCAGGCAAGATTCCACTATCATTGAGTAATCAGGTTCCCAGGTTCTTGGTTCTTGGTTCACAGGCTGACTAACTCGCTGGGAGGGGATCCGGATGACCAGAAAGCAAGAGGTAGTGGCAGACTGGAGAGCACCTTATCTACGCGGAACAGCGCAGTCGGCTATTGTTCATCCCCACTGCCGACAAGCCACCGACTCGCGAAGACGATGAAGACGCTCTGGTCAGCCATTGATCCTTTTGGGAGCGGTCAGAGCCCTGCACCGAGAGCCGAATCTGCTCCCGGGCCCAGCGCTCTGCGTTCCAGGGCAGTTTGTCCGTGCTGTGCCGGTCGAGACGGCGGCTGTGGGGGAACGGAGATGTCCAGGAACCGAGGTTCACGTAGAAGCTTCACCAAGGTTTCAGACCACGGCCACAGAACCCTTTTGGTGGCTTATTTCCCACCACAGCTCTCTGGAGAACAAAACCTGTAAAAAGATTATTCATCCGACCCGATCCCGAGCTTTCCAATGCATTCCTCGATTTCATGTGTTTGCTCCACAGTGCTTTGTACCGCTCTCTTTTACAATCATAACTAACGTTCTGTATTCTCAGTCGAGACCACTGTAGCTGGTACCAATGTACAAGCAGAGAGTAAATCCAACATGAACATCCAATTGTAGCGTTTCACAGATTGTTTGGTCGCAATCAATCCCCTTCCGCTTCTGCTTCTCCTGCTTCTTCTTCTTCTTCTTGCTCTCGTTTAATACCTGCAAGCAATCAACCAAACCAGAAAACTATTGTCCTGGCACAACTTGTTTACATTCTATTAAAAATTGCCTTGGAATAGGGATTGATTGGCACATATGCTTACAAAGGCTGGGGAATACGATGATCCAACTACTCATTCTCGGGGGTTACCTGTGGAGGAGGAGTGTTCCCACACAATGTGTTTTCCCTCCCACTTTCACCTTTTCTTAGTATTTGCAAATTTCTTTTACAAAAATCTTCCGCCTTTCCGTATCCACATTCACATTTTAACTAATGACTCTTCTCAACTTTAACATTTCGGATTCTTTCAGAAAGAACAAAACGTCCCGCAAAAAGGGACCGGCAGAGACAGAAATACCGACCAGCGACAAAACCCAAACCCAAACTCTATCGGGCACAGTTGCAGTTGACAGCGGCGGCAAAAGGACTCTGCCAATTCCAATTGAACCAGATCAGGACCCAAAACTTGTCCAGAGCCCGGGGCAAAAGCGAGAGGTGAAGTCCACGTCGGTTGGCACGATCGAGGCCAACTTTGCGTCTTCTTCCTCGCCTTCTCCGTCCCCGGCCAGTGGAGCCAAGCCCAGGACCAGGACCAAGACGAGAAAACGGTTTTCCTCCGACTTGGACCCTCGAACCTTGGAAATGGCAATATCGAACCTCAGTTGCCCATCTCCTCCGCCGATTCTCAAGCTCTCGTCGTCCAGATCGGCAGTAGGCATGGCCATGTCAGCTCCGGCCCCTGAACTGGACCCAAATCCCCTGAAAATGGAGGGTTTGGGATCGACAGAAACGTCCACGCCTGGAGGACTCGCTTACCACGCTCATTTTTCCGTCAGCGAGACGAGAGGACTCCCAACCGATAGAAATGCCCTGTCCCAGCGCCGAGAAAGTGTTCCTACAGTAATCTCCAATGTAAATATAAGCAAGCGTCTTCCCATGGACGACGGCAAACTCCACATTCTGATCGGGTTGACCGATACGGTCTCGATTCTAAATCTAAAGCATATAATACACCGGATTGAGCAGGTATACACGACAAAGGTGTCTGTCCAGCTCGTGGTGACGCCAGCTGCCGAGAAGCTTGTGTCTCTGTGCGACCTGCCCTCGCATCTTCAGATCTGGCGGGACGAGGACGAATGGCGCCTGTGGAAGACGAGACACGACCCTGTGCTCCACATCGAGCTCCGCCGATGGGCCGACCTGCTGCTCATCGCACCTTGCTCCGCGAACACCCTGAGCATGATCGCCCTGGGCCTCTGTGGCAGCCTGCTGCTCTGTGTGGTGAGAGCGTGGAACGTTCAGTACCCGATCCTGATCGTGCCTAGCATGCCAGCCTACAGCTACGCCCACCCGAGCACAGAACACCACCTCGGCGTGATCCGCAGAGACATGAAGTGGATCGAGGTTCTGGAGCCCGCCCAGACCGACACGGCCGGCTACGAGATGAGGGCGAGCGACGAGATCGTGGAGCGCGTGGTGGAGAAGCTGGGAGGCTCCCCGTAGAAAAGAAGCTGTTTAGGCGTATTGATGTTTTTGTCTGCTGTGCTGTACGCATTTCTCACCTTCTTCCCCAGAATGAAGCCAGCTTCTTCAGCTCTGGAGCACCAGACCCAGACCCGCCAGCCGAGCCTGTCGCTGTACAACATTTTCATCGCGTCAACATGTCTCAAAGTGCTCCTGTTTGTGGCGTACCACTCTACGGATTTCGAAGTCCACCGGAACTGGCTCGCAATAACGAACACCCTGCCCTTGAACCAGTGGTACACTGAGGCCACGTCCCAATGGACCCTGGACTATCCTCCTTTCTTTGCCCTTTTTGAGTGGATCCTAAGCCAATTTGTTCCGGACAGTCTGCGATACGGAGATCATACCCTGGACATTGTGGAAAAGGCAGACTATGGCTGGCCCACTGTGGTTTTTCAAAGATGTAGTGTCATCATCAGCGAGCTCGTTCTGTTTCTCTCGATGCGCTGGTACATTCGGACCTCGAAAGAAAACGACAAGAGAAAAGCGTTTGTCGTTGCAAGCAGTGTTGTTTTAAGCCCGGGGCTTCTCATAATCGACCATATCCATTTCCAATATAACGGCATGATGTACGGTATAATGTTTTATTCGTTTGTGGCCGCACGAAATGGGAAACTGCTCTTGTCCGGCTTTTCATTTGCAGTTCTCCTCTGCTTTAAACACATTTATCTATATCTTGCACCTGCCTATTTCATTTTCTTACTACGTGTCTATTGCCTCGATTTGACAAAGTTTGACTGGAAGAATTTGAAAACTGGCATTCAATGTGTTAAATGGTGGAATTTAACAAAACTCGGTGTTATTGTAATTGCTACTTTTGCAACCTCTTTTGGTCCCTGGGTTTACTATGGACAAATGGATAAAGTTCTGAGTCGCCTGTTCCCTTTTGCAAGAGGTCTGACACATGCCTATTGGGCACCTAACGTTTGGGCCCTTTATTCCCTAACCGATCGAGTTTTGAATTTTTTGCTTGCTAAATCCTCTTTGGCAAGCTCTACAAGAGGCCTTGTTGGTGATGTTTCATTTGCAGTATTGCCCGATGTTCCTCCAAGATGGTGTTTCCTCCTTACTGTTTTTTACCAAATCTTGGGCCTTGTACCTCTGTTTTTCAAACCCACTTTTGACCGCTTCATCGGATGCTTGACCCTCTGCGGTTACAGCTCGTTCCTGTTTGGTTGGCACGTCCATGAAAAGGCAATTCTTCTTGTTATCTTCCCCTTCTCGATGGTTGTCGTCAATGACAAACGGCTACTTGGGTCGTTTTCTACTCTATGTTTAGCTGGCTACATCTCCCTATTTCCTTTGCTATTCACCAGCGGCGAATACCTTCTCAAGGTGCTTTACACTTTTGTCTGGATTGTCATTTTCCAACAATCTCTAGATGTGGTTACTCCTTTCAACTCATCCACACGGCGCATTTTCTTCTTTGATCGGATTCTACACTACTACAAAATCGGATCCATCCCACTGATGATAGCCCTAATGTCCATTTTTGATCTCAAATTGCTAAATCTGCTGAAACATGTCAAGGGACTGGAGTCCATCGACTGGAGCCGGTTTGAGAAATTTGAGTTTCTCAAATTGATGATCGTCAGCACGTACTGTGCCATCGGAGTTGTGGCCAGCTGGGTTGGATTCAGCTGGCTCTATTTCTTCGACGAAAAGCTATGGGGAGCTTCCAAGCCCCGGCTGACCGTGAGCCAGGAGAAGAAGAAACAGTGATAGCTTATATACTTATTCTGCATATATATATAGATCAGAACTCTCTCACATTGAGATACCCAAAACACCCGTGCACCCTCCTCCTGGGGTCCACGAGAAGAGATCACACTCACTTTTTTCCCAGGCTAGGCGCCCAGGAGTGACCAGAGAGAGCCGATGTCGAACATCCCGAAACGTGAGCTCCTTTCCAAGGCACGAATCTACGCAGATGCGAATGCAAAGAGGCCCCAGAAGTACTGGGATTATGGTGAGTGTCCGCTTTTTGTTGAAGGAGGTGGCTCCTTTGGCTGCGAGTATAGGGTCATCCAAGGCAGATCACACACTCTTCTTCTTCTTTTTCAATTTGTTGTACCACTTGCTAATGATTCTGTGATCTTAGACAACTGTACGATAGAGTGGGGCGAGATCTCAAACTACGAGATCATTGCAAAAGTCGGAAGGGGCAAGTATTCGGAGGTTTTTGAAGGTGTGAACCTGGTTCTTGATCACCCATGTGTGATAAAAGTCCTGAAGCCCGTCAAGAACAAGAAAATTCTTAGAGAGGTCAAAATATTGCAGAATTTGAGTGGTGGAACCAACGTCATTGCTCTCTTGGATGTTGTGCGGGATCCAGCCGTAAGTGATATTTGCCAGTGTGATGGATTGATTTTTTTGTTGATTTGTTTCTAACCCGAGGATTTTATTTGTGTAGAGCAAAATACCGGCCTTCGTTTTTGAACGCGTCAAGAATGCGGATTTTCGAGTTCTGTACCCCAAGTTCACGATGCAGGACATTCAATACTATATGCGACAACTTCTCCTGGCTCTCGATTTTTGCCATTCCATGGGAATTATGCATCGGGATGTGAAGCCGCAAAACATCATGATCGACCCCCAGAAAAAACAGTTGAGACTGATAGACTGGGGGCTTGCTGAATTTTATCACGTTGGAGTTGATTACAATGTTCGTGTTGCCTCCCGATACCACAAGGCCCCGGAACTGCTCGTCAACTTCCAACAATACGATTACTCTTTGGATCTCTGGTCGTTTGGCGCCATGGTCGCTGCGATAATTTTCAGAAAAGAGCCGTTTTTCAGAGGAAGCTCAAACACAGATCAACTTGTTAGGATCGCAAAGGTGTTGGGCACAGAAGACTTGCACAAGTACATTGCGAAATATAAGGTCAGACTGAGTTCTGAGTATGACAATGTTCTCGGGACTTATCCCCGTAGACCTTGGGCCAAGTTTATGAACAATGAGAACCGGCATTTGGCAACCCCCGTGGCTGTTGATCTCATCGATAAGTTACTTCGCTATGACCATCAGGAACGTCTCACTGCGAAAGAGGCAATGGAACATGAGTTTTTCAGACTCGAAGGATGATAAAAAGGACCAGAAGAAGCAAATACAGAGATTATAAATGGCCCCTAGGGGGAGGAAATAAAAAAAGCACGATGCTAGTAATGAAAAGAAGATGAAACATGGAGTACGTTGAAGTTTAACTAACTAAAACTGCATTTTTTTTTATCTTTCTTTTTTGGGAGATACACTGTATTGGCTTGCTTAGCATGCTTGCCCCATAATCATCATTATCATTATCATTATCATCGTCATCATCGTGGCCAAGATGTGAACTTTTGTTAGAAGAGCTAATTAGGATTCGCAACTTTTGGAGGGACATCGACTCGCAATGGTGATACATTTGTTGTCATGGTCCTTGTGTTAACAGTACTATTTTTCTTTCGTTTGACTTTTTTTTCTTTTTTTTCTTTTGCCTTTTAGATATCTTCTTTTACCTTTACCTTTTACCTTATAGTATAATTTAATCTAATTTTGCTGATGTATCAATATGTATGACTCGTGCGGAATCCTTAACCAAGAGAATCTGTCTCCTTAAGTCATTCATTCATCCTAGAGTGATGAAAGAAAAAAGGCAGCGACAAGTGTATCAATATGGCCCCAAAAAAAAAAGGATAAGATTAAAAAGGTAAAAAGAATCAGCACCAACACGCCTCTGCTTAACTCTCCCTAATGATCATCACCAGCGTTTGCCATCCCGTTGTCTCCACCAACTGGTATCCATCTTCGAGTTTATGCTCAGTAGCGACTTTGGCAACCAATTGTTCTTCCTCGGGTTTCAAAACGTTCAGCGTGCGTAAAAAGGTCAAGAGATGAAAGTTTGAAATGACAGACATTGCTCTTTCCGGGTCAGAATTATCGATGCCATTATTGGTTATGCCCAAGTGTCTCCCCAATACATGCACGCTTTGGGCAACACCCATTGCTTGTCTGTTTTCTATCGGGAATGGTTCCTCAACGTTTGTGAACAAGGGAGTTGGGTCTTGTGGGAAGCCATGAGTCAATGTCACCAGCAGGTATTCCACGGGGAAAGAGCCATCTGCGCTTTTCTTCACCGTGATTCCGTATTCATTCACCATGTTGTAAAAGATGTCTGGCACGTATCTTGTCTTTGATGCACTTTTAATCATAACTGTTGAAGGCTGCGTGCTTGCTGCAATTAGATCAGCCTTGACCATTGCCTCTGCATCAGTAGAAACCTGGTAGCTTGCAATATCAATTTCTCCCTTCGTGTTCCCGCTCACAACACAGGTCACAAACTTTGACGAAAACTTGCCCGAATCGGACCACTTGGAGACATTAGAATGCTGCGTTTGAAGAGTTGCTGCGAAAAGCGTTTCGAGAGAAGTTATAAAATAGGAATCCTTGTGTCGTTTACAAACGACGGAGCCATCTCCTTTACCAGAATCCAAAAGGTCCGTCCAAATGATGCCTACTCTTTCCAAGCCACAAAGTTTACCGATACCGTCCACATCTTTCTCCCCTTCCCAAGGTAAAGTTAGTGTTATCCCATCGCTTTCATCCTTCTGTGGTGGCTCGTAAATAGCCTCAACCACCGCTTTGATGCCCAGAGGCACTTTTTCATATCGCTCGTAGCGCCCGTACATCCAACCAATTCTCTGGGATCCTGTTCGCCGCCATGGCTCTATAAAGTCATTAATGATTGACGAATTAGAAATTTCAACATGGTCAACCATACGAAACTGCTGAGGTTGTAATGTGATTGCGGAGGGCTGGCACTTTGAACATATCCCCGCGGGCCAAGGAGCATGTCCTGAAGGACATTTTTTCTTCACTGTAAAGTCTGGTTCTGATAAAGGCGCGATATACGAAGATCCAGAACCCTTTTTGTTCACAGAATCGTTGAGATACTTGACATAGGCATGATACGACATGTGTTTAATGTTGTTTTCTTTCCTGTACTCCGCATCCCAAGGATCAACAGGTAAGGAGAACTCGGACACCCCATATTTTTTCTCCCTTTTCATTAGCCCGTCTTCCTTATCGAGTATATCATCAATCTCCAATTGTTTCACCGAAACAGGCCCGCTTGTTTTTTTAGAAGCGTTGCTCTTCTCAATTGCTACACTGGAAGTGGAAATAGGAACCGACTCGCTAGCATTTAAACTCGACCTTGTCTCATATGTAAGAAATAGAAGGTCTCCGTGTCTAAAAAGAAGGGGGATGGGTCAAATAGGTTAGAATCATAATTGTGGCTGGAGGAGAAGACACAAGAGACAAAAATGTTACGACTTACTTTAGTTGTAAGTCACTGATTGAATGGCCACCAATTGAACCGGCCAGTTGGCCCTTGTCATTTGGCTTTGTTGAAATGGCCAAAGTGCTCATATCTGCATTCTTCAGACTCTTGGAAAGCTATACCAGATTGCAAGAAGAAAGTAAAGGTTAGTCTTTTATCTAACATCGCTGACATGTAAACCTCACTGCGAACCTGATCAATCACCACGAGAAAGTTGTCCGTAGGCTGAGCTTGGACTCTGAACATGCCATCTTTGGATCGAAATCTTAAAATCTTTTAACAATGTTAGGAATTGTAAATGGGAGTTTCTTCACCAAAGAAAGAGAGAGCTCACCATAATCGCCACTCTTTAAAACTGGCTGGGATCAATGCAAGACACAACACCAAGAACTAAACCACCGTCCAACAACCACGCTGAAAAGTGTAAGAAATGAGAATGAAACGGGGCAACAAAAAGAATAATAGAGATCAACTGGAGTTCCCGTTTGCAATGGCTATAACTTGCACTTTCTGGAGAAAAAACAGACTTCTTGCTTCCAGTAGCATCGCACCCTCTAGCAGAAGGGTGTACGGGTGTTACAGAAGGTTCTTTTTTTTGGTGGACTAATTGCCAGCAAACCGCAGAGAAAGATCCTCTCACTTGCACCAAACAGCACAAGAAGACAAAATGGCCGAATCTGTTTCCGTTTACACGCCCGTAATCTATGTGGCCACGTTGGTATCGGCACTTATAGTATTTTCCATTGTTTACAGGAGGAAAAACATCAGTAAGTATATGGCATAGCCTTATTTTTGATCGCATAATGGAAGCTTTGAGAATACTAACAATGGCATTACGTTCTTGACAAATAGAAAAACTGACGGCGATGCAGCCTTGGTTTAGTAAGAGAAATAATGCACGAGAGCTATACTATTCGCTGAAATCCCAGACGCCAAAGCCCCATGACAAAGTTTTACGGGCTGCTCTGATACGACGAGGTTCAGAAGCAATTAGACAATCTTTTAAACACCGGGAGCACAGTGGCATAATTCAATTGTTATATCAGAACGGATCTGTCGGGGATGAGCTCTGGAGCAGGTTCCAGAGTGCTCAAAAGTTGACGGAGTTGGAGCTTAAAGAGTGTGCTATGGAGGCCGAATCATTAAAGCCCGGTTGGGCCCAGGGCTTTTTCCAAACCTGTACAGAGGTCACTTTTAATGAAGCATATAGGAAGCGACTGATGGATTTGCCGAAGAAACGAGAGTTTTTGAGAGAGGAATGGAATTTGAAATAGGGCGAAAGCAAAATCATCGAGTAAATGCAGTATAACCTTGCGAATTTGAAAATGTACTATTTACCGACAAAAGTAATTCCTAAACAGTTGAGTGCACATTAAATTCGTAGAGGAAGTTGTAAGGACTAAAACTGGTGGTTTCTAACTTTTGGTGAGCAATGGGGACACTGAAAAGTCCGTTGCGGTCGTGGAAAAATCCTCACAGCACTAACATATCAAGTGAACTGCCATGATGATATCCCATAGATGATAATCTAAAATCAGTAGTAGCGTTCCCGCAAAGGCTACTTCAATAATTCCCCGAGAAGTCTTTATTTCGTCATCCTTGTATTTCTCGGACAGTTACCCGACACCCACAAAAGGTTTTTCCAGATGTGAGCAACAACAAGAAGGAATAGGCATTATCGAGAAGGACCGAATTTGCTGTAGTCTGCCACTTTTTACTCGTAGAACGACATTTCCTGTTGATTCCCGTGGGCCCATGTTGTGTTTCAGCTACATGTTAGAATTAACGTGGAGTATGTGCCACCAACCTCTTTTCCAAAGCACCGGTAATTGAGGCAGTTTAGCGCCGAAAAATGCTTTTCTTGCTTCGTTGGTGGCGTTTATCTTAATCAGTTTCTATTAGACGAATTGCTTTTTCACTCTATTTGAATCTACCTCGAGTCTTTAGAACTGGCCTGGATGTAGCGGAATTGTAGAATTTTCATCCTTGTGTTTATCCAGAACTAAACCATGACCACTCTCTGAACAATGACAGCAACAACAAGCACAGAGCTTCTGTTTCTGGCCCACATCCCCAGGAGATCCAGGACAGTACCAGAAACCCGAATGAGTTACGAAGAATGAACGATCACACCAGGTTACAACATTCAGTAGCAGCCCAGGCTCCATCAGCGAGCTCTATTTTTGGTGATGCTGGAGCCAATTTCGCGTGTAATGCTCCAACAAACAATAGAGTTGCAAGTTTTAATATTTCCCAGAACGCATGTTCTCATGGAGGACTTATTCAGATTAATTTGGGCTCCGAGAAGATCAGTCTTTACAATCTGATTATAAAATTGAGATTAGGACTCAGTTATTGTGCGCTTATGTGATCTGTTTAGGATCAATCCGTTTTGTGCTTTCCTGTGCATTTCTCACTTGACTCTTCTTCCTGGGATTTGTTATCTTCTCTACTCCGTTCGACAATATCGGCCTATAGAAATAATAACCGGACACCACTCATTCCCTGTTTCTGCTTTCCTGGGGCGGTCGGCATGGTTCTGTTCAGTCCTGTCCGAATCTTAAAACTGTTTTATTTAGAATCGGAATATACACGTGCTGCGGGTGTCCCGATACGGCAGGACATAAACACGCGCCTGGCTTCGCGAAAAAGGTGCGAAAATGTAAATGCGTAGGGCTGGTACACCACAATTTAGCTCCACGATCTTTTTCTTTTTCTTTTTCTTTTTCCCTGTACTTCTTTCTCTTTTCTCTCTTCGGCTTTCTTTTGCCTTTTACGGTACAACAACAAACGAGAGGATCACTCTAGAGGGCAGCATAACGGACCTCAACTTTAACAATTACAATTACTTCGTACTATTTTCAGCTCAAACCGATAAGAGATCTACTTTTGATCTCTTGTTAAACACAATCTGTTGTGATCAGCGAAAATAGTAGATAATCGCGTTTAAATATCACACACTCGAAAGAACCAAGAAAATAAGAATGGGCGTCCGAATCAAAGAACACAATCTCCAGAGACTCCCCACGCTTTTTGAAGTCTTAAACCGCAAGTCAAACACGCCAGTGGATCTCTGGTCTTTCTATCTTTTTATGAGAGATGACCAACATAGCATAGACTATCTCGATTTTTGGATTGACGTTGTGCAACATCTATCATTATGCAGATACTTTGTAAGACGGTTACGACAGTCTATACTATTATCAGAACAGCAAGAGCGGATTAGAGCATCGGCATCAAGAGGAACAGACCGTGTAGGTGCTGGAGCCCCATCTTCTGAGAAACAGGGTAGCGCTACCTCGAGTATACTTCTCGATGCACTTCTACAAGGAGGAATACTGGATGACAGAGATACACATCGGCTAAGCTGTTTACTCCGAGGAGAGGAGATCAGCTCTGCTGATCCCGAAGCCATGTCCCGCATCAACGAACTTGTAGAACAGTTGAGCCAGGAACGGAACGTTAATGTGAATGCTGCTGCTGGAACGAGTGCTGGTGTTGGTGCTAGTAGCTGGGTTGGTGAGGATGACAGCACACGGCCGTCGGCTGGCACTCTCCTCTATCCAACAAGAGTATACAACGGTCACACGAGGACTGCCTCGGACGGGAACGAGTACTTTGGTGTGTCTCAGGAAGAACATCCCTCGGAACTACAAGCTGTGGGCGGCGCTTCAAGGCTGGACTCCGAGGGTCGAATTAAAGACTGGAAAAGGCCAAGAAATGGCAGTAAAGAATCCAGACCGCTACTCGAAGACACATCAGAAGCTCAACAAGACGGGGAAGAGGGTTCAACATCGAGAAATGGTGCAAAAAGACAAGCCAGTTACTCGACAGCAGTGTATCCAGGAGCCACTAATAGTACACCACAGGTTCCGGGAATGAGGACGAGATCAACCCATAAGAAATCTTTATCTATAGACATGTTGGAGACTCTGTTTCAGAAAGAGCCCCAAGCCGATGGCGAGTCTCAGGGACACGCACAAAAGACCCATGGCAGCAGCAGTTTTGTAACTCGTCAGGATATCAGAGACTCTTCTAGACGGCTTCTTGTGACTTACTTCATCCCTGGTGCCGAGCGAGAATTGGCACTTCCGCCTGAAATTATTCAAGGGGTTAGACATGCGGTTGAGATTGAAGGACGGGATGATCCCGAAGTGTTTGACGAAGCGCGAGAGTACGTGTTTGAGGTTATGGAACAGGAGTGTTTCCCCGTCTTTTTAGAGTATCGAGCCCTGGGTAACTTGACACCGCAGGATTCGTTTATCCGGTTGATAATTGGGCTCATCGGTCTGTGGGCTGGGTTTTGGCTTGGGTTTGTATTCATATTTCTGGATTGGGAACCCAAACGCATGAAAGCGACCGTGGTTGTGCCCTTTGCAATTGGGGTATACTATCTCGTTGCATCGTGGTATAAACTGGATCCTGTACTTTGCTGGCTGGGGTATAGCGAGACGATAGGTTACGCGACGAAAGAGGATTTGGAAGCGGAAGCTGGAGATGCTGGTGGTGGAGATGAGGGCAAATGGCGAAATCGAAATCGAAATCGAAATGGAAAACACAGACAGTGCTGTTATCCCTTCAACATGTTTATGGTTCCGATTCGAGAACCTTTTATTCACAGACTTTTAGTCAAGAGAAGTTTGTTTGTGACTTTTATAATGATGTTAATCACCGCTTCACTAACCGTTTTGTTTGTTTTTGTTCCAGGCAGAAGGTTATAGTGAAAAGTGTACATCGTGTGTTTGTTTTTGTTTCTAAACTTTCATAATCATCTGGAGTTTGAAAAGAAAAAAAAGTTTCTGAAAAGTTTTTGGCTATGTTTATATCATTTGTTTTATAATTCCTTTTTGTTGTGATTTTTCAACCATGATTATATTCTTTTTTGTTATTCCTAAATGTATAGAGAATCCAAATTTAAGTCATCCCATCCTTTGGATCATTAAGAAAAAGAACGTGGTTGCATCTAACATATCTACAATTGGTAAAACTAGTAGTAAATGGTACAAAAAAGATTGATTTTTATTTTGATATTTAAATGCAAAAATGACCTTTTAAATTGAGTGTAAGGGAAAAGGAGTCAACTTTGTTGTTATATCACCTTCACCGATTTGCTTCCCTAAACGCTTCTTTAAGGATCTGTTGTCAAACGTCAACTTACAAAACTTGTTTTATATGTGTAAAAAAATGACTTTGAGTTTGACTCGTTTCCAAAAAAAATGTATACTAGCCTTTTCTTGGTGCGAATTTCTAGGTTAGGCCGTTATATATGAAAAAGTAATTTTAATGCTGTTTGGATATATTCTCATTTTGGTATTCTTTTTTTTTTTTATTGGTTTGGTTTTTGTTTGAAAAATCGGTTTAAACGAATGCCTCGTCATATTCTTAAATCCAACTCCTGGGACAGAAAAGATTAAAAAAAAAAGAGAAAAAGACAAGAAAATAATAATAGTAAGGAAGACGCTGGATAGCTGAAAGAGAAATAATTTTTCTGAATAGTAGTAGTAATTGGATGATACCAGACCCCAAAATAATAACTAGCATGACGAGCAAGAAAAAGAAAAAGAAAAAAAATTATTTCGGAAGTCAAGAAGAAAATGGAATGAATAATGAGACTTGATTCATAAAATCGACATTTCCTTCAGAATTTTTTTTGGAACTGTGGCACAAACAAAAGTAGTAAACAGCATCATCAGTGTCGAGCCGAGTTTGAAAAATGTAAAAATGTAACCGTGAAAAGGGAAGGGTGAGAAAAAAATAACAAATGTAGATGTAAATGTGGATGTAGATGTAAATGTAAACGTAATTTCTGGAAAAACGGATAAATGACAATGAAATATGAAGTGTGAATATGAGCGTAGACATTATGGAGAAAGAACAAAAAGTCAACGATAATGAAAAATTAGGAAAAGAAAAGATTAGGACTGTGTGAAGAGCGTTAATTCAATTTGTGAAAAATGCGAACATTAAAAATCAAAGAAGGTACAAAAGGTGGGATCGAACGACCATTATTAACGCAGAATAGAGTAAAAACAAAAATCGGAAAAAAAGATTGAGATTATTAACGAGCGTTTCCATGTCTCTTGTAATGTGTGTGTATCAAGACACGGCTAATTGTCAACTTCCACGTCGATTCGTATATGATAACCGCCCATTTCTCACAGCAGTGGCAGTAGTACTACCACTACTACTGGTGGCACTATTGCTTGCAGCACCTGTTTTCATAAGCTTGCTGGGCCCACTTGAAGTAGGCTTTTTCTTCTGGTCCAGCAGTTTCTGATACTTCCAAAGCTCTCGTTTCCAGGACTCCAGGTCCTTATGTAACGTACACAGTTTTTCCACATCGCTCATCTTATTTTTTGCGTGCTTCTCATCGTGGAAGAGCTTAATGTACAGAGACACATACTCCGAGTAAACCTGGCGGAATCGCTCTGCAAGTTGAAACATTTCTCTTGTCTTGCGGCCCCTAACCACAGAAGTTGCCGCAGCGGCTGCCAGAGCCACTGAAGAACGGGAGGAGGACGATCCTCCAGTAGCCATTGAGGTAGAACTGGAGGAGGAAGACATCTTTGGAGGCGGTCTTGTGGTTGTTGTTACGGGTATGTTCATTGCGTCAAGGTCATACTCGGGAGAAGAGTTTGAAGAAGCGGAGGTACTCGGAGATCTGACTCTTCTGTGTGAGCCCAGCGTACTGTTTGATCTGGATGAGGAAGTTGAGGAATCGTAGACTCTTGTTTTGCGCTTTGTATTATCGCTGCTCCTGGCTCTTTTAAGCGAAGCAGTAGACGTGGAGAGATTCGAATGGGAGTCGGATTCCGTTACCGAGATGTGAACAGCGCTGGTGCTATTATTAATAGTGCTTGGGGTGGTGATACTATCGTCATCAGAAGAGTGGACGTATTCTGTTGACAGAGTCTTTGGCCGCTTTCTCTTTGGGGAGGAGCGGGAAACAGCGGTGGTGCCGTTCGTCGAAGATGATGGTGGAGGCGTTGGTGCCGCACCGGAAGAAGTACCAGCAGCGGAATTAGTGCTACTGGAAGGGGTGGGTCTCTTTCTCGTGGAGCTCTGGCCGGAGCTCGTGCCGTTGGTGCCGATCTTGAGGATGGCACCCACCCGAGGAGAGTTGGGTTTACTAGGTAGACTGGATATGGGATTGGCGAAGGGTTTCTGCGAGCTACTGCTTATGCTGGTGCTGGTGGTGCTGGTGCTGGTGCTGGTGCTGGTGGAAGGGGCGGTGATGGTATCAGCAGGTGTGTGTGAAGCGGCTCGAGGCTGGGATGGTATGGGCCTTGGTCTGGTTTTTTCAACGAGGTTCTTCCTCCACTGGTGGTCATCCTCTAGTCCCAGCCGATCGTAGGCATTCTTGGCGTCTATTAGGATGTGATCTCGTTGGGCATCCGTATATTTCCATCCCCAAATCTTAAGGTCCTTGTAGTGCTTATCTGCGAGTCTGTACTTTGTGGAATATGGAGAGGGATCTGAGTCGGATTGGAATTGGTCCGAGGGCGAGACAGGGGTGCCATACTCGTTTAGAATGGCCAGAACCTCTTCCGGTGTTCGCTTTGTTTTCGCAGAGACTGTGGCTGCGTCATTTGGGCCGAGGGCAAGGAAGTGAAGGACCCGGTTCTGGATCGAAAGGACCGAGTTGGAAGAGGACGAAGAGAGCTGAAGGGTTCTGTTCTTCTCCAGGGCCGGGGCAGGGTTTGAGTTTGGGACCGGGGAGCGTAGAGAGGGCGATGAAGGAGAAGGAGATGGAATTGTGGTAGGAAGGTGATGCTGATGCTGGTGCTTTGCCGCGGGACGAGGAGACACTGTCGATAGTTAGCTCACACAATCATTCATTTATAACAGATGCTCACAGTTTCATTCAGCTTGATTTTATCACAACGGTGTGTCCCAAAATAACACAAAAGAAAAAAGCAAATGCCACATACGATTATCCAGTAGGGTTGTTTTGTTTGCCTCTTTCTGTCTCAGCAGAGCCCGATTGTCGTCTTTAATCTTTGAGGATAAGCGGTTGTTGTTGTTGAGGGACTGAGACACGGACAGTTTATAGGAGACCTTTCCTAGGTTTGTGCAATAGGAGGAGTCTGAAGAGGAGGTCGAGTACAGATCTATCCGGGAGACCTCTCTGTTTGCAGTGACGGGGAAGGATTCTGAGCCGACTTTGAGGGTCTAGATACAAATGAAAAATGATAGGCATATTAGACCATGTTGTTGTTGTTGTTGTGATGGGACTAGTAGGACCCAGATTTGAGCTGAGCTGAGCTGAGCTGGGAGCTGAGCAGCGAGCACCCAGCCGATCAAAGGCACAACAGCGCACTCGAACAGCCTGACAGCACACAGAGGCATAGCAGACAAGGGGAATGGACAGGGAGATCATGAAGTAGAGGGCTATACATACCAGTTTGTCACCCACAAGGAGAGATATTCCCGCATCGTCACCCGAGGACAGAAGCTGAAACAGAGCGGAAGGAAGCCGCACCTGGAAGGCCTCGGGGGCCGGTCCGTCGGAGGGACACAGGGTCGATTTCAGAGGGATCATTGCTGGAGCCACAGAGTGAAGAGCGACCACAACAGAGGAAGGTAGTGGGAGAAAAAGAGAGAGAGAGAGAGAGAGAGAGAGAGATGGAGGGGAACGAGGAGGCAAACGAGGAGAGCGGCAGCGCGCCCGAAGCGGCAATTCGTGTCACGTTACTTACTGCTACTCATCTATTAGCTAATCTACATCACGTGCGCGCTGTCCAGACGATTCGCGCTGGCTGGACGGGTAACGTGATCATCGACTCGAAGTCGATCCGGGGCACCTCGCCCTTCGCGCCCCGCTCGCCGGGTGCCAGTTTCCAGCGGAAGCGCCGGGCCAGCGTCGCCAGCACGGCGCCGACCTGGCAGTACGCAAACTGCTCGCCGATACACCGGTGTCGACCGCCGCCAAACGGCAGATACGGCGAGGATACGCCCTTGGACACGGCGCCGAACCCGTAGTCGACGGCCCCGGCCTTCTTGTCGGCCTCCAGTTCCTTTGAGTACAGCCCCGAGTCCCAGCGGTGAGGGTCAAAGTGATCTGGCTTGGGGAAGTACTTTCCGTCCGTCATGGAGTATCCGGGAGACACAAGCAGATACTCGCCCTTGTGGACCACCAGCCGCGAGTTGGGATACGGCAAAGGGCTCATCACCTTGCGAAGAATCGAGTGCAACGGCATGTGCATCCGGAGCGTCTCCTTGATAACGTTCGTCAATAATGGCATCTGTTGCAAGTGCTCGTAGGTAAGCTCCTTCAGCTCGCCCTTGGCATTGCGACCGACAACTTTGACCTGCTCCTCGTACAATTGCTCAATCAGCTCGGGCTGTTCTCCCAAGTGAAGAATGGCCCAGGTGCTCGTAGCCGCGCTCGTGTGCTGTCCACCCATCAACACCCCAATCAGCAAGTTTGCAATCTCTTCGTCCGTCATCTTGACCTTGTCCTTGTAAGTGCTGTTCTGCATCAACGTATCGATCATGTCTCCGAACTGGCCTATCTGTCCGGCTTTTCTTCTCGCCTGGATGATGCTGCTGTAGCACTGCGAGATCTTTTGCTGTGCTGCATCTCTCTTCCAGTACACAGGTAACGGTAGGTGAGGAAACACAAAGTTCACGGGAGTAAATCCCTTATCCAAATCCCCATAAGCATCGGCGAACGACGTATCCAATCGTTTGCGAACCTCGGGTCCAAGTAGAGTACGTGAAGCCGTAAACAGAGTCATCTGTGCCATTGCTGGTAAAACATCAATTGTTCCTGACCTTCTCTTTTCACTCTTTGCGTTGAACTCGTCATCATCATCATCATCACCACTACGGCCCCAGAAATAAGGTGAAGATGCAAAATATTTATCCATCTCCTCCACAATCAGAGGAACGTATCTTCGGAACGAATCTCGTGAAAGCGCCCCCTTGACAAATTTCTTCTGTTCCATAAGTCTATGGTTTGGACAATCGTAGATCACACCATGTCCGAAAATGGGCGTCGTCAAGTGCTTGTAAGCCTCCTCTGCAGAAACAGTGTTCAACTTACTGTTGAAAACAAATTCATGGCCCTTGGGTCCCAAACAAACAGTCATAGTTCTGCCCAACATCACAAACGCAAACACGTCTCCGTATTTTTCCTGGTTCTTGCGGAAAAAATCAAATGGCGCCATGCCGTAACTTGCCGCGGATCCCAACCATGGAATCCAGTAGAAAACAATTGGTGGTGATCGGGGATGGAGAAACGCATAAACGTACTGGTTCAACACGTTGAGCAAAATCACAAGCGCAATTGCTGGAATCACAACGAATGGAATCGATTCGTATAAAGGTAAAGGACGTAGATAATCAATCGTCTTAAAGTAGTAAGCCTGGACCAATTGTGCCTGTTCCGAGGCCAAAATGTCATTTATAACTGCCATTGTGGATTTTTGATTTCTTTCCTACTTGTGGCTATCAAAGGCCGAGACAGAATGAATGAAAAAAGTAATGATAAAAAAGGAGAGGAAAGGGTTCTTGTTTATATTCGCTCCTCGCCAAACTCTGTCAAACTCAAGCTCAAATCCGATTCTAGGTACCACACAATATCGAGAATTCAAGTAAAAAAAGGCCCTTTTGATAGAATAATAATGTGATGCCATTTGCAACAACGGGACCAGAGCCTGGTATTATAACCCTTCCCCGGGGCAGCCCTAGCTGGCCTGTTGGCGCTGTCTCCCGCCTGATTGGCCCCGTGCGAAAATGATCTGATGGATCCCGATCACCCCATCCTCGGCCTCGCGCCTCGGCCAATCTAGTCTCATGCTTTAAGCCCTTGTCCATCATCAGATATGTGAGCTGCTTTGTTCGATGGAATTTTTGTGTATTCTTGTGCTCATTTTTTTAGTCCTCGGTTCTGTTCAATTAGATATCTAAGTCTATTCGAACCACCCGACATCCGACATCCGATATCCGACGTTGTAATCCAACCATCATCTGACATCTCCAACACCTTGATCCAAAACAAAACCATATCATCTATGTTGTTTTCTTTTCTTATAAGATGACACTCATCATTGAGTACGAAGTAACAATCACAAACAAAATCTGAACAAGACCCCAACACATGGGGATCCACGTAGTCATTGAAAACATTCCCGCACGATATACAATTGAAAGCCTATGAAATCAGTGTCAACAGTTAGAATATCCCAGGTTTAAACCACAGATATATTGCACAAACTTACAACAGTCCCACAACAGTGCCACTGAGACAAGCCTGGATGCCTCCAATAACAAAGTAAAACAATGCAATGGATACTCCTCCGACTAACCTCCGGTGCATCACGGCGGCATACGCTCCAGCGGCTCCATAAAACCCACTAAAGAAAATAAGTGTCCAGTAAAGAGTAAATTTCCAAATATCCGTGGTGTAGTATAAATGTGCTGCTGAAAAGCCCTTTGAGGTGGGCCAGTATAACGATGGGAAACTAGGAGTTTCGTACCCGATAGGCGCAGCTGGATTTGAGATCAGTTGTCTGCAACAAGTTTGAAATAGTTAGTATCCTATTTCCAAGATATCAGAATCTAGAACACTCACGCCATCGTTCATTCATCAATAATCTCAGAGTTTACATGTCTTATCATCTCTCATCGTCGCTCTTCACGAAGGCGTGGAGGGAAGGGTGTACGGTGGTATGTAACATGTTCTATTTGATACCTAATCAGCTCAATAAACAAGCCCTATATCTAATCCTCATCTTCATCCTTCTTGATAATGTCAAGCTCTCTTAGCAGAACCTCGGTTTCCTCAGGTTTCCATATACGATGGCATACTTTACCATTCTTTTTCCAAACAGTCGCAAACTCAACTATACATGTCAAAAAAAAGTTAGTGAATCATCAATTCATTATACTGAAAAAGAGAACCTCCAAAGCTTACTCTTTTCGCTAGTCAAACTGGTACTATCCATAGTCTTGCTCAGAACTTTTAAAGCCAGTTCCTGAGCTCCTTTCAAGTCCAAGTCATCCTTGTAGTCCTGCTTCAGTAGTGTTTGAGCAGCTGCGTTGTTTGCACCTACACTGGTTGCTTTCCATCCCATGTAGTTCCCAGATGGATTTGACGTGTAGAGCTGGAATCCAAATCTATCATCATGCCCAGCATAGAGAAATGAAACACCGTATGGACGAAGACCACCGTGTTGCGTATAACCCTGTTTGATATCGCAAATCCTGCGCACCAACCTCTCAATCGGAATATCCTCGTTATAAGTCTTTAGATAGTTTTGAGCAGCGGCACGAGCCGTGTTGATGAGGATGTTTGCATCAGAGGTAAGGCCAGAAACCGCACAAACAGTGTTACTACCAACAGGACAGCAGGTTAGTCCTCCGAAACCCCATAAAACCAATTACTCAAAATTGTTTCACATACTCATTTAGGGTGTACATCTTCTCGGCAAATGTATCCTGTTCTAACAACTTGCTGGTAACTTTTCGTTCAGCTGCCAAAACTATGCCATCAGTAGCCAGGATTCCAATTGAAGTACCAGCATGAGAAATTGCCTCTTGAGCGTATTCCACCTATGCCATAAACAGAAAATTCAATCTGTTAATTCTCCAAATTCATTCTTTTGAAACGGAAACTTGTTGTGTGGATCTCGATTGTAAAGACATGTATGTGTGGCGAACATATTACAACCCTCGCTCCCTCCTCAAACCACCAAAACTTGCCATTACCGAGCCAATTTAAGAAAATTTCATACCTGGTATAATCTACCTTCAGGAGAAAAGATGGTGGTCCCACTGTCGTATCTTCTGCTTCCCATTTCTCCGCTTGGTATATGATGATGATGGCGATATTGTTGCCAGTGGCGGAAAGGTCCTTTGGGCTTTTTTTGATTGTGTGTTACCCGGATACCAAACACCGTCTATATCTATTTGATAATGTAAATGTTGGAAAAACTGGAAACATCAAGGTGGAAAATGGATACACTTCCTGCGAAACCTGTGACTAGTAAAAGCTCTCTTCCTTCAAATTGGACACAACATTCAACGCCATCTGGTATGTATCTGCTTGTTTAAAGAACGCAAGTTGAGAAATAATCTAACTATTGGTAAAGGTGATGTCTATTACTACAACAGCCAGACACAGCAGTCTACTTATGAAAGGCCTCATACGGATACGAAGGGACAGAAAGATGGTGATGGTGTGAAAGGTAGTGGTGATTATTCTTCAAAACACGAAACGAGAAAACGGAAACGAAAAGTGAGAGGAGATAGACCGCGTCAAAAGTACGTTTCTTGTGAAGAGGACAAAATTAATATTGGATTTTCCAGCTGACTTTTTTTTATTTCGTGTTAGAATTGATCTGGTTTCCAAACCATGGGCATTGGTGTTTTTAAAATCGGGCAGACATTTCTTCCACAATATAGAGACAAAACAATCATTATGGACACCTCCTAACGAAGAAGTATTGGCGGAAATTGAAAAACTCGACAAGACCAAAGTTATAATAAAAATAGCAATAGCTAGAGGTTTAAAGAAACAGGGCAAAAAGAAGAGAAAAAGGACAGAGGGCTCGGCTTTAGCGGGACGTCAGGTACATATAATAGATGAAGAACAAGAAGAACCACAAGAGCAAGAGGTTGAAATAAACAGAGAAGACAAAGCTGAAGATCCGGTTAGTGATGAAGCAAGTCAAATGAGCGAGGATGAGGAAGAATATCAAAATGAAAAAGATGTTAGTAGCAATGGGGATAACCAACCATCCGAAGATGTGCAAATAGAAAATCAAATTGAAGACGAACATGAAAATGAGAATGAAAGCGACAATGATTTCTTGCTAGATGATTTAGACTTTAGCGATGAAGAAAAACTAACACCGCAACAAAAAGAAGAAAAATTTATTGTAAGACATTGCTTTCTTTTCTATCCTTTTGGCTCGGTATTAACATTCTATATTAGCAAATGCTGGTTGAAAATAAAGTGGATCCAAATAGCAACTGGGATACCGAAGTGGGCAAAGTATTAGAAGATGAAAGATATTCGCTATTTGATAGCAACAAGGAGCGTAAAAAATTGTTTGATCAATGGGCCAGAAATGAAATCACAAAACTGTTGGAGATTGAACACAAAAAGGCTGCGGTTGAAACCAAAGGAGCTAATGATCAAGATGGGTTAAAAGTGATGGACGTAAGTAAAGACTTTAGGGTTTTCTTGCATCGGAAACAAAAACTAATCTGGAAAAATGCTGAAGCCAAAAATCCAATTTATTCAATTTTTGTTGAAAAAACACAATTCAAAACTTTTTTACATTGAATTCAAACGAAAGAATCGCAAGAATCCCGAATTTTCAAATCCAAAACTTACAGATCGAGAAAAGGAAAAAATTTACAAAGAGCTTAGCGATAGGCTGAAAAAACCACCTTTGGAAAGATTCAAACAGTTTAAACAATTCATTTCAAATTCAAAAATTATGAGAAAAACGTGTATAGAATGGTGGCAAAGACAAAAAGAGAAACAACGTGATGATGTGCCTTCTGAGCCATATCAACAATTGCAACAATTTTTATTTGTTTTGCCTCTCTCGGTCGTCACGGATGTGCAATA
Source organism: Alloascoidea africana (assembly GCA_030581615.1). Classification (NCBI taxonomy): domain Eukaryota; kingdom Fungi; phylum Ascomycota; class Alloascoideomycetes; order Alloascoideales; family Alloascoideaceae; genus Alloascoidea; species Alloascoidea africana. The sequence goes on from JAKTTT010000004.1 coordinate 93,261, forward strand.
TCAAATTGTGGAGGAGAAGGAGAGAAATGAATTTCTGCTTGAATATATGGAGATTGTAGGATCTTCTATCAGATAGTTTAACGAATAAAATGATTGACATCCAGAAATTGTCATGCATCTAAATACAATCTAAGGAAAACCTCAAATGATACTTGAACATAGGTTAACTCACATTTTTTATATAATCTGTACTAACTGTAGGGACAAGCTATTCATAAGCTAAATGACATCTTTTTTGCTACACTATATACTGAAGTGAAAGTAAAAAAAGATGGATGATGTCTATCTCTATTTGGCAAATTGCAACTGTACCTGGAGCCACTGTCTTGCTTGAACTTCGGGAACGGAAAGACCCCTATCGCCATATGTCAAGGGCGCAAAATAGTAAAAGCATCCAATTGTTCCAGCAATCAGGACTCCTGTAATGGAGAGGTATAGAGGAGACTTGACGCCGCCATTCTTTCTTTCAGCGAGCTGGTTCGCAATTTCCTTTTGATCATGTCTGTTATTCTTATCCAACAGAGCAGGTCCTCTGTTGTCACTAAATAGAAACTCGACCATTGCTCCTGAAAACAGAGCAGCTATTAAATGGGCAGGGAGATAATGGTGTAGAAACTTTTGTCTTGCCATGAGGTAAAAGGGAAAGTAATGTGCCGCCCAACCAATAAAGAAAAAGCCAATAGAGTTGTATAGACGACTCCTTGAACTGTCTGCAAATGTGTAAAATGCTCTTCTTCTTGTCAATTGGTCTGCAATCACAATCCCAGCAAAGACAGACATCAGTATGACTTCGAGCCACCATCCAAAGAAATTACCAACAAAGTAAATTTGGGCCCGGGTTTCCGACTTTGTCCAGAAAGACACACCCTTAAGAGTAAATGGCCAGCTGGTGGGGTTCGAAGCATATGGATGCTCTGAAGTCAGAGCGTTATTTCGAACAAACATTTGGATTTGTAGTTCAAAGTATTTTTTGAAAAATGGTAACTTCTTGGGCTCTTTTGGAACATACACAGCTCTCTCATCGGTCAACCCAATAATCTCATCAAATGACCAGATATTGCTATCTTCCGTAATCTTCTTGTTACCGTTAACTTCCTGCTGGCCAAAACCCCACTCGGGCAACGGCTTAAAGTCTGACCACATCGCTACTCTAGTTGGGACATGAATCAATCGGAAAAGACTTGCTTTTGTTTTAGCCTGTTGTCCCGCTTTATTGTCGTTGGGTTTCAGCTCAAAAAGTGTATCATTGAATCTAGTGGTTGCAGTTTCGAGATCGACTGTCGTAAACTCCTCGTTTGTAGGATAGTAAGGTGAAGCCACATCGTGTGTCAACAATATGGTATTTGTCAGAATGTGTCTTAAACGAATGATGTCGCCCTGAGAAACGGGCTTACCCAGTCTCTGATCTTCTGGGAAATCGGCCGCTGGAAGAATCTCCCAGTGGTTGTTTTTATCTGGATGGACATATCCAGTAACCTGTTGGCCCTGGGAAGAGACCCGTCCATCTTCGTAACGCAATGGATATCTGTCGACATGAGAGTGCAAAAATGCATTAGTGTTTTGATGTTTGATCGTAACAACGTCATAATAATTGAGAGGCTTGGCTTCTTTGGCAAGTGGACTGTCGCCCAAGGTTTCTTGGAAATCAGGGCTCATGAATGCATCGCCGGGTCCAGATTTGGACAAAATGGCAAAATGGACCCAGAACCAAAAGAGGTAAATGATATAAGGAATAACTATGAGGCAGACGAGTCTAGCGAAAAAGTGACGAAGAAACTCTGGCATGCTTAGACCCTTCTTGATATCAAGAAGGTTCCACAAATCAATGAGAACAGCGGTACCCACAGTGAAGAACGTAAAGGCGCCCACGTACTTGGTACTAATTACACAAGATAGTGAAACCCCTGTTAAGAACAACCAAGTCCACCATTTTCTGGAGAAGGGGGCTTTGCGAAGTTTTGAAAACTTGACGTAACACAGAATCGATAATGCAACAGAAAAAATCAAAGTGGCATCCAGAAGAATTAAACGAGTTTCTGCCACATGAGCATTATCTTTAAAAGAGGATATCATTAGTTAATTTTTGGGGAGGCTAGAATGCAATTTTTGAATACTTACCGAATAGCACAAGAATTGAAGCCAAAACACAGGAAGGGATTCCATAGCCGCTTTCTTTCATCGTTAGAAAAATAGCTGGAACAGTTAGAGAACCCAGTGTGGCTGATAGAGAGCGGTAAGCAATGTAAGGAGCTTTGTGTTGGATGTAGTTGTCCCCAATGTTTGTAAATTTGAAAGATCCATCATATCCAATGATCCAGCCCACAAAAGCTATGAGCAGCTTTGCGAATGGAGGATGAAGATCGAAAAAGTAGGTTCTCTCCAGGTACTGGATCCAAAAGCGCGTTAGTGCCAAGGAGTAAGATAATCGCCGAGATGATTTTAGAGTAGCATTCTATACATACGTAACTGGCAAACTTTCCAAAATGGACTTCGTCAAAACTAGCCACAAATGTCAGTAAACTTTTGTCTTTCTCATGAATGCCAGGGAAAACAAGACATACACCACCTCATTCGGAGTATCAATCTTGTAAAAACGTGTGAAAAAGGCAAGTGAAGTTACCGCTATCAATGCAACCTTGAACATCCAGTCACGTCTAGTCTTTTGCGCTTTAGACTCTAATGCAACCGGAGACTTTTTCAGAAGCAAGTCGACCTCGGTGTCAGGCGAAGCCTGCTTTTTCGCTGCACTCTTTGGGCCTCTCTTACGGAGGGTCGAGGGTCCTGTTGGAGAGGGCATCGCTTATACTGGCAAAGAACAGCAGAGTTGGTGAAGAAGATGGAAAGACACGTAGCGGTACAAAATGGCAGCATCTGTGGAGAACAGGTGTAAAAACGGGACAAAACAGCACACACTCCCACGCAAAAAGTGAGACTTCTAGAGACCGCACCAAAACAGTCCATCGTTCTCTCGATGATTATACCAGATCTGATCTAAACTAATCCCAAGTTCTCTCCAATTGAGCCCGCCAGCAACTCCGTATTCTTTTCCAGATCCTTGAATACAGTTGCAAATGTTAGAGTCACGTGATCCAGATGCCTCCAGTTTTTCCTTTCACTTTCTTCTTATCATGTTGGCGACCAAATGTTTCGGATAGCACTGGGAGGCCGAGCGATACCGGCGAGGACGCGATTGGCAACGGGATCAGAGAGTGTCCTGAGAAGTTTTGCTTTCAATCTCACAAGGAACCTGACCTACGGGAGTAAAGGGCCAGCTAAAAGAGTACTGATAAAGTCATCTTCAACTAGTGTTCCCCCACCACCTCCTCCTCTCCCTTTCGAGCTGAATAACAAACCGAAAACAACTTCTTCAGCGCCTTCATCTACTTCAAGCGAGGTCATATCCACTGAATTCAAGAAAGATAAAGTCATTCAATCTCTGAAAGATGATCCAATGGAAGTTGATGTGCTACAGAAAGATGAGTCTGGACATGTAGACTGGTCCAAAAGTTTCCATGGCTTGGGCAGCGCAGCATTTTCCGAGACCGCCCGGAACACCTTGGCTGAACCTATTGATCCTGAAGACGTTGAAATTACACCAGATGGTCTTTTGTTTCTGCCTGAGATCAAGTATCGCCGAATCCTCAACAAAGCTTTTGGTCCAGGAGGATGGGGCCTAGCTCCACGAAGTGAAACCATCATAACCGAAAAGTCGGTTACACGTGAGTATGGTCTCATATGTGAAGGAAGACTTGTATCAATTGCTCGTGGAGAACAGGATTATTTCAATCCCCAGGGAATACCGACCGCTACTGAGGGCTGTAAGAGTAACGCCATGATGAGATGTTGCAAAGATCTGGGAATTGCATCCGAACTATGGGATCCTCGATTCATCAGAGAATTCAAGAAAAAATACTGCGAGGACAAGTTTGTTGAACATGTGGTTACCAAAAGGAAGAAAAAGTTGTGGAAGAGGAAAGATGCTACTTTTGAATACCCATACAAGTTATCAACGTTTTGATTCAGAACCATTCCTATTGTACATATTGTCCTTTTAGGCTCGTCTCTCATAGGAGCATCAAAAGTGTTTGTTTTTGTTTGGGATTGTAAGAGATTACATATTTCCGTAAACTGTCATATTCTTTACTCTTACCATTACGCTCTGCCATAAAAGTATTACACATTAAAAATTGAATTCTATACATCGATCATAACTACAAGATCTATGGGAAACAAGTATACCATCATAAGTATGCACATTTAATAAGAAAAGCACCAGAAAAAAATACAACTCGTCAATGACATAATAATAAAAGCGAATGCGTTCGGTATGCACTCAAAGCCCATAAAGCTCAGCGACTCATAGAATAGTCATCAGGAAAGGTCACTGTTGGCGGGCCAATTTGCATCGGATAGTACCGTCTGAAATGTGAAGGCATGGTTTGACGAGGCGAACATCGTCCATCATCGAGGGGCATGTTCAAAATATGATTCAATCTTGTGGGACTATTGCAGGAATTCCCCGATATGACCTTGTCCGAAGCCAAGCAATTTTTATGGTACAGCGCCTCAACCTGATCCAGGATTGGCGTTTGGGATTGAATTTCGAATGTAACCCTTTTACCATGATGTCGACGCTTGGGATGCTGATCTACAATCACAAACATAGAAAACACAGCTTCTAGAATGTGTTCAAGCTTTGCCACCAAAAATTGACAAAGATGAGAATTGAAGATAGAGGTTGCCCCATTGCGTGATTCACCTGGCGTTTGCAACCATAGGATGAAAGCAAGCCGTGTGCCGTTGTAAAAAGGAAAACGAAATAGTAAATGGTGTAAGAATTGTTCCAACTGAAGAAATATAGAAAGAACTATCCAGTAACGAATCCAATGGTTCTTGTAAGTCTGGTCTTTCTTGTATATTGTTCTACTGGAAAGGATGAGCGGTATTGCAAAAGAAACTGTTGAGCTTGAAGTTTAAACGTTGTCAGTTAGAATGCTTATCTGAATATAGTTTGGACTTCCCCAATTATAGGAATGCCTCATACCTCAGTATAAATGTTATCATTGAAAATGTTCTCTGAAGTGGCAAGAATAAAAATTTCTAGTTTGAGAAAAATGGAAGAGCTGAAGCTATTTAAGCAATTGTGTTTGAACTCAAAGGCATTAAAATCCGATGGAGAACGAAGGCCAACATAGAGAGAGCCTGGATGACATTGGTATTCTTTTAGCATATGTGCCTAACGTCACAATAAGTGATTTGCTCGGATAAGCAACAGTATTTAAGGAACAAGAAGATAACGTGTAGCAATTGGCAATTTTAGCATTGAGTATTGCCACTTGAGAAATGATGTCGATGTGCTTAAAGTTTACAGTCACTATCAAAGGGATTTTGCTTGCCCTTTCAAAAAGATATTGTCCATGTCTTTCAATGTTATAGGGATCACTTTAAGCGTGGCAATACTATGTCCCTCTAATTTAAAGCAGGGTCAGTTAGCATGTTCGCTTCTGTTATCTAATGGTATATATGACTCAAAATCTGCACTCTGAAATCAGTGTAAGGCTGTTATGGCCTTTCCCAATGAGAAGTTTAGAAGTCTAATTGCAATATCTACCAGAAAACTTAATCTTGGGTAGAAAGGTAGTCCTCAGATCAAGTATTTGGAAAAGGTATTAACAGAGATCTGAATTTTGCCACAAGCTTTTATTATGCTTGGCCAGGATAGGAAAGGACATTACAGAGATCTGAATTTTGCCACAAGCTTTTGTTATGCTTGGCCAGGATAGGAAATAATTCGTACTGATGTTCATACTTGCATGGTGAGAGCCGTACGATAAAAAGAATATAAAGACCCTTCCTCGCCGTCCAATTGAAATTTACATTCGTTTCTCTTTCCCCATGGCTGAATTTTCCAAAGAAAACAAATCCAAAGAAGAGGATGACAAACCCCTCGATATTGATATCGAGAGCAGAACGGACTCTGATGACAAGAATCAGGAAAAGTCAAAAAGACCGTTAAGTTACTTTGTCTTTAAACCCTTTTTGGGGAAACCGACTACTGTTCCTGATCACCGAATATCAAATTTCCCCAGACCTGGTGTTTTGTCTTACCTTTTCTTTAGCTGGATTACCCCGTTGATGACAGTCGGGTATACCCGAAGACTTGAAAATGAGGACTTGTATATAATGGATGGTGATTTGGCCATTGAAGAGATGACCACAAAGTTTCTAGCAGCTTATGCTAAACGGTCACAAAACTATCGAGAAAAGAAAAGAAAGCAGGGCCTTTCAGAAAAAGAAGTGGATGAACTATTTCTTCCTCCAACAGTCCTTCTCTTTGCTTTGAATGATGTATTTGCTGTTAGGTTCTGGTTAGCAGGTTTGCTGGTAGTACTGTCAGACGCGACACAAGCACTTCAACCTTTGATATTCAAATACCTTGTTAGATTTATAGGGGAACATCAATTTGATCCCCATTCACACCCTGTGGGCAAAGGCATTGGCTACGCCTTTGGAATGGCCTTGATGGCTGCATTTGGGTCCATGTGCGTGAACCATGCGTTCTACAACGGCATGCTAACTGGTTGTAAAGTTCGTTCATTATTGACAAATGTCTTGTATCGGAAATCTTTGACAGTTTCACCAAAAATGAAAACCGTCTACAGTGATGGCAAAGTAACAACTTTAATTGGCACAGACTTGTCGAGACTCGACATGGCTTTTCAACTCTTCCATTATAACTACACATTCCCAGTATCAGTAATAATTGCCATTACCATTCTTATTGTTAACATTGGCCCATCTGCGTTAGTGGGCGTTGGACTTATAATGGTAGGCGTTTCCATGGTTGGGTTGTCTGTAGCCTTATTTATGAAGCTACGAGAGGTTATCAACAAACAAACAGACTCAAGAGTTACTGCCATGAATGAGATTCTTAAGTCTATCAAAATGATCAAGTATTATGCTTGGGAAGAAGCTTACGATGACCTTATCAGCTCGATACGCACCAAAGAGGTTAAAATACTGCTGAAGCTTTTAGCTCTAAGAAATCTTGTCAATAGTTTTATCAACATTATACCAACTTTAGGTGCCATGGTTTCCTTCGTGGTTATGTATAAAGTTGGGAAAGGTCTGGATCCTGCAAACATTTTCTCTTCATTGTTGCTTTTCAACGTGTTTCAGATACCTTTGGTATTGTTACCCCTTAGTTTGGCGACAAGTGCCGACGGCTATGTCAGTATCAAACGTGTAAGCAATTTTTTACAACTACCCGATCAATACATTGAAGAGGGCTCAGAGCGCAAAGAAAATCTTGGGGGAACTGCTGTTGTAGTAGAGAATGGCGAGTTTGAATGGGAATCCCCTACGGCTGAAGAGAAAGCCGAGATGGAAGCTCGAGATCGTGGCCCCAATGACTTAAAGGAGGATTCGTCGAAAGATGAGCCTTTTATACCACAGATTGGAAGATTGGAAGGTGTGAACTTAACAATCAATAAGGGCGATTTTGTTGTTATTACTGGATCAATTGGATCAGGAAAGTCCAGCTTGTTATCAGCAATTGCAGGGCTGATGAAAAAAAAATCAGGACGGCTTTTAATTGATGGATCACTCTCCTTTTGTTCAGCGCCATGGATCCAGAATGACACGTTAAGAAACAATATTATTTTTGGACTGGAATATGAGAAAGATGAGTACAAGAAGGTTGTGGATGTTTGCCAATTAAACGAGGATTTCAGCAATCTTCCAGCAGGCGATATGACAGAAATTGGAGAAAGAGGAACAAATCTTTCGGGTGGCCAGAAGGCTAGAGTAAGTCTTGCTAGAGCAGTCTATGCAAACAATGATATCATTCTTCTCGATGACGTCTTAAGCGCTGTGGACTCAAGAGTAGGAAAACTTATTACAGACAGATGTTTAAAAGAATATCTAGGTGACAAGACTAGGGTTTTGGTAACGCATCAGCTTTCGCTTGTGACTGAAGCAGACAAGATTGTTTTTTTGGAAAAGGGAAAACTAACTATAGGCAAATATGAGGATTTACTCGATACTGTGCCAGCATTTAAAAATCTTGTTGATTCAGCAACTGCTGGAAAATTACCAATGTCCAAAGATTCCAAAAGTAGCGAAGAAGACAATGTTAACACACAACAAGAAGAAGCAATAGAGCTTGCTAAAAAGACAAGTTCAAAAGCGGATTACGATCAAAATCTGGCCAACGGTACTTTAGTGGAAGTAGAAGAACGAGCTCAGCATGCAATCTCTTACGAAGTATACAAAGACTTTATCCGGTTGGGTTTGGGTAGACTTGGAATTTCAGCTTTATTCTTTTTAATGTTTTTACTATCTGTTATGACATTTGCTCATATTTTTTCTAATGTCTGGCTCAGTTTTTGGATATCTGCACGTTTCCGCCTCAGTAATGGAGCCTATATTGGAATTTATGTCATGTTTGGGTTTGCTTCAGCTATTCTCCTATTGATAAGTTTGTTTTACCTTTCCTATTTGATTAACTCTGCCAGTTTGCGTCTCTACAACAAAGCTGCAAGAAGAATTTTGTTTTCACCAATGTCTTTTTTTGAAAGTACGCCTACAGGAAGGATACTAAATCGTTTCACCAAGGATACAGACGTTATTGACAATGAGATCTGGAATAGTCTTCAATTGGTGCTGACATCTTTATTCACAAGCATTGGGACAGTTATACTCACTGCGGTTTACATTCCCTGGGTTCTTATAGCTGTTCCTGTCTTTACAGTTATATGCTACCTCTATTACTCCTATTATATCCAGTCTTCTCGTGAAATCAAAAGAATCGAGGCTGTTACAAGATCTGTTGTATATAGCAACTTGAGTGAGACGCTTACAGGAGTCGACACGATCAAGATTTTCAAACAGGAAGAAGCCTTCAGAATCAAAAACAACCAGTTTATAGATGATATGAACTCATCTTATTTTCTCTCAGTGGCGAATCAAAGATGGTTGGGCATTCGTTTGGACCTTATTGCTCAGTTAATTGTTCTTTTCGTCTCTTTGCTATGCGTGACAGGGAAATTCAATGTCAGCGCCTCTACCACTGGTTTACTTTTAAGCAACATCAGCACTGTTGCGGGCATGATGTCGATTGTAATCAGAAGCATCACCCAAGTAGAAAACGATATGAATTCTGTGGAACGATTACACCACTATGGATTTAGACTGAAACCTGAAGCAGCTTACCATATCAAAGAGACATGCCCACCTACTACATGGCCTGACCAAGGCGTCATCGAGTTTAAAGATGTCTCGTTGAGATACAGGAAAAATCTTCCTTATAGTCTGAAAAATATTTCATTCGTTTCCAGACCCGGTGAAAAAATAGGAATTTGTGGAAGAACTGGTGCTGGAAAAAGCACATTAATGACTGCACTTTACAGGTTGACAGAGCTTTCTAGTGGTCAGATTATAATTGATGGAATTGATACAGCTCCCTTAGGTCTTTACGAACTCCGATCAAAGTTGGCAATCATACCCCAAGATCCCGTTTTGTTCAAAGGAACAATTAAAAAGAATCTGGATCCGTTTTCAAAGGAGAGCGATGAAAAGTTGTGGCAAGTCTTGGAGACCATCTTGGATGAGGAGACAGTCAGTAAGATGAAAGAGGATAAAATCGAAGAAAAAGAACCAACATCTAAAGCGCATAAGCTCCATTTGGACCAACTGGTTGAAGAATCTGGAAGCAATTACAGCTTGGGCGAGAGACAGCTAATTGCACTTGCAAGGGCTTTGGTGAAACAAGTGAATATTCTGATTTTGGATGAAGCAACGTCAAGTGTAGACTACGAAACAGACCAAAGAATCCAGAGGACGATAGCCCAGAACTTTAACCATTGCACAGTACTGTGTATTGCCCACAGACTAAAGACCATTCTATCTTATGATCGAGTGATGGTTGTTGACGAAGGTAAACTGATAGAATTTGACACGCCATTAACGCTCTTCCACAACAAATCATCGATATTTCGACAGATGTGCGATAAAGCGGGCATATCACAGGAAGATTTTTGACTGGAAAGCCCAAATAATTCTCAGTAAAATCACCCTTGCATATATATTTATATTTTTACTATAATCATAATAACTTAGATTCTCTTCTCTCTAAACAAATGTTTTGTTCCGATAACGTTGGTCATGTTCGGGTGTATGGGTGTAATTTCGACACGTTTTGATAACAAGACAAGATCCACCGGGCCGTTTCTGTTTTCCTCATCTCGCACTTTTGGTGGCCACTTTCTTCACTTTTCCATAGTTATTGGTGGCCAAAAGCTTCAAGAGTTTCCATTAACCAGGACAGATCTGGTCAAGACACTAGCTTTTAGAAGAGAACGACATGTTTGGGTCAAGAGGCAAACACTGGATCAGCGTTTTTTTGAGCTTTTTGTTCTTCCAAACTGCACTATGTGCTATACCAGGCTTTCAAAGACTTATTGAATTCTATGAACAGCATTTGATCATAGCTGAACAGCCAGACGCTTCAGAGCCCGACTTTGACATTGAACTCAGACCACTGTCATGGGGGCAGATCAACTTTATTCATACTACAGACATTCATGGTGAGAACATACAAAGTTGAGTAAACTTTCTGGGAGGCAAGTTACTAATATATATATCCACAGGATGGATGGCTGGACACGTAATCGAGCCAAACTTTTCCGCTGACTGGGGCGACTATGTCTCCTTTGTTAAACATATGCGTGATAAGGCTGCGAGAATGGGAGTCGATCTTGTTGTCATAGATACTGGCGATAGACATGATGGAACTGGACTGAGTGATGCTACTCCAGTAGACGGAGAAATAACCCAAGTACTTTTCAGAGACACTGTAGAGTATGATTTCGTCACTCTTGGCAATCATGAACTCTACAAGCCCGAGGTTTCTCTTCAAGAATACCATATGATTTCCCAGTATTATGGAGACAGATATCTATGTTCGAATGTTGACATTTTGCTCGACAACGGCACATGGGTTCCTTTTGGCAACAAGTATCTTGTATTTAGAACTCCCGTCCAAAACCTAACAGTTCTTTCATTTGGATTCATATTTAATTTCAATGGATTTAACGAAAGAACTTTGGTGCGTCAAGCGCAAGATGTTGTCTCCGAGGATTGGTTCCAGGACGCCATCCGCACTCCTGATATCGACCTCATTTTACTACCGACTCACATCCCAATTAGGGGATGGAATGAAATCGATACAATCTTTAATGCGATCCGAGAGGTGAACCCTTTCGTCCCTATTCAGTTTTTTGGTGGACACACGCATGTGAGAGATTTCAGAGTTTTGGACGAATACTCTACCGCATTGGAGAGCGGCAGATTTCTAGAAACAATTGGCTGGCTTAGCATTGATAATATAACGAGGCATAACGAAACCGGAGAAAATGGGTTTGCGCCTCCTCCCCAATTTGCAAGAAGCTATATTGATTTCAATATCCATTCACTCGCAAATCATTCAGACACATATCTCACCAGCTACTCTGGAAATGAAACAACATTTGATACAAAATTGGGACAAGCCGTTTCTGGTGAAATTGTAAAGCATCGAAAGAATTTAAACTTGACAACAGTGTTTGGACAAGTTCCCAAAAACTTTTATACAACCGGATCAGAGTATCCTGGAGAAAACAACTTGTTTTCATTGTTGGCTGATAAAGTTCTGGTTAATCTAGTTGGTGAAGGAGATGCAGCTGAAAGAAAAGATAAACCTAGATATATTGTTTTCAACACTGGCTCAATCCGGTTTGACCTGTTGAAAGGGCCATATTCAGTGGATTCTGGCTATATGGTATCGCCATTTAAAAACAACTGGTTGTATATCCCAGACCTACCGAAGCATATTGCCGATGAAGTCCTGAGCTATCTTAATGGCCTTGATTTTATTGTTTCTGCCCAGTCCAAGGTAGACTTGGGAGAGTTGAACACACCTGAAGATAACGCTCGTATCCACTGCGAGAAACTAAAGTCCGATCTCAAAGAGTTTTATTGCCATTATTGCGCCGACTCTACAGATACCGAGATATCGTCAAAGAATCTTAAAGGTAACAAAAGACTTGGCTACGTCACTCATGACGACTTTGGAGCTGATGGTGATGACACTCCACATTTACCGCTGCCAAATTTTGCACTTCCTAATGCAGTTCAATCTGAACAGAACGTAGAGTCAGACGCTTACGATACGCCTATTGACTACGTTTTCTACGATTTTGTTGGCAGGTTTATTCTTGACGCTTTTAGGGATTTGGGGTATAGCAACATTTACAACAACACCAGCTTCAAACCTTACGGGGGAAAGAACACCGCCGAGCTTTTGGAAGACTATGTTGTTGCCAACTGGGCTTAAGCTCCAGCTGATGCAAAGAATTTAATTTTGGATTGATTCATGACTCTTTTTTTTTTTTTTTTGTAACCTTTCCTTTGTATGTTTGATTGGCAGATTGCTAGACAGTGAGGAGTTTTTCATTCAGGTAGACTCATGACGGGGATTATATCTTATAGTTTGAATAAAAATTGTGATTTTCTTGTTCATGGCGTTCACAAAGACACAATCTAAGCTCCCAACCTTTTTGTGTTTTTTAACTTTGTATTCTGCCCTTTGTGCTGCCAGAAGGAACAGTGACATCTGGCGAAAAGAACCTAAAACCTAGGTTTGTGGCGTTGCCAAGAGGCAGATTTCCTATCTCTGCCCAAAACCTGGGTGGAATCTCTTATTCTTGCCCGAAATAAAAAGTTTTCCAGATGCAGATTGGAGTTTTACGGGTGCTTGTCCGTGCTGCCTGTGGTGGAAAGCTTCTTCGTCCCAGAGATAAGGTCTTCTTTAGGCAAGCGCAGCAGCTTTTATTTGGCTTTTGCTGGGTAACACCGGCCGTCCATGCGTCGCAGACTTTGATATTTTCCCCCGCGAGACCCTTGTTTCTTTCTTCCTAACCAAACCTCTCTGAACTTGACTGTACGGGCCCGAACGTTGCAAATCACGTCCTGTGCTTGCCCTTAATGCGATAGCACCATGGCTGGCTTTGCTCTTTCGTTGTTTGGCTTTCCAAAGCGGTCCAACGGTGTCAGTACAAAATCCGATGAGATCACCGGGACAAGCACTCTTCCAAAGCTAGAAGCGAGTAATAGTCACGAAGTTAGCGGCGAGAAGCGATTTAGCGCAAATACCCCCGAGTCTGTGGGTATGAATAACAGCGACAATAGCCAGGACAGCCAGTCCAAGTCTATACCCTCGAGCACGAGCACCAGTGTCAGGACCACGAGCACGGGCAGCACAACGTTCAACAATGAAAACACCGAGGGATTGCTATATAACACAAAAGCTGGGTCCCAGAGCTCAATTTTCAAAGGCTGTAGCGGCCATGCTCCAGGCAGAATCAAGCCATCCGTGCCAACCACCGCCATCAGTGGGAAAGAAGTGGCTATTGGGTCTGTTCATATCGGCTCCGGCGCTCTGACTGGCCAAAAGGACACTGATAAGCTTGCAGCACACAAGCAACTTCTACATCAACAAACCGCTAACCAGCAGCGGGCAAAAATTTCAAAGAAAACAACAGCTCCCCGTCTCTCGAAGCCTGTTCAGACGGACCCGAATCAAGAAAAGACTCGGCCTGTTGAGCAGCCCAGTACTAATAACGACCTCAACTCCACCACCGACAGTAGTACCCCAACTCCTCCGACAGCTTCACCAAAGGGCAGGCTCACGGTAAAGATTATTGAAGCCCGAAATTGTCAAGCTCTGACTCACAATTCTACTCCCTATGTTATATGCACCTGTGATCGAAGCGAATCCATTATTCCCACTCCTTCCTCGATAACGGTGGCTCCCACGAAACACCGTAATACCGTCATCCCCATACCAGCTACAAAGCTTAAAAAACGAGAAATCTCTAATCTTTCCAGCAAACTGGCCAGTGTATCCAATGGTATTAACCATGTTATATGGACACACGAAACGACCTTTGACGTTGTCAATTACGAATCAGAGGTGGACATCAGCCTATACGATGGCAGTTCACAGGAGAAGTTCCTGGGACATGTGAGATTGACTCCCGTATTTAAGCATGAGCGCGTTTCGAATGCCTGGTATGATCTCGAGCCGAGGCTACCGGAAGAAAAGGTTACTGGTCAGATTAGGATAGAGTACGTCTACAGAAAGACTACTAGGAAGCAATATGGCCCTAATGATTTTGAGATAATTCGCCTTCTAGGAAAAGGCACGTTTGGACAGGTATACCAGGTCAGAAAAAAAGATACCAAGAGAGTTTACGCCATGAAAGTTTTATCCAAAACAATGGTTGCTCGAAAAAAAGAAATCGCACATACAATTGGCGAGCGAAACATTTTGGTCCGCACTGCAACTACAGACTCCCCCTTTATTATCGGCTTGAAATTTTCGTTTCAGACGCCAACGCATTTATATTTGGTAACAGACTACATGGCCGGGGGCGAGCTGTTTTTCCATCTACAGAAAGAGAAAACGTTTGGCGAGGACAGAATCAAGTTTTACATTGCAGAGTTGGTATTGGCTTTGGAACATCTACACAACAATGGCATTGTGTATCGTGATCTAAAGCCAGAAAACATTTTGATTGACGCAAATGGCCATATAGCGCTTTGCGACTTTGGCCTATCAAAAGGTGATCTTTCTGCTGATGAATTAACGCGCACTTTTTGTGGGACAGTGGAATATCTTGCCCCTGAAGTTCTGCTGAATAAGGAAGGCTACACCAAAATGGTGGATTTTTGGTCTCTTGGCATTTTGATCTTTGAAATGTTTTTCGGTTGGAGCCCTTTTTTGGCAGAAGATACACAAGAAATGTACAATAAGATTGCCTTTGGGAAAGTCCGTTTTCCAAGTAACACTCTATCAAGTGAGGCCCGTTCTCTAATCAGAGGACTGCTTAACAGAAACCCAAAGGTTCGTATTGGTGCAAAAGACGATGCGCTAGAATTGAAGGAACATCTTTTTTTCAAGGACATTGACTGGGAGCTTTTAAAAGAGAAAAGCATCACACCGCCATTTAAGCCTCATCTCGAGTCTGAAACAGATGCATCAAACTTTGATCCCGAATTTACTCAAACAAGCAGCAGCCTTATAAATCGAAACTTTCTTGCTACAACACCACTGCCTGCAAGCGTACAAGCCAAGTTCAAAGGATTTTCATATATCGATGAATCGAATCTCGAAAACAGTTTATCAAGGCATAGTAACAACGGTTCATTCCATGGGTTTGGAGAAGGGATTCCAGGAATCGAAGAGGAACCGGAAGCAACAGACGATGACATGAATGCGCATAACGACGATTTTTTTCACGAAGAGAGATTCGAAATATAACACCGACAGGGGGGACGGACGGCCTCAGTACCGAGAGGCATCCAATGACCTTCCCATAATTGATTTTAGTTGCATTATTAAACTATGTAGTTTCGTAACAAAAAGCTGGCATGGTTTTTTGGCTTTCAAATGAGATGTATTTATTGGCTTTTGTTCACTTTGTGTTTTATTCACTTTAGATTTGTCCAGATTAGATAAAATCACAGTTACACCATCCCCAAATAAACGACTAAGTAAATTCCTAATGCAAACCAACTTTTCTTGTAATTTGCTAACTTGCCTCTTTTCTTTAAATTGCTAAGCTTTTTTGGGGGGGGATATCCAAACACCCAGACACCTCTCCTCCAACTTTCTCCATCACCATCACCTTCTGGAGGATTAAACTGCTGGATAAGCACACAGGCATAGCTTAAACTCATCAAGGATCAACGACTTGTCAAGCTTGGTTGCTCATATACACAATAAATATGCAGGATCCTTCATCACAGCAGCTTGGCGAACACGAGCTAGAACAACAGCAGCAGCAGCATTATAGCACACTTTCGCACACCGGTATACCTCCTAGATCGTCAAGAATGAGTACTGGCGCCGAAATGAGTGGCATGCTGGAGCAGAGCATGTCCCAATTCCCATATGGAAATCAGCAAATAAGCATGGCTGTTCCAACAGAGTCTATGGTTGGTCCTCACTCAACCTCTTCAGTTGGTAGTAGTTCAGCTGCAAACACAAAGTCTGGTTCCACAACCGCTGCTAACAGTACTTCCAATACTTCAGGAGGCGGCTCTACCGATTTTGTAGGTGTCATGTTTTTTCCCTTTTTGTGTGGCGTTTTGAGATGTGCATTTTTTTCGCTAACGGTTTCGCTTTATTATAGGTCAAGAAGCTATTCACGTATGATCTAATCGCCGACGACTAGTGACAAAAATTAAGCGCGAAAAGCTAACCAAGTGATTTTTTTTTTAGAATGCTCGAAGACTCTTCATACAAGAATATCGTAAGGTGGACGAAAACTGGCGACAGCTTTGTGGTAGTAGACGTGAGTACATTTTTTTTTTTTTATCTGATTCCCCAGATGACCGTTTTTTTTTTTTTTTTTGTGAAACGGACGCTAACCAAATAAATATTTCACAGACAAATGAGTTTACGAAAGAGATTTTACCGCGCCATTTTAAGCATAGCAACTTTGCCAGTTTTGTTCGGCAGCTTAACAAATACGATTTCCATAAAGTGAAAACTTCAAGCGATGAGAAGCAGAATAACGCACATGGAGAAACGGCTTGGGAGTTTAAGCATCCCGACTTTCGGGTGGATAGTAAAGATTCGTTAGACAATATCAAACGGAAAGGACCCACACAAAAGAAAATAAACGAGGATCACAGTCATGAGCTGCTGACGAGTTTACAGAACGATGTCAAAGTGCTAAAAGTACAAAACAAACAGATACACGACAAGTTACGAAACCTTACGGTTGATTACAAGAACGTTGTTGAAAGTCTGCTGGAAATGAAAACGGCTAATGATCAGTACGTTGAGACGCTGAACCTGATAGTGAAGCAGCTGTCTAGCCATGGAATACCTATACCCATTCCCTCGTCTCTGAAGATCGAGCCGCCATCCTCGGAGCCCGTTCCTTCCCTTCAGACACAAGCTTCTCCTGGACATTCCAAGATAGAGACCTTGGAGCCCGCTGTTACGATCCAGGACCAAATGATGCCTATGGTAGCGACTCCAACCACTACCAGCAACCCAATGTTTCAGCCATTATCGACTCCAATGGCGAATACCAACCAGGGGTCGTCCTTAGTGGTCGCAGCTGCTCAAGCGGCGGCGCAGGAATCGCCGCAAGTTCTTGGACCCGATGTGCTGGGCCAACCGGGTTCTTCAGCAGTGTCTAATAGCCCCTTGGGGGTCAGTGGGATACCGCCTCCTGCTCAGCCGAGTGGAAATGGGTTCCATGTTTTACTGGTGGAAGACGATCAAGTCTGTATCCAACTATGTCGTCAGTTTTTGATGAAATATGGTTGTACAGTCGAAGTTGTTAGCGATGGGCTTTCAGCAATTAATCTCGTTGGCAAACTCAAGTATGATTTGGTTCTGATGGATATAGTTATGCCCAATCTTGATGGTGCCAGCGCAACGTCGATTATCCGCAGCTTTGACAATACCACGCCGATTATTGCGATGACAGGGAACATTGAACACTCGGACCTGGTAACGTATCTGCAACATGGCATGAGCGATTTACTAGCAAAGCCATTCACAAAGGACGATTTGTATATGATTCTGGGGAAATATCTGATTAAGAAGCCTGGCGGTGACAATCCCGAGATACCGTCTTCCTCAGTGGCGGGATCTGTAGCCGTTAATATGCCAACACCGAATGGTGGCCCAAATGCCACGTCAATGGTCAGCCAAGGTGTTGATCCAGAGACAGATGGGATGGGCGTAAAAAAGCAGAGGACTAGCTGACAAAACATCTCTGCTTAATGCCTATAAATAATGATAAACAATAATGCTTCGCAATGTTTACTGGCTTGTGAAAGAGCAAATAACAAGCCAAGTTATTTTTTTTTTATTTATCAAGGGAAAGAAACAGGCTTCGCCTAAGTCTTGATAATGTTTTTAATCTAACCTCTGAGCAGAATTCTTTAATATTTTGCTATATTAAGTTAACAATCTGAGGAAATTAAGCCCAAAAAACAGGTTGAAAAAAAAAAGAAAACGAAAAAGATATGACAATTGAAGAAAAGGAATATCTGTGATAGATTCTACTGATGTACTAATACCTTAGTTTTTATGTTGATGCTGTTGTTGTTTGAATTGGTATTATTCCAAAAAAAAATTCTTTGTTTGTTCTTTGGTTGTTGCTACTATTATTGCGTTGGAAATTGTTGCAATTGCTTTTGAACATTTGTGTGTGCACACCCCCCACCTATACTTTTATCATAAGGATCGTGTAACTAAGATAATGTTTTCCAAAAAGTTACGAAAAAATCAATCCAAAGGTGTTTACAAGCAAAGCGCTTATTCAGATACACATTCACAAATTTTTTTTTTTTTTCATTTCATTTCCATCGTAAATACAATTTATCAACATCAAAAAGCTATGCCTAGGCAGACGCTGTTGTCGTTACAGAACGTCCAATTACATCAACCTCATTTTCAAACCTGACTGATTTTCTTCTTGTGCGTTCGCCGGTTTTGGGAATGATAATGTCATCTCCAACTACTAAAAAATCTTCTGTATCATCGTTATCATCAGGAACAACAGCAGAACCATCGGCAACTGTATTGTTGACTGTGGAGGTGTTCTTCTTGTCATTCGGTTCTTCTCTGTCCTCATTGTCAACTGCAACTTGCTGAGGACTGGTTTTAGCCTTCTTTTTTTTGGAAGATTTCTTCTTTTTTTTCGAATTTTGTCTGTTCAATTCTTTCAGCCCATTTTCAACATCTTCCTTGGGCAATTTTTCCAATTTTTCCTCTTTTTTACACCGGTTACAGGTACAGTTGAACCCCCAGTTTATCCGAAGCTCCTCTCTCCTTTGGTTCAATGAAAGCTTTGTGTTTACGTAGGATGTTGTCAATTCCTCACCTGGTTTCAAATCTCTTTTTGCAAAAACTTTTATTCCAATTGTTCTGCTCATGAACTGGACGTCCACATTCGGGTCACAGTTGTGGTTCAGATGTGATTGAATCAGGTAAAGTGACCCATCAATGTTGTTGATGTTAAACGTTCCAAGCCCAAACATATAATCTTCATAAGTGATTTCTTTCTCCACGGTAAAGATGGCTTTAAACAGATTGTAACCCTTTTTCCAAAGTTGTTCCTGTTGCTCTTGCACAAACAAAGCGCCACCGCCATCCGAATCAAACGTCCCCGAGGTGTTTTCCAGAGCCTTGTATCTCACGTCCTGCCTTACTCTAGCCATTGCTGCAAATTGGGTTTTCAGAATTCCAGTGGGATCTTTTAGAATTGTGGCATACACCACTGCGAATGCAAGAGCTGCGTTCCACTGGTTTTCAAGACAAAAAGCCTCGTGTTTTTTCCATGCCTCGGAATCAATTTTACTTTGAGTTTTGCCCTTGCGGAGGTTCACATGGACGACTTCAGCATGGATAAGATCTCGTTTCTTGCATTTGATCGAGCACCATCTTTCCTCGCATTGCTCGCAATCAAGCTCGAGTTTGATGATTTTGGTCTGTAGCGGCCTCGAACAATAGGCACACGCTTTCCCCTTGCGAATCAGAGGAATGTGATCCAGAGGCGGGATTAGGATAAAAGCCTGTTCACTCCACAATTCCTGTCCGGTTTTCAAAACAAGATTATCGTTATAGTAAAGCGATTTGCCCCTTGATTTCGTCATTGAGACCTTTACTTTTGAAGGCAATGTCAAAAAGGGAGTTTCTTTCGAGGTGATTTGGCTTCCGTAAAAGTACTTTGGTGCATTCACTTGAAGACCAAATTTTTTAAGAACCTGCTTTAGTCTCTTTTCACTAACTGCCCAGTTTGGGTTTTCTCTTTTCAGCAATGCGTGTAGTTTCGTATTGCCCAGGGACTCATTTGCCGGGTTCAGTTTCCAAAGCCGGATGACCTCGGTCATGATTTGGCGTTCATGGGGCACAATTGGCTCATTGGATGAGGGCACGGTTGGTGGAGAGTCTTCCGGTTTCGTGGTGCTTTGCTTGGTCTCCTCCATGCTGGTGTAGGTAGGGCGGGTCTCGTGCTTTGGCGACGACGAGCCAGAGTGCGGATGCGGATCTAGAGCATTGGAAGAAGAGCGGCGATGCTTATGGGTGTGATTCTTTTGATGGGCATGTTCCAGCCCGATCTCATCTTTAGGTATCTGCTGTGGCATCGATCGTGTGCTCTCTGGATTGGGGGTTCGGGGTGGGTGTGTTGAAGATGGAGATGGAATATGGTGGTGACAAAATTTTATGTGCTGGGTTTCTCCAAAATGAGCAATGGATAGAAAAGCCCCACTGTGAGGGAAAACGCCAACCAAAAAACAAATTTGAACAGTGGAAGACAAGAGTGGAATTGAGGTTTTCAGAAATGGAAAAGCGACGATGGGAATGAGCTGGAAGCGCACTGCGATGGCCCCAAAAAGAAGACTAGTGGAAACAAGGGTGGGCCATCTGGAGGAGCATATACGGCGCTGGGACTTAATCTGGAAGCTTCTTTCCTCTCTTATCAAGCCCACTTTGACAAGAGCACATTTCTCCGACTTTTCTCTTTGCTCTTTTCTCTTTTTTCAGTTATTTGTGTCCAACATGGACATTGATCCTACAGTTCGACCTCTGTTGAACTTCCCGATATACTTGTTTGAGATCATAGTGACGCTAATGGACATTCGTATCAACAGGCGAATGCTACAAACTGTTGCAAATACTGTATTATTGACCCCCGATGCTAGCACGAACTCCGATGGAGAAACAAAGGAGACGACGGAAACTGAAGCTGAATCAGAAGCAGCAGATTCTGAGACAAAGAAGAAAGAGAGGGAAGCAGTGGTCTCATTAAACAGGAAAAGCCGCAAATCTGTTCTCTACACAAACTACATCTGTATCATTGTTCTTTCACTATATCTCATTGCCCAAGCTTACAATTACTATTTGATTGTGTATGAGCACAGGATTGGATTTTTAACAGTGGCAGATTTTGAGTGGAAATTGATTTCGATCCCCATATGTCATATGTGGAGTGTTCTTAGCAAACGGAGCACGCAGCAGTTTTATGAAGAACAGGAGGAGGCGAAAAAGGAACGGATCAAGAGGGATTAACTGTTGTTGGAAATTTGCGCTTCTCTTTGTTTTTTCCATGTTTATCACTGATGGAAGAATTTGTCTATGTTTTATACTGATAACATACTGTGTATCTCAATGCTTTATATTGCCAAATATGATAAGATGGATTACCAAACAACAGACGACCAAAAAGACTAAAGAAACAGTAGGGGTCAAAATGTTGATGAGAATCGGAGAGGATGGGGGAAAAGAATGAAAAAAAAAAAATTCCCAAGTCGAGAGTGAGTACATTAAATAAAACCAA
Organism: Alloascoidea africana; assembly: GCA_030581615.1. Lineage (NCBI taxonomy): Eukaryota > Fungi > Ascomycota > Alloascoideomycetes > Alloascoideales > Alloascoideaceae > Alloascoidea > Alloascoidea africana. Next base: position 114,671 of record JAKTTT010000004.1, read on the forward strand.
AAAAAGTTTTAAGAGAAAATAAAACAGACAAAAAGTGCATGATGAGAAAGAACTCAGGTGTTGAAACATTTGATCAAGAACCACTTTTTTCTTTTTTCTTTGTTTTCTGGTCACTTCATACTTTTTTTCTACAATAGTAATAATAGTAATAATAATACATGGTTCCAAAGTCAGACTGGGGAGTTTATGTGTGAGTCGTAATAATAAGAAAAAAAAAAAATGAAACATTAGTATGATGATAAAGATGAGTAGGACATACTCAGTACAAAAAACTTTGCCAGTCGTTTAGATTTAGAGAAGTTGGAGCAGCTGCGCTTCGGACTTTATCACCAGCTGTTTCCCAATTATCCAATCCGTTTTCACTCTGTGTTCCTGATGTTGGAACAGGAGTGGGAGGAGCGTCCAAGTTTTGCTCTACAAGCAGATCTCCAAACGTGTGATGTTGATGATGATGATGAGGCAGTTGGTCAGTTTGCGGTTCACCCAAATCTTCTCTTTGGTGCTGAGTAGGTGACAAAGATGACTGGGATCGTTGTGATCGAGTTTGTTGGGATCGAAACGAGGGATCTGTTTCCATGGCCATTGGAGAAGGCAATTGGGACGGTTCTATACCCGAGGCATCATCACTATTTGCCCTTTGACTTCGGCTAACTCTGGAAGCTGCACCGCTATTACTCGCTGCTGGACTACTTGCCAATATGCGTCCATCACTGGAGGAGCTATTATTCATTGCCGCTGCAAGCAAATCATCTTTGATATTTGCAGGCAAAGAAGATGACATGATTGCGATTTCCGAATCCGTTTCATCATCGGGGAAAAGTTGGGATGGATCAAAATTTTGATAAAATTGGCTTGTTTGTACTGGATTTGTGAAAAAATACATATTATGTCCTCCTGGACTTAGCGCATTTGTGACATATCGTTTGTCATTATTATTGGATGAGGACCGAGCGCTGCCGCTGCCGCCGCCGCTGCCGCCGGATCCACGAGAAGATCGAGAGGAGTGTTGGGCATCAGTGTTATCCATTTGGTTTGGCAACATTTTGGGAGATAGTTCGTCCATGTTTGAAGTTGTTGAGTTTGCAGGCTGGATAAAGTCCGAATTTCTAAACGAGTTCATCGATTTTTGCGATTTGGATTTACGAGAAGCGGTTTGCGAAGCTCTAGAAGGCCGATAGTTTGAGCCATCGTCGTCGTTATCATTATCATCACCATCACCATCACCATCACCATCACCATCGGGTTTGGGATTGTTATTACTGGTATTATGTCCGTGCTTTGCAGTTTCATTCCCACCGCCGTCTTTCATAATGATCTGGAACATTTTCAGAATCAGACCACCAACAGTCCAATGGGCGGATATTTCTTTAAGGGCATTCGAGCATGTGATGAGCGAAGTCTTTGCAGCCTCGCTTACTTTGGGATAGGGCGAGGCAATCTGGTAAACGAGCATGATCATGGCGGAGAAGAGCATGTACACGGTGTAAGCCGGCGTGTACTCGAGCTCGCGGGCCTCCATCAGGTTCTCGGCTATTGCCGTTATCATATGGGCTGCCTGGAACGCAATCCCCCACGAAGGGTACGAAGTGTCGGATTGGGACAGTCTGCTGCTGCTTCTACTGCGCTGGAACAGAATGTTGGAGCGGTGGACGAGACATAGCACCGAGTAGTACTGGCCGTGGAGCAGAGCGCTGTAGAAGTTGTGCGAGGACCTGTTCTTGACACTGTACTTGAGCTCTGGGGGCAGGTTGCTCATCCAGGTGCCCATGGCCATATCGCAATGGCTGATGATGGGGATCCGGCTGGGCAGTCTCATGGACTCTGCGCCGACCGAGTACTGCTGGCGTAGGATCAGCCCCATGATTTCGCACAGTTTCACCTGGTTGATGATGTAGAGAATTGCGATTCTGTTGGGCTTGTAGGGCGAGGGCAAGCCCTGTTCGTCTTCGTCAAAGTCCTGTTCGGTGATCATGGGGTTATCGCAATCTTTGAGATCTATCACGACGGGGCGGCCAAAGGCGACCGCGACGGAGCGGTCTCTGACAAACAGCACCCACCAGACCCGTTTCCACAGCCGCTTTTCGATCAATGGCAAGTCTGAGTTTTCGACGCTTCTGTGGAGTCCGAGGCCCTGGGCGATTATGAGGGCAACTCGAGTCCAGTAGAAAACGTTTTTGGTCACGTCTTCAGGTCCCTCCCAGAACCATCCCATGAGCATTAGGGACTGGACAATAACCAATTTGTCCGTTTCATAGTTTGCATCGTACAGTGCTTTTGCCCTGTTGTAAAAAGTCATACTGGCAAGGTCTACGGAATTCGACTGGTCCAACAGGGCAGGATTTTTGCAGACTCTGGAGCCCGCGAGTAGTACGGCCTGCATTAGCAGGAGAGAAGGAGGATTCGAAAGATCGTTATATCGACGCATGAACTGGCTTCTGTTTATGACCGGGAGTAAAGGGTGCACATGTTCAAAATAGCTTTCGATAATGTCATCGCAGAGCTCTTTCGGGGGTAGTAGAAACGCACCGCGAAGTTTCAGGATTTCAATTTCCACGGTTTCAAACGTCGCATTGTTGGAGCCGTTGCGGAAGTCGGGGGGCATTGCATAGTGGAACGACTTGTCGGAAGACGAGTCGACGAGTAGGTTGAGATAGGAGGAGCCCCCGAGAAAGCTGATGTGGGGTTTTTCCTCAAGAATGGGTTTTTCATTCAGCGAAGCCGCGTTTTGGAGTTTATCGGGGGCAGCATTAGCATTAGCAGCAGCAGCAACAGGAGCAGTTGTATTGGCGGTTGAGGTCGAGATTGTAGTTCTAGTAGTAGTTGCATTGATAGTCGCTGGATCTGAAGGTTTGTAGCCATCACGATTCGAATTGAATGATTCATTTTTGTGTCCAGTCTTTTTGGGTTGGGTTGAACTGGTGCTATCGGTTAATAATGCCCTTTGCAGGTTTTAAGATGGAACCAACAATGGTGAAAACTGAAAAGACAAAAACAACAACGAATAGGCGGGGGAGGAAAGAACAAGAAAAAACTTACCTGTTGTTGGGGGCAGTTTTTTTTTTCTTTGGCATAGAGGGCAAGATACACTCAACACCGAAAGCAACGCAATTCTGGGAATTTATTGGATAGGTTGTTAGCTTTTTACAAATTTCGTCAAGATTGAATGGAAGCGATCGATGTGTGCAGCAGGAAATTGGTACTCACGGTGCAAGGCATATGTACCATGGCGTCGCATCTGACCTTCCGGGAGTGGCATCTATGGGACAATCAATACAAGGGCTGGTTAGCAAGTGTAAGCTTTGGTATGGCTGGTGTAGAATACACCAGACTGCCAGAGAACAGAGGGAGAGACGAGACCTACACGACACACGCGCGAGAGGACCGCGGGCGCTTGTACTTTGATCGTTTAGCCTCTGGGGGATCTCCTGGAGGCATTGCAGAGGGTATGAAGGAGCAAGTGCGTGAGAGAAATGGAAATGGAAATGGAAATGGGATAGGAGGAACTGGAAGTGGAACTGGAAGTGGAGGATGGAGAAGGTAGTGGATAAAGTCCAGACGGGAGAGAGAGAGCACCAGGGAAAAAGAAACGAGCGAGAAAAGGAGAGCGAAAAAGTGCCGGTACGAAAGATTAAAGGGAAAAACCAGAACAAAAAAAAAAAAAAAAAAGTTGCCCGCGACACTTTTCGATACGAACGCTCGTATGCAGCCTCGCGCATGGGTGCGCACGCAGGGCCCGCGCACGCACCCGCAACCGGGCCCCGCGGACACCGGGGCACCCGCAGAGCAGCGTGCCGCGCGCTGATTGGTCCGCGGTGGTGGGGTCGGGGCCAGACCGTGTTTGGGGACTGCCAAGTTGGGGTAACTCCACCTTATCGCGAGCCTCGGAAAAGGAAGCGGTGCGCCTCCGGCCTCCGATGGGCTGTCCTGGGCTGTCCATTTGGGCTGGGGCAGCACCACCAGACCACGGTGAAAACGCGAAAACGCGAAAACGAGAGCAGTCTCGCTCTTTCTCGCCGTGGAGGTCTCCCGGTCTTGCTGGCAGACCACAGCAGCAGCCAGCCACTGTTCTAGTTTCTGCTCTTGAGTTGAGGAACCGAGCAAGAGGTTGGAGGCCTGAGGCTGGAGGGCTGAGGCTAACCCTGAGCACCCAGAGCACGCACGCACGTTGGGGACACGCTAAAGGGAGGACCCTTACCTGACTAGCATTTTAATTGTGTCCAAATACGAAACCGCGGGCAGACTCTGTGCTGACAGCCATACGAAAAAGAAGGGTTAGCTGATGCTGACGGAGTCACAGACTGAGTCATAGGGCAGGTAACTCCAAAATTTGATCTTCTCTGGTTTTGTCCAGGCTGGGATCATCAGCCACGCCAAGCGGAACAAGTCCAGCCAACAAGAAGATGGAAACAGAAGAAGAGTAAATTCCAGATTCCTCCTGTCTTCCCAACACCGAGAAGTGGAGATGCTACCTATTCCCGTCCCTTTCTGCACCCTGATGCTGTACTTGAAACCAGTTGCACCAGCAGAATCAAAAAGAACCGCCCTCACAGTCAACAGCGCCAGCTCCAGCACACAAAAATCAGCACCAGCATCTCTATCACTATCACTATCACGATCAACATGCTTTTAGTCTTAGCTTTAGTCTTTCCGGCAGCCGGGTCCAGCGAGGCCGATGCGACAGGGCTGGCGGCACGCAGGGAGGCTTTGGCACTGGGCTGCACGCGCCCCAATTCGGCAACCCCGGCAATGTGCAGCGCGTTTTTGAGACCCGATTATAATACCCAAAACGGCTTTGTGGGGTACTTGTGCTTTTCATATTGAGAAAATCCCTGCTTGGCACGCAAATATCGATTTTGTCCATCCATTTTTCGAAAATGATAATGATAAATGATAATTTCGTGCCATTTCCGAGACCCGTGAAATATGAATATTGGGGGGGAATGCGTTGCTCATCTTTATCCAGTTTCTTTGAGCGTGAGCGATGCCGTTCCTTGCCCAGTTCTTTTTTAATTTTTTTTATGACCGATGGCCGTCTAACTTTGTGACTGAGTGACGGACCGACTCACCCGTCAGCACATCATCATCATCATCATGCCAAGTATCAAACATCAAACTTCAAAAGAAATCTACAAACAGGTTCAAACTCAAGTTAAATTCTTTGGACTCGCTGTTGCAAGTGTAAACCTCTAATCTGGGTAAAGGCATTTCTCGTCAGCAGGGATTCGGCTTGTGGGTGATGTACCCTTTTTTTTTTTTTTTTTTTTTTTTTCCTTCTATATAAATGAGTAAAGGGAAAACTGCAGGTTCCCCATTGGCCATCCTTCACAATGACGAGATCGGCATCTTGCTCTATCGCTTGGGATTTCTATCAACAGACATAGAGTAGATCTTTCGTTTCGAGTTTATCTTAGCTTATTTCTTTCTTTTTTTTTTCATTCATTCATTCCCCATTCCCATTCTCATTCTGAATTTCATTCCTCCCCCACAATCCTTCTTTTCTAACAAATAATCTCCTGAAATCTGTCATCTTCCTTTTTCTGTCTCTGAATGTAATCAACCGTTCTTTCAAAATACTTTTTCGCCGCTTCTCCTTCCCCCGATTCCCCAAGCCCACCATTTTCATCTCCATTCTTGCTCGCCAAATTGCTCTTGATCAGCGAAATCAAATCGCTGATATATTTGGCCTCCACTGCATCATTTCCGCTTGCAAAATAATAAACACATTGGTTCAAAATCTCCACAAACAGCTCCACAGAAACCCCAATATCCATACACGCATCTGCGGCTGTAAGAGCCCGCTGCAAACACTCCAATAACCGTCTATTATCACGATAAATCGCCGCTCCAATGCTTTTATCATCTCCTTCCGTCTCCGCCTTTGCCTTTGCCTCGGCCTCGGCCTCCGCCTCTTTCTCTTTCTCCTTCTCACTTTCGCATTGTACCTCAACCCCTGACCAGAGATGGCTCACAAGATATAACGCGCGACATTGATCCGGTTTCTTCAACAATCTCGAACTGTAAAGGAAACATTTCGTAACAAGAGTATCATAGCTCTCTTCACTAAAATTTCTCGTAGTTCTTAATGCTCCAACTATACCACATATAGCTTGAAATTGAGATCTTGAATCCGGAACATTCTCTTCAAAAATCGAAAATGCCTGTGCAAAAAATTCATAACTGACTTCATCTGCTCTAACCTCATCGGCAACCCGTGCACTCGCCAAGTATAGTCGCATCGCTTGTTCTGCTCCACCAGCACGATAAACATCCATAATTACAATGTGTAAAAACTTGAAAGTGGATATAACTTTCTGCCGCCATTCAGAGACAGAGTCATCGTTGATACTGCTATACCTCCTGATTAACTTGAGTCCATTATACACCAACGCAGGATACGTGAATTGGACTTTGGTCCCTCCTTGGCTCAAAGCTTTCCTCGTGATGCCCAGTAATTGGGCATGAACATTGGGATTGGAATTAAACACAAGATGTACCACCCTAGCCACTTTCCCGGCTCCGTCCTCCTCACTCTGAGAAGCTCCCCTTGTCATTACTTCCTTTTGCTTTATCAGAACAAGTAGTAAACTGAAAACACCTTCTGCATGCTCTGTTGTCTCAATTAACGTGTTACTCCGTAGTAAAGAATCAATCACTCCAGAAGCGATAGAAACCTGCACTGCACCAGTCTGGGACCAAAGCAAGGTAGAATACTGTTTTAGGCCAAGAGCATCAGTTATTCTAGGATACAATCTGATGGGGCTTAACAACAACTCTTTAACGTTATCGATACAAACTTGAGAATGTACTTCTGCCGTATCTTTAGCCGCATTGAGTTTTCCTGATGTGTATTCAAATATCTGGTCAACCGCTACAGTTCTTTCAGGATACCAGGTTATTGTCAAGCGGCTGAATGCCTCAAGCATAGAGGTTAGATTTTTTATTGAAAAATCGGGGTCTATCTCTTCCAATGCTTGAAAATAGGTCCAGAAAGTTTCAAACAGATCAACATCTGGAACTGTGTGAATTGCCTTTTTCTCATTCTCATTGACCTTTGAAACATCTGTTTCGTCTTCTTTTTCTTTTTCTTTTTCTTTATCGTCATCACTAACCTTTGTGCTGTCGAGCTGTTTGGCCAATTTATCAACATCAGCAGTCGTCTTCCCATCTTCTATCGTAGCATGGTACAGAGTCAATTTATCCAACAGAGATATTACAATCTTCTTGACACTTGCCTCGGGGACCAATTTGGTTGTAGCATCCAACAACTCATCCAATGTATGCAAATGAAGTACTTCAGGAAATGCTTGAACAACAACGTCAAAAAGATACTCCTGAGCAATCAAATCACGACATTGTACAATCTGTTCCAGAATTTCTGGAAGAACTGTGGTTTTATAACGTTCCTTGTCAACACCCACAAGCCGCGAAATCTGGACTAAATTTGAACCCACCAGTATCTGTAGTTCTTTCCTCTCACGCGCCCGTTTTTCTCTTTCTCGACTGTGACCTTGATGCTGTAATCGTATCCACAACTTGTTCATCTCTATGAAATTTGTCATTACAAAAGATATAGAATCGTCAAGATTCCCTGCCACTGAATCATCATCATCATCATCATCATCATCAACTTTGTTAGTCGGTAGCAAATCTCTAGATCTCTGGGAAAGATAATATCTCAGAAACAGGCCTCGAATTGGCTGCTGGACTCCCCTGCTCATCTCCATTAAATCATTCATAACCTCTCTTAGTGGCGCCCCAGGAATTGACATGTAGGCTGTGCCCACTGTAATCATCAGATATAGCCGTGGCAAAATGTTCCCCGTGTACTGTACCAGTTCATACAACTCTGTGAGGTGGTTTGTCTCATGGTTGTCCTTTACATAGGATCCCAAGATTGAGAGAGCATCGAATATCGTTACGTAGAGCTCATAGTACTGTTTAGGACTGAGGAAACATGTTCTCAATTCAGTGAGAAAATTCAAGGCATGTTTTATGGCAACCATCAGTTTCCCCTTTGACTCAAGACATTGTTTCATTAACAGCTGTTCCCTCTTGATAGTCTTTAGGGAATCTTCAAGAAGCTTTGATTGTTCCTCTGGGGTGCGAACCGGTGGATTCGACATTTTGTTTGGTATTCACAGCCTTAAGGGAAAGAATATGCCACCAATTTCTAGAATTCTAACGGGCAAGGGAAGGTTGTGAACGGGTAGCTGAAAAATTAAAAAACCGTTCAATGAAATTGGAATCCTCCCAATAAAGCTAACTAGACGCTAGTTCTGAGCCAGACCAAAGAGTGAAAAGTCAACTGATTGTTCTATACTAACCTCAATGGTGGGGTAAGAAAAGACAGAAAAGGGGGCAATGTTGTATCTGCTAATTCCTGACTAATCATATGCATGGTCATGTGATTTGTGATTTTGCTGTTTTTGCGAGCGAACGATGGAACGGCGCTTGTTCAATTCATCAAACCATAATGTAGAGTGCTCAACTTGGCGGAATCTAGATTTAATTCTTTTCCCACAAGTCATCGAGGTTCATCTTAATGGAGCAACAACTCTAAGGGGAATTAAGAGAGGTGGGAGAAGAGGGGAGCACCAGAGGAGGAGGGGAAATAAAGCGAAGAGCAAGGGAAAAAATGAGGGGGGGAAAGAGATTATAATCGGGCTTTTGGGATTGGAATTGGAATTGGGAAAGACATACCATCTCATCATGACTTTTTGAGATATTGGTGGGAAAAGGGAAAAAAATGGCAAAAATAAATAAATATGAAAAAAGCCCCGGAAGTGGGAATTTAATGAGATGAGAAAGTAATTTTTTGGGTCCATATTGCCGTGAAATTTTGAAAAATCAAAAAAAAAAAAAGCAATTGGTGAAAAGCTACTCAATCTTTTCAATTGCTTATCCGAGATTACTGAAAATGTTATAGAATACTCGGAAGCTGTTTTTTTCTGATTAAATATGGATTTCAGCGCGGTGTATCATTGTTCACTGTAAAAAGCAGGTCATACATCCGCTTCATACTGGAAACCAATTCATTGCCTTGAACAATTTAAAACAAACTACAATCTAAGATTTGATTTCGCACTATGTTTCAACCTTCAAAAATACCTTTATAGGTAACACTATACATAACACACTAATAGCTTTGGCATGCCTAGTATACGTCAATAAGCCGTCATTAGAAAAGGACAATGGTAGAAAGACCAAATTGGATACAAAGATAAAATAAAGGAAAGGAAAGGAAATTTCACATAGAAGACAGGGGAAAGACAGGTGAATAAAACAAGTGCTAAGACAAAAGAAACCATAACAAAAAGACATCAGAGTTTCCATGATGATATAGAATATTACGAAACAGAAAAAAAAAATGACCAAAGAATAAACTCAAAATAAAAGAAGCCAAACATTAGTACAACAAAGATATGATCTTAATCTATGACTCTTCGTTGCATAGTTGAATCATTTCCATCAAGTCGTCTGCTATTTCTTCGTTAGAAGACGATGGCATAGCAGGCGCAACCGGGAAGCCATAGTATTTCTGAAGTCCCGCTAGATGTGATATTTCCGAGTTTAACATTTCGCGATGTAACATGACAGTTTCTTCATCACTGGGCACTCTGAACGAGTAATCTGGCACCAAAGAGTCCATTGAGCGTCTTTCTCGGTTAACTTGATACCATTCCTGCGTTGTGTTTTCTAGCATCTCTTCTCTAGTCGTCCCTCGATCTTTCAAAAATTGCTGATGTAGATGCGCTCTCATGGCTTTCATATTATTATCGATACATTTAAGCTTGTAGTCTCGACTTCGTTGGGCAACCAGCAGTTTCATCTGTCTTCGTTGATTAACCATCTCATACATCATCGCAAGCTTTGGATGCGTTCCTGCTTTGCACATTTGTATTTCGGTTTGGTACCGTGTAAGTTTATCTTGGTATAAACGATCTCGAAGCTCTGCAAAGTCCACCTCAATATTTGTCAAATCCGAAAGTGCATCCTGTCTTTGCCTCTGTTTTTGTTCTTCCTCCAGAACCTTGGAGTCTTTTTCCTCCAACTCCTCTCCTGTGTCTAAGTTGCCCTCTGTTTCTGTTTTGTGTCCCTCAGTCTCGCTCAAAAGTTTGGAACTAGACGAAGCAGTAGGGAGATGGTGCCCATTTTGAACTTCTTTTCTGTTGTCTTCATCCTGATTCAGCGCCGGTTTTATGCCTGTAGCAGGAGCATCAGTGTCTAGTTTCCGTCTTTTTGCACCTGTAGTTGTGGCTGTAGGGGCGGCGGGAAGCATGCTTCGCTTTTTAGAGTCTCTGGCCTGATGCGAAAGCTCATTCTCGGAGCCACCATCACCTTTGACCTTGACACCATCCAATGCTTTTGAGTTGAAATCTGTTCGAGTTTCATCGTTGTCGTCCTCATCCTCTTCATCATCGTAATCCTTGCTTTCGTTCTCAGTTTGGCTATTTGGGTTGAAAGGCACCTCTTCGGAAGACTGGATAAGAAATGGCTTTACATCATCGCCTCCAAGGGTAGATGAAGTTGCCGGATTCTCGGTTGATACTTCCATAGTATTTGTCTGGGTTTGTGTTAGCACTTCTGTTTTCTGTGCCATGAATTTACTCTTGTTGAAGTATCCTTGAGCAACTTTTTACACAAAAGAAAAAGGTTGGTAAGATGATAAAGCCAAGGGAAATAGACAGACGGAAACGAAAAAAGGGCAGAATTGTATAGTTTCGAGAAGAAAGTATACAATGAAAATGGTTCCTACCAATTTTGGTAGGTTTTAATCCTGTGTGAGCCCGAAAACCGCACGCACTCCAAACTAGTTTGAGCTTGAAAACAAAAGGAAAAGTACAAAAATATCAGGACCGCTCGGCTAGTGAACTCGCACCAAAAACTCTCACAACAGAACGAAAAGATTTCTGCAAAGCTTTAGACTCGATAACCTTCCCTGACGTGACTGTTCCGAATGACAGTAGCAGTTGCTTCTTTTGATAAAAAGCCTAGGGCTTTGATAAACAGTTGGGAGAATAACACTTGATATGACAAAGCAACAAAATAAGTGGATATCCGTTTATATCTTCTCCCGATGAAAAGCTTCAGTTAGGGAATAGTGGTTGGGTTTCAAAAAACAAAGTAAAGGTAAGCTGGAGAAAAGAAAGCTGCTCTCCGCGATAGGTTTGTGGAAAATATCTCCACGTGATAGTCACATGACTCTGGCTTTTTGTGCAGGAAAAATTCATCGAAAAATTGGTTTAAGGTCAAAAAAAAACATCATCTCTGTAAAACTTTCAGGTGCAAGATATAAAAAGGATGGGCAAGAGTAAATCCAAGGAACACAAGGTTAAAAAGGATAAAAAGCGGGCTAAAGATGGGGAGAAAGATTTAGCCGCCGATGGAAGTGAAAAGACATCATTTGCCTCGTCGCTTTTCAACTTTACGGGACAGGTAGATGAGAGGATAGATTCTCTGTTTAAACAACCAGTAAGTGTTCCTACTTGTTTTCCTTACTTCTTTGGATATCTAACATTTTTTCCCTTTATTTAGACAGGTATTACGGAGCGACCGAGGAAGTCAAACTCTTCATTGACCCCAAAGTCTAAATCAGAGGAAATTAGGAACGAAGAAGACAATGTTGAGGACTCTAGTTCAGAAGAGGAAGAGGAAGAGGAAGAGGAAGAACAAACGCAAGATGATGTTGTTGTAGAATCTGAAAAGAAAACCAAAAAGAAAAAGCACAATGATAACGAAGAATTGGAGGACAATTACATGAAGAAGCTTCTCTCAGATAGTACAAAAGATGTCCCAAACACTAAAAGCGAGCCAGTTTCAACCGATCTAGATGAATCTACAGAAAATCCTATTGAAACAGCAGAAAAGGAATTGGAGAAAGCAGAGCGGACGATATTTGTCGGTAACGTCTCGTCAAAAGCTATAACAGATAAAAAATTATACAAAGAGTTTAAACGTGGGTTTGAAGAGTTTGGAAAAGTTTTATCCATTCGATTTAGATCCGTTGCGTTCAATGAGATGCTTCCAAGAAAAGTGGCATTTGTCAATCAGAAACTTCATTCCGAGCGAGATACCGTCAATGCATATGTCGTATTTAATTCGGTTCAGTCTGTCAAATCTTCAGCAGCGCTTAATGGAACTGTTCTACTAGGTAATCATATTCGTGTGGATAGTGTGGCCCATCCGGCTAAACAGGACAACAAAAGGTGTATTTTTGTTGGTAATTTGGACTTTGAGGTGAAAGAAGAACTACTCTGGTCCTATTTCGAAAAGTGTGGGAAAATCGAGAATGTACGGGTTGTGAGAGACTCTAAAACTAATATGGGGAAAGGTTTTGCATACGTGCAGTTTGAAGTAAGTTTTACTGGTTGACAAATTAATAAGATGTTCTTATTAACACAATTGGGTTTAGGATTTCTTATCGGTTTCCAAAGCGCTACTTTTAAATGAAAAGAAACTGCCTGACGGTAGAAAGGCGCGGATATCACGAGTCAAAAACACAAAGCCAACTAAAGACCTCAAGAGAAAACGCGATACAAACTTTCAAAAGCTCACCAGTGCAGAGAAGACCAAAATCGGCCGAGTTAAAAAGATACTGGGAAAAGCAGACAGAGCCACTGCTGGCATTTTGGAAGGAAGCAGAGCCAAAAAGGGCGACGTTGTGGCGGGCCTAAACAATGGAAACAAGAGAAGAAAGACAAAGTCAAAGCCTAGAATTCGGGAAAGATCAACTGCATTTAAACAGGGGAAGGTTGTGAAGAAGAAAGATTGAAACCACCTTCAACAGTTAATAGAATAGAGCGTTTTGAAGATCTCAGTTGCTTTGCGAAGTATAGACCGTAGTGGTGGGTGTTCCTCATTTTACTCCATTCCTGACTTGTCCCCAGGCTTTCCAACATCTGGCCGTAATAGTTTCGAGAACTCCCCAAAGCATAGCGATTGTTTATGATACATGGGCACCTGAATAGTGAATCATGAGCAAGTCTGTTACAATAGCGAGTAACCATGCTGCTAAAGACAGTATATTTTATACCTCGACCTGGCCATTAGCCATCATAGCGATTCTTCTTCGCATAGCATTCTTTGCTTTTGGACTCTACCAGGATGCACATATGCAAGTTAGATACACTGATATCGACTATCTGGTGTTTACAGATGCTTCGTCTTACGTGGAAGCTGGAGAGTCGCCTTACAAACGCGAAACTTACAGGTATACACCTTTGCTGGCATGGCTGTTAGTTCCTACCGCCCAAGGATTCTTTTCATTCGGAAAAGTCTTGTTTGCGTTAGGAGACATTCTAGCAGGCTACTTTCTGTTCAAATTGTTAAAGCTGAGAGGAAACACTCAGAAACAGGCCATAATAATGTCGTCTATATGGCTGCTAAACCCCATGGTGATCACAATAAGCACAAGAGGAAGTTCAGAAGGTATACTTGGAGCAATGGTAATGTCTTTTCTGTATGGGCTTTGCTCGGGATATGTGATGGTTTCTGCTATATTGCTGGGCATCGCTATTCACTTCAAAATCTATCCGATAATTTATCTTCCAGCCGCAATATGGTATCTGGAAAGTGGAAGTCCGCTGTTCCCATCAAGATACCCAGCCGTTCGGTTTTTTAACTGGAACAGAATCACTTTCGGAATAGTAACATTGCTCACATTTGGGGGACTTGGATTTTGGATGTACACCGCTTACGGCTTTCCTTTTGTTCAACACACGTATCTTCACCATCTGACCAGATCGGATCACAGACATAACTTTTCCCCTTATAACATACTATTGTACATGAGTTCCAGTGGTGGTTCCCAGGACCCAAGTCAGAGTATTTCATTCAGCATACTGAGAATTATTGCAAACCCTGCTTCAATTGCCTTTCTCCCCCAGCTGGTAATATCAGGTATCCTTATCCCTATTCAATTCGCCAAAAAGGACATTTCACAATCTGTTTTTTTGCAAACGTTTGCATTTGTTACGTTTAACAAGGTCTGCACCAGCCAGTATTTTATTTGGTACCTAGTTCTTCTCCCTCTAGTCCTTCCTCGGTGTATTTTGCTTCAGAATAGATTACGAGGAATTATTGCATTGATTAGCTGGATTGCAACACAGGGACTGTGGCTTAACTACGCCTATAATTTGGAGTTTCTGGGTCAGAGCACGTTTAGTCCCTGGCTAGTGGTATCATCTTGCTTATTTTTCCTTACAAACATATGGCTTTTGGGCGAGTTTATGAGTTGATAGAAAAAACAGGAATGTAATAAATAGGATTTGGTTCAATCTCTTTTAGAGCTCTACGTAGCTGAGTTCCAGGACAGTTAAAAGTTGAGAGCTCAAACATCAAACGGTTGTTAGGATGATAGGCGCAAAGACAGAAGCGCCCAGTACTTTCAAACTCACCATCCTTCATGAACTTAAAAGAATTACAAAAGCTGGCAAAATCCTGCATATATCGGGAGGATTACGATGCCGCAATTGAAAGCTGTAAAGAAATTCTCAGTTTAAGCCCCCAGGATTATATCACTCATGTATTTCTGGGCAAAGCCTACTGTGGACGACATGATTTTGAATCATCCATAGAGCACTATCTAAAGGCCTCACAAATTGAGCCTGAAAACCAACTCCATTGGAGGGGTCTGTTAAAGGTTTATGAAGATACAGGGAATTGTTCTGCCTACATTGATTGCTCTGTGGAGCTGATCAAATCCCTCGGCGTAGCAGAGAAGGGAGCGACAAAAGTAATTGACTCGTATTTGAAACTCTCTTCTTTTGTAAGGAACAATGAAAGTGATGAAACGGCAAGTATTTTGGGTTTTAGGATTTTGCTGAATCTACTTATTTCTAACTGTTATGTTATAGAATGAAAAGTTTCTGCGTTTACTTTTGCCATCCTCTGAGATATACAACTACATTTCTCGTCGTATTCCTTCACCCTCGACTACTATTCTGAAATTGATCGACTTGGTTGATTCTAGAGAGAAAAAGCTGATTCACTCAAAATTCAGCAAAGTGGCTTTGAAGTTGCCTCCAAAAGGTGCAGCGCGAAAGAAGAAGGAGAACGAAATTAATTACGAGGTTCGAAGTGTGTCTGAACTTCCTAGCTTGTATGCGTTGTTAAGCGAATGGTCTGTTGATGAGCACAAGCGCCGACAAGCTGAAGACATGCTTTTACAGTTCAAGTACGATTTACTTCTTATTGCACCTTCCAATGAAAAGCCCAAGATACTTGAAGAAGTGAAAGAAATGGCTGAAGGAATGGTCGCAGTGAAAAACCCAAACATGCTAGCCTGGACAATACTTATAGACTGGAAAGATTATAAAGACCTAACCAATTTCGACTTTAACCTTCTTGATGACTTTATAGTATCATTCAACAGTTCTGGGTTGGCACGAGTTTTAGACGCATATTCTCATTCTGAAGTGTCCCCATTCCCGAAGAAGAAAGAAGAGCCAGCTGATGAGAAGGATAAAGAAAAACCGGAAAAGGGACAAGAAAATAAAAAATCAGAGCAGTCTCTGGATGCTGATGACAGCATATTAGTTGAGGCAGAGAAAGAGCAGGAAAGCGGCGATGAAACTATTTCGTCCGTAGATATTCTTTCAATCATGTCACAAGGATTGGATGACATGCCGGCATTGTTATCCTTTAGAATACTTGCCAGCTATTATCTTCACCTCAAAGAATACGAAAGTGCTTTGGAAATCTCTCGAAAAGGGTTGGAATTTTTGAGCAATCAAACTAATAACTTTGGACTCCAGTACGCCAAAAGCCGAGAAGATCTGTCAGTGGCTCTTGGAACTTGCTACACCTACTATGAAGCTCCAAAAAACTTTAAAAAGGCTATGGACCTATTCAATAAAGTACTCAAATCCAATCCCTCAAACACCGATGCTCAAGTTGGGAAAGCTCTTATACTTGTGGAAGGAGGAGAACTTGAAGATGCGCGCTCGTTGTTAGAGAATGTTTATGCAAAGTATCCTGATAATCTCAATGCTTTGATTGAATTGTCTTGGTGTCAGATTTTACAAAAAGATTTTGAAAAGGGCAACCTTGGCTTGAAAAAGTCATTAGAGCAGATTAAAGGAAACGACTTGTATTCACGAGAAATCCGAGGGAGGATATGGTGGCGGCTTTCGCGAAGTTGCTGGATAGAATATTTTGACGGCCTCGGCGAGGAAGATGAGGTGGACGAGAGCCATGAATTGTTATCAGAAGCGTATGATAATCTGGTTACATCTCTCCATGAAAACAACAATTTTGCTCCATCTTACACGGCCCTTGGAGTCTTTTACTCAGATGTTGTGGGGGACGAGGCGCGAGCTATGAAATGCTTCTACAAAGCATTTGAACTGGAGGCCACAGAGCTTGAAGCAGCGAAACGTCTGATATCAGGTTTTGCGGATAACAAGGAATGGGATTATGTTGAGGTGTTGGCAGAGCGAGTTGCCTCTTCACATGCATTCCGTAGACTTTCGGGTCCTGAATCGTGTTGGCCATTTAGAATTCTTGGAATAACATCTTTGAACAAAGGGGATGGTATCGCTGCGATTGAGCACTTCCAATCCGCGATTCGGGTTGATCCTCTTGATTCAAATTCTTGGTTCGGATTAGGAGAAGCTTATTATGAGAGTGGAAGGTACGAAGCTGCCCGTAAAGTACTCACGAAATCGTTAGAGCTGGCACCTGACAATTGGCATACCAAGTTTATGATCGCATTGGTGTATAAAAGTACAGCAGAGTTTGAACAATCCATTGAAGCGTTGGATGAGTTGATGCAAGGAAGACCAGATGAAGAATGCCTTTTACTGGAAATGGTTAGCACAAAGTTGGCTTTTGCTCGCGAACTCATGAATGCCGGATACTTTGGAAGGGCTATTGAGACTTCCGCATCTGCTGTCCCTATAATTCAACGGGCTTCTAAGCTCGGCCTTATGTCTCATGCCTTTTGGAAGTACGCAGGAGAAGTTTGCAGGGCATTTCTCTCTGTTCAGAGCAAATTGGATATGTTTCCATTGGAATCGTTTGTTGAAATACTAGCAAAGGAAACAAATCTACCAGTATCGGAAAAACTAACTGAAATATCGGACAAGGATCAGGTATCATACGAGTCTTTGGTTAGAAAAGTGGAAGAATCAAATTCAGAAGGTAAGCGAAGCCCTGGTGTGCTACTGAGGATCGTCTCGGCCGCCTATATTCTGTGCTTTAAAAGAGCAGTTCAAGAACTGGGGATTAAAAATGTGAACAGAGCAGTGCTTGGTGTTGCCTACTTTAATCTGGGACTCGCCGAGCTCTCTGTATATTATGAGTTTGAAAAGGACTCCAAGAGCTTTCTCCATGCTTCAGTTACCGCTCTGAAGCATAGTATACAGCTGGAAAATAGAAATTTTGAATCTTGGAATGCTTTTGGCATAGCATCTACAGACTTGAACCCACAGGTTGCACAGCATTGTTTTATCAAGGCTCTTAGTCTAAGTTCCAGACAGCCTTTAGTTTGGTCAAATCTTGCAACTCTCTATTTGAGCTATGGGGATGTGGATTTAGCGCTTGAAGCATTTCAGAAGGCTCAGTCTCAGAATCCTGAACTGGCTAATGCTTGGGCTGGTCAAGCGCTTATACAATCGATAAAGAATCAAAAAGCGGATGCTCATCATCTGTTTGAGCATGCATATGTGATTTCCAAGGGTACTTATAAACTTTCTAACCTTTTGTTTGGCGTTTCTACGATGGAGAATTATTGGGGAAAGCCCAAAAGTGCCCTTGCATCTCAACAGCTCTCAAGTGCGCTACTAGCGTTAAACCAATATCTATACTTTGATAGCAATTCGCGTGTCGCTTATTCAATACTTGGACTGGAAGCTGAACGTGTAAATGGACACGCTTCTGTCATTGACCAAATAGAAAAGTACTGTGCTGATATCGAAGAAAAGTACGAGGAAGCTCAGACTGACAGTGTACTGGCAGAGTTTGCAAAAGCAAAGGCTTTGCTAGCAAGATTGTATCTAGGAGCTAAAGATTATGAATCGGCTTTGGAGCATTCGCAAATGGTCTTGGACATTTTGGATACAGATGAAGAGGACTCAAATCCCGATTCGGCTTTCCTAAAAAAGGAAACAAAGCGATCTTATTTATCAGCACTCGCAACAAGTGGCTTGGCACATTACTTTCTAAAGGACTTTTCTTCGGCTTTACAAAAATTCAGATCGGTTCTAGTTGTGTCGGGAGAGGCACAATCAATGATTATTCTACTGGTACAAATTTTATGGGCTAATGGTGGTCAAGAGGAGAAAGAAGCCGCTCTGGAAGAATTGTATTACAATATTGAACAATCAGGCTCCTCGGTTCCACTTGCTCTCCTGATGGGGGCCTTGGGGTTTGTTGACGATAAGGATGATTTAATTGAGGCAAGTGCTTCCGAACTGGAGTCGTTATCTCTTGAAGAGCTAGACCAGGACCAAGACCATGACATCCAGTATCTGCTCTCTTTGCTTAAAAAGAGACTAGGACAGCCATCTATTGAGCCTTGGCTACGGGCTGCCTTTTTGTGGCCTTCAAAACATGAGGTTTGGAAAAACATTGACTCCAACGCAGCTTTAACCGTGGCCTGCAATTCTCATGATATTAGTGCCGGTGCTCTGTCGGAGGAGTATGTGAACCAGGGCACGTTTGCTTCTTCTCAGCGAGCGATAATGTTGGCTCCTTGGAACGAGAATGCCTGGAGCAGTTTGAATAGTTGTTTTGTTAGGTGATATGCAGCTAATAGGGATGGACACGGAATTAAGCATTTAAAGCTTAATCTCTGTTTCAAGGAATGGATTACAGGGGTATATTTTTCATCTTAAGCCGATAGAAGCTATGCTAGTTACAGAATTTCTATAGTTTACGGAAATGCCATGAATTTTTTTGTCATCAAAAGGAATAGACAAGATGTTGATAGCGTGAGTGGCAGGGGCGTAAATTTGGGAACCAACAAGCTCTGAGTTGTCATTTTCTTCCATCGCCAGATTAAAGACCCCAGACAATTTGTGCTGCTGCCTCAACTCCCTTCCGGATTCCAACCTTGTCCGCGTTCAAGTCTAAAGCATGGTAAGTATCCAGCACTGCAGACTCTGCAATCCTGTCAAAAGCGAAAAGGATTTAAGCCTGCTATGCCTCTATGTGGTATAGCGATGGATCAGTCCAAACTGCAGGAGATTTTCATGAGAGAACCTTAAAATGTTCCTGATGATTAACCATTACGGAGCAATTAGGATTTCGAAGATATAGAAGAGATTGATGGAGTTCGATTCAGCTGGAATGCTTTTCCATCTACCAGAATAGAAGCGAATCGTATCGTGGTTCCGATTGGAGCTCTTTACACTCCCCTTAAAGAGCGCGACGATTTGCCAACAGCACAGTACGATCCCATTACGTGTAGAGCCCCATGCCGAGCTGTTCTGAATCCCTATTGCCAGTTGGACATACGGGCCAAACTATGGATTTGTCCCTTTTGTTTGAGTAGGAACCCGTTACCTCCTCATTATGAAGCTATAGGGACCAATAATTTGCCGCTAGAGCTTGATCCGAAAAGCTCCACCATTGAGTATATCCTCACGAGACCCGTCCAAACTCCTCCAATATTCTTGTATGTTGTTGATATATGTCAGGATGAGGAGAATTTGAATGCTTTGAAGGAAAGTCTTATTGTTTCGCTCAGTTTATTACCCCCTAATGCATTAATTGGACTGGTCACCTATGGCACGATGGTTCAAGTTCATGATATGGGATATGATCTCTGTCCAAAGTCTTATGTGTTTCGAGGCGACAAAGAGTACGGTGTTCAACAGCTAAACGCGTTATTATCTGCTGGTCCCATTAGGCAGACCAGTTTTGGCAGAGGACGATCAATGAGTCCAGCATCTAGGTTTTTCTTACCAGTTCAGGACGTTGAGTTTCAGCTAACCACGCTTTTGGAGAACTTGTCAAAGGACCCTTGGGCTGTAGCAAATGATAGACGGCCTCTTAGAGCAACAGGTGCAGCACTCAGTATTGCTGTTGGTCTACTCGAGTCTGCCTTCACTGGTTGTGGAGCTAGAATTATTCTATTTGCAGCGGGACCGGGAACTGTTGGACCAGGCGTGATTGTTGGCCCACAGTTGAAGGAGCCCATTAGGTCTCACAATGACATTGACAAAGACAATGCGAAACATTACAAAAAGTCTACAAAGTTTTATGAATCTCTCGCCACAAGGTTGACGAACTGCGGACATGCCTTGGACATATTTACGGGATGTTATGACCAGATTGGTATTCAAGAGATGAAAAGTTTGCCCAATGCCAGTGGTGGTGTTATAATTTTGGCAGATGCTTTTACGACTGCCATTTTTAAGCAATCTTTTCTTCGAATGTTTAATAAGGATGATGAGGGATTCTTACTTATGGGCTTTAATGGAAGTTTAGAGATTTTAACCTCGAAAGAGCTCAAGATTTCCGGACTGATTGGACCGGCAGTATCAATGAAAAAGTCCTCAAGCTCTGTCGCTGACTCAGAAGTGGGAGTAGGAAACACATGTGCCTGGAAGTTGTGTAGCATGTCTCCAAACCACACCTATGCTACGTTCTTTGATGTCTCAAACACTTCCTCCGTGAGTCAATCCAATGCTCAGGGGATGATTCAATTCTTGACACATTATCAGCACGCAAGTGGCACATACAGATTACGAGTGACAACTGTGGGTAGGCAGCTTTGTGGAAGCGGGGACCCGTCAATAACAGCATCTTTTGATCAGGAAGCCGCAACAGTTTTGATGTCGAGAATCGCAGTGTTTAAAGCGGAGGTCGATGAGGGTCCTGATATTATCCGATGGACAGACCGTATGCTCATTAGATTATGTCAAAAGTTTGCGGACTACCATAAAGACGATCCCAGTTCTTTCAGACTTGCTCCTAATTTTACCTTCTACCCCCAGTTCATGTTTCATCTTCGAAGATCTCAATTTTTGCAAGTGTTCAACAATTCGCCTGATGAAACTGCATTCTACCGTCACATTTTAACAAGGGAAGACGTTACAAACTCCCTGATTATGATACAGCCAACGTTAACTTCGTTTACCTTTAATGAAGAGCCTGAGCCTGTCTTGCTGGATTCAGTATCCATAAAGCCCGATAGGATTCTTCTACTTGACACATTTTTCCATATACTGATTTACCATGGAGAAACCATTGCGGAATGGCGAAAAGCAGGATATCAGGATCAACCTGAGTACGAGAACTTTAAGGAGTTGCTCGAAGCTCCTAGGCAAGAGGCCGCTGATATACTGGTGGATAGGTTCCCGCTTCCCAGATTCATCGACACTCAAGCTGGCGGGTCGCAAGCAAGATTTTTGGTAGCGAGGCTGAATCCGTCTAATACGTACCAATCCAGCGATAACTATGGAACTCAAAATGGCTCTGCGATAGTATTAACCGATGATGTCAGTTTGCAAACTTTTATGGCCCACTTGACCAAGTTGGCTGTGGCAGGTCCTTCATAAGGAAAACATAACTTATAGCATTTTGAATCACTCTTTCATTTTTATTATGTAAATGTTTTGCTCAGGTTGATTTCAATATAATAACAATCTATGATCCGTCTTTTGCTCTAAAACTGGTTTTTGTTCTGGTAGTCTATCGCATAATAGAGTTGGCTTCCACGTGCCGGGCTGCGCTGCATCTCTTTTCAGCTTCACGTCTAAACAGCTTCCGCACTTCGAAACACTAACGCTGGTGCAAAGTACAGACAGGATGGACCTCACACGAATCCTTGACGGGACCCCAGAGCCTGCTATTCTGGATCCCATGGTTGAAAGCCACTTGCTAGACGCGGACACAAGCGGTGAATACTATCTGGCGACACCCATGACTGATTATCAAAAAGAGCTTACGGACCAAATTGTGTCGCTCCATTATAGCGCCATTTTGAAATACTTCAAGCTTGAGCAGTCAGACGACCCTTTTCTGATGAATTCGCTAAGTATAATGTACCTGAATGTGCAACTTGTGGCGAGTCACCCGTACCTTCTAGTCGAGCACTTGATGCCCAAAAGCCTATTATCAAAGGAAACTGTGTCTCGAATTGTTTCAAACAGCGGGAAGTTTATGGTTTTAAACGATATTACAAAGATGATTAGCAACCGACCTTTGAACGTAGCTATTTTTTCACGATCCGGTCAGACGATGGATCTGATAGAGGCGTCGCTTCTGCAACGGAAAGTGGATATCAAGAGGTACAATGGGCATATACTAAAAGAGTTGACAAAGCTGAAAGACGGTGTTTGCACTTTCCACTTATTTCCCTCGGACCCAAAAGAAGTACAGTCAGCACCACCAACAGGCGTCAAGTTCGATATGGTCGTGGCTTTTGATATCACGTTTGACGCGGAATCGGAGCTTGTGGAGAAGTTGAGGACTGCGAGACGTGTAAAGTCTGAGAAAGCGCCGATAATCCATTTGGTCCCCTTTGACACGATAGACCATATTGTGCTGAAGTCGTCAAGCTTAGAAGGTCTGGATAAGAAAGAACCCATTTTTCTCAAAAGTGCGACTGCCGCTATTGTTGTGCTCAGAGACAGAGTTGGTAATATTCCACCAGAGCTGCGTCCAATCTATACCCAGGAGCTCTCGTATATGAAAGATTGGCTAAAAGATTGTTCTGGTCCATGGCCATTGCCCAAGATGCCACAAATTAGAGAGTACACGTCTAAGGATGTTGAAGAATCTTTGCTCAAGGAGGTTAAATTGCATGAGGTCCCTCAGAGAAGCCCTCCCACGTCATTCTACGGCACGAAAAGACTTCAACGAGACTACAGCTCCAACCCTTTAAACCAAGATGCACAAATGCTGACGGGGGTCTCTGTAATCACGGAGGAAAGCTACCAAACGGTGTTAACACATAAGCTGATGCAGGCATACAGCGATACCATGAGACTGGCGGCTACACAAAAGCGATCTTTAGAGTCTTACGAAGAGATGGACAATTTCCGTGCTCAAGATCTGGACAGCACAAAGCATGCCATGGCGAAAATGACCGATGACGTGCAGGGTGTGGAAGCTCGGGTTCAGGCTGCTCGTGTAAGGGCTGAGAAAAAAAAAGTTGAGATTGAGAAACTGGAATCGGAAATGACAAAAATGAACAATGAACTGGAGAGTCTTAAAGTTGAAGTGAAGAATTCAGATGAGGATTATGCCAAATGGGAAGCAAACTACAGTGAGATTTTGGAAGTTGAGTCTGAACTAGAAGCATTGAAGGAAAAGCTTTTGTCAAGACAAAAAGAAACGGAATACACAAAGAATGAAATTGAGCAATCTCAAAAAGGTATAAAAGATGCTCATAAGGAGTTTACACAGCTCACAGCGGAAATTGGCGAGATGGAGTCTAAACTGGAGACTCATATTGCCTATGTGAAAGGTCTCAACTGGAAAGATGAAAGCGACAAG
Organism: Alloascoidea africana; assembly: GCA_030581615.1. Classification (NCBI taxonomy): domain Eukaryota; kingdom Fungi; phylum Ascomycota; class Alloascoideomycetes; order Alloascoideales; family Alloascoideaceae; genus Alloascoidea; species Alloascoidea africana. The sequence goes on from JAKTTT010000004.1 coordinate 138,119, forward strand.
CTCGATACAGATATCGAGAATCTCAAAAAGGACGTCAGACTAGCTGAAGAGCATCTTGAAGATCAATACTACAAGCTTTTCCAGAGTGAGAAACTGAGAGGACGGCATAGCAATCGAAATGGAAACCGCGCGCGTCAAACCCCTAGTCCGGGTGTTACCTCCAGAAACAGTAGACGTTCACCTGCTCTTTCATCACGGTGGTAGCTTGAACAAAAAAAAAAAATGGAAAGTGTAACATAGTGATTTTGTGATTTTTGATTTGTTTAGTATCTGGTTGTTAGGTAATTTACCATAGTGCTTTTTGAAAACAAGAATGAACAAATACGGAACTAAACGACTACTCGGGATGTGCCCTCTTGACCTCTTTGTAAAAGCTTTCACCTTGAATTTCAGCCACTTTCAGCTCCAATTCAGACGGTTGTCTTGATCCATCTGCTCCGGCAAAAGTTCCGGCTCCCCAGGCAGAACCACCTCGAACTTCTTCCAAATTTGAAAGCTGTTGAAAGCAGTCGTAATATCCTAAGGGAACGTAAATCAAGCCATGATGCACAAAGTTTGAAAGCGATGCAATAATTGTCGCTTCCTGACCTCCACCCATGGTACCAGTAGAAACAAAAACACCAAAGTGCTTTCTATGCAAGGTTCCCTTTGTCCAAAGAGATCCTGTAGAGTCCCAAAAATTCTTAAATTGAGCCGCGGGACTGCCGTATCTTGTAGGGAACCCAAAAAGGAAAGCATCGTATTCTTTTAAAGTCTCTAAAGTTGCAATCTCGTACTCTGGTTTTGGCGGCGCTCTCATTTTGGCCAAAATTTCTGGGGACAAAGTTTCTGGAACCTGGAATATCTTTGCGTTAGTGGCTCCTGCCTGTTTAAGGCCCGAGTAGATGGACTCGGCAAGCTTTCCAACGTGTCCATAAGTTGTGTAGATGATAACTGCTATCTTTGGTGCCATTTTTGATAAAGGTGTATTAGCAAGCAGTTGAACAATTGGAGATTTACTTGTTTTTATACATTGGCGGCGTTATAGTTTCTCTAGACCAGTTCAATCTCCGACTTGGATCATTAGCGTAATGAACTAAAGAAGCAATCAACCTCTACAGGATGACAGACACTTATGTAAAGCCCAATTTCGAGCCTAATCTACTGGAATCACCGGGTTACCAATGCTTCTATCCATGTATTAACTGATAGGTACAAAATGAGACGTTGAGCGAGGGCCGCTTCGTGGTGAGCCTAGATTTAGCTCCACCTAAATGAACCCAATCTCATCAGTTGCTAATCAACTAAATACACATTCTGAAGAATGGAATAATCAAAACGCAATAACTATGCATTAAAACTGTGTCAATGAAAATTGCCTTGACATTAGAAAACAAGATACACGTGAAAAAAAAAGAGTCTATTGGAAATCTATTAAAGATGAACTTGGTTCGCAAGACCATATATAAACCTACAGGTTGTTGCATCGTGAGAATGGGGTAAAAAAAAAAAAAAAAAAAATCTTGACATCATCTCTCTGTTCTAACAATGAGGCACTGGGAGGATCCAGTTTCTCAATGTTGACCACAGCATTAAAGAATAGAAATAATGAGAAAAAGACGAGAGAGCAAACAGAGAAGCTAGTCAGCTCTTTTACCAAGAACCAACTTTACGGGTTCAGTGTCTCCAATGTAGAGGTTATGCTCTTGAATATACCGAATAACACTGTTCGGGAGCAAATACTGGACAGACATTCCCCGTCGAATAAATAGTCTCACTTTGGTACTGCTAATGTCGTTATAAATGAGCTGTGAGATCACCAACACATTCCGCCGATGTTCATACATAATATCATGGGAAAGCAAAAAGCTTCGAACGTCGGTTCCAGTTCTCTCCACGATAAGACAGCCGTATCTCCCAAGAATATGGTGTAGATCAGAGTCGGCCCAGACGTTGGGCTCGCCCATGGATTCAATCAGATCTCCCCCGGCCAGGAGCATGATCTTGACGCCTTTCTGATCTCCGGATTTGGTCCGGACACCACCACGCTTGAGATTTATCTCCTCGTTGAAATGGTCCAGCACCAAAGCGGTTCTTGTGTACTGCGGTTGTAAAGATTCCCAGGCATCCACCATGAGCCACGAACTGGTCCTTTCACAGGCCAACTCGCACATGCGAACACGGTGGTGGGCGGCAGCCAGTCCCGGCTTTTTGTAATTGTCAGACACCGGTGAGTAATAGCCCCCAATGACTTCAAACTTTGTATTTTCGCGGATCGAATCAATAGCCATCTCGAACATCCGCAAATGAAGATAGGTGATCGGGGAGAAGGAGCCGCAAGCCACAATCACCAAGGGATACTTTGAGTCATCTTGTAGGACCTTGTGCAACCGATGCGTGGGGAACTTGTAGTCCGACAGCGTGGTCGATTGGCGAGAAATGCCGTGAGGAACTTCCTCGAGATCAGCGGTTTGTCCCACTGCTCTTGTGAAGTCGGTCGAGGTGGTATGGCTGTGCCTGTTCAGCGATATAGGAGCGTCGTCATCGACGTCCGAGCCCAGACCGGACGGCTCGAACTTCGGCGTTATGGCCTGCTGGATTACGGGGTGTTCCTCTTGGGTCATCATTGGAGGAGCATGTGAGATCCTGAAGAAGAAGAGAACACTAACGAGAGTAGACGGGGCTGCGAAAGTTGTGCTGGGCGGACACAAACGTCTATGTGCGATATCCTCCGCTTTGTCGGGACGGAGGAAGGAGGACGGAGGGAGGAGGAAACGAAACCAGCAGAGCGAAGCCAGCACGGGCTGCAAACTCACCTTGGAGGCCCCATGAGCTCATGCCACCCCGAATGATCGTCCTTAAGAGCGAATCGGCTGGTCAGCCGGTGCTCCTTCCACGCGAGCCTGGCTGAGTCGTTAGACCACTGAGTCGTTGGACCGTTGAGTCTGGTGCCAATCTCCAATTCTCCTTAGCTCGCTCGTATAGCTCCCAGCCTGACGGACTTTTCATCCGCCGAACGTTAAAAATCCATGATTCTTTCCCATTGAATATCCAAGGATCTAAAATAATCTCCGAGATTTTAATTATAGGCTGTGTTTTAGATATTGTGTAATAACGAGATGTCACCTAGACTTTAAACCCTCATGGCTCAAATGGACTTCTTTCAAGCACCGCTGTTTTGCCCAGACAAGTACCTGTAAACCTAGCTGGTAAAACGATTACAATCTCTTCTCCTTGTTGTTTTCTTAATTATCAAAATTACAGGATCCTTTGTAAAAGCGCTGGACATCTCAAATATTGTCCAAGGTACAAACTTTAGTGCCTCACAATGAATATCGAAGTTTCTGGTTGATACTTTATCATGGTTTTATACCAACTGTCGTTATCCTACTCTTCTAATGACCCTTGCCTTCTTAAGCGATTTGATTGTTGGCTGTTTGCTCTACTAAAACGAACTTCGAGCATGGGAAAAATGCTTCTCAGTCAAATTGCTTAACTCTGGCTTTTCCATTGTCGATTACCTATTGTTAATGGTCATTCGCAATACTGGGGGGATCCTAATCGAAGAATTCTCTAAGGAAAACAGAAGGTCACAGATTATAAACGCGAGGGCCTATCTACTGGCTTATTTCTCAATCCTCCATTAAGTGTTTCCATGTCAACCAAGCAAAAGAACGAGAACGAACAAAATCCTTACAGCTTTATTCTGGCGGTCAACTCTTTTCATTGCTCTCAGTTTGTACCTGTTCTACTCTTCTGTTTAGTGCTTGGCGGGGAAGTGAAAATATTGAGCCAGGTCCTCCCTCGTTTTCCTATTTGGCATTCATGGATCTGAGTTTTGGTTATGCTAGCAACCTGTGGAGATCAAAAGTGGTATCCTTCATGTTTTACTTTATTGCTTGGGTTGGACTCTTCGCTTCCTATCTAGTAGAAATACGGCCAAGATAATTCGGTCTTATTACTGGCCAGTTACTTTGCTTTTCTTTGTTTAAAATGCTTTCCAAAGTTGTATCTACGCTTGGAGTTGGTTCTGCATTTTTCGTCTTTCTTTTGGTGGGCTACCATTCATCTCTCTGTTCTTGAAATTGCTGAAACTCAAATACCAATTGTTTCAATCATGAACATTGCCGCTGAGGTTTACAACAACTAATTCATTTTGAACAGTATTTCTGGAAAAAGCAGACTGGCGGCATTGATCTTTTGGTATCCACATTCACAAAGTAGTTGGATGCAAACGCACAGCAATGTATGAATTTTTAACTAATGTGTATGTCCCAGCAATCATAAGTGTTTCTGTTATATACGAAGGGAGATCATACGGATCCATCAAGTCATAGCAGTTCATGGGAGAATCAATCCAATGTTTTAGTTTTTGTGCTTCTTCTGCAGTCACAAATATACGAGGTGAACGTTGTATGCCTTTCTATAGCGGGATAGAGTTTTTTGCAGTATTAAGCAGACTGCTGGGAGATGTGAAGTATTTAACAAAATGGAGAGGATCTGATAGACCGCCCAACTGGTCAAAGTTCAAATTGAAACACTTTTAAAAAACCAGGCATCGCTAAATATAGAAGTAAAGAACTGTTCAAACAGACTAGCTGATGAAAATAGAGGCAAATAAATAACTTGAACATTTCAACCCTCTTCCCCATGTTATGAACCTGAGTGGGTACTTTCTGTTAAGGTTGGGTTGCTTGTACAATACCAGCATAAGCTAACGATACCACTTTCATATTTGCCTACAAGATCATGGAAGAACTCCACTATTCTATTTAAAAAACTTGCAAAAACCAAAAAAGAGATATAGAATGTTCTAGCTCGGAAAAATAGAGGTGCTGCGGCAGAAGCAAAGAGGTGTACCTGAATGCTATATAGAACAGTCGAGTACAGCTGGAAAAGAAAAACTTTTAAAACACACTTGTTTTTAAGGAACGATATCTCAATACGCAAGACTTGGACGAAAAATATCCATTTTTTTTCTTCATCTTGTACAAAATAATGGATCGAATATCGGGATCTGAACTGTGATACTGCCAGCGAAACACACAATTGGTCATGATTCTACCTTATTTAGAGTCAAACACATTGGTTTGGCGCTTACCCAAGCATTATCAGGGGGGAAACGCAGTACTCAGCTTGAATAAGACCTTAAACAGTTGTCAAAAAGAAGTCTTTGTTATTGTGTTCCATGCTTGGGGTGATAAAAGAAGAAAAAAAAAACTTGACAAAGCATGTTTCCAACACTTTCTGTCGCAGGTATGATCAAAAAGAATCAGGGAGCAATGATAGTGATACCCTTGATTCTGTTATAACAATGTTGCCACAAATGCAAATCATGTAATAGGGTGTAAAATAAGATGATAATGACATTTATGTATGCCTGGGGAACGAGGAGAAGGTTTGATATGACGAGATAAAGACATTGTTACATTAAAAGCAGGAAATAACATCAATATGCTCCATCAGCAATGGAATTATAAAAGGAAAGATACTTCGTTATTTTTTTCTGATCCTTGAATATAACGAGATTTTTTACTCTTAACATTATTTTCTTTCCCATTATGAAGGTTCAAACAATTCTGAGCGGATCATTTTTGGCCACGTTGGCAACTGCCGATTCTTCTTTCAAGCTTTCCAGCTCATCCAGCGGAGAGTCAGTTTTACAAAGTCTTGAACGATATGCAAGTGTTCAGCAACTTGCCTACGCGTGTGAGAACCAAGAGTGCGAGGGTCTCTTGATGGAAAGCAGCCTACAATTATTAGATGGAGCCCTTACCTCCTCTTTCTTTGTGGACACTGACAACAAGGAAAAGATTGTTGTTTTCTCAAGCTCTGAGTCTGGTGATCACTACCTGAATACTTCAGCGGCCGAACTAGTATCTTACAAACCTCTCTCTGGTGGATCCTGTGAAGGTTGTAAAGTTCACCAGTCGGCATATGGTGCGCTGAAGGATACATGGCCTCAGATAAAGGAGGAAGCAGAAAACTTGGATTCAAAGTTCCCCGAGTACAGAACCGTTGTTTTGGGACATTCGTTTGCCGCTCCACTAGCCCAGCTTGTGAGCCGAGAGTTGAAATCAAGCAATGAGAACTTGTTGGCTGTTACTTTTGGATCTCCAAGACTTGGAAACGAAGAGCTTTCAAACCACTTTAACCAATACTTTGAAGTTGATGCTGCTTTTGAAAACGCACAGAGTGGATCTCTATCAGGCTTGGTTAAGCAAATCCATTCGTTTGACATCGCCACTGCTCTTCCCCAGTCCGACTACAAGCCCTGTGGTTTGGAATTCTACATTGACAAGTTTGAGCTCCCCTTTGAGGCCAGTGACGTTGCTGTCTGCGATCCTACGACTAATGGCGCATGTGGTGGTTATAAGACGTTCCGTGCGCCATCGATGGGGAACTTTAACAGTTTTCCAGGAACCGTTTTCCAATCCCATGTTACCTATTACAAGTTAATGTTCCCCCACATCCAACTTGATTTTTCAGGTGTGTATGCTGCAAATGAGACTGAGGCTACTCCAACTCCAGCTCCAGCTCCAGTTGATCCTACTGAACAGCTCTTGAACAGTATCAACTCGTTCTCAAACACCTTCTTCACATTGATGATGAATTTTTACAATAACTGCCGAAAGGATTACACAGCTTGTGCAACAAATATTTTTGTTCAACTTCAAAGCACAATCACTTTGCTTAATTCTATGACCGGCGGATTTGGAGGATATTTCAACTCTCCAACATCTTCTTCAGCTGCACCTGCTGCCACTTCAGCACCAGCTTCTTAAAATTCTTTTCTATTTGTGTAACACTTATGTTTTAGTTTAGTATGTTTAATTTATTCTTTAGAATTAGTATTGTATGAAAGAAGCAATCTTTTGGAAAAAAGATTGAAAAAACTGTTCGTAGTGGTTTACGAGCATACGGATCAGTAGAAAAAGACCTGTGATCTTTCTATTTCTGGTCCCTTTGTACAAAGACTAAATGTCACAAAATAGAAGGACCTCAACACCGTGACTTTTAAAACCTTTGCCCAGAATATGATTCAAGATATAGCAAATTTTCCATTTATTTCACTTCAATATTAAATGTGCTTCCATTCATCATAATCATCATAGTTTCAAAGAAACCGATCTGATGTTGCAACTATTCATAAAATAAAATGAAGATAATAATGATTGATTGTGTAAACAAAAAAAAAGCAAATGCGGCGGAAGAATTATAGCTATTATCAAAAATGCTTGCTTTGATTGAACCTATTTCCATGAAAAAAAAAAATTACTGAAAAAAAAAAGCACGGTGTAAATCGCTGTAGGTCTCTTTATGAAGCGTTTTATAAAAAAAAAAAAAAAATGAAATGATGTGATGATAAAATGAATGGAAACACCATTAAACAAAAAAAAGGGTAGTTTCAAAAGTGTAAAAAAAAAAATCAACTTATAACGAAGCTAGAAAACTTAAGCAACGAGACCACATTCAAGCATCAACAAATTCCCCTTTAATATAGCAAAATGAACATTGAAAGCTCACTCGAAACGCCATGTATGAGAGGGTTCAGTGACACATCATAATCATGTCAAAAAGCAGAAATAAATGAGCAGCAAAGCGAGAAAAAAAAATCCCAGACTTTTTTTTTGTCTTTTTTTTAAAAAGTCGTCGCATTCTATTCTTTTCTCTTACGCAGACACACAGTGTCGGTTAGAAAAAAGCATGAGGTATTTGGAGGAGATCGGGTAAAGAGACATTAAAAGGATGAAGTTGAGTTCAAAGTTTAAACCCATCCAAGTGAATTCTGAGATTTTACTGGCTGAGAAATGCTAATTTCGCTTCTTGTAGGAGATGGTTCAGGTCTTAAAAAGATATTGCTACTACCATCGGAAGTAGCAGATCTCTGAGAGTTTGCAGATCTGATGGAATATGCTGGCTCAAAGTGCTCTGACATTGGTGAACGAAGGGCGCCTCCCGCGAAACCAGCACGAATGGAGTTATTTCCCGAATCGTTTCCCTGTTCAAGCTCCATTGATCTCATAGCCTGCTTCTTTCTGTAGTGTCTGATGGCAAAGTAGATAACGGCAACGTATGCGACGCCTCCAACCACTGAGCCAAGAGCAACGCCAACAACCTTTGAAGTGGATGCATCGTCATTAAGATGATCATCGTTACCATCACCGGCCTCATCTGTATTGTCTGTGGTATCGATTCCCGACAAACTGGTTAGGTTGGACGAGTTCTTATCAGAGGTGGAACCTGCGGAATTCGAAATCTCGGAACCTTCCAAAACTCCAAGTAACGAAATACGCGAATCAATAAGACGCGTAATGGTTGCCTCAATCGTGGAAGGGTTGTTGTATAAATCGCTAGCACCGTCATAAATCTGGCTTTGTAACTTCTTAACGTATTTCGTAGGGTAGTAAACAGCGGCCACGGATATGATATAGTCTAGCGAAGATGACTTGTAAGGAGAAATCTCTTTCACCACAATATCTGAGTCTGTAAGATCAAATGGGAATCCGACCGCACCAGGGAGGTATTGAAACAGCTGTGCCACAGTCAAGGGATGAGAGGAGACGAAGTTATAGTTTAACTCAGAGGTGAAGCCAATACTGATCAGAGTCGTGTCATCTGGTTGCTCAACAGTTTCTCCCTGCGTGATCATTTTGGGAACGCTGGTGGATGTTGGCAAGGCAGTCGACTCGGTTTCAATAATTAGGCTGGTTGGAAGCCAATTGCTGCTGGAAGCCTGTTGTGTGCTTGAAAAAACACTGGACGATTCCTCAGACTCAGACTCGGAGAAAACTTTTGTGCTTGTGGAAGAATGAGAAGACTGAGTTGTGGTGGAATGGCTCTCAGAAGTAGTATCAGAATGGACTTCGCTTGCGGAGGAAGTTGTGCTGGCTTCAGCACTTGATGTACGAGACTGAACAGAAGAGCTTGTTGTTTCTAGCTCGGAAGAAGAGGACGAGGAAGCCGATTTCAATGTTTCAACAGAGCTCGAAGGAAGAACAGATTCAGACGAAGAAACAGTACTGGAAGTTCCAGAAACCGTGGCGGACGATTCAGATGTTTCAATTGAGCTCTGAGAAGTGACCGATGAGCTAAGAGATGGCTGAGAACTCAAACTTGATGTTGGTACAACAGATGAAGAGGTTGGACTAGCCGACGAAACGGTTGACCCAGAGGATTCTGAGGTAGAATCTGATGAAGGAAGAGGTTCCGTACTAGAAGCCAACGATTGAGAAGAGGTACTGAGATCTTTACTGGTTGGTGTTGAAACGAATGGTTCAGAGCTGGTTGGGACAGATTGTGAAGAGGGCACTGCTGAGGAAATTGTAGATTGGCTTGATATCGTTGTGTCATCTGAGACAGAAGACGGTTGAGTAGGCTGACTAGTCACTGTTGAATCTTCAGAAGTTGGCACAGAGGAAGGTGGGACGGAAGAAACAGTGGGTTGGCTAGTCACTGAAGTGTCAACATCAGTAGGCTCTGTGGAAACAGAAGATAGAGTGGGCGAAACTGTTGTATCAAGACCCGATGAAGTCAAAGTTGGAGTAGCAGTCTCGGTATCGGAAGTATCTGTTGGGAGAACTGTTTCCGATGTCGAAGAAGTATCTGTGGGAACAATTGTGTCTGACGTTGATAGTGTATCAGTGGGGATAGTTTCTGTATCAGTGGGCACTATTGTTTCTGATGTTGAAGAAGTGTCTGTGGGGACAGTTTCTGTATCAGTAGGCAAAATTGTGTCCGAAGTGGATAAAGTATCTGTAGGAATGGTTTCTGTATCAGTTGGAACAATTGTTTCCGACGTGGACAATGTATCAGTTGGAATAGTTTCTGTATCAGTGGGTACTATTGTTTCTGATGTTGAGGAAGTATCAGTTGGAACAATTGTGTCCGTTGGCAGTGTATCAGTGGGATCAATGGTTTCTGTATCAGTTGGAACAATTGTGTCCGTTGGCAGTGTATCAGTGGGAACAATAGTATCTGTCTCAGTTGGAACAATTGTGTCCGATGCTGATAATGTATCAGTGGGAACAATAGTATCTGTAGGAACAGTAGTGTCTTCTGTAGTCACCAAGGTGTCTGCGGCAGTATCCGAGGTAGGCACCAAGACATCTTCCGATGTCAAACTTGTAGGCGTATTAGTATCAGGCGTCTGAGTCTGAGTCTGAATCTGGCTCTCTGTTGTCTCCGTGGTTTCTGGAATTGGCTCATCGGCAGTGGTTAGGGCAGTCTGGCCGGTCAGAGTAGACGAGGTCTCAGTGTCTGTTGGCAGGAGAACATGGGTGTCAGGCTCGGTTGTGGAAGTATCTGTGGTTGGGATGATTGTGGGTTCTTCCGTGGATGTAGGGAGCAGGACAGGCGTGGACTCGGCGTCCTGGGTGGTTTCCGAGACCAGGCCCTTGAAGGTCGACAAGTCTCCAGCAGAGGTCGCTATTGTGGACTCCTCGAGGTCAGACTCGGAGGTCGTTGGCAATGCAGTCAGGTCATCATCAGAGATCTCGTCTTGGGAGGAGGGCAGGGCTGAGGGCGAGGCCGCGGCGGAGGGAGTCGTGATGGCGACAGACGCATTTAGATAGTTTTCATTGGTATCTTCTCGAACTCGTAGTTTCCGAGACAACTTTTTCATTTCGACCATTCTTTTGTTAAAGTCGACATTTCTCACTCCGCCGGCCGGGAAGGCAGCTGCTAGGCCAGAAAACACCAGTAAATAGCATAGAAACAGCTGGAGGACAAGAGGTCCTGGTCCTCGATTTTGAGAAACTTGCACGGACACCATTGAAGTACGAGTGCGTGCGGTTGCAGGGCGTTATTGAGAATGAGAAACTAATAAAAAACACAAAAAAACGAAGGTAGCTAGAAGCTTTGAGAGAAAGAAGGAGGGAGCAAAAAGAAGGGCGAAGGGTAAGTGGATATCGGAATCTACAAGTATCTGGACTGGAAGATTTTGCTGGTTGTAGATAGCGAGTGACGAAGGTTAAAATGTCGATTCGGCTCGAGTTGGGAGTGTGCTAAGGGGCAGACAAAAAATCGGTGGACGATGATGGATTACGACAGGGGTATGATGATCTGTTTGGGAGCGCGAAGGTAGAAGAAAGAGCGAAAATCCAAGCGGATGCTAGTGGATGGTGAAAAGGGAAAAAAACAAATAGGAAAGAGCGTGGACGGGAAGAAAACGAGTGGGCTTCAAGGCTCCTGGAGTTGATGGGAGAAGGAAGAGAAGAGAAACCGGCGACGAAGCTCTTCTGTCTCAGACACAGACCCGGCGCCCGGGGTCCTCGCGCGGGTCGCGTTGCGGGCAGCTCGCGGCAGCGGGCACGCTTGGACGCGGAATGTGAGGCCCAGAGCGGCGGTTGCCAGGGCAATAGACACACAGGGGTTTGGCCAGCGACCCGCATGTTGGAGCCCAGAGCGGGTCCCGGTGTATATGCTTGATCCAGCCTCGAGCAGCTGTCGCAGCCTTCTCTGTCCATCCAGATTAAGCATAACGAAAAAAGGCTTTTGAGGGTCTTGTAGGCGTTTACAATTGGAGCCTGGGTCCAAGGCTGAGACCGGGACCGGGACTGGGACCGAGACCAAGCACTCTCTGAGATCTTCGGCGCGTGTCTCGCCTGCTCGCTCAGACCAAAGCACAGGATATCGATCCAAAAGCTTAAATGCCAGGCTACATTGTTTAGAAACTGGAACAGAGGATGGTGGCATATCAACAGCTATTGGCTTACAATCTACGGCAATTGGTTATCAATACTCGATTGAAAGGATGAACATAAAAAGCTCCACTGATGAATGGTGTATTAATACGCCCATATTCCTCATTCTCATTCTTGAGGAAAGTAGACTGGATAAAATGGCTCTAATAATAGCTAGAGCTCGTTGTTATAGCCCTCCCTCCATTAGAAAATATCTGTCAAGATCAACGCCTTCAGTTCTCGAGATTCTGGTTAAGATCCCTGTGGGCCTAATCTTAGTCCCAGTTCTGACGCTTCCGCTCTTTCTAAATAATTACATCGTCCGCACGTCAAAAAGCGCCCTGAACTGCGAAATCCGGTACTCTGGAAAAATTTCTTTGCTGGTGTTATACTTTTTGTTTCATAAATGGTTTTTACTTTCTTAGATACTTGTTGGAACCATGGTCCCTTGTACAATGCCAAAACTTTGAAGGTCTGGAACTTTTCCTATTTGAGGATGTGGATAAACTGCTGTTACTTGGACATATTGGCTAGGGTTGTCCACTGGACCGCTCGCTGAGATGCATTGTGAGCAAGTCGTAGAATGAACATTTAGACCTGAGCCTGAGGGCTGGAGATAAACTGGACGTGGCGGATATTCCTGTTGCTGCTGCTGCTGATGCTGGACAATCGGATTACTGTCTTTATTATTGCTATTATAAACGGAAAGAGATTGTTGGGGGAATGCTTCCGATGTTAGGGGAGAAGTTGGGTATTGGTTTTGGAGAAGCAACCGATGTCTCAGCTCTTGAACTTCCAACTCCAGAGCTTCCACATATACAGCTGCTTTCCGTAGAATAGTAGCCTTTGAATCGTTTGAATTGTGAGATGCCGGAACCGCGTTTTTCAGTCTTGCAAAACCTCCATTTATGCTTTCTCGTCTTCTCTGTTCGGATAAAATGTGTAAGCGCCGACGAGTCGTGGCAATTCTAGGACATGCTGAAGAAGCAATAGGAGTTGGTTTGCTTACTATTTTTTGAACAGCCATTCTTCTTTTCTTTAAAGGGCTTTTGTTTTCTTCTGGTTGTTGGGATTCTTCCTCTGGGTTTATCCGTTTTGGGTTGGTAGGCTCCAGTTTCGGATCCTTCACAGCCGAATAATAGACACCACACTTAGGCACGCCCTTTTTACAAGAAACCTTGCTAGAACTGTAGGTTTCCAATGTTGTAAGGCCCTTTGAGTATTGCTGATCAAAGGCGCAAAATGCACCGTCTTTTTCTGATTCTTTGGAAGAAGGCTTGACCATGCTTTGTAGAGCCGAGATCGAAGGTAATTGCAATTGTGATGCCATCTCTTCTTGACCTGCTTTCCATTTCCAATTTACTCCTTGCTTCAGTACACAAGTATTGCTATTTTCTTTGAAAGTATCATTTTTTCCCTCACTCGTCAGTCGACAAAAGGAATCAAACCCAGGAAGTACAGGACTCATTACGGTACACAGTTTTATCACAAATCAGGGGATAAACAGTGGATATAAGTAGGATCGAATGACCTTTTTATATATGTATGATTATTTCTCAGCCATAACAACAACCGCTTGTGTCCTCGTGATACAACGGAAGCATGGGGGTGGAACTTCTATTTTCTTTCCTCATCTTCTTTGTCAATCCATAGTCACGAGGGGCCGTGATGTCAAGAAGAAAAGACAAGAAACTCATCTTCAATGTTTGTTCTTCACAGGCAAAGACTTTTGTCTACCAGGAAGGGATCATTGAATAATGATCCATCTTTTAGATCAAGAAACAGTTTCCCCATTCCCAAACTATTGGAATAATCTCCTCAGATCGCAATTCAGTCTCACAATGCGCTTTTGGTTCGTTTATCATCCTATTGATGTAGATCTCTCAACCAAGTAACCTACAGATATTCGCTGTATGCTATAGTCTGATCCTGGAGATCAACAGACAGGTGGCTTATGCCTCTATAGACACCAAAACGTTGGAATAGGGTCCTATTTGGGTTACTTAATACCCCCCTCTTCCTTTCTACCAATAACTACATAAATGCAATGATTAAAATCATCCAAGTCTTTACAACTTAAGAAGACAATGGAATCTGCTGTTGACATATTACTTGACGGGATACATATTTCGATGCCTCATAATTTCAGATCTTGTACAAAAGTCTTTGGTAAAAAGAGGAATATACCCAATACTCTAAACTTTAAAAGCTCAAGGGTGTGTGCCACTCTGTTTCCTTCTTTGTTTGGATCACACGGGCAAAGATGGACTTACTACTTTAATAGGAAAGTGATAATTACTGACACGTGAAATAATATATTATTTTTTTTGGTGTTTTTTTGTATTTTTGTGGGGAACTATTTTTTTCAAAACAAGTCAAGTAGAATGCGGACCGAAAAGTTAAATGTTCTTTTCGTAGGAGTGGGAGGAGAAGGAGAGGGCAAAAGGAAAAGTAAGAACTGAACATAAAGAGTATAGAACATGTTTCATAATGGCTCAAACTTTTTTCACGTAACTTGGAACAATAGGGAGTTTTGAACGGCTTTCCGAAACAATGCAAAGATTGATCACACTATAAAGACACACAAGACTCAACTTGACGCACTTTTTGTTGGCCTTATCTTCCATTTCCTTCTGTCTATTTTATACACAAAATTTCCCGTTTCCTATCCGACACCTTAAAAGGTCTCAATCACAGAGGTACTTTCAGAAAGTCCATCTGAAAAAGTGTTGGAGGTGGTTTTCCCACCTTCTCCCAATACAGCCGACGCTTGACGATTATTGCCATGACCACCTCCAAGTGCTTGACCTATGTTATTGGAAGCATCAAAAGAGTCGAACCCAGTGGAGCCCTTGTGACGGTAGGTACTGACAGCAGGAATATCTGCTTTTATCTTAGAGACAATCGTGCTGTAGGCTCTCGGCTCCAATTTTATCAGTGTATGAAGTGGGACATCCATCCAGGGACTCTGATCCTGAGGCACATTCATGAAGTAGGCATATATACACCTTAAGACGGCCTGGTGAGTAACGATCAAGATGTTTTCCTGGCGCTCAAGCTCCATGATGATGGGTTCCAGTCTTATAACAACGTCCCTGTACGACTCGCCTCCACGATATCTATACTCGTACTTGTTCTCATCGCGGGCTTTAAAGTCCTCGGGGTACTCTTTTTCAATTTCTTCATAAGTCATTCCATCACAAACGCCTCCATCCAACTCGTCCAACGCTTTCCATTGAAGCTGGGGGTAATCCAGATTTCGTGCCGTCTGCTGGGTTCTCTTCAGTGTTGATGTCCAAACCGTGAGAGGCCTGTCTCCAACAGACTTTTTAACAATCGTCGGTAACATTTTTGCATATTGGTGACCTCGGGGAGAAAGGTCTGCATCTCCACCAATCTGGCCCGAGAGATTGAACATGGATTCGCCATGTCTCGAGAGCCAGATACATCTTGGCTTGATATGAATGTTCATGAGATAGTAAACTATCCGTGATTCCAAGTAAGACTCGATCCTGTTAATTATAATCTGGGAGGAAACGTTCACAATTTTCACGTAGGTCAGATCTGGATTGTTGATGGTCTCGTAGACCTCTTCGTACTTTCTGATCCGCTCCAGAAAATCATTCACTGCAAACTCGGGATCTTCTCCTTTATAATCCGGGCTCGTCGTCTTCACGTCGAGAATGTTGTTCATGATGAGATCCTGGTCATCGCACCAGCTCTCGATAAACATGGGCTCAATCAGGTTCTCCCGACATAGTTGTAGGATCCACTGTCTCCGATCAGCAGTGCTATTCGTGGCATCCAGAATCCCCACAACTCCTTCTTCTTCTACAAACCATCTCATCATGTCGACGATTGCATCAGCGGCTGCCTGTTTACGAACACAGTAGGCGACCTCATTGTGGACGTCGAAAAAGTCAGCAGTCGGGTGCGCAGCCGCTTTCCGCCGGTACTTCCCCACATTGAAACACTTTGATTTAATAGATAGCCAGGATAAATACCGAACAACTGGATTCCATAGCTGTTAGACACTTGAAGAGAGGAGTCGATTATGATAGAAGCATACTTTTTTGCGCGATCAGCGACTTTCCTCGAGCAGGAAGCCCCACCCTAAAGATAGCACCATAAACATGTTAAAAAACATGAAAACAAGAGAATCCAGACTCAACACCGAACAAAAAAAATTCGCAAATGAATCACGATGATACTAACATTACAACACAGATTCGAACATTCTCAACCTAAAGGAATCGGCGACGGGTGTGCTCAGTCAGTAAATCAGAGTTCTCCTCCAATGGTAGCGAAAAGCCACGCATGAGACCTGAGTCATCACCAAAACATACGTGAGAGACAGTATAGACGGGCATTCTGGCCGAAGAACAAGAAAATGGCTGAGTGGCCTATAAAAGTAAACGAGCAGTGTGTTTTCTTTCCTGTGCCGGAGTGATGAGGTTTAGTTTCAGGTTCCAATAGTTTGCGTGGTAAAGTAAGCGAAGGACAAAAAGATGGGCAGGGAGGAAGCAGAGAAGAACTTGGAGAAATAAGAATTAGCGCCCACCGTTATCAGCCAGCATTCTTCCACTCGCAATGCCTCGGTGGTCTGTGACCTACCAGAATCGCCAGAAATGCTTCGTGGACGGCCCCGGACGATATTTCATGTCGAGAGACAGCGTATTTGGCAGCAAGCCGGCTAACTGCGCTCATGCTGGTCAGCCATGTCGCTGGAAGAGTAGGTCGCACGCCTCATCGTCATGAGCATTCCAACGGCTTGTGTCTGAGAGCAAAAGAACTATTATTAGAGACTCTTTTTCAAACGGCTTATACAGCGAGAGAGCATGACTCTGCTACTTGGTCAGCTACTAAACATTGGATGACCAGGCATGCGATCAAACGCTGTCTAGCTGCTGTCCAGCTGCCCCATGAAACACCAGGAGCAGATATAATCCTACAAAGAGCTTTTCAGCTCTCATGGTAGAAATAATGCCTTGTCTTTTGACGGTGCATTTGTGCGTCTAGCACGCCCTGCCAAAGATTGATATTTCCACCCCGCTGTTGTTTGAGTATGCCCAGTCAGAATCAAGCAGTTGTAAATTTCTGCTACAATACCCATCATTGGAAAACCAGACTTGAATTGGATTGCTTGTGGGATTATCATTAACAGGAATAAAAGCAATCTGACTACAAATTCTTTCGTCTAGGAAAGACGAAGGAGCAGACGGATCCAAGTCCAAACATGTTTGCCTGGTTGTACTGACAAGTAATGAAAAAAAGGACAAGGAAGATACATAACCAAGACTGTAACCAAACGATAAGATAGGTCTTGGCAAAAATTACTGTTCTTTCAAATAAGCTTAGCATGGTCCTTTGAGCCATAAATGATAATGTTCCCCAAATGGCTCAACAATAATGGCTTTTATAGACAATAGATTCTAGAAACACCGAATACCTCGCAAGTGAGGAATCTTATAACCAAGAACTATATACGTATCCTGCTTGTTCTATCAAGGCTTTTTCGGATTCAATGTCGTGAGATCATCTGTATTGTCCTTAATCTAGGCTTGGATATAGATACGTTCAGACTGAGAACCGAAAGGGAAAGTCAAGGGATGATTCTATGAAATAACAAGCTGTAGAAATGGTAGCTTCTTCTGGAATTCCAACTATGTCTGTATTTGATCTTGTAGGAAAGAATTTTAATGAGTGAGAAAACAATTGATACGAGGAAGATTGGGAGAGTGTCAATAATTAGTATAAATCCTGTTTACTACGATGGAATCCGTGTAATGACAATCCAATAGATGTAAATCTTTAGCAAACGAGTCCATCAGAAATACTAATTTTATTAGACAAAACATCTAATTGTTCCATCAGTCTTGGCGATAATCATTGATAAATCATAAAAGATGAAAACCGGAATTCAGGTAATTCTCATGGAATTTAAAACTCCACATTGCAAGCGTGCTATAGCCTTTTGATCCCCGTTTGAGCTCGTATGAAGCGAGAATCCAGTTGGGAAAGCACACCCAGTCAAGTCTCACATTGACAGACTTGACTAATACCAAAATGTAGCCGCAATATTTGCACGCTTGTAACGCTCTATTTTTACTTAATTAGAAGTTGAACAGTTCTACGAACAATAAGAGCAGTAAGTAAAACCATTCATCATAAATTCAGTATTTTCAATCTTTGACAGTAACTTTTTGGTACAATAATAACCATTAAAAAATCTATGAAATCTTGAAGGCCTTGCCAAATATGATCGGTTTTACAATTGTAGCATTCGTTTGAATCTGTCTACGTGATTGAATGGCATTGAGAGTGCCATTGATAAGATTTCAAAATTATAGTAGCTGTAAACATTTCCAAAATTTGCATAGGTTTTTCCTACACAGATTATTGAGTATGAAAAAGATAGAGCCAAAGAGCGTGATTAGCTAGGCCCAGGACTCTAATGCAACCAACTCTTTTCCCAAACAGCTTTAGCAACTCCAGCAAATAATATAATCAGCACTCCAGGTTTGATGCGATTTAAAGTGAAATACAGATAATTGGTTCCAATCAAACTGCCTTTCTTATCTTATTGTACTCATTTCCATTTCACCAAACAGTCTGTTAAAGTGCAATTTTGGATTAGGATACCATCAGCCAGCCATATCCGATGAATCTAGATGTTAATCTTCATTACAATTCTGAATTGAATATATATTATTAGGATGACTTTAAAAATGATGTATGAACTCTTTCAACATAAAAAAACCAATTAACCACACAAATTCTTTGAATAGAATGCCCTGTTTGCATACTGATAATAAACAGTTGAAATTCTCTCTGCAAAGCTTCATATGGATATTCCCCAAATCTATCTTTCACTTTCGAAAACCGTTAGCCAGAGGCCTTGCGCAAACAATGAAAAAAACAGAAACTACTTACAACTCCTGGTCTTAATCTGCTTCAGCATACTCAGGCCTCAAGTCGCTTCTTCGGGGAACCACCAGCGGATGAAGCTGGCATAGATAAGTAATAGCCCACATTAAATAGCACATTGCAAGCGTCAAGATGAGACTGCTTCTCCAAACCGTTCTGTTCTCCTTGGGTGCAAAAAACCAGGCGCCAGTAGACGCAGCGGCAACGAGCACAAGAACAATAATGACAGTCCAGCCACTCATGTTGATAAAGCGATCCTGTTGGTTTCGACTTGATGGAGTGAGAAGAAGCTGAACTGTAGAGTGGGTCAATCAGACACCCGTACACCCGCCTCCTTCTTTCTCTCCAACCTGGACAGGACCAAAATCATTGTCTGCTGAAAGTGCGAGCGAGCAAGAGCGTGCAAGATGGCCGAACCCACGGGAACAATTTACTACCTGGTGTCTCTACCTTCCAGTGCCGCGCCTCCTGGTGGGCCCTCAGACGTTCAATTGAAGAATTGGTACATAGATAACCTTGGGCTGTCCACTGCGGATGCAGCCCCCTTTGCGATACCATCTTTCAAGATTGGGACTCTGGACAACCTTGTCCAACAGTCGGAAGAGTTGAGCAAATTGGACGGGCAATTGGGAAGCGCTGTTGCCAAAATTACCGATATACTGGGTGGTATTTATGAAGGAAATACGGGGCTTGTTAATGCCTCGAAAAGGGTTGAAGATCGTGAGTATCCAATACTTTTGATGTAAATGCTGAGATTATCAAATAGAGGTGAAAAGATAAACGTCGAAAGAAGAAAAGGCTAACAGGATTAATAGACTCATTTGACTCTTATATCAAAAACTTCAAATGGAACACCAATAAGTACAGAGTTGATAAGCCAATCTCAGAGTTGATTGATCTTATCACCAAGGTGAGCGACCCCTTCTGTCAACTACTCCGGAATTTCTACAATGTGTCGATTTGCTAACTGTAATTTGCATGTATTATAGGAGGCCTTTTCGTTGGATAGTGATGTCCGTACTTCGTACGGCAATTACAACACGGCGAAGAGCAATCTCTCAGCCGTTGATAGAAAGCACACTGGAGATCTATCAGTCCGATCGTTACATGACATTGTTAATGCGAGCCACTTTGTCTTGGACAGCGATCATCTACAAACTGTTTTGATTGCAGTTCCGAAAAGCTTGAGAAACGAATTTTGGTCCCGGTACGAAACTTTGACCCCCATGGTCGTTCCCCGAAGTGCATCAATCATATCCGAGGATAGCGAATATATTCTCTTCAACGTCACCTTGTTCAAAAAGTACGTACCTGAGTTTATCCAAAAATCGCGAGAGCAAAAATGGACTCCACGCGAGTTCAAGTACTCAGAAGGATTGGTTGAAGACTTGAGGAAAGAGCAACAGCAGGCTGCTCAGACCGAACACAAGTTGCGCAGTGAAATTGTCCGGTTGGCACGCACGGCGTATAGCGATCTGGTTCAGGCCTGGCTCCATTTAAAGGCAATTCGTGTCTTTGTCGAGAGTGTTTTACGGTATGGACTCCCGCCTACCTTCATAAGTAGTGTCATCAAGCCCCAACCAAAGGGGCTCAAGAAGGCCAAAGAGGCCCTTATTGCGCAGTTTGGATATCTTGGAGGCAATGCATTCAATAAAGATAAGAAAGGACGTGTTAAGCAGGACAGCAGTTTGAACGAATATGGCTCAATTGTCGATACCGAGTATGAGCCTTTTGTCTTTTACGAGGTAGAGGCTTTGTAGGAGCAACTTTTTTTTTTTAAATCTCCCCGTATTTTGTTTTTAAGTCTGGTTCTTGTCGAATCTTTCAAACCCATTATTTTTGGAAACATAGCAATAGAATATCAATAAAAGCAATTATTGAGCGACAAAGACAAAACAATAGGCTCCAAACGGGAGTACAGAGTAGGCACTAAGAACAGGCAGCCTCCAACCGCATATCTTTGAGAAAACATATGCCAGTTTTCCTAGATCTATCTCAAACAGTTTTAAACCTGTGAAGCCCAAAAAATGTTCTAGTTGAACCCTTTCTCGTAGCCATTCAGGGACTGCATGAACCTCCCACTTTTCCTTATCAGCGATATCCACAGCTCAGTTGTGTTTTAGCTATGCCAGCACATCAAAACAATTAATATTCCAGATATATTTCCCTCCAAAACTAGGTGGCCTCCCGTTAATTTTGCGCTAAAGTAGCTTTTCCACTTCTGGGCATTTTTCGCTTGGGTAACCTCTTAAACGCACGTTCCCGGCCAAGAATCCTCCACTCCTTCTCTCTTTCTCCCACTCACCTCCAAACGAAGCTCACAATGAAATTAGACTTTCCAACGCCGGACGCGGTTCCAGAGTCCCCCAACGTGAAAGAACTTCCACCGCCACCGGTCCCAAAGCATGATGATCCCATGTTCACGGCGGTGGTTCACGAGAACGAGCTGCTTCGGAAGCGACTCCTGACCATGAAGCACATGTATGACAAGCACGAGGCGATGCGAGCAGAGCTACAAAATGCCCAAGACTCTGTACAACTAATGTCATTAACCCAGGATCAGCTACGGGTAGAGAACATACGATTACAGGAAGAGCTGGAAAAAACCAAGTCTGGAGGAGGCAGATCAGGCAGGACTGTGGATATCAAGGCAATTGGGAAACAGGCGAATGAGCTGGTCGACCAACTTTTGAACACGATCCAAAGTAATGGCAAGTATAGGCAAGATGCGACTGGCGAAATAGTTCATTTATATACCAGAATATCTGGATCTAAAGCGATTCCTTGTGATCCCAAAGATGACGGTTCTCAACAGGCATTGCAGCATCTGGCAACGATGGATACGCTGCTCAAGAAGGACGAGATAACACCAGAGAACCTTGCCACTTTACGAAAGCTTTTATTTGACACGAAAGCCCAAACGGAAAGAGCGGCCTCAATACATTACGGAAGAAGCAACGAGACCGTGCTGAATCATTTAAAACACCAACTTGAAGAAGCAGAAGAGGTGAACCTATCCCTTATGAAAGATATGGATGAATATGTGCAAAAGTTTGTCGATCTACAGATGAAGCTTGATGAGGCACAAGAAGGTCTCAGGGAGAACGCACGGAATAAAGAAAAGATGAAACAACTACAGCAAAATTCCAACCATATGGCTCTGGTACAACAGGAGTTGATTGACCAAAATGCAACGCTTAATACAACTATAGGGGCAAAGGACGAGATGATAGAGTCCCTGAAGCTCAAGCTAGCTGAGGGCAAGAAATCTGGTGGTATTGCTGGGGACCAACCAAAGACTAGGTATGGCAAACTCTTCAACAAACAACTACAGCTGGAAGACCAGCCAGGCGTTGGAGGTGGCGACTTCAAGAGCCCTAACGGTTCGCGATCGTTTTCAGGAAGCCTGTTTAGTGGAGGCAGCAGTACAGATTCCGATGACATCAGCCAAAGGGGTATAACTTTAATTGGGTGTTCGTCTTCATCGCGAAGCTCCAGCAGAGTGACTTCTCTTACGAGCCCTTCGAGTACCGGAGGTGAAGATGACCAGAGTTCGGACCGGATCCGATCTCAGCGGAAAATGGGGTTGAATTTGAGAGTTGTGAAGCCTGAGGCAGGAGGACACTTGGATCAGATATCCCTTTCACAGTCAACGTTGTCAGGGTCGCCGCCTTCAACCGACAAAAACTACCTTTACTCCACTGGTATGAGGGTATCAGCGTTTTCGCCCATGTCTGCAAACTTTGATAATAGAAGTATTCATTCGTCTGCTGCAATATCTATAAAGTCTGCTCCATTGCTGAGCAAAAACCTGAGCGTCTTTTTGGGTGGGAAAAAGTAGGCCAGTTCTATGGCCGTTTTTCCTGGAAACACAGAACAGATGGCGTGTGCGCTATACATGTTCAAACTCTTTTTTTCCCTTCTTGTTTTCTCTGGTAGATATTTATCGTCCCTTCCTTCCTTTTACAACGCTCTGTGAGATCATCTGTTTTTCATACCTGAGCAATGCGACTCATGTTTCCTCTTTTACGTGTACAATAATCTGCTATTTTGGCATTGATGCCATAGTTAAGGATACAACTTTTGACCTCCATCCCGGCTCATACGTCATAGAACGTGTTCTTGATTGAATGCAATATGCATTCTCTACATCGACAAAAGACACTCTATCAATTTGTCATAATTCGGTTTTATCTATGGGGTAACTGGCAGGATACCCCAAGTCGGTGCTAGATTTTTGTTTTATCTTTTTTTTGTTGTTGCTTCACCCGTGTGCTTGTTTAATACTTTGGAAGACTCATGAGAAGACCCAGCTTTACTGAGTCATTTTTGTGTTGTGATTGTATTTCCAAGTTATGTATGCTAGCCAAGAAGCTTTTGCTGGATTTTCAAAAGCTGTTAGTATATACCGCGATTCTTTTATTTGCGTCTGCAAAGCAGTTTCAAACTTCAAATAGGACAATGCGAATTTTAATGGAGAGATGTAGTTATTTTCAACCGTATCTGGTGGGGTGGCTCATGCCGATTCGAAATTCCTAAAATCCTACAGTTACGGATTACATACAACAAAGAGGAAAACTAGATCATCATCGCTTGCATTACATTTAGTTTCTTCCATTGACAAGTAACTAAACTATTTAACTTGTTATTCTTTTGCTCCCTTGCTTCTAAAGAAAAATAAAAATAAAAATCTTGAAAAGACGAACACAAACACAATATGTATCAAACTGACCTTTCCCTCACAAACGATGAACAGAAAAAAAAGAAAGCACACACACACACACAAAAAAAAACAATAGGCAAAAAAAAGTAGCAAAATTTGTGACATCAAAACAAAGCATAAAGCATTAGACATCAACGAAGCATTAAAAATGAACGCCAATAAGTTAAATTTTTTTTTTCTTTTCTTTTCCTTTGGTTTTTCTTTTTGGACAGCCTCCGCCCTTATTTCATTCAACTAACTACAGTTCATCATGCTTTGAAATATCATCACTATCTTTACTTGTTGGTTCATCATTCTTCTGTTCTAAGCCCTCAACAAAAGAGATTGCAGCTTTTTTTGGTTCCTCGATTGTTTCACTATCCACTTTTTTAACAAATCTTGTCTTTGTAAGTGTTAAAGTTTGACTGTCCTCGTCATAATCATCTTCGTCTTCACCGCCTTCTTCCTCCTCCTCCCCATCTGCAGCTATTTCTTCAATTATGTTATCCTTTTCTTCTTTGACTGCTTCCTGTTCTTGTTCTTCTGAAACAAGCGCGGAGTTTGTATCAGACACGCTTTCAGTATCTTTAGTTGCGGTTTCATCGTGATGTTCAGGTTCCTCCTCTTTGACTTCTTCCTCGGGGGTTTCAACAGACTCTCCATTCTCATGGATTTCTTTGGACTCAACATCTTTGCTTTCATCAACCTTGTCATTTGCCTCAACGCCTGAAGCCTTCAACTCAGCTTTTGCAGCTTCCTCCTCTTTTTTCAAGTTATACTCTAGAGCTTCACGCTCTTGGAATCGAAGATTCGCCTGTGCTCGCTGTATTTGAAGATACTGTGTTGCATCTCTTGCAATGATGTCCACAGTGACTCTGATTTCCCGCGAGTAAGCAATAACAGCCTCGAAAGGAACTTCGTAACCCATCAACTCATCCTTTGCATCGTCTATTTTGTTCTTCAAGCTGTGGTATTGTTTCCATTCATCCCAGGACTTGGAGCTATCCTTCCCGCTTCCAACCTCTTCGGAATCCGCAGATTTGTGAAGGTTGCTCAATCTCTGTGTCGAGGAATGAAGAATTTTTCGGCCAAATTCACGCAATGAGACTTCTCTAAACTCTTCCAAGACATCCAATGTCTTTTCTCGAATCACCTCAATTTCGCTTTTAATTTCTTCTCTTAGATTATTCAATTTGAACTTTGTCAGGGCCTGTTTACCATCAACAAAATCATGAACTTCTTTGATATAGTCTCTCATGTCCTGTCTTGAGACCTTGGGGTTCAAAATGTCCTCTTCCGTTGCTTCAATTTCGTTTATGGCGTCACGTACGCGCTTAAATCCCTTTTGTGCTTCCAGTTGCATTGTTTTCAAATCTGAAGAGAAACCATCTCGATTACCCTCCAGTTTTGTGTGAATCATCGAGGATACCTCGTCCAGAAAAGAATCCAAAGCGTCTTTGCAAGTGTTATCCACAAGTGTTTTCCATTGTTCGATTTCCGTTTGAATGTCGGGAGTGGGCGAGGGCTTTTGATGGGTCTTCACTACTGTCTGTGTCAATGTGGAGGTTATTGTTTCTGTTTCAGACTCATCATCCTCTGCATACTCAGGGGAAGCTTCGGATAAAGATTGTGGATTTGCTGCTGCTTCGTCAGTGGTGGTAACGGTGAACTTGTCACCTTGTAGAACTGTTGATGACTCCAAAACCACTCGTTCATGAATCTTTACAAATTGAGGATATACTTGTGTCTGATAAATTTTGGAAAACTTTGGAACAATAACGTTGACGAAATACGTTTTCATAGCGGAATAAACTTGACCGGATTTCAATGAAGTGAAAACATAGGCTTGTTCAAGTCTCGGCAATATGTGTTGCCTTGTAGACGCCCATACTTTACAGAAAAAGGGTTTGACATAGTTGCGAGACAGTTCTAGCGACTTTTTGTAGACCAGGGCATACTTTTCACCCACGAAAATTCCAACTTTAGAACATATCACCTTTGCCTTGGCCAGATACAATTCGACTGGCTCACTATAAGGTTCATATGTTGTTTGGATAAAAATCCTGGCTTTGGAGGTGTATTCTTCCACAACGGGCTCCACAGTGGCACTGTACTTTTCAGATACAGAATGGCCCACTTTTTCTAAAACTGGATAGACGTAACGGTCATAATTCTGCTTCCCGGCTGATGTTGCTCTTACCAGCACGGGGGAAGCCACTCGATAAGCCTCTTCACTGAAATGTTGCACGCGATGGTAATATGGTTGGATCGTTTCATAGTAAGGTTCAACATGAGGCTCTAAATATGATTTAGAGAAAGGTACAACATAATTTGTAAAAGAATCCGACGCAAATTGCGAAGCTGTGTGGAGTGGTTGACATAAACATGGCTGGTCTTTGTCTTCAGCAGGATCAACCAGCGGGCTTGATAAAGGACACCTCCAAATTGCCAAGAATATAACGTATATCACAAATATTCTATCATTGTGAGCGTTGGCGTTAGTATTTTTCTTTGTGTCTGGCTTTGAAACATGAAGACGGACCACAGTTCAAATGTCGCGTTTCCGTATGAAAAATTTATAATATGTACTTACCTAACAGCCACGCTTCCGAGGAGGCCAACGAAGCAGGATTTGTGTGTCCTGATTTTGTCTTTCTTTTTCGGGGCTAAATTTTTTTTGTCTAGTGCCAGTTCAGGTTCAGGAGATTGGCTTTTGGATTTGGGGGGTCTGGCCTTGTTATTCGCACTAGTAGCAAGCTTCTCTTGCGTAAGCTTGTCTAAACTAATTGCTCCATCGGAGTTGGCGTCTCCGTTCACCACCAGGAACGCATCCCGCAGACTGGGGCCCTCCGGACCCGTGGGCGTGCTGACGTGTTCTGCCCTGCGCTTTTTCGACGGCGTAGACGGCTTGTGCTGTTTGGGCATGGTCGGTCGGTCTCTGGAGATGGTGAGAAGGACTGCGGCGGTGGAGAGGACAGAAACAAGACCGCTGACTCAGCGCTGACACCACTCACATCACGTGCACGGGAGAAGGGTCTGCTCTCTTTGCGAAAAAGACATTTCGGAGCTGGAAGAAAGGGTCTTTCAGCCTTGACTTTGCGGACTGCTGCTCCAGCTCCAGCTCTAATCCTCCTTCTGCCGACCTGGCATCTGCCCCGATACAGTGACCTAGACTGGGCCGTGTTTCTTCTGTGGGAGCCCGTCCGAACCTGAGATTTTGTTCGTTCCTTGCGCAGTGGTTTATTTTTGTCTCCTGAGATTCCGTGGTGACTGCTGACTGACCGCTATCTCATCTAAAACTTTCTTGTTTCCTCTTGCCTTGCTCATAATCCAACTCTAATCAAAAATAACACGGAGCTATTGATATTCTTTTTTTTTTTTACCTCTGGGCCGCAGACTCTAGTCATTCTCCTCTTAGCGTAGGCCATTTTCTCTCATCATGTCATTCTGGAAGTTTGGCGCGGACTTTAGTTCTTACAATACCTTGGAGAAACTCTTGGAGGACCCAAAGGTCACCTTGGACAAGGTTCTTGAAGAGCCCGACCTTCTATCAGAACTCCTTGGCTCGAATTCAAAAGTGATAGACTATTTCACTGATGACGAACATATCTATGAATCGGTATGCACCATCTCCAAAGCCGCAATACTCGAGTACAATGACGACCAGCTTCTGGAAGACACCGTTCCTTTCAACAGAGATGACATTATATCCCCAGACACCACGGCATTTGGAAATCATTCTTCCCACGACGAGGACAAAAGGGCCCACCAAAATACCGATCTGGATGTCAGGACCATACTAGAACGAGCCAGTATTGCCGCTGAGATCCTCTCTTGTGACGTTTGGACAGTCACGGATGCCCTTTCCTCAAACTTTCGAGCGGTCAACAAGCTATGGTCGATTCTCGCCACCTCACACAAATTGCTGCCGCAAGTCTCGAACATGTTTGCAAAGATTCAGGATCGACTCCTTCAACGACGCTTGGACGAGACGATCGCCTTTATGAAATCTATGCCAAATCTGGTAGACATTTTTCTCAGCCACATTGATGACCAACACATTATGGACCTGTTACTACGGATAATAACCACTGATAAACCATCCCAACCCAATGACATCATTATATACCTGTACCAGAACAAACTGATGGAAAAGCTGGTTGACTTTCTAAAACCACAAGTTGACGAAAGCACCAAAACATGTGCTGCAGACTTTGTGAAAGCCCTGATTACGATCTCCTGCCATTCCCAAAGCGATCCCGCATCGGTTGGTCCCAACATGCTTATGCACCAGCTGGTGAATGACAAATGCGTATCCTCCCTGATCGATTACATGCTAAACGACTCCAAGAGTCTGGTCAATGGAGTCGACATTATTATCGAGGCCATACGAAAGAACAACTCGGACTTTGACGAAGTTCCTCTAATGCTAATTACCGTGGACTCAAACCCTCCAAGCGCTCGGGATCCCATATTTTTGGGCACAATGATGAAGCAATTTTCCGAAAACTTGCCCAAATTTTACAATGTTCTAAAAACATCAACAACAGAAAAAGTTGCACTAGCAGCAGGTGGAAGCGCTGAGCGACTTGGATTTGCAAGGCTCAAGATTTGCGAATTAATTGCAGAGCTTTTACATTGCAGCAATATGAGTTTACTAAACGAACCAAGCGTTGAGGATGTTGTTAATGAAAGGGATATCATACGGCATTTGAAGGTAAATGGAGGTTCTTATCACCAGACCAATCCTGGTGACAGTGGAATATCGTCCTCTTCCGAATGTGATTCGAGAAGCTCAGAGCTGGGTAATAAAGAAAGCTTGACTACTGATAGTCTAGAAACCCTTGATTCTGGGGACTCTGAGGACAGCATTGATGATTTCAAAATCAGAGTTAAAAATGAAGAGAATGGCGAAAAGAGAAATGCAAATGGCGATCACGAGCAGGCGGGAGCGGAAGAGGAAGAAAATGACATCACCCTAACCACAAATTCCTTGGCGAAGCTCAAGATTAAAACGCAACCTGAACCAGAGGCATCGCCTGTTCCCAATAGACCAGAGTCGCCAGTAAACACCGAAGGCATAGACTTGAGTGATGTAAGAGATGATTACGAACGCTTATTGAAAGACGTTCGCGATGATAACGGGATACTGAATGCAGATGATATCGAAGCGTTCAACTCAAGAGACCCCAGTACCAGCGATGATGCGACCCTAACACTGAGAGATATTCCTGCTCTGCCTGCTTCCCCTTCTGCTAACGATGGCGGTGATAGAGTAAGCTACGCTCCAAGCTCGGGAGGCACGGAAAGAGATGAAGATTCTTTTGAAAATGGCACTGAATATCAAGAAGCACAGCGTCTACAGAAAACCGATCCGGTGTTGCTAAAACAAGAAGAGGCTCTACTTCGTCGATTACCAACAATAGGCGATAAATTCAAGATATCTTTACTTGATTCTCACATCTTGGGATCCGTATTGACTCTGTTCCAAGAATTCCCATTCAACAATTTTCTTCATAACGTTGCATTTGATATTGTGCAACAGGTATTGAATGGTCCCATGGATTTTGGATTTAACAAGTTTTTGGCAATCGCAGCTTTTCTTGATTCCTCTTTGGATCTCGTTGGATTTGTATTAAGGTGCATAAAAAATTGTGATGAGAACGAATCCAAGACTGGGATAAGATATGGATACATGGGACATTTGACTTTAATTGCAGAGGAAATCGTCAAGTTCAGTACTCTGTACACGCATTCAAAATGGTCTGAAACCCAAAGCTTCCCTGTTTCAACCGAGGTTGACGAACTTTTCAATGGGTCTGATGATTGGGAGAGCTTTGTCGACAATGTATTACTCGATGTCAGGAGAAAGTATGACGCAGCCCTCGGTGGTCCAGTTCCAAAAGATTATAACGATAGCATGGAACTGGATGGGAGAGACCAAGGACAGATCCTTGTGATAGATAGGGGTGATCGTGATGATGATTATATCCTCGAAGACGACTTTGATAGAAATGATATTGTCGAAGTTGGGGACAATTATGTTACAAACCAAAAGGAAGAGCAACAGGATGACACTGTTACTGCAGGGGACACCAGAATTGCACAGTTCAAATTTTCAAACAAAAAGATCAGCTCTAAGATGGGACTAAAATTAGATCTTAGTGGGATTACTAAAAGTCCATTATCTGGCAATGATGCAACAGAAAAATTGACTGCAGATCAAGGTGGCAATGAAAGCTCGTCAAAGTATGGTTTCTTAGGACACAATACCTCCACGGGTGATATAAAACAGGAGGATGAAGATGACTTGGATATGATTAATTATTCAAGTCCTTGATGATCTAGTCTCTTTTGAATCTTCCATCTTTTTTTTTTTATTATTGTTATTTCTGCTATTCCTTTTTATGGTTTATACAGCCGGCGATTCAGGGCTGTTTATTGCAATTGTCTTCCGATCATTGCTCTAGGGAGTAGCATTTTTTAATGATGACCAGAGATGTAACGCTTGCATTTTATTCTTTTATTGTTATTTTTTTGTCTTTTTCTTTTTTTCATAATATACAGCTGACTTTATTATTTCCTACATTTTGTTCAGTAGTTAGGCTTCATTTAAGAAATTTCATTGTCATCCTCTATTTTAGGTTTATTTTATTCTAATAGTTGTATTGGCTTATATAAACGTTTGGAGAGTGTTGCGAAGACGTTTAATAGAAAGCTTTGAATTTGTTTGACACGTTCTGGAAGATTATTTGTTCATCTTCAGCAGTGTGTATTTTCCATCACGGTGTTAGCCATCCTGCTTGCGTCTCATCTCTTCAACGAGTTGACACATCACCACAATCATGAGGAACATAATACAGAGCCGGAGAAGCATTCCAAATTTCAACGATACTCGCTTACAGACAAGGAGAAACGGCCTTCTTTTCTACTGTTTGATCAGTGCGATACTTTGGATATGTGCTCTTGCACGACTTACAATAATGCTCCCTTTACTGGGCACAAAGTTCCTACCCGAAGCCGTTGCCGATTTCACAGCTTGTATTCAAACTCTGACAGTTGTGGATCTGTTTCTGACGATTACAGGGTATTTCCGTTTCCCTAAACTGCCGATGTTTGCACTTTACTCCACACGCACTTTTGTACTATGGGGGGTCATTGACAAGTACAAAAAAATTGCCAGGCACCAAAGCTACTCTATATTATTGTTTAGTTGGTGTTTCACAGAGGTGATCAGATATCTATACCTGTCTACAGCCATCAGAAATTGGGGCAGAATCCCACAATGGCTGAGTCAGCTACGGTATTCCAATTTCTACATCCTTTTTCCCATCTCAATCTGCTGTGAAATGACAATGATTTTGCTGTCTTTGAAATATGCTGATCCCAATAGTTGGTACACTGTTTTGTTGAAGCTCTTACTCCTTGGATATGTCCCGTATGGCTATTTTAGTTTCAACCATCAGGTGAAACTTAGACGGAGAAAATTGACCATGGCACCCAAGGAGAAAGTGGGTAATTGAGCTTGAGCTGTACATACTGAGACCTTACCAGTTAGTCAGATTTCTCCGACGTTTCTGGAATAAAACATGAATAGCGCTGAAAACAAAACAAAAATTTGGACTTTTTGGCATATCTTGTGGTATTATTATCTTGCATATACTTTTGTTATCTTAGTTAGTGGTTGCGGTAACTGCATTTTCTATTGTCAGTGGTAAGCGTGTAAATGGAGAGATGCTAGGAGCAAAGTCTCCACTCACACTTTTCCCATCCCATCACACATCCCCCAAAACATAGAATAATGGTAATGTCCACGACAGCGAGCACAGATCGAAGCTCTCAAATGAGCTTGGATTTTAAAAAACTGAATCAGCACGCACTGCTATCTAATAATGAGCTGCAATTCATCGATCAGATGCCGCATAACCTCCGAGAAGTATGTAAATACACGACGGATTCTGCCCCACAGGTTGAAACAACACACGATGCGATCTCAACTTTTTAATTACCAACACACTGATTTTGCTAATACTCTTCTTAGCTATTTCTGAATAATTCCGGTACTGTGGCGATCGATACGGGTGAAGATTACGTCCAGCATCTTGTTCCAGTTGTAACTGACGCAATTGAAAAGTCCAACGTTGAAGATTTGGTCCACTTGTTGGAATCAGCCGCTATCGATAAGGATCGGCAGTTGGAATATATAGGCGCTACAACTAAAGATGTGAGTATACAACCTGTATCGGATTTCCATCTTTCATTTCTAACAATGGCATAGGATATCTCTCTCGTGTCACAAGAGTTGAGTAGTATTTCCGACGGCTCCGATGCTCTACAGAAGCAAACGAAAGATGTAACAGAGCAGGTAGGTAACTCAACGTCAACCCATCTCGATTTTAAAAGAGGCTATATCGACTGTAAAGTAATTGCAAGCAGGATATCAGAATGCCAAACTGCCTTAAGCTCATGCTTAAGCCTGTTTGACTTGACAAACAAAGTACATGAAATGATCCGTTCTAAAAACTATTACCATGCGATTAGGACATCGAGTGATTTAAAACGGCTGGTGCCTGGCCTAGAGTACGAGTTTGCACGATCGATTTATAGCTCAATACCAAAGTTGCAACAAATGATTCAAGAGGAGGCAATGTCGGAAATCCTAAGATGGTTCACCACTTCTGAAAAAGTGTACAGCAACATTGGAACTGCATCAATCAAGTACACGGAGTTGTTGAGGCAAGGGTGGAAAAATCGAACGGATAAAACGCCAGAGCTAAGGGAATTTCAATTAAACTCGACAATTGAGAAATGTCTCCGCTTTGAGGACGAATCTACCAACAGACTTGCCAAGTTTGACCCCATTGCCAACGAAGATATAACAGTAGATTTAAATCCTCTGTACGATGCTATTTTGGTTTATGATACCCTTGGAGAGTCCAATGTGTTAAAAGAATCATTCAAAAACCTTTGGGAAAAGCGGAAAGATAAATTTTTCTATTCACTGAGTCTGGCATCGAAAACAACCATGAAACCGGGTTTCGAGCAACAACTCCACAAACACACACTGTCTTCAGCATCGACTTCAGGGCATAGAATTAGCAATGTGTTTATTACGACTGTAAGCGAATGTTCACAACTATTGGACAAAGTAGTTGGCTTTTTCATTCTGTCAAGAGTTGTTCATGAAAGGACAAATGGCGAGCTTCTCACCGAGTCTGATATTTCAAATAGTTGGAATACCATTTCACGACACTTGGTTATGATACTTTGTCGTTTTATCAAATCAAGAACAGATGTGGATAG
This sequence comes from Alloascoidea africana, assembly GCA_030581615.1. Taxonomy (NCBI): domain Eukaryota; kingdom Fungi; phylum Ascomycota; class Alloascoideomycetes; order Alloascoideales; family Alloascoideaceae; genus Alloascoidea; species Alloascoidea africana. Next base: position 170,714 of record JAKTTT010000004.1, read on the forward strand.
CTTACGAAGCAGCCTAAAGATGATAAACCTCTGTTCTCAAACACTGGGGATGAACGAGTTTGAAGTTGATAGTCTTTTTCTTTTGCAACAAGATGTGGTACGGAAACTTTCAGAGATGCTGATTGATACTTATGACAACAAATTTGAAGCAGCTGTTCTTTCGGATAATTTCATGCCACTGATCGTCAATGAGGCCGGTCTATTTCACAACATTTTAAAGGGAAGTTGGATCGAGCAATTGCAAGATCAGCTTGAGCTGTCAAAAGCAGCGTACCCTCGTATATTCCCCTTCTCCGAGCTATATCCCAGAACATGTTCCATGATTAGGAATTTTATAGCTAGTCAAGTCGAGTTGTTCAACGGAGAACCCCCGGCGTCCAAACATGCTGCAGCTATTGATATGTTGATACAAGATTCTGTTGACAAGTTTCTCATAGACATTGTTTGCGCAAGGTTACAATCTCGACTGGCATATTCATCTCGTGAACAACTTGTACAGAATCTGATAAACATTGAATTTTTCCAGCTTTCTGTGTATCATATCGAACAGTTGTTGGCAGATTCATTTTTTGCTCGATACAATGCTAATGAACCAATGAAATTGAAAGCCAATGAAGAATTTGAAAAAGCTAGAAAATTCGCAGAGAACAAAGTTTTTGAAATGGTAAACTCCAGGCTGGATGATTTTCTCGAAGTTTCTGACTGGGATTGGACAACCAACAAAGAAATCGATACGCCATCTTCCTATATTGTTGAGATGACAAATTTTTTGGAGGTGCTAATTTCGTCTACTCTGGCAAATATTCCTTCTCGTTTAAAAAGCCTTTTATATTTCGACACATTTGGCCATTTGGCGTTGTTGCTACTAAAGGCATTAACAGAGCATTCTGGGCCGTATATTTCGCGCCCTGCGTTGATCAATTTCCACATTGACATATCGTATTTGGAACGGTTCATCTCCCGTCTAAACCTGGAAAGTCTTGTGGATAATAACAGTGGACATGCAATTTCAAATTTAACCACATCCAGCGAGGAGAGAAACGGCCTAGGATTGCTCCAGACTTTTGCAGAGTTGAGACAATGCATTAACCTAGGGCTGGATGGCAGCTATGAAGAGTTTCGAGATATCAGAAAAAGAATGCAGAAGTATGATCGAGTCTCACCACAAGTTGCCGAAATCTTGTTTTCAAAGTAAGTTTCTGATACCACTAAAAATGAATTCAAACTAACTTGTTTCTTTTGTAGATTGGGAGCGCCAATATCTGCCCCTCCTTCTCCATCTCCCAAATCCCCTTCAAAAAAAGGAGCGAGTTCCAAATTCTCCAAGTATTACCGACTAGCACAGGATAAGGTATCTAAAGTGACAAAGTAGATGCTCAAACATTGGCTAATAGGAGAAATGGATGGGCTGAGTATGTACTGTTTCTTATTTTGACTATTGTTTTTAAAGTATACAAACGGTCTACTGATTATTTACATTTTATGGGATCGATATGTTCAAGACCTGTTTTGGTGATGTATAATTAGTTATTTTATGCCCAGAAATTGAACCGAGATTTGCCTTTGCTTTCCTTGGTTTCGTCTGGCTCACTTGTGATCGCCGTTTGTTCTTCTTGCGCTTTTTTCGATGCTATTAAACTCTTGATGTTACTTTCCAACTCTTCAATTCTCTGCTTGTACTTTTCTTCGTCCTCATCCAACTCCAATTTTCTCCACACATAGTGCATTGACAAATATATGAAAGAGGAAAGGATGAAAAACTTCAAGAGGGGTTTGTTGAAATCGGATAACTTGGGCTTCCTCTCACTTGTTTTCTATCCTCACAATCGTGCAATGGTCAGTACGGTAAAATCAGAGAGGGAGTTTCTTAGTTACATACGCTTCCTTGTCCATGCTCCTCGTTGCTAGTGGCCAAAATTGATGCTGAGTGAAAGTTCTGTGTGTGCTGTCGACACAGATTGAAAGCAGCTGCCCTGTTACGGAAAATCAAGCTAGGAACCAGACTATTGCTTCTCCCAGTCGCCAACAGGGAAGTAGTTTGTCGCAAAGCCCGGCCTGACTGTATCTCGAGTAAACCCATGCCCAGTGCTCTGTCCAACCGGTCCAAAATCGAGAGAACCTGGAGAACCGCTCTCCAGCATCACGTGCCAAGAAAAGGGATGAGGATACCCGGGAACACCCGTGCACCCCTTCTATGCGTGGAGATGCTGAACGCGGCGCATGAACAAAAATGCTGGAAAAAGTCAGGTATAAAGTGTAAATTTGGCTGTCCGAAACGCCTTTTTCCCTTCGCCAGCTCTCCACATTTCCAGTCCCTCGCTCCTCGTTATAGTGCTAAAGACCTTAGATCCAAGAAATGGGTGTTGTCGGTGCTTCTCAATCGCTTTTCAGCTCTGCTTTTATTCCAAAAGAGGTCCAGGATTCCTTACCCCTGGGATATACAATTCGTCCGCTTCAACTCGATGACTATTACAGGGGTGTTCTTGACGTCTTGACCACACTGACCACAGTTGGCACAATCTCCTATGAGCAGTTTCAAAAGACGTTCAAGCATTGGCTTGAGCATAGCGATACCTACTTTATCGTCGTTATAGTCAACGGTAATGATGAGGTTGTCTCTGTAGGCACTGTTATGCTGGAGCGGAAACTAATACACGAATGCGGGCTTGTGGGCCATATTGAAGACATTGCAGTACTAAAATCCCAGCAAGGCAAAAAGTTGGGAATCAAGCTAATCAGAACTCTTGTGGAGATTGGCAGAGCTAAGGGGGCATACAAGATTATTTTGGATTGCTCGCCTCATAACATTACGTTTTACGAAAAGTGCGGATTCAAAAACTCGGGCAATGAAATGACCTGTCGTTTCTAAACTTGGTCTCAAACTGGTTGAGACCACGGTCAGTGATTCATTCATCGCCATAAGCATTCATCGAAGTCGTTGTTCTGTTCATGGCAATGGATGAATCTTGGACGATTGGATACATTCCATGCGTTCTTAAACAAGAAAAAAAGTTCAGTTTGATGTTGATTTTGTGTGGTTGACTATAAATATCATTCTCTTCTCCTAGCATATACTTTTTTTTCCCTTCCATTTTTAGCTTTTAGGCATTGTTTTTTTTTTCTAATACAAATATCCAACAAACATGAAGTGGCAAATAATTACAAACAGCTAAGCATTTCGTTGCGAAAAAAACACCGAATGGAATGACCAAAGGAGACGTTTTGGCTAATTTGGGGAGATATGACAAAACATCCGTTCAACCCATCTCTTGCGCATTCAGGTCCAACCACAGAAAGTGGGAGAACAAACAGATCATTCCGAACGGATTTACTCAACACTGTCAAGACAGCTTACAAAAGCCCAGATAGTTCGTTCAGCTGAGAAATTTAACACCTAAAGAATATGAAGATATACTACATTGGAGTTCTTAGAGCAAGCGGCGAGACGCCTCTAGAATTGTCTTCTGCTAGTGATCTCTCCAGCTTCTCCTTCTTCAACAGGCCCAGGTATACACCCATCATTGGCAATAGGACAAATTGAAGGGTATAGACTAACTTCCTGGGTTTATGTTGATCAGTGTGAGCCAGTTTATGACTTTCTTTGCAGATACCATTTCGAAGAGGACAAAGCCAGGGGTACGACAGTCGGTTCAAGAACAAAGTAAGCTTAACAAACATGGTAAAGATTGAAACAGAACATGAGAATTAGTGTACTGACCTCGATTCGTCCTTTTTTTCTTTTATTATTTTTCTGCTTTGAACAGACTATGCTGGATACGTGTACACTCGATCCGAAGGACTCTCAGGAGTTATAATTACAGATTTGGAGTACCCAGGAAGAGTTGCATACACTCTTCTCAACAAGATCTTAGATGAATATTTGACAAAGTTCCCTAAAAACAAATGGGCAAATGCTTCTTCGAATGCAGGTTTGGAGTACAGCGCTTTGAAAGATTATATTGTTCAGTACCAAGACCCAACACAAGCCGATTCGATCATGAAAGTACAAAACGAGTTGGACGAGACCAAAACCATTATGGTAAGTGGTTGACGTCAACGGATTTGGTTAAAATATTTCTAATCTTCTGGTTCCGAATAGCACAAAACTATTCAGAGTGTTTTGGAAAGAGGAGAAAAGCTGGACGCTTTGGTTGACAAGTCCGAGGCCCTGTCATCCTCTTCAAAATTATTCTACAAACAAAGTAAAAAGTAAGTTACTTATTTGCACATGGTCATACTAATTTTTGAAGATTGCATACTAATCAGTTACTCCCCAGGGCCAACTCTTGCTGCATCATTATGTGAAACATCTGGAATGATTCGGCCGCTTGTTTATTTCTTTATACACGGAATTTACTATTATATACAGCTAATAATCGTTAGAATATAACTGAAGTATATTTGAGAATATCCATTAGGAAACAGAGGTGTGTGTCTGCTTTGGAAGATAGTTGATCTATTTTGATCCCAACCCCATCCAGTTTTACACTACACAGTAAGCCTTTTGGAGGAGACGGCGGAATCTCATTCCATTTTCTTTATCAGATGTATGATGCTCCAAAACTCAGATACAATGTCTAGTCTGTATCGATTCCACTGTTGCAAGGGTCTATGCAAAAGAGGCCAGTTTGTGCTAACGGGAAATCACTTAGCGTGTTATAAGTGCGTAAATTCAAAAACTACTTAAAAACTATTCAAAGATCAAACACTTCGCTTCTTGACTGCTGAGTAAAATGTAATTGCTATTAGTAGATAAATACGCCCCCAAAACTATCACCGTAATGGCAAAAATAGTTACTGGAAGGCAGATCATTGACGAGAACGACCCGACAATTACGAAAACATAGTATTAGTTTCTAACCTATCTCTTACTGAACAAGTTGGTTTGCAATGTCAGCTGGCATTTCATCGATTTGGGTGGAGTAAAACTTCTCAATATCTCTCATCATGTTAACATCTTCGTTGGTGACAAAGTTGATAGCAACACCCTTCCTACCGAAACGACCACCACGACCAATTCTGTGGATGTAGTTCTCCTTGTTGGAAGGCAAGTCAAAGTTGATAACCAAAGAGACTTGTTGGACGTCAATACCTCTGGCCAACAAATCGGTGGAGATGAGAATTCTGGAGGAACCAGACCTGAAGGCCTTCATGATGACATCACGGTCCTTCTGGGACAGGTCTGCATGGATGGCGGAAACGGTAAAGTCCTTCTCAGTGAGCTGCTCAGTGAGCCACTCGACCTTTCTTCTAGTGTTGCAAAAGATGACGGCTTGGGTAACCGAGATGGTGTCGTACAAATCACAAAGACAATCAAATTTGAATTGTTCCTGTTCAACGTTGACGTAAAACTGTCGGATACCTTCCAAGGTCAGCTCGTCTTTCTTGACCAAGATACGAACTGGATCATGCATAAATTTTGTGGTAACTTCCAAGACATCGGAAGGCATGGTAGCAGAAAGCAAAACAACTTGAGTTGTTTCTGGCAACAGACGGAAAATGTTGTAAATCTGTTCCTTGAATCCGGATGACAACATCTCGTCGGCTTCGTCCAAAATGAACATCTTGATTTGGTCGGTCTGGAGCCATCTTCTCTCCATAGTGTCGTAGACACGTCCTGGGGTACCGACAATGATCTGGGGGCCGGCCTTGACAGCTTGACGGTCCTCGGCAACGTTGGTGCCACCAATACTGGCGTGGACCTGAACGCTTTCAAGATGGGTGCCAATTGACATGACAACCTTCTGAGATTGCAAAGCCAACTCACGGGTTGGAGCCAAAATCAGAACCTGAGGCTTTTGAAGCTCGGGATCAACTCTCTGGAGAGCGCTGATGGCAAATGTTGCGGTCTTACCGGTACCGGATTGAGCCTGAGCCAAAACGTCACGGCCTTCGGTAATGGGTAGAATAGCACGTTGCTGGATAGCGGAAGGGCTGGTGAAACCGTATCCGTAGATACCACGGAGAATCTTGGCATCCAAGTTCAAGTCTTCGAACTTGTAGACGACCGTGTCATAATTGGTCTCGATCTTTTGGTCAGCACTATCGTTCATGTTGAAATAATCCAAAGGAGTTAAGGAAAAAAAATTAAGAAAGGGAAGAAAATGCAACTTGTTTAAAAAAATTTTTCGGACATGAAAATACCCTGTGTGATGAAAAATACGCACCAATGACCAACTGAAAAAAAAACGGGTACTTGCTCCAGATGACATCGTATCACCCTTTCGAAAAAGAAAATCCGGTGATTGCTACTGTTGGATATATAGAAGATGGACATAGGAGTTGCTATATTACTGGTACCGCTGTTGAGAAGACAGGGAGCCAGCCAAATCTCTTAGATCAAGCATCATATGAAGGGATATGGCTGTTCGCTCCTGTGAGAACTAAACTTTTTTACCCTGTGATGATGTCTTTTTTTAGTGTTCATTGATAATGCTAATTAAAGTAAATATTTACAAATCAAAAACTAGACTACAGCTTCCTAGAATCAACGTTAGATATTGCTATTAACAAAAAAATAGTAGACGATTGCAAGAAGAACTACTAAAAGTTCTAAACAGAGTCATATAACATTGTGTCATCAATTAGATTCCACTCGTGAAATCTGATCAGGGGATTGACAGATTGAATAAATAAAGGTTCTAATCATTCCATTTCTACAAATACCAGAGAATTCTCACGTACCTATTTCAAAACATGATGTTAGTTACTAGACTCATACAAATAGCAGTGGATGTCTGTTTTGTAAGGCAAGTGAAAAAATATGAACACATGTTGTTGATCAGTGCTTCTTAGAGGTTTGGGTAAAAATCATGGTCTGTGATGACTCAACCCTACATAAAAGGCTTTCATCATAATAATGTTGCAACAAGTAAAAAAAGGCAATAATATCAAAAAATCTCACCTTTCATAAAATTGAAATTGCACATTGTTTTTGCAAGTGAAGAAGAAGAATGAACAAAGAAACTGAAAAAAAACTTGAAATATTGAGTATTTACCCGGACATGAGGCAGGAAATTTTTTGTCGCTTTTCTCGAAAAACGTAAAAGACTGTCATCTCTCAAGGCTTTCTAAACAAGCAGTCCTTTTCGATTAAGTCACAGTACTAATTTTCATGAAATTCTTAACTACAAATTTTGTGCAGTGCACGGTGAAATCATGTGCATCCTCTGGTAAAGCTTTCCCGCTCCGATATAAGGCAGATCAACTTATACAACAGGAAGTGGACTATGATAAAGATTTTGTCACGAATATGCTACCGAAACTCGATTGGGAGGCCATATTAAGTGTTGCAAATGACGTAAGTGAGAGAAAAGACATTGGATTTCAGGTGGAGACTGCTTTTTTTCTGAATGATGATGGTTTCTAACAAACCGATGAAGCTGGGAAACACCTCTTTACCGCCAAGCAAGCCTGAGCCAAACGACCTTGAAGAAAATGAACAATTAGTAAAGGATTTGCACTCTTTACTGTTAGAGGTAAGATAAAATTATTTTTTATAAATCAGCTTGACGACTAACTGCGATGAGGAACAGACTCAAATAATCGAAGGTTCAATGACATGCCAAAACTGTGAACACATCTACTATATAAAGAACTCGATCCCTAACTTTTTACTCCCTGCCCATCTTGCAAACTAATACAACCTTTACCGTTACTCTAACCAAATGAGTCAGCTCTTCCCTTGACAAGTTGACTAGTGGTTGGCCGTCTTGGTATTTCGCATCTCTTCACAAACAAATTGCCAGGACAAGTCTACTTGTTTGAGGGCTTTTAATGTCATCTTACTGAATTTACCATTAATAGGTTTGATGTTTATATATTAGAAGTTTCTCCTTTTACTGGCAAAAGATATTTACGCAGGATATGACTGTGCATTCCTCTTTGGGTTACATGCATAATCATGTTTATGGAGTGTCAGATTTATCAATAGGCCCAATTGCATCTGTATTATTCATGAAAATAAAATATCTATCATCGAACGCTTGATGTAGCGTCGGCAACTGTGCTTTTGTTAAAGTTTCAGAGAACGATTATATTCCGTAATCAAACGATCTAGATTGTGTAGGTCACAGATATTCCAATTGGCTACAGGACCAGAACGTTTGATGTCTTGCCTTATGGCCACCGTCCAAGAACCATAGTTAGACAAATACTTTGATGTGGAAGAGTTAAATGGGGTAGTACAGCATCTATTTTGTCTGCGTAGCGTGTCGCTCATGCTTAGCTCCACTCTCATCCTCAATTCTCATGTCGTTTTTTCAGCCTTCATTTTTAGTGTTCATACTGGGCACACCAAACGCATCATCCATACAATCAACACTTTGCTAGAATAAGAAATCAGTAAAAGAATCACATACAAGAGAAAGATCCCAGCATAGTTTGAATAAGAATCATCCTTTGGTCCTGTTTTCTTACTTGTGCTCAGAAAAATTCTTTGTCCTTCATCGCAAGCCTTTTATTTCCTCTGCTCTCAATAATTCCGCTAAACTTTCTTCTATTGCCAGTCAATCTGCCACCCTTTCTCTCACTATGCCATCTGTTGAAGGAATTCTGAAATCTGCTTGGGCTGACCCTTCCTCATAAGATACTCAGAGCGATTCGACCCTGCTCTGACTCGTCGTCAGCTCCAAGAACCGAAATTCAGGGTTGCCTATTGGCACCTTTGAGAACCCCCAAATTGAGGCCATTCTGTTTCTTCCTGTGATGTTACAACAATTTGTCCCAATCCCCAGTTTAACCCAAGTTACAAGACTCACCGCTAAAGATATCTCGGAGAATTCAAGGAGCATTGCCGATTTTTACAACCTACCCCAGGTATGACCATCACCCACATCCAGACCAAACTGCACGATACCATCGCCTTCTTGTTTTCCAACTTTAGCATTTGGTATCAAATCTGTGGAATAGTTTGTTCGGATATCTACTAAAAAGCTGTGGAAAGGCTCAAACCTACTACTGGCGGATTCCCTGGACTCCTTCAAGCCCTAGAATATCTAGTTGCAAACTATCCCAGCACCGGCACATAAAGCATTTTGATTGAAAATGTACTCCAATTCATCGGATAATATAGAGAAGTTATGCTGCAAGTGCCCATAGATCAAGAGAAAATTGCTCAATTCCTTACCAAGCACTTTGAAGCCATCTTCGGATTGACTAAGGCAATGTTCAAAACCCTCCTTAAAAGCCAGGAATGAAATATCAATTTTGAGCGCATATTTGATCTCTTCTTAATTTTTCTTTTAATCATCTATCATTTTATAGTCCTACTAATCTAACATGTTCGTCCGTGATCGGACATGACTGGGTGGGATTTCATTTGTGGTTGCAAGAGCCAGTTTTGATATATGTTCTAAAACCTTGAGATCTGGCACCGCCAGCTTATAGGAAAACACATTCCACTCATTCTCTTCGTAGCTTGGCTTTGACTTCTTCGACAACATCGGGGGAGAATATAAAAGCCGAAGCGTATAGATTATGATTTCCGCTCTAAGACAAACAGCCGCCAGTAACTAGAATAAAGTACTAGCTAGCCACTGAATTCGAACCGATAAATCACACTCTTTTTGTCCCCTGTCAAATATAGCTTTACGCAAATTAGTAATCTTCTGCTTGGATCGTTGTTTCTCCTCTTTGCACAGAAGCACATTATTTTAGTTATTAATGGGATCTCCCGATATTAAGCATGGCTCTACGCATAAATTTGATGCACTTCGTATCGAGTAGAAACTTGACTATTTTATGCAATTGGAAACAGCCGTTCCCTCATCAAACAGAAGACATGTTGAACTGTGTTTAGAAGTTGTGTAGGAGCTAAATGTTTTCTAGTTTTGGAAAATAATTCAAGCGCATAGGCTTCGCCAGTGTGAATTAATTCACTTGTTAATGCAGGCCCTAATCTATGACATACTTCACATTTGGCAAACAAACATTTTTATTTTCTTTGATCTATAGTTTTAGTAACTCAGTAACCATAAACCCAACCCCAAATGGTAAAAAAAAAACATTCGAACAACATCTTTTAGAAAGAACCGATTAGGATCGGCCTTTATGCAGTTCCATTTGGTCTCAAACCGCAGAAGAAAGCCAAGCCATATCCAGTAGCATTGAAGGTGATGGTGGTTCCCTTGGGGAAATAGAAAACATCACCTGGCTTAACCTCCACACTGTATCCAGTCTCATCTGTGAGAGTGTATGTTCCCTCAACCTCCAAGATGATCTTCATCTCGTCATAAGTGTATGTGTAAACCAATGGTTCACCTGCCTCTTGCCGGTAAAAGCCACAGCTTATTTGCTTATCTGGCTCAGCATCTGAAGTAAAGGTGTCTCCCAAAAATGAGTTAGTAGAGGCGATGAGAGGAGGCTTGACATCGTGTCCCTCAGCAGATGGCTTGTATTGCATAGGCATTGTTGATATTGAAAGTTGTGCTAATGAGATGAAGATGGATGGACAGAGTCAAATTTGATTGATTGATTGTGATTATACTAGAGAAAGTGGAATCGTCTTGCACTTTATATAGTTTCAGCCTGGTTTGATTTTGGCAGATAAGATGGACCTCAATCCCGAACTTGTGTCTATCCCCGAATCTAGTCCACATTGGGAGAATTGGTCCCTGTCAGGATAGTATTTCCGTTTTAGGACAAAAACCGTTGGCTGCATGATCGCGCATATCACTTGAACTGCACTAAACAACTGCCCAAAGCCCACAGCATGATTCTAGAAATTGAGCATCAAGTTGATGTTCGATGTTTACATCTGAAGTGACTAAAACCTCTCTGGCTCAATTGGGGGAATGCTTAAACCTCTAGGAGGAGAGTACTGCTGGGATGGTGTGAAAGTTCAATAGGGTGTGATCCAGGCCAGACAGCATCCCAGATTATTTCATCTTGATACTTTGAGATTAAAAGTATTCCAACAATACTCTTTGGATATCTTCAATCTATCAATAAAAGACGAGTTATATTATTAAGAGAATTGAATCAACAATAGTAGTGGTGTTGGTAGGCCACAAGCATTGGCAGGCTTTCTAGGAGTTCAGTGAGAACGGCAACTAAAAAGCAAAACCAATCTATTGATTGGTACCCCTTGTTGATTAGTAAAATGAGGATGGGCGCTGATGTTAGCACTCTATGTTTAACAATGTAAACTTCAAAAGAAAAGCCCTTCTACAAGTTAAACAGTGAATGCCTTTATCTAAACATCAACTTCTTCATCCGAGATCGATATGGCCATGCTAATACTTGTCAAGTCAGAATACACATTTCAATGTCTTCAAGACAGAGAAGGCTGAATCTCACTTTTTGTTAAAATGTCTATACCTAAATGCTCCAGATTATTCGTGGCCAACTCTTTAGTTTTATCTAGTAAAATATAGTATCAACTTACCCTTCTATAAGGGCAATTCCAATTGTTTTTGTTTCCATATCCATCTTGCACACACCACTTGTGTCTGATAAAATGCCAATTGCCAATCATCAGAGCTTCTTTTTCTTGATCTAAATCCATAACAGTTCCTACAAGTAAGAACAACTCCCAAAACAATGCCTACCCCATATATCTACTTTCCATCTCGTAATTCCTTTGTCTGTTCCAACGATTAAAGATCCTCCGTCATATTTGGACCATGAGAGACCACTAATATCGACCGCTGAATATTCATAAGAGTCGCTGTAGACAGAAGATACCAAATCTCCATTTGCATCACTGATTGTACTAGTTAGAGGACTAGGACTTCGAGCACTGGAGTCTGAAGAAGTCGCTGATTGATCTGAGAGCCGTTGGTAGGGGGCAGAAAAGAAAGCTAGATTCCCGTTTGATCGACGTCCGATGCTAACTGATGAAAGTGATCGAGATTGAGAATAGTTACTGATACCAGCTTCACTGTTTGAACGCGATAATTCGTAAAAGTTGTCGATTGAACTGGTGCTTGAATCCACCCTTCGAAGTCTTGCCATTGCACTTGGTGATTGCTCTCTTGCAACTACGTGGTTGAGAGAGGATCGTCTGCTGGTAGCTATAGAAGTAGATGAAAGTGGCCTACTTAAACTTGCCTTGAAGTTGTTCATAATGTCTTTGTAGTTCTGGATAATTGGTCGAGAAAAAATTAGTTTATCGCTTTCTCTCTCCTCCGACCCCTCTGCTTCATTACTTGCATCTCTTTGATCATGATAAGTGGGAGTGGTAGCCGGATCGCCATATTTAATGGGTAAGAGAATAACCTGGTGGTTATCAAAATTTCTAGTGTCGACAACATGAACTCTCCCCGAATGCTCAGAATATGTCAATAGGTCTTCTGTACCGCTGATGAATTTTGCGCATCTTAAAGATCCGTTCTGTTTCCCCATCCTGGTCGATTTTAACTCTGTGACTGGGCCTTTTGATAGATTTCTCGTGTCATACAACAAAATCTTTCCATCCTGAAAAGCTGTGGCAAACATCATTCCTGAGGTATGAAAACTGGTGGAAAATCCCGAAGAACAACCACTTGAAACAATCACGTCTGCTTTTCTTTTCGATCCAAAGTCATCATACAGTATGTGTATGTCCTTTGAATCGCCACAGCAGACCAATGTTTTATGGTCAGGCGAAAACTCTGCGTTGTTTAGTGCAAAGTCAAATTCGATTTTATGTGAAAGCGTGATTTGATGAGAATTTGATATATCTAGAAAGTACATTCTTTTATCATTATTGCAAACTACAGAGCGTAGGTGAGTCGTGCTATTAAAAGGTCTGTATATGCCGATACAGTTATTCATATTCTCTCCTAGTCTGATGGTATTCACGTTTTGCGTCTCATAATTATAGATAGCAAACAAACCTTTGTCACTGTCACTATGTTGACAGTTTGGTGAAGTAGTAGCTGGCGGACGAATATTTGATGAAAATTCATTGCAGGAGTTATCTATGAGCCCACCAGCGGCTAAAAAGCCCTTTTCTTCTTTTATACACTTTGGAGCAAACTGAAAGTCACACACTAGCCCTACTTTGCCTGTTTTTAAATTCACACTGTGAAGTATATTATTTTCTGTGGGATATACCACTTCGTTCTCATTCTCAAGATGCGAAGGCGAGAGAATCAAGTCTCGCAATTGCCAATGTCTTATGGATACTTTGCCAGGATAGAACGCAGAGTTCCCTATCAAGAAAGGACTTTTGGATTGGGGCCGATTTCGGTTCTTTGAGCCACGCACAGAATCAGATATGTTGAATATATGTCTTGATCTTTCTGAGTTAGTAGAAGTGTAGGCATAAAGAAATAGGAAAAAAATGTGATCTAATGGTGAAGAACGAAGAAAACTAGGTCATCGAGCCGAGTTTCCAAGTGCTAATGCACACCTCCATACAGTTCCGTACATACCGCAAAGTTTCGGTCATTATGATCCAGCCTTTCAAAAACAATTCCAATCCATTAGGTTATAACAAAGTGAACACATAGGTTGCAAAAGAGAAGATAAACAAAAGCCCAGGAGAATATAAAGCGAACAAAAAGGCGGGGGTGCTTAGAATCGTACCAGAGATATTTCAAATATCTCCTTTTCGAGATCCTTGCATTCTTGTCACAGAAGTCGATTTCCCGCTATGCTTCAGACTTGGTCTTAGGAACCAGGAGAAGGCGAAAAGGATGACATTTTCCTTCGTTTTTAATGACCTTTCAGTAGCTCTCCTAGATAATACATATTCAAATCAAAAACCCAAAATTAGAGTGTATCAAAAGTCCACATTAGGAGATAATCGTATCCTATCCCTATGTGAATATTAAGCAGTATTATTTTTGGTTGTCAATCGAAGCACTCTTTATAAATATAAGGGGTCAAATCTCTGTGGATTTGCACTTCGGTGTCTCTGAATTGAACCAGAAAGTTTGAGTGTTGCCAAGGTTGGATTTATTAAGAAACTGAAGCTAAAGGAAACAAAATTGTGTTGAATTTATACCCGATAAATAGAAACTATCATTCAATCATACAAAAGACCATTTGCGGTCTACTTTTATCAACAGTAATCGAAAAAGAAAAAGAAAAACACTGAAAACTATTGAAATTTATCGTTAAAGAAAAATGACAAAAAAAGAACACCCAAACTAATAGAAAAAAGTCAAATGCCAATTTGTAATGACGGTGCAACATCGCCACCAGCAGTGCGGCTACTTTCATTGCCAACATATTCCTCAAGAGACTCGCCATCAAACATTTGTAAACATCTCCTAATTTTCCATTTATAGCTTTGTTTTCTTCCAAAAGGATAGCTTATCTCTGGTAGATACTTTCCCAAGTTTTGTGCAATAGATCTAATACAAGCAGATTGTCTGGGAAAGTTTGGGTATGTAGCATCATCCCATCGCAGCTCAATGCTTTTATACTGGTTCTCATCAGCATACCAGAACCAAGACACATTTGCAAGCAGTGGAGTAGAATAGCTCATCTCAAAAAGCCGCTCTCGAAGTTGAAGTAATCGCATGTCTCGCTCGGTAAAGTATATTTTTTTACGATCCTCCTCAGTAAAATCTGTCAACTCTTCATTATCGATAATATCCGCTTCCAAGAGCAGCATGAAGCAATAGGCTCTGGCCGCGTAAACTGAAATGAAGCCCTTGACTGGCTTATTTAACTTTTCGCATTGATTTCGAAAATCGTAAACAGTTTTCTCCCATAAATATAACACTTGGGTTCTATCAGTTGCTCTTCCATTAGAAGTGCCTGCGCTCTGTCTGGCTTCATTGAATGCAGTGCCATTCATTGTTAGTTCGTCCCCACCAGGAAGTCCCAAAGCTCCTGCGATATTGTTGTTGAAAAAATTCTGTAGGACAAAATCTATAAAGACAACGTCATATTCCTGTGAAAATACAAAGGAGTAACTCAACTCGCTGGGAAGCTTATCAGTAACCGTCTTTCTCTTCAAATATCTCTTTCCAGGAACCCAAGAATCTCTAGGTCTTCGGTTGCTGTTACTACTGGTAATACCGTAATCCTCGATCTTGTAATCTGTTGGAGGCAAATATCTTTCCAGATTTTTGGCAATTAACCTAATGAATCCGCTGACTTCACTTATACTGAACGATCCAGGATGTTTGCTTTGCAAGATTCCAACGTTTTCAAACTCATCCTCGCCATTCAGCTTTAGCCAAGTATGCCTGTATTTAGCTATACCATGCTCTTGTAGACATGACCAAATCCTCCAAAGATCATTTGTCTTCGAGTCACTTTGGAATTGCAATTTATCAGCCAAGACCTTTGTCGGGTTCCGTTCACTGATCTCTAAGTCAAAGGTATAAAGAAGCTGAAAGAAATAAGCACGCGCAGAAATTGGTAGAATATCCCCCATAATAGGCATTGCAGAGTCAGCACAGGCTATCTTAAAGTCGTGCACTACGCGCTCCCAGCCTTTCATATGGTCAACCAGATTTTGCTCTTCCAGAACATGATCCGAAAAAAATGACATAAAAACAAGTCTTATAAACACAAAATTAAAGCATTCGCTGAATACAAAAAGCCGACGTTTCGACTGTGATTCTTGATGCTGGTTCTGAACCAAATTACGCGAGAAGTACATCTCGTGTCCACCAGTGAGCTGCATCTGCCTCCCTTCAAATGCTTGGGGCTCCAAAATAGGAGTAGATGAAGCTCGACCCTGGTAAAAAGGTTGTGGAAGATTGTGAGGAGACTGGTTTAGTGATGGTGGTTGTAAGCCAATCTTATGCTGAATTAAATGTGAAGAAGACGTGCTCCCCTCAAGCTGAAAGCTGGATCTAATTGCCCCGTTTACGCTATTCATATTTGTAGAAGATCCGCCGTTCAGATCTGTCTGATTTCTCGGTAATTTCCTCGGACGTCCTCGTTTCTTACCATTTTTGGTTAGAGGAGAAGTTTTACGGTGATTCGCGGTGGCGGCAGCTGAAGACGACAGTATCGGATTTGAGACAGCATTGCTACTTCTTGGTATATTCGAGTTACTCACGGCAATATTAGAAGCAGCAGGGGCTTGCTGAGGTGGGCCAGAAGAGCCCACAGGGTTTGCCAAAGCACTGATGGAAATGATAGGGGAAGCAGAGGATGAAGATGAAGACCGAGCTGCTTCCGAATCAATAGCCGTAGCGATCAGTTGGGGACCCGCAATGGAGTTATGCCTTGGATATGAAAATGAAGCATTAGTACTATTGGTCTTAGCTCCAAGACTATCACTCGAACCATCCTGTCCATGACCGTTACCAGCACCAGTCCTCTGTCTCTTTGTTTCTCTGTCTTCTGTATCTACGGAATGACTCCTTGCTACCGTTTGCAGGGCTTCTGTTGGTGAACTTGGCTGGATACTGTCCCTAATACTAGTACCAGAGGTTGATGGAGATTTTGGGGTATTATCAGACAATTGCTGTGGCACACTCTCCAAAACAATGGGAGCTGTGCTACTGCTACTATTTCTGCTTGAACCGCTCATAAAAGAAGGGCTCACGTTCGAAGAAGAAGAAGATTGGCCCACAATAGCAGGAACAGGACCAGTGGCGTCAGCAGAAATAGTAGTTACAGGAGTAGGTGTAGGCGTGGTTGAATCGGTGGCAGTAATAGTGTTTACTCCGTTTTGGCTTGTGGCCATTGTCAAAACCGTGAAATGGGGAGGTGCTTGTGCCAATACTGGGGACGAAGATAAAGAGGGTGCCATATCATCGTTGGCAATTTCTTGTGGTTGATGATTCTGTATTGGTCCCAGCTCCCCTGAGTTGGCTGTCAACGATGCCTCACTAGCATTTTCGGAGGGTGTTCTAGTTGTTTCAGCAACTGGAGCCGTCTTCCTCTCATAAACTTCCTCAAAAGTCTTGCCATTCTTATCGGCAATTATCCTCCGCACTTTCCAATCTTTGGACTCTGGAATTGAGAGTGTGTAATTAACGGGGGGTAAATATTTCTCTAGTTTCTTTGCCATTGCCCTGATATAAGCATTCTGTATCGAAAAGCTCTTAGCCGTTCCAGATTGTCGATCACCGCCTGTAGGATCCCATTTGATTGTAATTGTTCTGTATTTCTTTTCATCTGGAAACCGGAACCAAAACTTTTGGTTGCTGGCAAGATCATTCTCCAAAACCTTTGCCCATAGCTTGATCAGCGCTTTAGTTCTGTCCGTTGTGTTTACCAGATGCTTCTCAAACTCGTCGTTCGGAAATCCCGAAAGTTCGTCATGGATTACAACGTCAGCTTCGAGCAACAATCGAAAGCAATATGCCTGTACTGCTCTTGTGTTGAATCCCCCACTAAATGGCTTGTTATTAAGCGTGCATTCATCGTGGAATTTTTTGGCTACCTGAGACCAGAGGTTTGATAACGATAGATTAGTTGCCGTCTGACCATTTGCGAACTGATCAAAAAAGACGCTTATGACAGCATTGACAAAGTAAATGTCGTACTCCTTTGTAAATACAAATAGTTCTTCTGGTGGTTTCGGTGATTGCTGCTGTTGTTGTTGTTTAGAAAAGTGGCGGGAAGAGGTGTTTGGAGTAGCGATGGCTTTGCTGTGCTTTTGGCCAGGGCTTGCTTTTGGCTGTAGCTGTTGGCTCTTGTGGGTCGGTTCCGGTGTTGTTGAGCCCGGCTCGAGAGTAGGGCTGGGGTCATGGCCCGTAGCTGATGGGGGCATGTCTTGAGGAGGAGTTAGATGGAGGGAAATGGGACAGTAGAAGAGAAAAAGAGATGGATGGAGAGATATTAATTATTATCAAATATTATTTTGGATGCTGTTCGAGCGGTCCGGGTCCCCCAAAACCGGAAAACCGAACGAACAAACGGCCGGAAAGCCGAACGGTACGTGCTGGGCTGAATCGGGAAATTAAGTCACCAAAGGACAGGGAGCTTTCCGGAATGGTTCGAAGAACATTCCACACAGAATTTGCTGATCCGTCTTTCATATTTCTGGATTGTTCATGGGCAGAAACTGGTGTTTTTTCTCATGGCTTTTGAATTCTTCGCCATGTACGAACCGAAAGCGCACCAGCAGTTGTCGAAAACAGAAAAAGGGCCGATATCAGACCCATTAATCCTGAGTTAAATTAATGTCCAAATATGTCCGCCGTTTTCTTAGTCATAATCAGTGTGTGCTTCTTTGTGAGACTAGAATGGTATCAAATAAATTGACTGAAGTGGTTCCTAGTATGTATACACTTTTACTATGGGCAATCAACCAGCTCAATTCTACAAAGGCTTTTGAGCAATACCCAAGAGTAGGTCCCGCAAACAAATAGCATATGTCTCGTCAGTTACCTAATAGATGCAAGGCTGGAGCTCTAGCTCAAAATTTACTCTTAAATAATTAATTGCCTTGTACTAACTAGAACTCCATGCATTTAAAACCATTCAAATTTCTTGGAGATTAAAACCACGCTGTGCAGAAATGTTTGGCTCTACTTCTTGGAAGTAAACGCTTTTCCTAATGGTTTTTGGTTTAATGTGAACCTTGCACGCAATTTTTGGGTTGCTTGGATTGAGTCAACGGTTTCGGTCAGTAAATTTCTGGCCATCACACCAATCTTCGTAGAGCAATTTTCTTATTTTTGTTAAATTGTAGCAAAGCCTAAAATATTGTTGAGGAACTTTACATATCAACAATTTCGATCTCTCTGAATGTGTTCAGAGTATATCGATAAAGAGGTTTTACCGGTTGAGACAACTAATGGTCTTTCGTTACGGTTTCTTTAGCGTTATTTCTACTTTTTCCGGGTATTCTCGGATTAATAAAAATATCTATTGTGTTTCTCTCATTCATTTATTTGAATTACTGTGTTTTTAGTTTTCCTTTTCGTTTCATTGTGTTGTTTTGTATCTAGGCATGATTGCATTGATAGTAACTAATCGGATATTCCAATCGTCGAAAAGCGCCACTATGTCCATTTTCACTAGAAACGCCATTCTTAAATGTTTATTTAGTGTTTAATTCTATGCTCGAATGAGTTTGTCACGAGATTGTAAATTAAAGGAAGTTAGAAAATCAGAATTATGGAGATTTTTTTGGATTCATGTAGAGAACGTTTGTATATGTTCATTTTTTAACGTGTTCCCTTCTTTTTTAACAATATGAGATTTCCAGCAAACATATGCTAGTTTTATCTAAAAATTTGTAGGGAATAGGCTCAATTCCTGAGGGTAGCATTCGGGAATTTCATTGATCCCCCAAAACACCATGAGAAAACTCATTTCTTGTATCAACGTTTAAAGCTTCTTATCGTGGGCCATTTTTCTCCGGATTACGACCGATAATGATTAAACATAAGGAAATGTCTTGTCTGAAACTGTGGCTTTTCCCAAAAGTATCAATGTAAAGGCTTGTTTCTTTTCACTAGTACAGATAACAAATGAAAAGCAACCGATCTTGGTCAATGATTTAACAGACTATAGAAACAATACTTATTGTTCACTTTACTCCTTCGTGTACTTAAACAATCTCTTTCCTTTGCCAGTTTGGCTTGTATTACGATTCTGTGCATGCTCCTTGAATAGTGCTAGTAATATTAGCTTATTGATAGTTCGCTCGCTCAGAACATTAGCTACTATACCATAATAAGTCGCCGAAATAAAAAAAAAAGAAGCTAAATGATAATTCAATTTATCAGGTAAAACCAATGTGGAACTGTGAATATACACTGTAAAACAGAATTGAAGACAAATCTCGTAGGTTCTGGAACTGTGGCTAATCTCACCACCCTCAGCAGCCTAAGGTAAAAATAATCATTCAAGAAACATGGTAAATGAATCTCTTTTCCAATTACTTTAGATTCTAGTGAAATCACAAACATAAAGTTTCTAATGGAAGATCTAGAATGGAATTTGTTGCAACAATTGAATTGAGCGGTTCAAAGTCTCTCTGATCACTAATATTATATTTAGATGTATATTAATTGACAATAAATAAAAAACAACTTTGAAGGTGCTCAATAATCGAGTAATATTTGCACACCTTTCCAACATGGTTTTACGTTGTGTTGAGCCACCAAAGAAATTATTTTTTTATTCCAACTAAGAGACCACTGAGATCTAATAGTGGTAATCTCTTAATAAACTGACGCTTTTGGATCTTGGATGATTTTTGTTGTATGTCTTCTTAGAAACTTTTGCTTTAGAAATCTTCCTCGAGTTGCCGGAATATTCCGGGCTACTTTGACCATCTAGTTATATTTTCCATAAAAGTAAAAATTGTGGCTGAACTCTAGAACTTATCATTAGAGGTCGGGCTTGTCAGCTATGGCGGGTACAAACTTATGTAGAAGATATTTCAATATTTCTTTTGAACTCATGCTGTTGTTGACGCCATTCCCACCGCTCCTTTTTGGTGACTCTGAGATCACCTTCAACTCACTCGAATAGGAAGCTGGGAAAGAAAAACAGAAATGCTACATTTCAAAAACTTTTATTGAATTTCAAAATATTGAAGTTGAACACTGTTGTGAGGTTCAGTAACTAAGGACTCAGTGACACTATGTGTTATTGTGGCTGTTTCAAGCTGCCATCACTTTAGAAGGAGTTGAGAAAAATAATTGAATCCCATCCCATTATAAGGAGAGATCTCTAGTCACCAATAGAGCAAGTTTGCTCTGGCTGTCTGTGGATGAAGTTGGTAAACCCTCCTGTTCTTAGACACTTTTAATACTGAAATTAAACCCAAAGAGACTAATACTAAAAGACTATTTTTCCACTCTTGGAGAATATCTCATGATAAGATTTAATAGCCAAGTTCATAAGGTCACCTATTTCAGATCAGCCACAGTTCTTCTTAAAGCATAAAAAAGCAACAATAGAGTCCCAGAGAGTTGACATTAGATACCAGATATTGCTATATCTTAAAGTCTTGATATTCAAGGTCATTCGTTAAATCTTATACACAGAAATTATACACGCTCTTTCGGAATTTATCGAGCCCTTTCCCAGTGATTTACTAGCCAATACTGAAAAACGTTGCCAGAGATCGTAGGTTTCTCGAGCCGTCAAAATAACCGTTCTATTAGTCTGTATTTGAATCATGCTTTTTGCAGTTCAGTTTAGGCAATTTCTCCTAGAGACCACGAACATATCAAGCCCAAGCTTTTTTCTGTATGTTGTACGATCTCATTGTTTCAATGAATAATTCTCACCAGGTGATCACCATAAACACTGTGTACTATGGGTTGGTCAATAACTGTTGCGCTTGAAGCTCTCACGCCAGATGAATTCTTGGGCTGCATAACTAGATTTCCATTCAACTAAAGATAATGAATGCTTTACTTCATTGTCTCCAATTGAAGAGTCTTGCAATGAAAACGCCGAATTTATCTTCAATTTTGATAAAATTAAACTTAGTCGTATGAAATTGAGTTTTTCAGTCAGGTTTTCTGGTCATATATGATGGTTGACATGTGTGCAAATTTTCGGCATCATAATCAGGAATTCCCGTTTAAAATAGTCATAATTGTACACATAGACCACGGTGTCCAAAGGTCTACAAAGTTGGGCAGGACTCAAAGCTCAAGCAATTCTTCACAGTGGGAGTAATCAAGAAGTTGAAAGATAGGCGACTCCCCTTCTTAAATGAAAATGAGAATGTTCACGAAAAGAACTGCGACTGTTGCGAACATCTGTATCTATCACATTGGAAGGCGGGCTTACTATCAGCCACACTTTTGAAAATTATGATCTACTTTTTCTCTTTACATGAATTACAAAAATTCAGTTAAAAGCGTTTCTTAAGGAAAACAAATGGCTTTATTTCGAGTGGTCAAGCTTTAGCTTTAGTCCTTTTTACTGAAGCTCTGATAACAGCTGTTTGATCAAAGGTTTGCTAGATTTACTTATCTGGAAGAGATTGCATACCATCATTGATCGCTTTTTCATAAACTTTTGGATGCTTATCTTGAAGATAAATATGAGAAATAGGTTCTGTTCCATTTATCCCAACCTCTTTTAAGTCCCCTTGCTTTTTGTCTTAGGTGTCTATGAGATCTTGTATTTTTCTCGGTGAATTATTTTTCCGATCTTCATCGCTTCTACTAGTCTGCTATTCTGAGGAGAAGAGAAAAGCAGTTGGGATCACAAAATATTTTAATGATTGACCATAGTGGTACCATCAGCAGATTCCTTTTCTATAAACCTAGCTTCAGGTCAGGTTTTAAGGGCTCCTTTTTTCATACAATACCAAATGTAGTAGTAATTCTTAGAAAAGAACGACAGGTACGTTGGAGTCACTATTGAAATGGGATAATTAGAATAGATAAAGACCCGTGATAGGTGTATCAATCGGATTTAGTTAATTTATCTGTTCTGTATGCTTTCCTCTATTGAGCAAACGGCTTGAGGTGTATTCCTTGCCAAACACCTTGTAACGCAAAATCCTTCTTTGAAAGGACCTTGAAAGTTTATATATCCCCAATTTTCAAAAGCTCTTTGTTCGAAGACCTTTGCTTCTGGTTTTATTTAAAATCCGCGGGTTAGAGAGGAGGAGAGTTGTTTGTAAATCGGTTTTCGCTCTTCAGAGCAGACACATCTACCATATCGAAAAGCCTCAGGATTATCTCTTGATGAGCCCAAATAATACCTCGAACTTCAAATTGAATTTTGGGATGATAAACTGAATAAATTTTGGGCTCAAATCTTGGAAAAATGTGCTTCTTAAGACAATACGAAAGCATGACCTTTTTTGGCAGAATTTAGGATATTTCCCATACACTATCCCAGCAAGGGTCAAACTTTTTTATGTTGAAAGAATCTACTCTTACACGCTGCTATTTTTACATGTTTCTAAATAGCCTGGCAAATCCAAATAAAAACAACCGTTTCAGTTGTTGGTTTAACAATACAACCACACCAGAAAACTAAAGTGATCGATTAACAGTATGCGTGCTCAATAAAAAGCTCAAAGTATTTTTAATTCTTTGAGATAATATTTGTATCTCTTATTCCATTTGAACGCTGTAGAAACACTTGAAACAGTTTTGAGCCACCCAAATCCTTTATTGTCTTTAATGTTGAACCAAGAGGTTTGAAAGTTTGAGTATTGCAGAAAGAAAAATCGAATTCAATAGGCGTTTAAAGAAGGGTGCTACAGGTAAATAAGAAATTTTAATCACCCTGGTTATGGTTGATCTTTAAAACATGCATGCTAATAGGTAGCCTATTCTACCACAAATGCCAAATCACTTTAGGCATATACATGGATTCTAAGAAAGATGTCTCATTTTTAGGCCCCCAAGATCATTACAACCCATTCGTTCAAACTGATAGCCGTAACAGGTTCTGAGAGCTCAAAATGTGCGTTGACTTAAGAGTAAGGGATTGAGGAAAAGCAGATCAGGGGAGATCATCTTACGTATCTAGTAAGTTGCGTATGGGAAGCACAAACCTCGCTAACCCAGGATAATAGATTTCGTAGCGTGATTGAATAAATGCGTCCATTTAAATGAAGGTGATGATCACAAAGTCGATTTCTTTGATTTGTTGAAAGCTCAGGATTTGCAATTATTTTGAAATAATTATCTTTAGGTATATTTCCCTAAAACAAAGGCATACTAGGATTCTATATTTTTGTTTTGAGAAATCGCCGACGAAATGAAATTCAAAAGTATGACGATTGGATATCGGCGACCACCGACATTCAGAAAATAAATTGTGTCGGATACAGAAGCGACACGAAAAACATGAAAATCCATATCCGGGCAAATATTCTGTCTGAAATAAAATCCCTTTGATTAGGGGGGACACAAATTAGAATTATGACGGCCACCATATGAATGATGCCAATAAAAGTGACTTTCTAAAGAGCTCTACATGGAGAGTAATTTTTTGTGAGTGGCAAAACCCCATTTTTCGTAAACTTCTTTATAATTCATTGGAGCTTTTGAAAGTATTGAACTGTAATTGTCCTACAGAAATCTGGTTCCAGAATTATTCTCCCAGCCATCTTTTTTTTATTTCGCTTGTTAATCTCAAAATGGTAAAAGGTATTAATCTATTAGAGTGGATTGCAAATTATGGCTCACTCTAGCAACAAGTAAAAAACCACGCATTTGAAACTGTGGCGGAACAGTACGGACCAAACAAACACCCCCAAGTTGACTTTTACAGATTATTTGTTTTCCCTTTTGCTTTTGACATTTTTAAGAGGTTCTTTGAAAGCGTATTCAATGATAGGTTCAGTTAGATGTGGGAGCTAGAGGGGATTCTGGATCACGTCAAACGTTGATGCTTTTCTCATTGAAATAGGATATAATTCCTGATTAATCAGAGTGAATTTTTCTGAGCTCTTACTTAGGATAATCTTTAGTTTTTTAAAGTAGTATAGACTTGGCCGTGAAATGTGGTTCGAAAGAAAGATAACTGGATATAGATATGGTTCTTTCTAACTCAATCCAACCGTAAGAATTATTTCAAAGGTTTTCAGCCACTAGAGGTATACAGAAAATGAGGACAGTTAGCCAACTCTCCGTAGCATTCCTCAAAACCGCTCCCAGGACATTCAGCATTCTACATCGTTGAAAAATCTGGCGTAAAAGTGCTGTTGTTATGCAAAATTCAAGTATTGTCTCCTAAAGGTGACATTTATAGCCCGTTCTTTCACTTTCAGGCTTGCCAACCAATATCTGTTGTTTTTAGCCACAAAAGTTTGAGCATTGTTACAATTCAGTTGTCATAGCTTTGGCGATGCATCGAATCTTTGAGTGCTAGAATCACTGAGGTCTTAGATTTCTGCTGATACCTTTGATACTAGTTGAAAAAGTTAGATTTTGATCTTTTTTGGATGCTTCAAAGCTTGAGATCTACTTGGGACAGATACACATACAACTAACTACAGAGGAATGCACACTGTAAACTTGTGACTTGTTTAAAAGAATTCGATGTGTACAGACTGTTGAATACGATGTCTTAGCTTTCAAACCTATTTAAATAAACTCGTATCTAGACAATTGTGGCTTACTTAACGGCTAACTTACATTTTGAATTCAAGGCTGATGTAGTATTTTTGTAGCAAAGCTACCCTAAAGGGCCATTAAGGCAAGGACGATCTCAGCTGAGATCCTAATTTTTTCTCGTAATGACTGTTATATACCAACCAGAGTTTAGCGGAGGCCATTTGCTGCGTTGCCTTTAAAAATGATACGAATTTCCTTCGTTTATCACTGAACGGTTCTGCTTAGACTGCTCAATTCTTCAGAGAAAAATAACTTATACAAACAAAACCTCTGAAAAGCACTCGACTTGCTATGGTCAAATTATGTTCAATTGGATACAGCATTTGATATCAGTTTGATCTTCTCGTAACAACGATTCATTCCAACTCCATGTATGTCTATTATGCTCATAAATCTATTTAGTTTTAATTCTCTATAGTTGTAAGCACCCCAGTTGCCAAGTTTGCGGTTTTGATTACTTTAAAGCATTACAACTATCCC
This sequence comes from Alloascoidea africana, assembly GCA_030581615.1. Lineage (NCBI taxonomy): Eukaryota > Fungi > Ascomycota > Alloascoideomycetes > Alloascoideales > Alloascoideaceae > Alloascoidea > Alloascoidea africana. The sequence continues at coordinate 196,099 of JAKTTT010000004.1, forward strand.
GGAAACTTTTTTCCAAAAAAAGTGCCTACTCAACATTTTTGACTCAAGAATGATATTACTTTGCTTCATCATTACACGTGCTAAACATTACTTTAAGCATAACAAGACAAACTAGACATTAACTAGATTTTTTAGAAACTTTTTGGGGCCCAAGGATAAATAACCAACCCCCACGGGGTGCTTCCGATCCCTGAATTGAGCGGCTGCTTCTTCGTGATTGTGAAGCATTACTACACTATTAACACCAAGTTCCCTGTTTGGTCTCCTTTAACCTAGCTATTTAACCAAGAGAATTATCTCACCTAGTTTTTTACTAGTCGGTAAAGATTGGAGGGTCTTCGTTCGTTCAGAATACACAATTTCAATGGAACAATGATGGACGGGTAAACAAAATTTCTCTTTCAAAAATTTCTCACTGCTTAAATTGTTACTCGTGATAATAAATCCTTGCTTGTATGAGCTTGTTGTATATTTAATTGAAAAATTGTAGTTCAATCAGTCAAACAATGTACTACACAGACTTTAACAATCACAGTTAAACAACTTGCTGTGGCCGACATTCGGGTCTTTAACACTGCTAACCCACAAATAAAAAGAAGAGATTCTCTCTTTTGGAAGCAACACTAATAACTGAAGAAATTACTCATAGAAAACTATGGATTCTGTCTTTTAAAGTTTGATTGACTTCGTAGAGCTAATTGGCCTTGTTTGCATCACTCTAGCATCGAACCAAACAATTATTATGAAATTATTATTATAATCAATAGATCTCATAAGGATGAGGTTGTTTATGCTTACTGACAACTCACTAAGTTTCCAAGAACAATCTTTTTGGGTATGGCTTTCTTTTTTCCAAAGCCAAAGAAATGCAAAAGCGGAGAGCAACCAGACTTGTATTTAGCTTGGTGTTCAAGGCATACAAAATAGATATATTTCTCTTTAGTGTGCATTTCAAGCTTTCTTACTTATTCCTCCAACATTGAAAGGATGAAAGTGTTGCTCCATGAAGGTTTGCTGAGCATGAAAGACTCTCAGAAAAGAATCCTGGCATCTTCGCCGACACGATCAGAATGAGGAAATTGTCTATTTTTGGTTCAGCTAGTTTTAATCAGCAGGAGTTAAACTACCAGATTCCTGGTAATCTGGTTAAAGGGTCCAAGGAATACAAAAATTTGGATTATAGGGAATCTACGAAAAGCTGGAGTTTGTTGCAATGTAATGCCATGACTCTCCATTGAACAATAAAGTACAGCATATGTAAGGATATTGTTTGTCATTTCTTTATATACATCGTAGACGGTTTCGCTGTCAACATTTCCGCCCCATATCAGTATGCAAACACTAAGCGACTCAGTCACCTGCCATAGATTTTGCGGTCTTGGAGCCTTCAAAGAGGTAGATGATAAAATAACCTTATAGTTGTCTGTGCTATTTGGTATTCTTTGAAGTTTTAGAAGAGCTTGCAAAAAAGCCTTTAAGATTACTATTTTCCAATCCATTTTTTTTGTTTGTCCCAGGTTTCTTCTGGTCTTTCTGGTTCGTTACTGCAGTTTTGGATCCTTTTGCCGCTTCTGATGAGGACGCTGCATTGGCATTTGAAGTTTTCTCGTTTTCTGTTCTAGGTTCAAAAGAGTTGTTGAAGAAAGATGCATCTGAAAATGACAGATCGTTATCAGCATGGTTACTAGAACCATCGCCTGATTGGAAAATTTTCTGATCATGATTAGAATCTTCCGACGCATAACGGTCGAGCACCTCTCGGAGCATCGTCATTTCTGGGTCCATACCGCTAATGTACTGGACGAAGCCTTCGTGAAAATCCGGATCTATCTCCTCCAAATCATGATTCTCAGAATCGTTCCCGGTTGAATAATCTCTAAGTTCTTCAGTCAAACGGGTAATATCATCATCATTATAGTAAGGAACTTCATCTTCAGGCCAGTAATTAGGAGTTGGACGTCGACCTTCTCTATCTGCAGTGCCATTATTGCCAGCAATTCCACCACTATCATTCTCTGCTTCATTTGACGAACCATCTCTGCTAGAAGAATTATTACTCCCATCATCATAATCGTCAGAACTTGTGTCTTCCCAAGAATCATCATCCTCATTGCTCGCGTCTTCCCAATCAAAATGATCGTGTTCATTGTGTTCATTGTGTTGCCTCTCGTATTCTCTCCCAATTTGTATAATTCTTTCAACCTCATGGGGATCCATTGACTCATAACCTCTTCCAAAAAAATCCTCAAACACTTCACTGGGGTTATCAGCACCAAGATCAGTGTTGAAATCCATGTTAGCAGATGAAAAACCAAAATCATAGTCTTCATGATCGTCCTCATCTTCGTCTTCGTCATCATCGTAGCCATCTTCATCATATATATTTTCATCATCCAAGCCCTCAAACTCGTTTGCAGAAGCTCTTGCAGACATCATCATATTCAGTTGATCCATGAAAATGTATTGCGAGTTCGCCAATGAATGAAACTCAACGTCACTATCATATTCTCCCCAATTTTGGTTGTGATTAAAATTTCTCCAAAGTGCTGCTTCCGAGAAGGGGTCAAACTGTACTTCACCAATATTGCTAACAAAACCATTTTGGGCTGTAAAATATTTATCTAGATCAGAATGCTTGCCTGGAGCTTCAGAGCAATGTAAATCTTTCATGTCCAGACCTGTTAAATCATAACGGTTAAGCGGGATTTTCCCTAGTCTCAAGAAAGATAGTGCTATCCCCGGTTCAATTGGTATCTTGCTTCTTGAACCCTTTACATCCAAGATTTTAGGGATGATTTGTTCCAAAGGATTTTCCGAGCCCTTAGGAACCAATTTGGCTGCGTCTTCTTGAATGTAGGCCCTTCCATGCGTGAAACACATAGCAATAAGCTTGTAAATATATCTGTCATACTTGAACATTGGAATACTGGTGACATCTTGTTTGGCGCAAATAGAAGCATCTTCATAAGGCAGTTTCAAGTTCTCCCAATCCACATAGTCCCCATTAGACGGCGAGTTTTCGTTTTCAAAGGTTAATTCGTCTCTGTCAACAATAGGGGGAAGCGTAGTTTTCATATAATTGTAAAGAAAAGTGAGAAGTCCATAAGTCATAGCGTAATGCAGATACCAGGGGTCTTCGAAGCAATGAAACAATAAGTAAGAGGCCCTTCTAATGTTCTCTCTGATGGTTCTATACTTTAAAACCGAATCAAAACTTTGGCTAGCGAATTTGCTTTTAGTGTTGGTCAATTTTTCAGCTTCAGCTTCTTCGTATAGCTTTCTGAAAAACGCCTTTGACGACTGTTCATTGCCGTTGTCTTCATCTGGGAGTGAGATATCAGCGAGATCCAATACCTGATTGGGGAGATTCTCAAGAGATCGAAACATTCCATCAATCAGCTTTTCAACAACAAAGGTATGGAAAAGGAATTTATCGTTGTAGTTATTTACCAGTTGGTGTAATACTCTCAAGGCTTTGCCACGTTCGAACTCATCTGGCTGGGCCAGTTTAGATAAGGTATGATATAAGAAAGTTGGAGAATCACCTGCCTTTTCGCATAGCAAAGCAAACGATCTTTAAATAATTAGCACAAATCTAGCAAAAAACAAGCCTTTAGTTTTAACGTACAATGTTTTTGTGTCTGTATCATTTGATGTCAAGAATGCCAAAATAGACTTGAACGGGACATTGTTTTTCCCATATTTGTCTCGCCCACTATTGTCTGTTGATTCTTCCTTCTCGTTTTTCTCCTCGCTGGAGCTTTTAACCTTTTCATTCAAAGCATTCGCCTGGTCTTCTAATTGTTTTTTTCGTATTCCGCGAAGCTCTTCCCAGACGTTGTCGATGGCCATTGGTCTCCAAACCTCTGCTCTCTCGACTATTTTCCCCCATTCGACGATTTGATGGAATGAAAACGTAATGGATAATGCAACTGCAGATGCAGCTGCTATACCACAACCAACTTCTCTCCAGCTAATGCTCGACTCCATAGGTTGGTTACCTGGGGCTCATACTGGCTGAAATCAAAGTCCCAATGTTAGAGTTTAATGACTTGGGAAAGCAGGAGAACGGGTGTATTGGCAGCAGGGAGTCAGATTGCGGCTTTAGTACCGCCGGCATGTTCTGAGACTTTCATTAATTCGCCAGGACCAGGCTCATTGAACCTGTTCCTAGCTCTGTAAGTTAATTAGTTGGAGATGAGATAAGTAAGCGACCAAGAATATGCAAATATGAGGATGTTCTAAATATACGCAGAGGCCGCGGCAGAGACAGCTGTCAAAAAGGCTAGCACATCAAAGCACAATCAGCCGAGCCCGAGTTGAAACGAACAGCAGCGATGCTCATCTCTCTCACTTGGAATTGGCATTGTGCGACTCGGAGCAAACGCTTTCGCGGGCTTCCAGTTCACAGCCGGCTGATGCTGTCGATCCGGCGCCGGGTACCGATCCGCTTCGCCTTATCGCTGTGTTTCCTTCACGCAGACCTGCTTTCTCGATCTAGATCCGCGATTCCCAAAGCCTCGACCCATGATCCGAGTCAATCTGCCGCTCCAGGCCAGAAATACAAGAATTATATTCGCTTAGAAAGGAAGAAAGCGGGATAAAGAGGTCCTACACCCACACACCCGTGATCTATCTTAAAGTTAAGGTTATGATCCATGTTGAAAAATTCCTCAGACCTTAGCACAGATATAAATATAAATACCTCGTGTCGTCTTCTCTTGGTTCAACAATTTTGCAACCAAAAGGCTCAAGTCCATGATTTCAAATACGGTGCCTCGTCTGGAAGCGAGCAAGGCCTGGTCGGCGTTTAATGCTCTCAAGTCTTTGAGTTACAGTCGCAACACCACAATAAGACATGAAGATGTTATTCCCAACGTGTACAAGAGCAAAAAAACCCTCATGAAGGGAAAGAGTCGAAATGCTAGGTCCAAATTCCAATTCAATTATGGCGTTGCGAGGTACTCTCACCATGAGACTTGTTCTATGGACCTATTTGCGAAAATTAAAGCAAACACGACACAGCACACATGTGAAGGAAAATCAAAGGTAATGTCGACCGGTGATGATGCGCTAGTTACTTCAAGGTCTATTATTGGCCTTGCAGATGGTGTTAGTAGCTGGGGATCGGTACCCAATGGAAATGCTTCTCTTTGGGCTCGCCTATTCCTAGACAGATTATACGGGTTGGTCCGTGAATCAGAGAACGCGAAGAAAAATCTCTCATATTTGGCAAGAAGCCTTGACAAGTCCTATGAGTATTCTCGGCGAGCAATGCAAGCAAATGATATGCATGGTTCTTCAACTGTTCTCTTTACCTGTATTGCCGAGAACAAACTTTGCATGGCAAATGTTGGCGACAGTAACTTATGGCTCATTAGAGATAACGAAATCATTCCTATCAACACAGGCGCGCAATGTATTGAAGGTGTTCCTGACCAAATTGGAACCAAACATGATGTTAAGCCCTCTACTGTTGCTCAGTTCAAATCATTTGAGGTTAAACCCGCGGATGTCATAATTGTTGCCTCAGATGGGCTGGCTGATAATCTATGGCCGGACGAAATTCTTGACTCGGTGATCTCAGGAATGAAAAAGACGGGTACTGTGCAAGGAGCTGCAGAAAAACTGTTATACGATGCTCAGAATAATGCCTTTGACAACTACGCCATAACACCTTATTCTGAAAAGGCAAACTCTCTGCCCAATGGCAATACCTTGGTGACTGGTGGCAAAGTTGATGATATCTCAATCTGCGTGGCCATGGTTGTTCCCTATTGAACATTGCTCAAAGGGTGTCGATATTTATTGTTTATTTATTATATTGGCTTTTTATATTGGATGCATTGGATTTTTACTAGAATTTTTATTTTTATTGATGGTTTGCATTTTTTGCTGTCTAACGGATTAGAAAAACCGAGGGCACTTTAATTTAGATTTTTGGGATACTATCTAATAAATTGGTAAGGTCTTGTACTTGTAATGGGTTTGAAGTCAATAATGGGTAATCTTCCAGCATTGAGAAGCTAATTGGCGAATACATCGCCAAAGGAGTACTTCAACCGGTATGAACAAAATCATAACTGTAGAAACATCGTGAAGTAGATTTAGATTTGGAAATGAGAACGTGAAACCGAGGGCAAAGAAAGGATGACGCCCAGTTTGTGTTGTGCGTGTACCGGACGACCTTGTTTTCACAAAACACTATGAGCTTTAAAACGAGCCACTTATTTTCTCAACTCTTTCAAGGCTTTCAGCTTTACTAATCAGTTAGTGGCGCTCAAAGAATATTTTCTCCGTGTGTGATTTTATCCAAATACGCTGTTTTTAGCGTTGGCGGTGCAGTTCATCTTCCCAAATGGCTTCATTAATGCTCAAAAGATGCTATACAGGCACTCGTTTCAGAATAGAAAGATTGAGATTGCTTAAAATTTGCACAATAAAGAAACTTTGGAAGCAAAAACAAAGGTGAACAGGTTATAAGCGCTTTTAATCCGTGCCTTTAAATCAACTGAATTGATCAGGTATGGTGTAATTGGGCAGTTATTGAAACCTTTCAATTGGAACAGACAATCTCTGTCTTTATCTTTGATACCAAAAGCGTTTGTGCAGAATATTGTTGATAGAGAGAATGGCTTTTCGTCATACATTCTCGAATCCTCCTTTTTAAAAAACCACGTTCAAAGAAGCGACTGGTTGATTAGAAAGACAAAAACATGCTATTCTTTTCTGCCAGTTCTCGAATATTCTTTTTTTTTTTTTCAAGATTGCCCGCTTCTTAGGAAAATACAAATATAACTATCGTCCAGCCCCTGAAAATGCTACAAGTTCGTATAGTACAGTTGAAGAAAGTCTCCCAATACTTGAAGCATAATTTAAAGGTCGCGACTTTCATTGCCAAAGGTTACATCAAGCATCTAGTATGTAGTAGATCCTCCACTACCTTTTTACTGGCCGTTGTTTGAGTTTGGGAGCAAATGACGTGTCAATATCTGTTGAACTCTGGCACGAATCACTACCGCTTGCCAGATTTAGAGATGGAGTTTTTGAAGTAAAAGCGGGTAAAAATGTTCAAGAGTTTGGTTACAATATTTGAGAGCTGGGCTTCAACTGCTACGGGAAAATTTTCACAAGCTCTGTAGGATGATCCTTTATTTAGATATTTAAGAAGAAAAAGTCCTTAAAATGCAAACAGAATTCCAGCCCAGCAAACTATTATTAAGCATTCATCAACTCAATACTTGGAAACTTGTTCCAACCGACAATTCCATCAACTCCTGCCGAAGGGGCTTGGAAATCTGTTGCTGATGACAGGAAAGCAGTTCCCTTCTACTTGATGTCAAATGCAGTAAGAACGTTTTGCATTCTTTACCAATCATTCTCAAAAGTTGTGCCGGCCACTTCTAAAGAGAACGCTTTTGTACTTGCGTGATTACTGCTTCTAGGGAATACTACCGCATAAACATAGTCACACTATAAATGCCGCGGGAAATGCGTTACAAAATGGTTCTTGACAGTCTGGAAAAGCTCTTAAAGATGAGTAATAACTTGAATTTTTTAGAACGTTTGTTGCATTCTGGTTTTTGGAGAGTAGTTTCAGAAACTAGTTGTTTCTAACGTTTGCTTTTGTCCACTTTACCTTCTTATATTCCCTTTTCTTTCGCAATCACATCCTATACTAAGAGAGATCTTGAAATTTTTTGACTTAGTAATGTATTTCTATTTTATAATAAGCTATTTCGAGTATTTGGCCTGTTTTCAGATTTAATTAATCCGAGGAGTGGGCATTTTGAAACAGTAAGTTACGTTAAAGCTTCAACATGGTGAGAAGCCACCATCTCTAAGCAACGTTCCAAACTGTTTGTAAAAAAATCTTTATCCGTCATCATGAAATGATAAACTATTTACAAAGAGTTTTGGCTGAAGATGTAAGAGAAGGTATCCATCCAATGAGCATTCTAACTTCATCCTTTCACAATGGAAACAATTGAGAACAAGCAACAACTTCAAACCCAGCCCATCTGCAAAGTTTGGAGATGTATGCTTAATCATTTCCTTATTCACATTGCATTTTAGAAAAACAAACTTGAAAATGGTAATGGGCCCTTAAACTTGAATTTTGGGAATTTCATTAGCTTACTACACTAGAATATACAAAGTGAACGGGTTCATTGTGTACTGTTAAAGTCAAGATTAATCTTCACATTGCTCCAGCATCTTGCCCCCAGGCATTTCCAGATCAATAGCCTAATGGGCTCACTAGGGATAACGATTCATGAGCAAACTAACATCAGCACATCGTTAGCGAGTATGCACATCTACAACTATACAGACACAACAACAACCAAAGTCACAAAAACACAGGTAACCATAATTTGCTTTTCTTATAAACGTGCTGTTTCTCCTTATCAAAGTGGAGGATTCAGCAAGAAATCACAGAAATACTTCAACGAGTTATATATCTCTTTACCCGCTGGAATGATAAACTTTTTCGGTAGCAAGAAGCCATGTGCTCCAGTATCTCTTGTTTTGATTTGGTATGCCCATAAAGCATGTGAATGGTACATAAAATCAAGAGCGCTGCCACCGCCATCTCCATTATCAGAAAATGGATCACGGTCCTCGCAGGCTGAGATCACATTGTAGTGCTTACCAGAAGTTAGACGTATTGCCTTAGCTATTCCATATCCTAGCTCCTGTAAATTTTCCAAATCTCTAGGTTCTGCGGAACAGGAATAGCCATAAGGATACAAAACTTCCTGGGAGTAGGAATGAATATCTAGAAATCCCAACACTTTATGAGTTCGTTGCTTCTCTGATTCATTAATAAACTTATCCCAATACACCGTTTCTAGCGCTGCAAAGGGCTTTTCTCCACTGTAGTCTTCATCGCAAGCGTAATCAGCAGAATGATTCCATTGATACCCATACGCATGGTCAATGTCAATGCCTATACACGCCGGAGCGTAAGTGTTTTGGCGGTTTTTCCTCCATAATCGATCATGGGTCCAAGTAAAGTCGTAACCATCAGGATTGTTGACAGGAATGAAAACAAAGTCAAGAGAATCCAAAAATTTGGTTGGATGCCTCCTAATTCCATAACCTGAAACGAGCTTGAACAATGAATAAAGAACAGAAGTGGTGGATATCCACTCTCTAGCATGGGTACCTCCGTTAATTACAATTGTCCGTTTATTTTCATTGTCTCCATGTCCACCCGTCGAAACATGGACAAACTTTAGAGGCCGCCCTTCAAATGTCTCTCCAGCAGTAGCAATCTGGACTAGATCTGGGTATGTTTGCTCCAGAAGGTCGAGCCAGTCGTAAATAGTTTCCAAATTTCGGTAATCTTTGAAGAAAATTTCTTTCTTAACTTCGAAATCCGCTTTCTTACTGATCTCAAACTCATTATCTTGAGGGTAGGTTTCATATATCGTGCGAGATAAATCATTAATCATAAATTTCATAGCATTAGAGTATTCGGGAAGCTCTTCTTTCAACAACTCCAACTCATCCTCGTTTATTCGAACATCTATAAACTTAGTATTCCGGGTCCATATATCATAATACGATAGTTTTTTTAAGCCTTTCACCAGAGCTGGAATCTCAGCTTTGGAGTCAATTGAGATTCGAATCACTGCCTGGGCGCTGTACTGTTCAAGATTTATTGATAACTGGGATGCCGAATTCTGTTCGAGCAGTGAGGAAGATTCAGTTTGATGATTATTGTTGCCAAGGCCTAAAGCGACCTGAGAAGAAGTGGTGAATTTGTTAAAGAGCAACCTGGTTGACTCGACGACCTTCAGACCTTGCGACCAGAAACTGCTAGCATCATCTTCAGGTGAAATGGGTGCTGGATGGCAAATGCCTAAGCCAACAAGGGGCAGCACAAGAGTAAGTCTCCGTATTAGCATTGATAAAAGCTGAGGAGCTCTACTTTTGTCCTGACGTCGAAGTTCTTTCAGCAATTGGTCTGGAGTCATAAACCTGGGGTCAGTTACAGCATCAAAGGCTGGGTAACAAATTGAACTTTCCAAAAGAATTGACAAAGCCAGCATTATAAGGTACCAATTCGCTTCGAAAGTGGCTGAAATGCCCATAACGTTACCCAAATTAATTGTAATTGATTGACGATGAAATAAAAAGATCCCTAACCTCTAGACTGATTTGAAATAACTAGCAAATGCAACAAAACTTTCATACAAAAAAAAAAAGAACGATCTATGTACCTTGTTTCATTAAAAATAACCAAAAGGAAAAAAACAATTCTTAAGGACGAGTCTAGATAATACCATCCAGATCTCCTTCTTCGCTATTCCATAGACGGGCCAAAAACTGAGCCATAGGTTGCCATTTTTCCCCGACAGCACATGCAAAACAAAGGCCATTAAAAATAACTGAAAACACAATCACCGCTGTTATACAACAGTGTAGGAGCAGTAGAACCCATGCAATCGATGCTTTGGTTATCCACCAATTAAGGTCCGCGTCGAAAACTTCTGCGATTAGAGAGACGATCATGATAAGGACCGATTGTGTTCCGTTACTTTGCTCTTTCTGTATAGCTGCAAGGCCGTCCGTGCCTTTTGCCAAAAACAACGACAGGTCTTTTGAAAAGTTCCCGTATAGCTCAAACCTCTCTTGCAGTTGCAGCACTATTGACTTCATTATAAACACGCTAAACATAGGAATTAGAAAGCTGATCGCATTGAGCAGGAGATCTCTGGGCTCGCCGTTACGAAACACATCTCTAAAATGCTGCTGGTTGTTTTCAACATGCTCAAGCTCAAACTCTCCGGGTATTCCGTCTCTATCTGCTCTCCGTCGTCGGAATAACCGCAGACCTGGCATTGTACTTTCCAAGCGAGTATGAAGGCAGCTTATGATGCTTTAAGGCAGGCAGTTGGGAGACCGGAAGACCTCTGGCAAATGTTCCGGGGAGACAGAATCGGTGGGTTTCCCCACAATTTGCCAAGTTACCAAATCTCTCAAATTTTGCTGGAGCCGTACATCTAATTTTGAATGTCTTGTGGGTAATGAATCCAAGACTGATTGTTTGTAAATGTGCAAGAAATAGCCCACTTGATTTGGGCGTATATCAGCAGGAGATTATATATAAATCTGAGCCATTCTAACACTGACATGTATGATATACCCTGGTTCGACTTTTTCAGATCATTCTCCTTATCTTGCGTATGAGTCCTCTCAGTATAAGGATTTGTTTTTCTTCTGTTGGGAAATTCAACTTCTTAAAAGTAGGATAAAACACGTTTTGCGCTTGATTCTTCCGGATTTCGACCATGCAGTCAACTCTTATCTTGCCCAATTATGTGATTTCGCTTATCGTAATCTAATTCATATCATCCTTCAAAATTCAGAGCTTTCACTGTTTTAGAAGGAGTGGTGCCGTAACTATTCTCATCCTTTCGTCGATCGGCAGCTATATTGTGACGTCTTTTTTTAACCGGGTTTAGACTGATAAGGTTGTAAAACTACTTTTCTTCCGGGAAACACGGCAGGTTAACACGCTAATGTTTCTCTTAGATGACTGGGCTATAGCTTTTTTTTTTTTGACATGAAACTCCAGATAGGACACCCCCACAAGGTAGATGAGGAGTTGATACACAATACCTTTTTAATCTAACGTTGTTTTCAGTACATGAAAGTGTTACAAACTTGATAAGAGAATACCAACTGAACAAAACTCCGACGCGTGATTTGTTAATACGACCTTAATCTCCTTACTACGTTTTCTTTAAATTGCCGAGGGTAAGCTTGCTGGCATCCCTCAAGTTATAAGTCACCGAGGACGCTAGCCGCTGCCCCATATCTGAACAGTGTAGCTCATTGCATGCTTTGGAAGGGCTTGGACCGGGCACTTTCAGGGCAAAAAATAATAGTAACCTAAGGCTTTTTGCCAAGAGATTCGCAACCTTCCCTCCAGCCTTGCATTTCCAGCGCCTTTAGGGTATCAACAGACGAAATGCCCAAATGGAAGATTCGAGTGAATCGAAGTGGATGGCTAATGATCTTGGTCATGTACACCTCTATTATGAACGGTGGTGTAAGAAACTACGATGTTTTATGATGGATATGGAAATTAGACTAACCTGAAACGCAAAGACCATCGGATATGACCAGAGCATGATCAGTAACATCAACACTCTAAACTCTTATGTTGATTGTAAGTATCAATCTTATCATGGTCCATCCACCGTTTCTAATGTTAATTTTGTGTAGATTTTGGTCTCGACGATAACTATCAAGGCTTATTTTCGTCTGCGATAAATATAGGGTCTATTATTGGTGGCCTTTTCTCAGCCGCCCTATCAGACAAGTTTGGGAGAAAGAAAGGTTTGACATTTGAGATTTGACGTGTTCTGGAGGTTTCACTAACCTCAAAATGAGTCTGCAACAGGTATCCTCCTGTCTTCCTTGATCACCTTTGTGGGTGTTGCTATGCAATCGGCAGCAACACATAGGTCGGTCTTCATCATAGGAAGAGTGGTAATAGGAATTGCCATTACTCTGAACAACGTCTCTGCCCCGACATATGTTGCAGAACTTGCGTTACCGAGTTATAGAGCCTTTCTGACGGGTATTTATACAGCTTCGTGGTTCATAGCGGCGATTCTTGCCAGTAGCTTGATAGTAGCCACCTATCAGATTCCTTCAACTTGGTCATGGCGGATAATCTCAATTATTCAAGCTGGACCCTCGTTGTTGGCTCTTCCTGCTTTGCCCTTTATGCCAGAATCCCCCAGATTTTTAATAAACAAGGGAAGAGACGAAGAGGCTTTAAAAGTGTTGGCGGATTTCCATGGGAATGGGGATCAAACAGATACCTTTGTGGTTGAAGAGTTTATGGAAATTAAACAGGTTTTAACTGCTGAGCACAATAGTAATGTTTCATGGATGGGACTGGTTGAGACCACAGGAAACAGATGGAGAATGTCAATCATTCTGCTAATGGGTCTCTTTTCACAATTTTCTGGATCGAATCTTGTTGGCGTTTACATTAGTCAAATAATGAAACAAGCAGGCGTTACAGAAGAACGGCTCCAAATCATCATTAATGTTACGGTTCAAGTTGCCAATCTATTTGCAGCTGTTGCAGGATCCTATTTCACTGAAAAATGGGGCAGAAGACCTATATTGATCTGGAGTTCCCTGGCATTGGCAATTATCTTCTTTATCATGGGTGCCTTATTGTCGTTTTTTGGTGCCGATCGAGACACGAATGCCACTCCGGTTATCGTTGTTTTCATCTTTATATTCAATGTGATTTATAGTTTCTCGTTTATTCCCCTATCGACCAGTTACCCCATTGATATTATGAGTTATGGAATCAGAGCTAAAGGAATGGCACTGACTCAAATTGTTACTTTTTCATTTGCCTTTGTGAATCAATATCTGCTGCCATTGGCCATTCACAGGATTGGATGGCGTTTGTACATGATAAACGCGGGCTTCAATATCTTTCAAACTGCATTGACATTTGTTCTGTTTGTGGAAACAAAAGGAAAAACTCTGGAAGAGATTGATCTGCTTTTCGACTCGGCTCATGGAACTGATGTCATTTTCATCAACCTAAGAAGCTTGTTTACACTTGAAAAGAGACAAAAATTGATTGATGAAGCCGAAAGATCCAAGGAGGAGGATGGTAGAGGTTCTAGAGATGACGGAGTTATGGCTTCTGGCGTGTCTGGATTTGAAGATCTAGAAACCACAATTACCAATTCGCGGCTCAGACACTTGAAACCACAATCCTTATTTGAAATAAGTTCCGAACATGAGGCAGAAACCCCCCGTTCCTCAACCGATAACGTCCGACCTTTTAGAAGTTTAAACATCAGCCATAGAGCTGATAGTAAAATGAAATCTCGGGAAGATATTGAAGAGCAAATACGGCCCGTTAAAAGCTTGAATCTGAATCGCAAGAATAATGAGGAAGACCAACCTGGTATTGAAGAATTCCTGGAAATGTCATATTACGGCATAGATGATGAAGATTCGAGAAAATCAGCAAAGTAATAATCGATTTCTATTGTTTTTAGCATAGCTTTTGTTCGTGATTTGAAGAAAAGAACCAAAAATTAATGACTTTTTTGTGATAGTTTGGCATTTTGATGGGATTTTTAGCATACTTTTTAATCATAAGATAAGCAGCCCTAGCATAAAAAAACCTAGTATTATTAGTGTGACATACAAAGCAATTCTTTCTTATAAATAGAAGAGTTATATATTCCCAACCCTTAAAATTTCCCAGCGCGCCAATACTAAAACGTTCCTTTCAGATTAGCAAATCATCCATTTCTTCTAATGATAATCCGCCATCTTCCTGTGTAGATTCTTCAGCACAAGAACTTGGGTTGAAATATGAATATGATCGCCTATGACCCAGCGAATCACCGTTTGCCACATAATGATGATATCTTTCCTCCCGTTTCGCGTCCGAAGAGAGGGTACTGGCCATGTAGCTTCTTGAAATCGTAGAACGAGACCTCAGGTGAGATGCTCTTAACAAGCTCCTCGGTTTTGTTTCCCTTAACACTAGAATTTTTGCCATAGATGAGCCTGAGTTTGGATTCGGGTAGTGAAATGAGAAAGTATCGGTAGAAGGTGCTCTGCCCATGGGTTTTGAAGTTTGAATTCGTCTATGATGATTTTTAAATTGGGCAATGGGTCGTAATCTTTTTATATCTTCATCGGATTTATCCAGCTCTTCCAACTTGATAGGTGATAAATCGTCCATAACAGTATTTAACGCTTGTTTAAATTCAGCTTCAGCATCAGCGTCATCCTTTCTCAACGTTCTATTCGTGAACATTTCGTAGTCTATTGGTTCGTAATCAAGAGGAACAAACACCTCTTCCTCAACTTCCGGAGGCATGTATTCAATTTCTAGATCCTCTTTTTCGTACGGCAGTTGAACAGGAGCCATTTCTACGTCAACTCCTGAAGATAAGTCACCTTCAAAGTTGACGCGTTTCAAAGGGGTTCTCTTCCTAGATGATTTCCGTCTCTCTGAACTGTTAGCACTAGGGAAATCTTTTTTGAAAACGGTGAAACATTCATTTGGTCCAATTCCATTAAGTAATGTATTTGTACGCTGAACCGTCCTCGCGTTATGATCTTTCCCACCCAAAGGGACTCGTTGTGCAGTTGGAGTAACGAAATTGCTCGATTGAAAAAGCATTTTTCTTGCCGTATCGCCATTCTCTTTTGTCTGTGTCGTAAACACTTTAGCTTTGTTTGTAGTCAGTTTATTTTCGTTGCTTTTGTATCGCGTGGGCGTTTTGAATTGAAGATGTTTCGCGGTCATGATTTGGTTTTGACCTCCTCCTCCCCCTCCTGCTTTCGAGAGTCCATCTTTCCCAATAAGATGTGGAGTTTTTAAAAGATTCTCCTTGTTGGCAAAGTGCGTCGAAGTCATTTGCCCAGTAGCACCGGCCTAGCTCAGAAATCTAAAGAGTGCTTCCACAAATGTTTGACGATGGATGAGCGGATGTGTTGTATCTTTTCCCCTTTAGGACATTCACCAGCCTTCATAACTAACTTTAGGTTTCTCATAATTTTATTCTAAAACAATCATGCTAACGAATATATATCTCACAACTGTTTGGGATCTGTGATGATTTTTCTAAATCCTTCTACAACAGTTTCAAACTTGAATTTGCTAGTTTCGTTGAATATGCTCGTACCACCACAAAGACCCACAGTAAGCACCGGTGAGCCCTCATTATCAACGCTAACAACGTTGACATCGAACGAGTATTCCATATTCGAGGTGTTGAAGGACATTCTTTGCACATGATACTTGCTTGTACTCGGAGATTTATAATTTCTAAATCCAAGATTCGATATAGATACAGTTTCATCTAGTGGACGACAGGCTCTATCTGTCAGGAACTTGTTGAAATCATCGATAAATGATAGCTCATGAGTAGTATCTGCCTTTGAAATGACCTCTGGTTTAATCTTTTCCTTGATACCAGTAGAGATGGCCAACACTTCTTTCCACGCAGCCTCGCCAGATTTGATAGTATCCAAATAGAATGACACGTCTGTTAAGTAGCAACCCATCAAGTCCTCTGCTTTTTTATTCCCAAGCAATGAGGGCTCAGTGGAGGGGGCAATGTACCTTCTTGCATCTACCGCAATTGCAGAATGTGTTGGCTTATATTCTGTGACTTCAGCAATTGATTTTAGAAAAGCAACAGTTAAAAATGCAGTTACAGTGACTTTTTTCTCTTTACAGAGTTTCAAAATCCCATTGGTTTCTTCAGGATTGAGATCAAGCAACGTCCATTTAGGTACAGGCAGGTCAACTGTGCCATCTGGGTTGAAATCACTGGCTTTTGCTACAATTGGTGGGAACTTGTGTGCTTTAGCGACGAGTTTCGATTTCAAAACCCCTGGAGCGTAATAATTCCACAATTCAGAAGCAAGGTTTTTAACCGAGGTGTGAAAGTCCAAAAGAGTCTCGAAAGGCTTGGGAAGTGGTGTTTTGGGTGAGAAATCAGAAAACGAGATATGGCTATTCAAAGTGTTGTTGCTGCTTGAGGATTCGAATTCCAATAGCTTCTCAAATAGGACACGGTGGAAGATGATTCCGGACATTCCATCGCCAATAACGTGGTCATAAAGGAATACAATTTCTGTATTGTTTAGCACAACGACTTTCCACAGCAATTGGTCCTGTTTGTTTAGGTTTTCTCCAAACCCCTGGCTGAGCAACGATGATGCCTCTTCATTTCCCAAAACATAGGTAGAACCATCCGTAGGCATTGATGTTGGGGAATATTTGGGATCTGTGTATTTGAACTCGACAGCAGATTCAAGGTCAAATTCAGGGAGAATGCCTATCCATGCATCTTTAAGGGCCAGGTTATCGTCAACGTTGAAGATGTTTGAAAGGAGGATGGGGTAGTCCAACACGACTGCTTTCAAGGCTTGCACTAGCTCTGTTTTACCAATGGGTTTGGTGTAACTTGAAGAGATCAAAATTGAACGATACAATCCCTTTCTGGATCTCGCTGTGAAGTATTTCTCCAAGCTTTCTGGACACAGTGGGACGTTGGAGTCAGTTACGGAAGGCTGGGGTTGAGCGTGATACACTTACGGATTGGCCTTGCACGCCAAGACAGATCTTCTGGAGCATTTGCCGTTGAAGTTGAAGCAGCCGTAGCAGCAGCAGGGGCAGTAGCAGCAGTTGACATTGTATATAGAGAAGAAGAAGGAAAAAAGGGGGAAGGGGAAGGAATCGATGGAGAGTAGGGCCGTTCGGGAGATGAGATTACCCTGAGGCAACGGGAATTACGAAACCATTAAAACTATATCAACATGTAACACAATTTAGAGATTTAGAGAAAAACGGGCACATATAAAGGTGTTTGTCATGTCTTCAGTGAATGCTGTTGCTGTTAGCGAGTAGTTTCCCGCTGCCAACTCACTAGGGATTGTCAATTCGGTGGTGACACTGACTCTTTCGCCCTGTGGCACAGGACAGACAGTGTTGGAATGGGATTTGAGAAATTTGCACAAATCTTCAAATTGCTGTACCAGAATCACCGATCCTTTTTGAATTCGAATGTTTAATACAGATCCGTTGAGAACTGGTTTGTTGACTATTCCCGAAGCATGGATCGAAATAACGTCTCCTCGATTTGGCGCCGATGGGGTAATATTCAGGTGGTCAATCTTCCACAAGTAGTCGTAAGTTGGACTACATAGCAGTTGCTCAACGTCTGTGAGTGTTGTAGAGGCAGAGACGATTGGGAATGCAAATGCAAAAAGCATTGCTTTCAGAGTGATGAACGTTATTAGACATGGATTCATTGTGCGACGATGGCTTTGTATGAGTAACTTGAAGATAATGGAGAGCCACTTTTTGGTGCAATGAACATCTATTAAATTCTTTTGTGTAAATGCACGCTATTTTTTTGGTTTTATGACTATTGTTCTTAAGGAAGAGGCAGGGATGAACAGAAACAGGACAAACACAAAAAGGACTAGCCTTTTTGCATTGCGTGTGTCCTGGCGGCTGACTTTACAAAAAAACATTTAGTTTGCTTCTCAATCTGTATCGAGTATATTGTTGCTATACGCACGAAAATGTCAAATTCCAAGAATTGAGTTTTGCATCTGTTTCCATTTTGGAAAGAATTAAGCTACTGGGGGGAGAATGACACTAAAGATTGAATGAATTTCATGAAAACCCTTACAAGTTAGCTCTATTTAATAAGAAGAAAAAGGATGAGAGAAAAAAAATGGCGGGGAAAGAAATAGCTTTAAAGCAACGTAAATTAAACATTTAACAGTTATGGGAATACAGGGTATTGATGAGAAAAGAGCTCAAGCCAAACCAACCAAAAAAAAAAAAGAAATTAATACAAAATCCCTCTTAGATCATACAGAGAAACCCGAATAATAATAAAAAGTGTAAAAGGGGGGGAAAAAAAAAGGCGTAAAAGATTTGATAAAAAAACACGTTATATTTTCCTTCTTCGTTTCGTTGATGAGGAATTTTCATCTTGGGTGTCTCTCCTCTTTAGTTCATGCTCAATTGTACGCAATTCTTCTTCATCCATTCGTATCCTTAGCGTAACAGATTTTTTGTTAGAGATAGGTGGAGCATCATTTATAAAATCTTCCAAACAGTAGATTTTTTCCACTTTGTCATTATCATAATCGGGTCCCGGATCCAGAGCAAGAACCACAACTTGGGACAAAAAAGACATACTTTTACATCTTGTACAGCAAATAGCCGAATCATCCTGTTCTGTTGAAACCTTGACGACTTTAATTTCTTTGCTCATATCAATCACATGCTTTCGCAGCTCGAGTTCTTTATCAACGACATCCTGCACGTATCCCAACAGATACTCTTTTAACTTTACAGTCCAGCGCTTTGTCTGATCGGAAAGAGCCGTTTTCACAATTAGTTCATCAAATGCGAAAACTGGGGCTCTATGAACTGTTTTGTAATGTTCTATTGATTCCTGACAGTATGGTAACCATTTGATAGGAGCAAAATTCACAGCCTCGTTCATGTTAAAGCCATGGTTAAATCCCGCATGATAAACTTGCGGGAAAGTAATCACAAAGTCGCCTGGGCGTTGATCAACGGCGTAGCAGGGAATTCCATTCTTAATCAAATGTTTTGGATGGTGTAGTGTGGTCAAATGGCATAGTAAATCAGGCTGGTTCTCAAACAGTTCAGGGACAAGTTTTTGCATCAATTCTTCAAACCTATCACAGTAATTTGCCGGAATTCCGTACCAAGTCTTTGTTTCACCAAAGTGTTGGTAGTTTGCACTATAGGTGTAATGATCCTCGTTGTGCCAGCAAAAAGCTGAGAAAAGCATGCCGATATAGGTCCAAGGAAGAGTCATACCGGATATATCAGCATCAAAGATTTTCAATAGCGAGCCTGGTAGTAATGGAAGCACATTTAGATTCCATGGGTCTTGAGAATAATTGTGACCGTTGTTAGAGTCTGTAATAGGGAAACCCGAGACCTGTTGTTCCGGAGTGTTTTGTAGATCTGCGCCGTATTCAACTTCGACATTTTCCGAGGTGTCATTAACAAGTCTCCAAAACTCTTGTTCAATAGTACATTCTTGGGTATACATATCTTTAACAGATTGGGTTTCGTAGTTTGGCACCTTGAGTCCCAATTTCTGGAAATATTTGTCTCTAAAATCATCACATTTCGTTTGGAAAGATTCTAAAGAGTAGTGATTTTTACCTGATTCAAAACCAAAAGTGTCATTTTCAACAAGACAGTGATCACAATACCAGTTCCCAGTGGGGACGCTTTCCAGTTTCGGTAGTAGGCAATACCGATGATATTCATCTTCGCACCCATCGCATATCAACATGTTTTCGTAATCTGTGTCTTGTTTACAGGCCATACATCCATCTTCCACTTCAGCTTCATCCGAGGAAGAGGAAGAGCAAGCGGATACTGGAGACGTTGTGGAGTAGTAGTCATTATTTGCGAGTTTTTTCTTTAGAGCGACAAATTCCGTATAAGGAGCTATCAGATCTTTATAGAGCTGTTTCAACTTGTGAGTGGAGGAATCCGGAATTTTCAACACTGAAGCTACTTTTGCCCATTGTTTCGAGCTTGTTGGTCCCACCATGTCAATAGATTCAACAAGCCGTTTCAGTTGATAAAGACTTAGTCTTTCACCATCCAAAGAGCAATTTCTCAACGTTTTAGAATCATAGCCATGGCTTTTCTTAGTTCTTGTGTAGTAGCAGCTATTATGGAAACGTTCCAGTTTATCCAGAAATAGGGATTCCGCACGGGATAAAGCACCCATACTATTGATTCGTTGTCGTCTTGTTTGGAATTTAAATCTGTTTAGAACAACTGGAGGATTCCAACCTTGTGGAGGCACAATTTTGACGATTCCGTATTGGGCGCCTATATCTGTAAGAGAGTTGATATACTTTATCGGATCCTCAAACTCCCGTTCGGAGGGATATAGTGTGGGCGCCTCGGGGATTCCGAACGGCCGGCTTTTCCTCGTTGTATGTCTCGACTTGTTGGGTTTCTTTGTTTTAAGTTTTTTCTTGTCGTTGAGAAGATTTGAGATTGGTCTTGTGTTTTTGTTCATGTTCATGTTCATATTCATATTTATGGGTCCGTTGATTGTTGCTGTGGACGTTGTCTCCCGGTTGCGCCAACTGTCCGCAGTCGCAGTCCACGACGACCCAGATAGAATCGAAGAACCAGGGCCCTTGGAGTCGAGATTGTTGGGATCGGGATCGGGATCAGAACCAGAAGCCTTGGGCTCTGCTTCGGTCTCAGGTTCTGGAGACGTCATCGGACTATCTTCCAAATCAAACCTCATTGTCATTGTGGAGTGGACAGAATCCAGACTGGTATCCTCGCCTCCTCCTCCCTTTGCACGATGAGGTGGTGGAGATCCTTCAGCGGTCAGTGTCATACTGCTAAGACCAGTAGTAGTATTTTATTTGTGTTTGCTTGAATTTGTTTGACTTTTTCACCAATTTCCAAACTCTCCAAAACAGTCAGTCAGTCTCCCCACCAAAAATAAAAATACAAACTAGACCAAAATACAAAATGCAGAAAAAAGAAGGACATGTCAACTTCTTTTTTTTTTTTCTTTTTCTCGCTTGTCTCTCAGCCAATTGGCAGGGACAACGGAGGGTGCACGGGTGTACATGCAGGGTTACCATATCGTGCAGTGGGCATTCCCCGGTTGGGCCACGTGCAGATCCATTAGACTTCCCGAAATGGACAAGTCTTTAAAAGCAGGAACGAAACTGAAAAAGTGGGAGAGAATCAAGAGGATCAAGTTGGCGATTTTGGATCTGGGGGACCAAAAAAGACGGGAATAGGAAAAGTGTACAAATAATCAAGAAAATTCAAGAGAATTTCAAAAAAAATTCGATTATAACTATTATCTATATCCCCATCCATCGTATGTATAGTAGTATCCAACAAGTTGAATAAAAAAAATTTGGGATTTAAATCAAACATGCAACCAGAGCAATTACGCCTGCGATTAGACCAGTGTTAGTTCCTGGATAACCAGAGTTCAAATTCAAGTTGAGTCTGTGTGCAAGCGCCTTTGACACCGTGGTACTGGTTGCATCGCCTGTTGAGCTTGCACTACCACTTGTGACCTCCGTAACACTACTACTCTCTGTTTCTTTCCCCCTTTCGGATTTTGAAGATTTGGTTTCTGTTGATGAATTGAAACCGTTTTTCATGCTAGCATCACTTGTTGTATTATTTTTAAGTGCAGCGATATGAACGGTTTTCGCAATTGTACAAGGACAATCTGTAAATGTCAGATTTGTTTTACTCTTGACAGTTATAGTTTTGTTATTTATAACTAGAGTTGTTGAACTTGGACAAAATGTTGTGAATGCAGAAGTTACAACGGTATTCACAGTGGTATAGTTGCTGCCATCATGTGTATTTGTGCTAGTACTACTTTTAGAGGTTGAATTTTTCGCGATTAAATACGTGTCTGTACTTGCGCCTGGGGGTAAGATTATGGGGATTTGTGAAGATGATATGGTGATGTTTATTCGAGAGGCGGATATGAGAGACACGGTGGATATGAGAAACAGAGTAGACAAGCGCATTTTGTTGTGAAATTATGTTATGGAGCTGGCGGTTTCAGATTAAAAACTTTAAGAATGATGCGCGTGTTTTATCACAGTTCAGTTGTAAATGTGGTAGTGTAAAAGAAATGAAGGTAGAGAAAAGAGAACAAAGCGAATGATAAAAAAGATCGAACACGATAACGAGATATATATATATATTTGCAGGTGGGGGAGAGAAGTGAAGATGGGTAAAAAAAAAAGAAAGTTGAGGGAAAGGGGTAGGAAAAAAAGGCTGTGGACATAATAATTTCAGCCGCAAAGCAAATAATGCAATAACCTTCACATCACATCCATTTTTTTGCAACTGTGGCGAATCGACACCCAAATAATCGGAAAAATATGAATACATTCTAAACGTCAATCATCAACTATCTAGTATCAACAAAAAATTGAAAAAAAAAAAAAAAAAACTGAACATTCTAAAAACTATGTATATTTGTAAAAACGATACCATAAAAATCAATTTCAAAACTGGTAAAAACTAAAAAGAACAAAACAAGTGTCTATCCAACTCCCCCCGAAAAAAAACACAACCAAAATACTCTTTATATTTCTCTTATTGTTGGGTAAAAGTCAATCCAGGAATATCATCTTCCAATTCTCCTTCAAAATCGCTCATGTTGTTGTTGTTGTTGTTGTTGTTGTTGTTGTTGTTGTTGTTGTTGTTGTTGTTGTTGTTACTATTATTATTAATATTACTATTTTCATTTTGCATTTCATTCCCATTCATCATATCGTTACGCTTTATTTCATTCTCGGTTGTTGTATCTTCGGCATCACAATATTCGCCATCACCACCACCAGTACTACTGGAATCATCTCCAGCAGCATGTGCAGAGGCGACAGAAGGCTCTGTAGGTGTTGGCTTTTGTGCATGTACCAAAATCATATAAGAAGCGCTTTTGTTTTCTCTATAAATCAAATTATCCAATTGCCTGTAAACAACACCTTGTCTCTGATCTTGGGTCCAATCACATAGACCAAGTAACATTAGATGTGAAAAATACATACTCAGTAAATTTGTAACGTTTCCAACGGGTCCACCCCAACCTCGAGGTAAAGCAATCTGGGTCATGTTTATGTTTGTGAAACCTGCAAGTTCCAATTTCGAGGCAATCGAGGATGGTGTCAATCTTGCAAGTCCCTTTTGTACAACCTGATGAAGTAGATGTTCACTATAATGTTTGAACATTTCCGGTAGATTAAGCATGTTGAAATCACATACAGTTAATTCCAAGTAACCGCCAGGTTTAAGAACTCTATGGAAAGAACGTAAAGTCGGGTCCCAATCGGACTCCTTGATGGAAAACCAAAGAGATTTCGCAGATATTGCTTGGAAAAAATTGTCTTCAAAGGGCAGCGGCGAGGGATGTTTTGCAACGAAAGGGATGAAATTGGGTGGACCGTCGTAGAATGGTACAGGGCTGATTCCTATAGATCCATCGACCTGGGTCGTAGTAGTAGTAGTGGCCCTGGTTGAGCCTTCACATTCACATTCGCATTCACATTTGGTCTTGGATTTTCGTGCATCCGGCATCTCCTCAACCATCACTTTGAACCCGTAGACAAGGGCATTGGGATAATCCATGGCGGTTTGCCACGCCCATTCATCTCTCAACAGTCCCTGGTAATCGAGAATCGGCGCGAGTTTCGCGCTTTCATTATCATTATCATTTGGGTCCATAGACATGTGATAAGACTTGGGCTTTTCGAAATGACTGATGCGGGAGGATAGTAAAGAGGAGGATGAGGCCGATGCGAGATTACGACTGAAACTGGATTGATGGTTTTTCAACTGGGCTTTTAGGTCTGGGGTGAACAACATTTCGCCGTTTAACAGATACCGGTAGACCATGATGATCCAGAGCTCGATGATGTCGCTTTCCGGGGTCGAGGTCGGGGCGAGATTGCCCAGCGAGGGAAAATGGGTCTTGGAGTACTGATACCAAGCCTCTGTACGAGTGGAGCCATAGAGTAGAGCGTCCGAGTTGCGCGAGTTCGCCGCGAAGCGATAGAACGTCTCCCAGTCCGCGCCCGTGCGTCGTGGCTCGCCTGCTGGGTGCGGTTTGCGCGTGGGGCCGGTGCTCTGAGTCTGAGTCTGAGTCTGAGTCTGAATTTGAGATGGTGTCGGTGTCGATGAGGATGTGGACGCGGCAGTTGAGGCTGGCTTCGCGGGCAGCGAGTGGATCGAGGTGGACGCGGTGCCCGACGAGCTGAGCGACGCGATGGAGCCGGGTCCCCAGGTCTGGTGGTTTTGGTTTTGGTTTTGGTTTTGGTTTGGGTTCTGGCTCTGGCTTTGGCTCTGGCTTTG
Organism: Alloascoidea africana; assembly: GCA_030581615.1. Classification (NCBI taxonomy): domain Eukaryota; kingdom Fungi; phylum Ascomycota; class Alloascoideomycetes; order Alloascoideales; family Alloascoideaceae; genus Alloascoidea; species Alloascoidea africana. Next base: position 220,565 of record JAKTTT010000004.1, read on the forward strand.
GCTCTGGCTTTGGCTTCTCGGCGGCGATAGCGGGCCCGAGCTGGAGGCCGTGAGAGTCCGAGACAGTTCGTTCGAGGGGACCAAGGAGCCTCGATGGAGCACTGTGTGGAACTTGGTTTCGGGTTGAGGCCCCGGCTGAGGCCCCGGCTCTGCGGCATTTGGGGAGACAATAGAGTTGGCAGACGAGGAAGGAGTTGATCCGGGCCCGGGGCCATTTGTTCTTAGTTTGGCCGTCGCATTGGAGGTGGTGCGGAAGACGGAACGGCTCTTTCGCGGCTGGGCTGGGTCTGTGGCAGACATGGTGTCCGTGGACGAGGACGAGGACGAGGACGTGGAGGACGACGAGGGCGATCGGGACGGCGACAGCGATAGCGAAGGTGAGGCCGTATTGGCACTGGCACTGGCACTGGCAGCGGTCTCCATGGACAAGGCGCCCGAGCGGGACGGGTTCCGGCCATGGCCATGAACATGGCCATGAACATGAGCATGGACATGGGGATGGAGCACAGAATTGTGGTTGTCACCTCCCACGAGAGGCCTTGAACCGGGCCTAGGGATCTGGCGAAGGTCTGGACGATGTCGCTGAGAGGCCGCCAGCACGACCGGGTGCGTGTGGATCGCAAAGTGGCTTGTGTCCAGGGCCAGGAACTTGCGGAACAACTTCGAGGACGAGCCCGAGCCCGAGCCCGAGCCCGCGGAGGCCGAACCCATGGAGGCCGAGTGGTCGACTCTCGTGGGCACGCGAATGGGACCGATTATGCTGGTTGGGCTGGATGGCCGCGGCAGGGCCCGGGAACTCGTGCTCATGCTGGAGCTCACGCTCTCGGTGGGCGAGGGGGGCCTATGGAGCTCGTGTTGGAGGTGATGCTGCTGAAGCTCATGCGTGGGTGGTCGCAGGTGGTCCGCCAGCACGGGGAGAGGGATCTGGGGCGGCGGGCCGGGTGCGAGAGAGCCCATGGGTCTATATGTCTATATGTTGGAGTCAGTCTGAGTCGGGATGTTGGATGTTGGAGGAGAAGAGTTGCATCGTGTAGGACACCCAGACACCCCTCGTCCATCCGAGAAGCGAATCGCTTCAGCTTTGACGGACCACCAATGCTCAGCTCAGGAGTCCTTTCGCAGCAGCCCCAGCAGCAGCCCCAGGCCCCGGTCCAGCCCCAGCTGCTCCATTACCAGCCCCAGCTGCTCCAGGCACAAGCGCAAGCGCAAGCTCAAGCGCAGGCTCAGGCTCAGGCTCAAGCTCAAGCTCAGGCTCAGGCTCAAGCGCAAGCACAAGCGCAAGCACAAGCACAAGTCCAGCCCCAGTATCAAGACCAATACTACAATGCGAGCGGTTTGAATTTGAATTTGAATTTGAATCCGAATATGAATCTGAATCTGAATCCGAATCTGAATCCGAATCCCGCGGTTTCCAACATGACTACACTGAACACGCAAGCTGTGACTTCATCTGCTCCACGAGTGATCCAGTTCAAAGACGTGTGGAGTGCAAACCTGGACCAGGAGTTCAGTCTTATTCGGGAGCTCATCACAAAGTACCCGGTGATTTCCATTGTAAGTATTGTTACCCAAGAGTGTTATTTTTTTCTGGCACTAACACATACGGTGTAGAGCACGGAGTTCCCGGGCATCATTGCACGGCCCATTGGCACGTTCAAATCGACAGCGGACTACCATTACCAAACGATGCGAACGAATGCGGATGTGTTGAATCTGATCCAACTGGGGCTTTCGCTGACGGATGCGAATGGCAACAGGCCCGCGGGGATTCAGAGCGCGTGGCAGTTCAACTTTCGGTTTGATCTGGAGACGGACATGTACTCTGCTTCGTCGATTGAGGATCTGATCAAGGCTGGAATCGACGTGGCGAAACACAAGACCATGGGGATATCGCATTTCAAATTTGCCGAGCTGCTGTTTGATAGCGGGCTGATTCTAAATGACGAGGTGTGCTGGTGTTCGTTCCACACGGGCTACGACTGTGGGTTTCTCGCCTCGATCTTGCTCAACAGACCTCTGCCGCCACAGGACGATGAGTTCCAGTGGTGGACCTCCAAGTTTTTCCCGAATCTGTACGACATCAAGCTCATTTCGCGGTTGCAAAAGCCGTTGCTGAAGGGCCAGCTCGAGGACCTCGTGGAGGACCTCCAGGTTTTGCGAATGCAGAGTCCGTCCGTGGTCCACCAGCTGTTGAATACATCTTCCGGTGGCAATGCCAATGCCAGTGGAAGCGGCAATGCAAGTAACAGCGGCGGATCGTACGCCCAGGCCTGTCTCACTGGTATGTGCTGGATCGAGCTGAAGAAGAACGCGTCGCTGAAAGAGCTCGCGGAGTGGAATGGGTCGCTGTTTGGCATCTCGTCTCCGAAAGAGGCGACTACAAGTGCTACTGCCACTGCCACTGCGACTGCCACTACGACTGCGGAAGAAAAGAATCCTAATGAACGACAGCCACAAGCCGGTGCCGGTGCCCCTGAAGGTCCTGGGTCTCCTCTAAATCTGTCTCTGAACCCCTCGGGCTACACGAGGTGAGGTGGTGACCACCCCCACGTGACGACTATAGATTGTCATGCTACGTAAGTCTAGTATACGCCAATACAATAGCTTCCTCTCTGTTTCCTCACAGGATCTCCCTCCCCGAGGCCTTGCCGAAGCTGAGATACAGGTGCTCGCGGTGCCGGTTCCGCGGCGCCAGAAAGTAGCGCAGCAGAAACACGAAGCCCAGCCCGGCGGCCACCGTCGCCAGCGCCAGATACGCCAGCCCCAGCGCCAGATTGCGCCCGCCCACGACGGTGCGCCGGGTAAGCACCAGCGACTTGCGGCCGCCCCACTCGCGCACGGGGAAGTGCAGCCCGACGCGGATCTCGTAGCGCCCGGCCCGCAGCGGTCCGTTCTGGCCGGGATCGCTGCGGCGGGCGAGTTTGTCGAAGCGCGGCAGCCCGGCCGTGTGCATCCACACGGCGAGCTCCTCCCACTGCGACAGATCCGGCAGGTTCTGCTCCGTGTACCCGTCCGGGAACCGGTGCGCCCAGTTCGGCGGCGGCGCGACGTCCGCGGCCGCGTATTCCGTCCGCCGGAACCGGTCTCGGTTCGGAGCGTTCCCGCCGCGCGACACTCCGCGCGTGCCCATCGCGTACTCGTCGCCCGAGTCCACGTTGACCGGCGACGAGAAGGTGTCGTTGAACAGCGAGTTCGGCACAAGCCCGCACGGGTAGTAGATCTTGCCCTCCGGAGTCGTCTTCAGCGGACTGCAATCGTCGCTGAGCTCGTCCGCCGGAACGGCCTCGCCCTTGATCTGCCGCCAGTCGTAGCTCATCACGTACTTGCGGTGGTTCTGGTAGAACTGGCTCAGCCGGTAGTACAAATACACGGGCGGTTTCATGTCTTCAGGCACCAAAAACTGAACTCGGCAGCTCGCCTGGCTCCCGTTCAACTCGAGCCGCCATCGCGGGAACTCGTCCTCGTCCTCAAACTCTTTGCCGCTATCATCGCGGAAATGCGAAGACACGTACTTGCTCGGAATCTCCGTAAACTGCTGTGTCGAGGCCTCGTTCGCACAGTTCGTGTAGTCCACCATCAACTGCTCCGGCTTGAGCCCAGCGTACAACAGCAACGACCCCAATGGCACGAAAAGAACAACAAGCACGAAAAAAAGCGGTAGAACGCTTTTTGTTGAAATCACAGGTTGCCATGACTTGAGCCTCTGCTGGTAAAAGGCACTGTCTATTCACAAAACCATACCTGTTAACTGTTTACTGACTATTGGACTCTTCTCTTACACACACTTTGGATACTCACTCTTGGGCCTCCGCGACTTGGTCCGCTCGGGCTCATCGTCCTCGTCGCCTCCTGCACCAACTGCCCCCGCCGCACCACCTGCTCCCTCCTGCTTTGACCGTCTGGCGTCTCTGCGACGCCTCGGCGTGAGTCTTCTAAGTGCATCCATATCTGAGTTTGGATGCTGCTGGGTTTTGGATTTTGATGTTGGAGAGACGAGGCGAGGCAGAGCCAGCGGACAGAGGCAGAGACAACAGGGGCAAAAAACACTACACCTTCGTCCCACATGTTCATTCACCATTCACTATAACATCACTGCTGATAGGAGCCACCACCGCCCGTGTTTCAATCCAGCCCCCGATGGAGTCGCTCGAGGTCCATTCCAAATCCTTTCTGCTAAAGTGGCTGGACGTCCCGGACGGCGGCGTCATCCACTGGCAAATCAAACCCGTGAAACGGTCCATCAACTTTGGCATCTACAGGCACTCTGCAGACACCACCACCACCACAAGCAACTCCACAAGCGCAAGCTCAAGCAGCTCGCTGGCAGACCGTCTGGAAAACGCAGGCCTTTCGCGCGTCTCCTGGCACGGCAAATGTCTGCCCAACGAACTCGTCCGTGGTTGTTATCGCGTCCCCAGCGGCCACGGCCAGGGAGGCACCTTTGCCATTGTCTTTGACAACACTTTTTCTCGAAACACAATGAAAACAGTACTGTTTAGCCATCATCTTCAACAGACAAAGTTGCAAAATGGATTGCCCAATAGCTCTAGCACTAGCACTGCCACTGGCACTGACACAGCTCATTCGGATATGCCTCTGGTCCGCTCAAAAGGAGGCAAACTCATCTCGGGAACTCTGCTGAAAAAACGTCGTAAGAAACATCAGGGCTTCATCCGGCGTTATTTTTCCCTCAACTATAAACACTCCGTGTTAAACTACTACATGGATGAAAAATCCCCTTTACTGCGTGGTAGCATGCCCATCAAACTTGCCGTCATCTCCGCAATTCGTGACTCGAAGCAGATCATCATCGATTCGGGCATGGAAATCTGGAACCTCAAGGCCCTGAATGATAACGACTGGTCCACTTGGGTCAAGGCTCTTGAGCTCGCTCGTCTGGGCGCATCCAGCTTCCCTGATCACGTCCCACGTTCCCTAGAATCATCATCATCTTCCCCCAACACCCTGACCATGTCTCCCCGTGCCCATGCCCGTGCCCGTGCCCATACAACCCCTTTCAATCCTACTCCTTTGAGCCAAACTCACCTCCAACAGCACCAACAGCACCAGCAGGTACCGGACCCCATGATTACAAAACTCGAATCATTGCAAAAACTGGCCCAGGACGCTAAAAATACTGCCCTTGGTATATCCTCGGACTTGACTGTCTCCCAAATGCAATCCACTCACCCAAACAGTCCTCCTCCTCCTCTCAACGCATCAAGATCCCAAAATCAAAATCATATCCAAATGTTGAATCGCTCAGCTACATCTCTCAGCAAACATTCTGATTTGGGAGACTACTTGAACCCAACACCAACTGGAAATGGAAATGCATCCTCTTCCTCCTCATCCAATAACATTAACAATTCAGAAAAATTGGATGCAAAACATCGAAGAAATTCTTTTTGGAAACGAAGATCGAGAAGAAATACAGTCAATTCATTAAGTTTCACAGGTTTACCCAACTTTCTGGATCAAACAAATGCAAATCCTCCTGTTGGTGCTCCTGCTCCTGCAGGTGCTCCTGCTCCTCCTCCCTTACCATCACAAGGAGGCAACGATATAACGAGTCTTTCACAATTGGAACTGAATTTTGGAACAACTCCTCGTCCCAGCACACCACCACCACCACAATCTAAATCCACAACAACATGGAAAAACGGAACGGTTGAAAATGCTTTGGATACGTTGAAATCACTATGTTTGTTGATTCAAGATATAGGCATAACCGTTGATGATTTAATTGAAGAACACAAGAAAACTTTGCAATTTCCAACAACAACAACAACAACAACATCAACAAATACTACTACGGCTACTGCTACGACTCTTGCAAGAACAATTTCTAGAAAAAGTTTTACAAATTCGATTTTTTCAACAAATGATGATTTAAATTTGTTTGTGGATGCAGTAGAGACTTTAAGTGATGGCGAAGAGGCAAACCTTAATGATGGGCTCATTTTGTTGAAAAGTCAAGGTCCTGGTTCCGATGTTTTTGTAGATGAAGATGAAGATGATGATGAATCCGATGATGATGACGAGGATGATGAGAATGATTTGTTTGAAGATTTGAGCTCGAAACGGAAGAGTACAAGTGTTACTCCTCCTGCAACACCATCGAGAGCTTCAGGAACCGCTGGAACTGGCACTGGTGCTGGCACTGGCGTCGACGGTTCTTCCTCTCCTTCTTCATCTATTGTGAAAACGAGAGACCTGTATCCATTACCCCTCGCGAAAAACTTTTCTCCTCGAAGAAGAGACATTCCACCATCTTCCACAACACCACCAAGTCTAATTGCATTTTTCCGCAAAAACGTGGGCAAAGATCTGTCATCAATAGCCATGCCCGTCACTGCAAACGAACCACTTACACTTTTACAACGATTCACGGAATGTCTCGAATATTCATTTTTGATCGATCGTGCTATTGAAAGTAGAATCGATAATGGAGAACGAATTTTACGAATTGCTGCTTTTGCAATTGCGGGAATATCGAATCTTCGTGTCAAGGAAAAAGCCTCCCGAAAACCTTTTAATCCATTACTTGGAGAAACTTTCGAACTTGTAAGTCCCGAATTGGGATTTCGATTAATTGGTGAAAAAATCGTACATCGTCCAGTTACATTGGCATATCATGTTGAAAGTGCAAATTGGTCATATACAACAACCGTTGTTACAGGACAAAAATTCTGGGGGAAAAGTGTAGAGGTTATAACAAAGGGTGAGGCAATATTGAAAATCCATAAGGGTAAAGATGATGAAGAGATTTATAAATGGGATCATCCTTCCATTTTTTTAAGAAATGTAATTGCAGGTGAAAAATACATTGAACCTGTAAATACAGTCACAATTACAAAAACAAATGGTTCTCATCATCATCCCTCTTCCACAAAGCAACAGATTGCAATTATCGAATTTATCAAAAATGGTGGGTTTTTCAGTGGTCGAAGTGAAGGTGTATCCATAAAGGCAAAGGATTCAAAGGGCAATTTATTACCAACATCTGCTCGTGGGAATTGGACCTCAAATTTGATTCTCAGTGGTGGATCCGATGATTCCTCACAACGCGAGGTTTGGACTACAGGATCATTGGTACCAAATCATCAACAAAAATTCGGTTTTACAACTTTTGCAGCAGGACTTAACGATCTAACCTGTTTGGAACAAGGTTTTATTGCCCCGACAGATTCTCGATTTCGTCCCGATTTGATTGCTTATGAACAAGGTGATGTGGGGACGGCAGAACGATGGAAATTGGATATGGAACAATGGCAAAGAGATCGAAGATCAATTAATGAATCCAATGGAATTGAACATAAACCGGCTTTTTTCGAAAAATTAAAGGGGAAAGATGAATCAAAATGGTCATATATTCAAGGTCCGAAAAGTTATTGGGAACGGAGGAAACGTGGCGATTGGGATGATCTTTTGACCCTTTTCAAAAAAGAATGAAAAAAAAAAAAAACAAAGATAAAGAGAGAGATGGTTTTGTTTAGTTATGTTTGGGTTTTTTTTTGAACCTGTATTTTCTTTTATTAATTTGTATTTTCTTGGGTTAAAAGAGTCCAAAACGAGAATCCAAATCTGGAGAATGGTGGATTTTTCTTTCTTGGGTTATCATCACGTGTGGCGTTACACCTTTCCTCCCCCAAAAGTGTGATTTTTAGTACCAATGTAAGGGGTGATGAGGCCTAGGTGAAGATGGCTTTAAGGAGTTGCCGTTACCAGATAACGAATACAACAAAATAAATATAGCGAGAGGAGTTAGTTGGCAATACTAACTAATCCCACGTTTGGTAACTACCCAGAAAGAAACAACGGTCACTGCATTATTTGTCCTCAACCTCCCATAATTTAGAGAGTGTCCCTCTGTGTTTCTGGGTTTCTGGGTTTGGCTAGTTTAAATGACCAAGTGATTTCAAGTAGATTTTTCCAAACTCTTTAGATGCTGACTGACTGACTGTTAGGATACGGCAGAATCTTCTTGCATCAAGGCATCCCGGTTTCAACCGAGCGAATTCCTTTATATAAAAAGCCTAGTCATTCCTATTTAAACAAATAGAGAACTCAACAAGAAAGTGTGTGAATCGTGAACGTGTGCTCTTGAACTCATCTCTTCGCATCGCAAAACTGAAACCCATTTTGGATGTTCAGGCAGCAGTAGATTAGGGTCATTTTTATGGCCATGTCAAGTGATGAACTAAAAGTGGCCATTAACAGAAGCTGTTTTTTTGCACAGGATCTGGCTCCAGTCGAATTAAAACATGTCTTTCCAGTCAAAACTGGGAAGCGAAGAATAACGCCTTTATTGGGGTTGAAACTACCAGTTTGTATTTTTTTTAGCGTTTCATCAGCATCGCCTTTAACTCATTTTCAAGTCTTGTGCGGTTTTGTATGTGTTTTGTGGTCTTTGAAAAGTTTACAAAGAATATATGATGTTCATCCCGCAAATTCTCTATTTATTCCATCATAGATTCCTCCTCTCTTTACTAGTGAACGAAGTTTTCGATTCCTCCAATTTGAACGGAAAAAAACATGTTTTTCTAGCGCAGAATCATTTGGCTTATTATACTTTTGCTCAAAGACTTCAGCTTTTCCCTTATCATGATGAAATTGCTCATAATGTGTGTCAATTATAGTTGATAAGTTAGATTCAGGTACCCCATGCCTTTTTTTAGAGGATTTAAACTGTATGAATGATTTCTAACGAACAGATCTGTTGAACTAGATCATTGTTATAGACCACTATATACTTACAGTTTATGAATCACGCTTTATCCTTGAAAAACTGGCCTTCTGTATGGTCTTTACCAGGTGTCTTCTGTTCTATTCGGCTCTACAGGTTCTAGCAACAGACGGTAGCCAATAGCTGCATCATTTTTTGTAGGCGAAACTGCTAACTATGTATATTTAATGTAAGAAAAAGAAGTAGGAGATGTCGTATTCCCATAAGCGAATGATCTTAATAACACCACAATAATGACAAATGAATACCTCAAATAAACGGATTTAAAAATGTTTCAATGGCCATCTCATTTGCTAGGTTTAAACCCAATCGAAGATTCTTTTCTATTCCGAATGGCTACTAAACCTTGTGGGTATGCAGGACCACCCTCTTGAATCATCAAACTGCAAACAAGAATTGGCAATGTTTCAGCCGCTAATTCTATGATTGTTTAGGAAATTTGGAGTTATATTGGTTGCTCAAGAGCTTAATAGTACTAGTATGTGTTTTGTTCCGCAGCAGAATGATCAAATTCAAACTTGCACAGGTCACCATTTAACACCAAAATTTCCAATTTTTATAACACTATACTATCTCATCAAAAGCAAATTTCTGACCATAGAAACAGAGTGGTGGTGGTGGTTCAAAAAAACAATGAATTCGAGCATTCTGCAGGCACTGTATAGCATGACCTTTTGTGTATTTTAACACTTTGCCAAACATGTGAAAAGTGTCGCCAAAAGGAGAGGAATAACTCGAAGCGTTGGCTTGTCTATGGGTCGGCCAGAGGATGATAAGTAGACCAGGTAGAAGCTTTCAACAAGACACCTACCTAGACTTAACCAAGTTGGACAAATAGTAGCAGCACGTCTTACAGACCGTTCGACAATGTTATCTGTTCAAGTTCCCAAAATACAATTGACAAGGATCTATGATCTGCCTGATGAAATACTGACACAGATCTTAGGTTATCTGGATCTGGAATCGTTCCACCAAGCGGGTTGCGTTTGCAGAAGGTGGAAGCGAATTGTTCACAACGATGATATTTGGGAAGAGATTTTTGTTCACGAGTTTGGAACCAAATCTTTTTCGAGCGTCTCGAAAAGTAAAAGCTGGCGAGAGGAATACCGCTACCGAAAGTTTTGTCTTCGAAAATGGGGCAAAGGTGACCTCATTTCTCACACGCTTGTCGATATTCCTGCCTATCTTGACAACTTCGAAGCTGACTTTAAAAACAATCGTTTACTTCAATTTTCAGGAATTACTGGTAAACTTGATATTTTTGACCTACATAAAAAAAAGATTTCTGCAAGCATACAATTTGAACCTTGCTGTATTGGCCTTTCTGTCTCTTCATCTGATGCCTTTGCACTTGTACTTCAAGATGGCTCAATTAAGGCAGTTTTATTCTCTCAAGACAATGCCACAGTTTATCATGTTTATACGCTTCCACTACCTCCAGAGAGCATGATCGAGGTTATATGTCTCAACAAGCAAGATATCCACAACAACAACACTTCGCTTTATACTGGAGACAGGAGTGGTAGGATACAAGCTTGGGATCTCAAACTCAACAAAAAGCTTGCGGAGTGGCAAGTTAGTCCAGAGTGTCATGAAATCACTCATATTTTTGCAGACTTTAAGGGCTCCATTGTGGCGAGAGATGTGTCAGGAAATGTGTATTACAAAACTCCACATAGTGAAGACTTCATTTTAGCAATCTCGACATGTTGTTGGACACATTGGCCCATTCGTCCAAATAGAAATTTGATTTTCAAGGTCGACTTTGCTGCAGGCTATTGTGTAATAGGGAGGGGCAATGAGATTATTCGATATGATATGAACCAAAGCCAAGAAGAGGTTCCCAAATGGCCTTCACAGACTCTAAAGCTTGACTTCGCGCTGGGTAAGGGAAACAAGAAGCGCATTATTAGGATTTCAATTCACAACACATCGCTGCTGACATACGATAAATCACTGGTTGGTGGAGGGGCCTGTTTGGCAACTGTGTTTGTTGATACCGGTGAAATTGTCATATTTGACATCCGTCAGCCCTCAGATGACGAGTGGCTGAAGCCGACAGCCATCATCCGAAATCCTACTGATATATCAAATAGGGTTCACGAACCAAATAATATGCATTGGGAAGTATCCGCTATTGCAAACAACTCTCTGATTGTTTTGGTAGGTCTTGTTGCTGGAAAGACTGGTAAGAGCATGGTAGCGTATGATGTCCTCACTGGTACAAGAATTCTTTCGTTCGGGACTGAAAATCCCGAAGGTTGTGCTATGCCTTCTTCAAATTGGTCCGATGAGATCAGATTGGGCGACAATCCTGAGTCGTGCGCTGGAGCAGCTGTTCTGGGTGATCATACTCTACAATACTTTAGTTCTGGAAACTAAACTGAAAAAGAATTATCAGGTTTGGAGGTCGATGTTTTGACGATATTGCGTTTGTTAGAATTAATTCAATGATAGAAGTCAAAGAATGGGTCAAATAAAGTAGGTTAGAGGCAAAATATGGAAATACAGACAATTGAGGTTGGAAAGTAGTGGAGACAACGTCTGTTACCTAAAAGTCTTGACTGTCATTCGTGCTGATATTGGACATGGCTCTGCTCGCGAAAGATATCTCTTTCTGTCCTGGATCACCGATGAGCTTCTGCTCGTTGTATGCAGGGACCTAAACCTTATCTCATTGATCTTCAGCTTTAGGTTTGCGCCCACCAATATCTCTGTTGATCCAGCTGGACCCCTTTGTCCAAAAGCATTTTTACCCTCAGAATATCGCAATCGGTTAATTAAAAAAAGAGCGATTTGCGTCAAACTCCAGAAAACATCCATCCCAATTAGGTATCTCCAGCTAAACAGACTCTAACTCATGCTAGACATGTTCCCCTTGTCTAAAGTTCATTCAAACAATCGTGCCCCTAACTCAAATGTCTTCACAAAAAGAGAGCCGACTCCAAACATCCCCTTCCATCTTACTCCGCTTTATTTTATCTACTTCTGCTACAAAACCTCTGAGAAAATGTCTACTTACGAACTTACCAAACGTGATTTCTGTTCCTCCAGCCCTTCCGTGAATTAGGCAGAGGCGGCTTTGGGAAAGTCTATCTTTGCTCGCTATCAATACCAGCAGGAAACCAGACTCTAGCCCGAAAAAGCCATCTCCAAAGAAAAATTGATAGAGCGAGAAGCCACCAAATATGCCGCGCAAGAGAAACGCATCATGGAGGAACTCAGCAATGGCGCTTTCAACACCACGCTTAAAGCTGCGTATCAATCCCCCGACAAGATTTTCCTCGCCATGGATTTCTATCCAGAAGGAGACTTGTACAGTCACATCTGTTCCAACAACTATCAAGAACTGAAAGCGAAGCTAAATTCTACCTTGTGGAACAGATCGAAGCCCTGGACTTTCTGCACGTTAACGGAATAATCTTCAGAGACCTCAAGCTCGAAAAATTTTTGATAGACGCCAAGGGGCATATCTCCTTGTGTGACCTTGGGCTCTCAATCTGGCGCCAGAATGCTTTGGGGTTCAAAGTTCCTTGGGAAGGAACACCCGATTATCAAGCTCCGGAACTGTTCTGGGACTTCATCCCCATTAAAAATCCAGAGGCCCTTGACTGGTGGGCTCTCGGTGTTGTGACATATGCACTGGTGTTTTGCCGGCTACCGTTCGAGGCAGATGGGATATACCAGCTCTACGCCAACATTATGATGGGTACACCAAACATTGAAGACATGCCCCGAAAGCTCTCGAAAGCATACCGCAATTTGCTTTACCGCTTACTGAATAAGGAGCCCAAACAAAGGTTGGGAACGTATGGCACCCAAAATATCCGCAGTCATCGCTTCTTTTCCAGGGTCGATTGGCACACCCAACCCTAGCTTCCTCCAGACCTAGCACAGCGGAGACAATGAATAGTGTTTCCCACAGCCGTTAATGCCATTATTCTGTTTTTAGAATCACTTCTGAGTAGAATGCATATTTGACACCACGTGAATACCCTCAGCTGGCTGTACTGTTATTCTCAGTATTCATGAACTATAAACCAACATTTTTATTTACTATTGTTCACATATCCAAGTCAAAACTCTGAAGGCAAAAATAATAAAATTGCATACACAACACCTGTTCTGTGTGGGACTAAGAGCTAAATTGTTTGCCGTTCCAAGAGCAGATTAAGCGCCGGCTTAGTTTCCAAAATCTGTAATTGTGCAACAATGAGCGAGTGAGTATGAATCTTTTAATGCCTCTCAAAACTCGCTGAAGTGATCCAGCTCTTCTTCCTCTATCTCATACAATAAATTCGAGTAATGGGGTGTTTGAATAAAGATCGCAAAAGCAAAAAAAAGAATTTGTTCAATGGTCGATGCCCATTATAGTCTGGCACCTAAGAGCAGCATGGTGGTCTTTGTGCTAATGGCCTCCCAGCCAACTATGGCAAAGGGCTGACGATCGCACACTACTTGTACCCCATTTGAGTCCAATATGTCTTTTGCGACTTTGTTCAGCAAGCACTGCATACAATCTCATGATCTACTCATTTGCTCTCATGCCTCTACTTTCATGTCAACCATTCTTGTCTTGGAATTTCATGATTCCCGCTCAAGTGGAGCTATGCCCGGAGGTCACATTATGTAAACGCACTTCAGACTCCTTATCTAGAAGCCTAAGCTCTTTTTACTATCAGAATAAAATATAACTAGATCTGTCGATCATATTTCCAAAGTCTGGATTAGTGTGATCTGTCGACCCATTAGCACATCCCTGCTTTGCTATATCTTGTCGAAATAATCCACACTGTCCAATTCACATGTTATCATCATGATTATACACAACACAGACCTCCCGTCCAGCTCTAGCCAGGAAGAAGTCAAGGAACATGGCCCAATCTCCATAACTGAGCTGTATGCCTCACTATCCAAAAGGCTATGCAAGCTTGATAAACCCAGAGAAGATGCTGAGGAGAAGAGAAAGTATCAGAGAATACTCCCAAAAGACAGTACAAAAGGCTCAGCGACTGGAACGTCTTTCAGAGCGCCTTATCTGTGAGCCGATCTATGGCCAGAAACCAGTCCAGAAAGACCATGTCGGAAGAATGACGTCCTGATACTCCTCATAGAAGGTGCGAGTGTGTAGTATCGTCCAAAACCTCGTAGGTGTACAGCCGACCAGGAAATGGGCTGCAAATACCCGTGGAGCTTGACATATTCGGCTAGGCGACTCTGGAAAACGGTCCAGTCGCTGAGTCTTTTGTACTGTCTGTCGAGTTCCGCTGCTCTTCCGTCTTGGCGCTTGGCCAGCCTATTGAGTCGTACAATGGTGGCCAGGTCCTAGGTTGGGTTAGGGCCTGTGCTATCGCCAGAAAATGGTTCTTGCTTGTCTTCCGACATGAAAAGATTGATAAGAGAAGAAGAAGGGGAATAAAAGTATAGCAGAGCGTTATAGTATTAAGGGACCCGAGGTACGACCTCCATGTAAGGGTTCGGGGAGCTATACGTTCACGATTCACACACTTTCTTGTTGATTTCTCTATTTTTCTTTACTTTATAGGAACTACTAGGCTCTTTATTTAGAGGAATTCTTCGGTTGAAACCGGGATGTCGTGATGCAAGAACCCTCTGTATCCTAACATTATTCAGTGGTTTTAGAAACCCTTTATATCATTTTGATTTTAATGAGTACGAAAAAACCAATTTCTAATCTAGCTTTTACAGGAATCAGTATTTATTGCCATGTTATGGTAAAACTTTTGTTCTTCTCCTGGTCCTGAAAACCAAATGGACATTCATCAAATATCAGCATAAAAGCTACCTTTACATAAACTTCTGATAAATCAAGTCTAAGATATAATCAGATTGTTATAAAAAAATGGGCTTTGAAAATTACTTTTAATTTGAATTTCGTTCACACCAATTTCTTTTCATATTTATTTAGTGCTCTAAACATTAGATTTGTATTAAATAAGGGTTAAAGCAAGTTTTTATTATTACTCTTCCCCATTTGCAAATTCTCTCGTCAAAGATAAAAGTCAGTTCAGGTAACTATGTACTAAGGCCCAGTCTAGTCTATCTATATTCCACCTCAATCATAACAAACAAGCAACAAGACAAAGCCCATATACGTGTGCGATAACAAATCAACAAAATAAAAGGTCATAAACGATATACGTTAGATATCAAACAAAATCAAAAAATGTGTCGGCAGAGCTGAAAAACACATCGGGTGGAGTGCAAGTCCCCAGAGCCCGCTTCGCATGGCTGTTCAACAGCGTGAGTCCCAAAATATAGCTCGCGTTGACCCAGCCAAATCCTTCTTTCGCAGAACCCTGGTTGCCGTATTCTGAATCAACACGGTGCGGATCTACCTCGCGAGTCACATCGTATTTCTCAACCACAATCCCGTTGTAGTCAACAAACGCTTTCGTCATGAGATAAAGCCAGCGGTAGCAAAGACGCTCTGCATCATCTCCATACCCGTACTTGATCAACCCCGTCCAGGCCATTATCTGGTGTGGTGCCCAGCCGTAAGGATAGTCCCATTGCCGGTTGGGTCGATGGAGCCCCGTCTCACCTCTCGACTCCAATGTACACGCCGCGAGGCCACCAAACATTTCAAACTTGGGGAGCGCTTCCTCCACGAGCTTCACGGCCTGTCGGGGCAAGGCCATGCCGGACCACATGGTCCAGAAAGTGGTCGCAGACTCATAAGTCGTCTGCTCCTCGAGCTCCGTATCGTAGTCAAAAAACATGCCTTTCTTCTCGTTCCACAAATACTTGTTCATCTGCTCTCGTCGTTGCTTTGCCCGTCGCACCCAATACGCAGACCGTTCCACAGTGTGGGCCTCGTCGTCCATCTCCAGCGCATCGCCAAACCGACTCCGGATAGTGTGTGCAATATCAACCTCGTACTTGAACAGCAGCGAGTTTAGGTCCACAGTCGCAAGCCGCGCACACTTGTTTTCAAAACGGTACGTCGTATCGTGGCCGGACTCACGGAGAGCAGCATCATGCAAAAAATACTCGTCCAGAAAGGGCTCTTTAACGACGCCATCGTTGTACAACTGCTGGAATTTCTCAAATGAAACCCCGTATTTGTCTGCATAGGGTTGGAGCACCAGCTCGAAATGGCTCGGCTCCGTTTCTGGTGGAATGCCCTTGCCGTTGGGACGATACCGCGAGAGTCCAGTCTTGGGATCGAGTCTGGGTTCCGCACACCAGATTTGCTTGTACTCTTTTATCGCGGCACGGAAAGCCCGTTTCAAAAAATCGCGTGCGTTTTTCTTATCAAACTTGATCTTTTCGTATACTTTTAGAGTCATGTCTGTGAGAAACGGCGGCTGGGAACGACACAGGTAGTAAGTGCGGTTCGCGTTCAGAATCTTGCCGTAGTGCTCAATCTCAAAGATGAAATGTTCAACCATCCCCTTTGCAATATCGATCTTGTTGTCAATAAGAAGACCCAGCGACTCCATGTACGAGTCCCAACCGTACAACTCGTTGAAGCGGCCTCCGGGAACGAGAAACGGAATCGACTTGAGCGTGCTCTCTCCCGTCACTGGGTCGTGGCACTTTTCCATTGCCAATGCCAGCAAGCCCGGGCGCGTGTTGATCGACTTGACCCAGTCTGGAGTGATCTCCTTGGGGAGGAGCTCCACTTCCAAGCCCATCTCGGGCCTTTCCTTGGCGGCTCTCACAAAGTATTCGTACTGCTCTGTCTCCGAGAACGGGACATAGATGCGAGGATGACCGCCACTCTCGCAACTCCTGTCCTTGGGGTCGCGGGCAATGATGTGCACGTTCGAAGCGTCGATTCGCCTCGTCAATGCGTCCCAGAACTGGGTCGTGATGAGTCGCGAGAGTCGTTGTACTGGGTTCTCGTTGAGCCGCTGCTCGTCCAGAATCAGCGACTTGTGGCCCAATCGCTGCGCCAGAGTCAGCTCCTGGAGCAGATTCGAAAGCATGTACGTGCCCCGGACCTCGGCCTTGTTGTAGCCATTCGAGTTGAAGGTGCCCAGCTGCAGCACCTTGGGGCCGGAGTCCTCGATCGTGATCTCGTTGTTGCCATCCGTGTCTTCGACCTCCAGCAGATACTTGAGAGTCGAGTCAATGTCTGAGATCAGAAACCGTCTGCCGCCGTTGGCACTGACAAGGTCCTGAGATCCTCGTCGTTTGAGCACAGGCACGTACAAGCCTTCGTCTTCCTCTTCTTCATAGTCTTCATCTTCATAATTGTCGTCGTTCGTGTGATCGCCTCCCAGCTCCTCCCGTTTCTTTTTCTTTTTCTTTTTAGTCTTTGTCTGTGTCGACTTCACACTGCGCACTTTTGCCAGTCCATGAAGAGTAGGCGTCGTCTTGACCCTCGCGATCGAGATCGCGTTAGAGGCTGCTGTGGGGTCAGCGTCTGGGCCGTAGAATATGTCAGCGCCCAAAAAGGGATCCATGCTCTGCTCTACTCAATGTTCTGTTCTGTTCTATTCTGGGATAGTCTGTGCTGGTTTTTCGGTTCGATGGAATCCAGTGCTAGTTGGAAATTTTGCTGGGCGCCTTTTGCTGGTTGTGGATGATGATGATGGTGATGATCTGATGATGGAGAAGGGCTTTGTGTGGAGGATGCGGATGCGGATGTGAGCAGATCTGGGCTTCCGGATCGTTCAATGCCTAAAGCTGAAAAGTAGGAAAAAAGCACGGTGGCAGGAGAATAAAAAAAGAGGAGAAGAGTGAAAAGAAATCCGCGGTTCGTGTTTTTAATTTATTTAATCGCTGTGTTTTGGACTGTTTTCTCTCCTTTGCTCATTTGAAATTTCGCTTTGTCCAGCCGATGTTGTATTTTATAGATGTTGTGGATATTATATGGTTTGTGGATATTACACATGTTATGGTGTCACCCAGACAACCCAGCCAGCACCGTGTTTTTTCGCTGCCAAAAGCATTTTTTTAATTTTTGGTTCTTTGCATCTTTCACTATTTATCTCAGCCATTTTGCGTTTTAGCCTTTTAAACTTTCCAAACTCTGTTTAGGTTCTATTCTACACATAGATTGACAGAGATCGATGGCCTCCAAGAAAAACGCAAAGAAGACTGCCAAGAAGCCACAGCAGCAGGTCCAGCAGCAGGAACCTGAGGATGCCGTGATATCGACTTCTTCCAATTCAAACACAGGGGCAGCTGAAGCAGATTTGGGTGGGAAATCCGAGCCTATCGCCATTCCCAAGACCAATAACGAGGCCAAACAAGAGACAACCGACAGAGGAAAAGATGCTACAGGCTCAGCAGGCACGCCCTCGCTAGCCGCGACCGTGCTGTCCACGTTCCTCGGTGACCACCATCCCAAGGAGAAAGAAGCTGCTGATAAGGAGGTCGTGCCGGGGTCATTTATTCAGCAGGATCCGGCCCCGGCTTCTGCCTCCATCCCAGATGGACCTCGAGTTTTGGGCAAGGCACCACCAACAGGAACAGCGACTAACGGGCCTCCTTCCTCGGCCAAGGCCAAGGCCTCTGCTGTGCCAAACAGCAATGGATACGAAAAACAACATGACCAGCCTCCCTCTTTCCCGCTCAAAGAGGCCCGGCCGGCCGAGCCAGTCGTGGTGGTTCAACAGGAACAGAAAGTTCCCTCTTCGATTACCCCTGTCGATCCCACCGCTGCATCAGACCAAGCCAGTGTCCACTCCACAGGGTCCCAAAAGGAAAAAGGAGGGTTCTTGTCCATGTTCAGCGGTATAGGCAAGGAAAAGGGTAAAGAGAAGGTCAAGGAAAAGGAAAAGGAGAAAGGGAAAGGAGATGTTCACCAACATGTCGAGGAGAAAGTAGTCGTCAAGGATGGCGTTGAGACCAAAACGACCGTGGTCACAACGACAACAACAGTCTCAAACGACTCGACCTCTGCTGGTGCCTCTCCAGAGGCCACGAGAGCTGTGAAAACGACGACGACCAGGGCTGTCAAGCCGACCGAGGAGGACCAAAAGATTCGTCTCAACCTGGGACAAAAAGAGGCCCAAGTCACCTCTCGAAGCGCTGTGCCTCCTCCTGTTCAGCCTCGTCCAACACATCCAGTGGGGCCAGTTGAATCCCAATTGCAAAAGGATACTCAGTATGAACCGGTGACTGTCAAGACGACCTACTCCAAGCCTGCTCCTGTAGAACCAACCCCAGCACAAGTCGTTTCTGTGGTGGGATCTGGGGCAGGACCTTCCAAAGGACAATTCCAGTCCAGCATCTTCAGCAGGTCCCTCATTCCTTCGTCGAAATACCACGAGGAAAACTTTTTCCAGGTGTAAGTGAATTCACTGTCAATTCTTTTTTAAATCTACTAACCAGAGACCTAATTGTTCGTGTACAGCCGTGCAAGAACGTTCCACTATGATGAGACCACCAAAGAATACGTCGATCAGGGCAAGGGAAGTCTCCAACTTCTTCGAGATCTTGACATGGGCCAGATTCGTCTTGTTGCACGCAATGCAGCAGGGAAACTGACCGCAGACCATTTTGTGGATTCGGATTACTACCTAAACTCGACTGATGATGGGCGTTCTTGGATCTATCATGTTGAGTATGATGCCCTTGCTCAGGGTCCCAGAAGATACGGATTCCGATTTGGAGACGTTAAAGGTATGAATTTTGGAGAATAATGTCGTTAATTATTTGTTTTTGCTAACGCTTCAACTCTCTTAGCGGCAAATGCTTTCAAGGACAAATTCAAAGAGGCACAGAGCAATAACGACAAACCGATCATTGGACCCATCACTCGTCATTATTACTGATCTCATATGCACCAAAAAGGAGCATATTTCTTTCCCATCGGCTGATAGATATAAAAAAGTAAGAGAAAAAAAAGAAAAACATGAAATGATTGAATGAAATATAAAAGCAGATTTTTGATTCAGGATACATACACTACCTACATTTTTATGCAAAAACAAAACCAAAAAAAAAATGTTTCTTCGTATTGCTTTTCTGATAGCCGCTGCTACTACTGCATCAGGACCCGATAGTTTGTTTGTTTGTTTGTTGGTTGGTTTTTATTATTTTGTTCATGAATATGAAATTGAAAATGATATTGAAAAAATGAAGATGACAAAATTGACTTTTTTTTATAGTTGACCACTTGTAACCAGGCGTGTAGTCAAACGTAAAGATAGCACAATTTTTTGTACACTCCAACTATTGTGTCTTCTTTATCTGTTCTTCAAGTTCTGGATCGATATCCTGTGACACGCTAAAACACGATTAGAATTTTCAAACCTCTTGATACAGCTTTCTCACACTTACTCGTTCTGCAAACTCATCTTCCAATAGCTCCACTTGAGCAAGATCCAAACCATTCTCATTGCACCAAACTCGGGCCAAAGCGTGTCTATAAACTCAATCATGCAATGTGATTCGTTACATTGCCAAAGCATAAAATCACTAAGTCTTTCCATCCCCGATGTTCGTATCAGAAGGTCAAGCGGTGCACAATTTTTTGTGTACATGTACTGCTCCAAAGTCG
This sequence comes from Alloascoidea africana, assembly GCA_030581615.1. NCBI lineage: Eukaryota > Fungi > Ascomycota > Alloascoideomycetes > Alloascoideales > Alloascoideaceae > Alloascoidea > Alloascoidea africana. The sequence continues at coordinate 240,796 of JAKTTT010000004.1, forward strand.
CCTCTGTTATGTGCTCTGGTCTCAACTTTTTCTGTGCAGACAAATCCACAATTTGCTTAATCGAATGTGTAATGTCGTCTCTTGAAGTGTAAGGAAAGCAAACGTTTAAAACTGCCCTGGAAAACAAAAAAAAAAAAAAAAATGATGTTAGTATCCAACAGACTTGTGAATCACAGTTTGCATTCATACCTCTTGTTATTCTTGGTCATTTCTTCCACTTCTTGAAACTTTTCCCAAACATCCCGAGGAAGCAGCGAAGTGTCACCATAGATTCGAATGCAAACACCAAACTTTTCTACAAGCTCGCTATGAATCAAAAATGTTAGTATTATTACAATAGTCCTATCATGCTATGAGCATACCCTCGTTCACAAATCTGTGTAAACTTGCTTTTCGCAAGTTCCATTAGCCAATCCACCTCCGTTTTGGACCGGTTAAAGTTTTCTATCGAAAATGCAAAGATGGAAGCCTCTTCTACCCCAGCCTTGTAACATATCTCCAATATCTGAAACCCCCCATGTTAGAGTCTCATTTATTTGTGAAAATCAAAATCCAAACATATATACCCGTGCCATACTGTAGAAACCAGCATTATGCCCATCTTTCACTTCAATGTGCTTCCTCCTCGCAAACCGCCGATTCCCATCCATTATAAGTGCGATATGCCGTGGGACAGGCCCAGTACGATACACTTTGGAGAAGATGTCTTGGGCAAAGTTTGTCAGTGCTTTGTACCCAGGTATCTTGTAAACCCAGCCTTCTTCTCCTTCTTCACCAGTACGACTCCGACTGGCTGTACTGCTTATTCCAGACATGGAGGTTCGAGATGGAGCCAAGTAATCTGTTGGATATGTGTAGGATAAAGCCTTGTGCTTCACCTATGCCTTTTGAAACTCTAGCATCAATTCTTTAGACGCCAGCAAACTCAACGATCTCGGAGGCAGGGTAAGTGTGGACCGATGGAAGTTGAGACTTTCCATCTGCGATCACCAAACAATTGGGACTCTGCATAGCAAGCGATACCAGAAAAGAGCTTTAGACTTGGCCACAAGATCAGACTTCTCGAAAAAAGACTTTGAGAGCGGACTAAACAACAAGTTTACGAGTTAGTAACGGGAGAGAAAGTGTTGGAATATCCTTCAATAAGCTTTGTGTGCAGTGTTCACGCAAGCAAAGCTGGTGAATTTTTCGAACGAGACTATTGGCTGTTTTGAGTTCTTCCCTTTGTAGTTTTCTATCTCATTGACTGCTTGACTCGAGTGCGCTCACACACTATGATATCGTCATCTTTGACAAGGTCTGTTTTGGTAAGGAGGAGTTTGGTTCATCCAATTCGTGGTTTGATTCGGGACACAAAACATGTTGTTTCTGGTTCTGGTTCTGGTTCTGCTCTGCGATGCCTATCATCATCTTCTGCCTCTGCTTCTGCTACGTCATTCGGACGAGCACTCACAGAAGCGGAATCTCTCGTCCAACCAAATCGCCCACTGAATGATCCGTTCTCGATTGTGTCCCATGAGATGCAAACAATGGCTCGCAATATTGCAAGTCTTATAGGTTCAGGACATCCTACGCTACATAGAGTTGGCAAGTACTATTTTGAGAGCGAGGGCAAGAGAATTAGACCATTGGTCGTGCTTCTTGTGAGCAAGGCTCTTTCTGCTGTCCCGTCTAGCGAGCGAGATCGCTCAAGTCGAGACGAAAAAGACGTTGTGGATGATCCTGTGAGAACAAGTCCCGAACCGTTGCAAAATCAAAGGATCTCCCCACTGACCGTCCTTCACAGAATAAACCCCGGTGCTATTCTGAATCCTCTCAGTAGACCATCAGATGCGCTTCCTGAAGAAGACAAGCGAAACGGAATTTTACCGAAACAACGCAGACTGGCAGAGATTGTGGAGATGATTTATACCGCCTCATTACTACATGACGATATTATTGATAATCCTGCCTCTGCTTCTGCTGGCGTGGAAACCAGTGGTAGCAGTAGACTGGGAGGAAACATTGCGTTTACCAACAAGATGGCGATCTTGGCTGGGGATTTCTTGCTGGGGCGAGCATCCGTTGCGATTGCAAGGCTGCGAAACGCCGAAGTCATTGAACTTCTATCAACCACAATCGCAAACCTAGTGGAAGGAGAGTTCATGCAGTTAAAGAACACCGTAGTTAGAGGAGAACAGACGGGACCGACAATGGTTACAACGGCAATTGACACGGAGGCATCGCCCATCGTGCAACTTCCAGAAGCAGAGATCAAGGAGCAAAAAGGTCTACCGAAACCGCCAACTTTGACCCATGACGCGAGCATAACGGCCGCGTTTGATTACTACATTCACAAAACCTATCTGAAAACTGCAAGTCTACTGTCCAAGTCCTGCCGAGCCGCAGCCGTTTTATCGGGGGCTAGAGACCCTATTGTCGATGCCTGTTACGAGTACGGCCGTAACCTCGGTCTCTGTTTCCAGTTGGTTGATGACATTCTAGAGTTTGAAGCTGCTAGAGAAAGCCTACAAGGTAGAGCAGACTTGGCAGCACTTGCTCCAGTGATATTTGCCTGGCAAAAGTTCCCTGAGTTGGGCCCCATGCTAAAATCACCCGGTGGACTGGATTTAAAGAGTGCTTTGGACTATGTTCAGAAAGCAGATGGCATAGAGAAGAGTCGCAAACTGGCAGAATCCTATTTTGAAGAAGCAATTTCCAATTTACATGTTTTGCCACCTTCAGAATCTAGAGACGCTCTTGAACTTTTGACGAGAAATGTGTTAAAGAGGACGACGAGTTAGTCAAGAGATTTGTGTAGTTTACTTAAAAGTGTATATATGTGCCACGCGACTTGAGATTAAAAAAGATGGATCTTGGAGTTTCTCCACATCTTGATTCAGGTTCTGGTTTAGGCAGTATTCATAGCCTATTGGGGATCTATAACTTGATTTGATTTCCAATCTACAGTATATAGGAAACCATCCAAAAAAAATGGGTGGAATCTAATTGTTCAAACTAGGCACTTTTGTTATCTAAGTGGAAATGATGAATCAGCACTGAGCTTTACGCATATCCAAGTTTCATTTTTATTTCTGTAAAATGGCTTTCCTTTGATATAGAAACACAGAAACAATTTTAGTTCCCGAATAGGAAACTGTATCAGCCCAGCCCTCGTGGACAAAGTAAGTTTTTCCTCGCAAACGTCAAGCCCCCCGGCACCTTCCTATTCGGGCCATAGCGGTGAAGATGGAGAAACCACCGAAGCAGTTCCGTTTCGAGAGAATTACGACCAAGAGCTTATCCAAGATAAGGATAATCGTTTTTCCGGGGTGCTCTGTCTTTTTCCTCTCCATCTGCGGTCCCTGGAGTCGATGCCACGGTATAGAAAACGTCCCTTTGGCATAGGGAATGGGGAACAAAGGTCGGATCTGATCCTCACACTATGCCATACCTGATTTTTCATGTGTGCCTTTCATTTTTTTTTTCTGCATCCTCCCCTTTTCCACTACATTCCTCACACAGAATCTGATCAGACTCTATCCACAACATGTTGGACACATCAAAACCAGATTATGCTGAGGTTAGCACGTCTTCGAGCAACCTGGAGGCTGAGATCATAACGGTTGCTCCAAAGTCGGGAGACCAGAGTCCAATACCCACCCGGCAAGAGAATGCCAGCAACGGACTGAAACGGACAAAGCCCACGGCTCTACTGGTCGTACTCGTATTCATGGCGTCCATCTCCGGATTCATGTTTGGCTATGACACGGGCTATATCTCGGCTGCGCTGGTATCTGTTGGGACAGATCTGGACGGACGGCCGGTGACGAATGGCGAGAAGGAATTTATCACGTCCGCAACTTCGTTGGGAGCCCTCTGTGCCTCCCTGCTGGCAGGCACGCTGGCAGATATGGTGGGCCGGAAATGGGTGATTCTCGGAGCAAACGTGCTCTTCATTTTGGGCTCCGGGCTTCAAACAGGTGCCCACACCATCTGGCAAATGATCGGTGGCCGCTTCGTCCTTGGTTGGGGCGTTGGAACAGGCTCGCTTGTCGCGCCACTCTACATTTCAGAAATGGCCCCATCTTCTTTCCGGGGACGGCTCGTCATCATCAACTGTCTTACGATAACGGGTGGGCAGCTCGTGGCCTACGCCATTGGCGCGGGACTCGTCCATGTGGACAACGGCTGGAGGATACTTGTCGGGTTGTCCATCATCCCGCCGTGTTTCCAGATGGTCGTGTTCTACTTTCTGCCCGACACTCCGCGGTTCCTCATCTCCAAGGGGAGAATCGAAGAGGCCCAGCGTGTGCTTCGCAGAACTCACGCAGGATCCACCGAGGCCGACATCCGAGACAAGACAGAAGAGCTCGTGCAAAATGAGACTGACGAAAGACTCGCGCCAATGTGGCAGAACCTGCTACTCAAGATCAAAGAGATCCACAAAGGTGCGAACTTTCGTGCTCTGATTCTCGCGACGGGGATGCAAGGAATCCAGCAGTTTTGCGGATTCAACTCTCTCATGTACTTTTCAGCTACCATATTCGAGTCTGTGGGCTTCAACGACTCCACGGCCGTCTCAATTATTGTTGCAGGCACAAACTTTGTCTTTACGATCGTGGCCTTTTTTGTGATTGACCGCGTTGGAAGACGGCCCATGCTTCTGCTGACTCTGCCAGGCATGTGTGGAGCCATGGTGCTCAACTCAATCGCATTCCACTATCTGCCCTTTAGCTTTGACAACAATGGCGATGTGGTGAAAAGCGGTGGCTCTGGCATAGACGGTTGGGGCATCGTTGTTCTCGTCGCCATGATGCTCTACATTGCCTTTTACGCCTCAGGAATCGGCAATGTCCCATGGCAGCAGTCCGAGCTGTTCCCCATGTCTGTTCGAGGTCTTGGAGTCTCGTATGCCACAGCCACAAACTGGGCAGGCTCGCTTGTCATCTCGTCCACGTTTCTGACCATGCTTGAGAACATCACTCCAACGGGCACGTTTGCCTTTTTCGCAGGCATTGCCCTCATCAGTTTTTTCTTCATCTATTTCCTATACCCTGAGTTATCAAATCTGGAGCTTGAAGAAACACAACAGCTGCTGAGCGGTGGGTTCAACGTAAAAATGTCGGTGCAACTGGCAAAGGAGAGGAAATTGGCGCTTGAAAATGCAAACTAATGATGAACGCTCTTGTACTAGACAAATTGGAATACTAATAATAATAGTAATAGTAATAGTAATAACAAAAAAAATATGGAAAAAATGTCAGGAACTTTCTCTTTTTCTCTTGCACCATTGTTATCTCCCACCTCACGATCCCTCCTCGTTTCATGGAAAATGTTAAAAAAATATGACAAAACAAAGTAAAATCAAAACAAAACAAAACTAAACAATGAAACAATTCATGTCTTATTTGCGTACTTGTCCTTATAGATCCAGCTATTCCCAACCATGCTGATTCCCTTCTTTTCCGAGAGTCTGAACCAAGCTGCACTTCGGACCATATCTTTTTTGCGTTTATAGGATTTCGTCATCCAAATCACACCCGACTGTTGCATAGCATCACCATCTCCCATAGATCCAGCCATTTCCAAACATTTTATAGCCATGCGCTCGTTTTTGATTTTCTCCTCTTTGCTCTCCTGCTTTTGATGATGTCGAGAACTGCTAGGATTACAAAAAGACATGCCGATTTCGTAAAGAGCCGTGGACAACCGCGGATTGGGCGATTTGGAAGGAATCAAATTGTGTTTTTCGAGTTCTAACGGATCGATAGAGTTGAATTTCCCACCGCTGCTGCCATGACCCCCATTTTTCTTTTTCTGCTTCTTTTGTTGGTTATCTTCCTCTTCCAACAGGTCAATGTCAATGTCCGCGGCCCTTTCAAACCATTTGATGGCCTGTGCCTCATTCTTCTTGATGCCCCATCCGTTTCGCAGGGCCAAACCGTAGAGCAACATGGCAACCTTGTCTCCTGCCAAACTAGCCATCTGTAACTCGTACGTTGCCTCTCTGTAATTGCCCTGTTCCTGTAATTCTATCGCCCGGCTCACACGGTCGTATCCGACCACGCCCGCCATGGCCTGTTGCTGCGTCGACCCGCCATCGTAGATCGACGACGCAACTGAAGCTCGTGAAGACAGCGTGCGTCTGTCTCGTTCCTCTGGATCGGTGTTGGCTCTCTGGATAGGCCTCACTCCTTCTTCCGCGTCCTCGTCTTTAAACTCGTCCAGAGCGTTCCCCAGGCTCGCCATGTCGATGTAGCAGGACGTGTGGTTCACGTGAACCGCGTCGTTCGACACGATGGGCTTCTGGCTGGGCACGCTCTTGACGTTGTCCAGCTGGTAGATGGTCGGCTGCGTCCCCGGCTGGGCCTGGATGGGCTGTCCATGGGGGTGCTGGAGCTGCGAAGCACTGTCCGCGGACTTTGCGTGTCTGGCCAGCGGCGGAGGCTGGAGCGGAGGCTGTTGCGGCTGGTACTGGTACTGCGACGCCGGCAGCAGCCCCAGCGGGTTCGTGGCCGTCGAAGGAGACGACGAGGCCGAGGAGGTCGGCGGCCGCGGGCTCTTGGAGCGCAGGGGCGGCTGGTGGCCCGCGTAGGACGGAGTCGTGGGGCTCGCGGTGGACCCCGATGAAGCGGAAGAAACAGAACCACGCTGGCGACGGGACGGATACGAATGGTTCAAGAAGCCCTCGCCAGTTTTGGCACCCGGGTTGTTCGTACTGCTGACGTTCGTGCCAGGAGTGGTGAAGTTGCGAGTCTTTTTCAATCCGCCCATGACTTTGAACCGGTCGCTGCCTCCTCCTCCTCCTCCGCTTCCTGCTGGTCCTGCTGGTCCTGCTCCTGGTCCACTCCGGCTATTAGCCTGTCTGCTGTCATTGGCATTGATGCTACTGGCACCGTTATTGCTGGTGCTGTTCAGGTTATTGGGACGTGTTCCGTTCGACTGGACATTGGGCCCGTACAGCATATATGCGTTCTTGGGGTCATTCAAGATGGCCTCGAACCCTTCATCAAACTCTAGTCTGTTCAGCAATGGCTCATCGTTGTATGTGGAGACAGAAAAGATGGAGCTGGAGACGCTGTGATGTCGGGAAACCTCTGCTTTTTTCTTGCTGCCTTGGTACGAGAAATCAAACTCGTCGTCGTCTTCCCCATCGTCTTGTGGGAACTGCTGTGGGAACTGATTTTGTAGCTGCTGTTTACTTTGTTGGTTGTAAGCACCGCCTGGAGTTGTTGTAGAGTAGCGATCTCGGTCTCTGCCATCGTTGCTGTGTTGTGCGTTGCTGAAAGCTTGTGCCTCGGTCCCCGGGGCCCCTGAAGACGACGTCAGAATCAGAGTGTCTGTCGATCCATTCGAATCGGCGCCGGGAGAATACATGGGCAAGAGACAAGGGGCAAAGTCGAGTGTAACAGAGGGAAATGGAAAGGGCACAGGCAGGTCCAAAATAGCCACTTAGGCGGAGGGTGTCCAGATGTTTTGTGCTCAAAGTGGTGATAAAAAAAGAAAAATTGAAATTGCCCAGCAAGAAGCAAATGAACATTTTTGATTCCTAAAAACATAAAATTCTTTTAAAAACAAACAAGCAAACAAAAAAAAGGCACAATTAATTACCTAACATCCTAAATACCAAATACGTAGTAGATCCAATGAACCGGAACGCTGCCATGAAGGCAACCGTCCATAGAATCACAGTTAAAAAGATTTCTTGTCTTTTCTGGAGATCTGCTGCTCTTTTCACAAGTTCCACCACAACAACTCCAGCCTTATCCGAGGCATAATCCGAGGCTCTTTTCGCCAAATATCGATAACTGTTCATGGGTGATTCATCATATTGGGAACTTCCTGTTTGTAAAACAAGTGCGATGATGATAAAGTTTGAAAACACCCAGGTTAAAACAACTGTTGATCTTACAAGAGCATAATAATCCTGTTCACGTTCCGTTTCGCTTTTTTGTTCCACCTCGGGAACCGGATCAGAGAGCAAGATTCGTATCTGATTCGCATATGACTTGTCGATTTCAGCGTCCTGAGTTGGAATATCGACCTCGAGCTTACCGGCCTCGTCCACTTTTGCAACACCGAGATCCAACTTTTGACCAGTATCACCTTTTGTACCCCATGATATATCATGAATGTTGCAAAATGCATAAACGTTTAGAACGTTGATGTATGTGGGACTGATCAGCAAATACTGTAAAAAACTGGTAATCATATGCCATGGCTCGAAATATAGGAATGAACAGATGAAATAGAGCGCGTAGGTGGAGGCCATTGAAACAACAAGATCTCGAAATGTGCTTTCTGTAAGCACAAGTCTAAAAGAGAAATCATTTTTATGATCCGTTATAATCTTTTGAACAGCCTTGACGGAGAGATAAATCGCTGCAAATATCAAGTAACACATGAGAACAGCGAAAAACAACACTATAATGACGTAGAACCGTTTTGTTCCCTTTGGTTTGTTACCAAACGCAAGCACAAAAGTGCTAACCAAGCATCCAACGTAAAACCATAAAAACACAATGCTGAGAACAGTACCGGGGCCAAAATTAACTTCGGGATCTCCTAAACTCGATGTGAGAATGCGAAAGACTAGGAAAAAAGTTCCTATAGAAAACCAAGACACGAGAAGGTTGATTGTTTGATACGTGAATTGCACCAACAGGGCCAAAAGCCGTGGCAAAGAATGTGAAGACCTGAATAATTGGAAAAAATGTACTGCTGAGTAAATAGCTGCGAAAAAGGAGCCATTTAGCCATCTTCTCCTTTGCAAAATGAATTCACTCAGATGGCTCGGAACATCGGTTTCGGCAGATGCGGATTTGCAATACTTGAGGACCCAATTGCAATCTTTTTTCGCCACCAATTCGAAACAGAGAATACGATCTTCCGCAAGATACATATTTGAGGTGAAGATTCCTGCATTCGAGGCGTGTAATGTCTCACCTTTGAAGTATTTTTCAAGTGGTCCTGTACCGTTAACGTCATTCAACAGAGCTCGATATCTATATGCGGAAAAGGCACCTGGTAAAACGCTGATAAAACCGAAAACCGATTCCATTGGCTTATCCAGGATATTTGACATTTTGTATTCAAAGTTTTGGGCTGCGACAAGTGGGTTCAACAGATAGCTATACTTGGGTCCCAGCATCGCTTTGATTTCTCCACATGCTCCTCCAACGTTTGCATGACGATCGAATTCTTTCCACAGATGGTATATCGAGTCTGAACCAGGTGCTGTCCCAGCATCCAAAAGCACAATTACTTCAGGTTGTAAAAGCGGGGCAAAGGCTTGGAAACACCATCGATGAGAATTGATTTTTTTCAAGTTTTTCTCCTTGAGACAGAACAAGAGTTGAACAGGCACGGTTTTTTCAGTCGTTATCTTGACCTTGTCATTTTTAATTGTGGAGATTCCAACCATTGTTGTATACTCGTAAATATGCGCACTGACAGGTTTATCATTAACCATGTTTTTCGCAAAACCTTCCTGATAAACACCAAGTGAGGCCAATAAAGCCTGTGCTCTAGGGTTGATTTTCGTACGCCCATCGCTGACAATGCACACAACTACTTTTTTCCATGCGTCTTTGCCCCAGACTTCAGATCGATCTCTCCCCATAAGATGTTTGATGTTTTTGAAAACCCCTCGTAGAGTTCTCCCGAGCAAAACGTCGTCCTCGTTGTACATTGTAATCACAATCATAATCTCGGTCTTTCGCGGTTGCTTGTAGCACAGTTGACGAAGGGTGAAATTCTCATCGGTGAAATCCTTGGGATCCGTGGTTGCAGCAGAGTATCGCATGAAAGTGAACTCACGTTCGTGTCTTGGCTCTGGATATTTGGATAGCATTTGTTTGGAAACGGGACAATCCAGAACCAAATTACCGTTCATGAGCTTGATTTTCCGTGTCGTTGTTTTATTCCTTTTCAAACGTGTCTTGTCTGGTGGTGGAACTTCTGGTTCTTCATCATCATATGGCGGCGCAGCAACGTCTCCAAAGGCTTCTGGACCTGTGGCGCCTAGAGGAGCTTCACCATCGGAATACTGGTTCATGTAATGCTCGCTATTTTCAAGAGCCTCCTTTTCCGGATCCATTTTCTCGTTCAGTAGCAGAGAGTGTCGACTACCGGATTCATTATCATGGAGATACGTATTCAAAGAGTATGATTCTCCAGCAATGGGGAAAGGTTCGAAAGTGTCCATGTCCTCAGCGGGAGCGCCTTCCATAATGTAGCCCATAGTGGAACCCGTGTTGATACGAGGAGGAGGACCATGTTGACCTCCTTGCAGTGGTACCTGGTTCGTAAACTGGTGGTGTGAATGCCCTGGAAGAACAGGAGGAGCCTGTTGGGGTGGTCTGTCATAGGCATCTAACAGATAGGCATTGTCGTTGGGGTTTACTAGTGGTTCTTGGAAGGCTGGAGGTTCAAATGAATAATGAGGATTTTGAGTGTGCCCTGCGCCCAGCCCCCCGGTTATACCTGGTGCTGGTGCGGGTGCTCCCATCAGTGGCATTGCAGTTTGTCCAGCTGGGCCCATTGGGCTCCCCAAGGGATTGGGATTGGGATTATGAGGAGGAGGAGGAGAAGCAAAGTAAAGGTCGTTGTAGTTTGCAGGAGCTGGATGTCGCTGCTGTGGAGGAGATACGGGCTGGTCGTATCTGTACTCGTATCTGTGTTGGTTTGCAGGATCTGTTCCCACAGGAGGGGAGTGTCTCTGGTAGGAACTCAGCGGAGCCGTGACATTTGGTTGTTGAAGACCCAAGGCCTCGTTCAGAGCAGCAGGAGCCTGTGGTAGCTGTGATCTTTCCTGACCAGGTTCATCTCTTCTTCTTCGTCCATGTCTTTGACGCTGTTGATATCGTTCGACAAGTTCAGAAGGTTGTTCTTCCTCGTACAGATAATCAGGACCTGTATCTGCTCGAGTATAGTGATGGTTATGCGACATGCTGGTAATAAACCTGTCTGCACAAAACAAACAACAATAATGATAATATAAAATAAGTAGGAAAAGAATGAAGAAAGAAATGAGGTGGGAGGGCTCTTTTAAAAATACAAAATTAATTATATGTGAGAGGTGTGTAGCAAACCCGTTATATTTCCCGATCGGGAAATTTCTAAACACGAAGGTGCATGATGCAGCCAGCCAGCCCTTTTTGGGATTAATTGGAGTGGGTGTATGGGTGTGTTAGGTAATGAATTAGATCATACACCCATACACCCTTGGCATTCAAGAGGTGAAGAAAAGAAAAGAAAATTGGATTTTCGCGGCTAACATATTTTAATGTAGCTCTCGATGGCAGTATGAAGAAAATGAAGTTGACGTCAGTTGCAGAGCATATTGTTAGCGATAGATTTTAAAAAAGATAGATGGGTAGACTGAAAAGTGAAGAGTGGGGTATTTGGAGACACAACCTTGGAAGTGATAATTTTGTAAACCTGGTGGAACCTAGTAAGAAAGTTCAAAGATACAAAACTAGGAAAAAGTCCGGTGATTTGTGCGTTTTCTTTTTTTTAGAATGGAGAGAGTAATCAAGAAGGCTTAAATTAAATTTGAGACCAAAAAAAAAAATGTTGTGGGGTGAATGAATAAAGCCAAGCAAAAACAGAGTTGGTACTAAGGGTCCTTTTCAGTTGTTCTTGGAGCTCATGTGTTAATGGTATTGATATCTCTATAGATCATTATTATTGTCTTTCTTCCTTCTCTCCGGAGCAGTTAGTTGGCTGTGTAGTTTTGCATTCGCATGGATCTTTTTTTGTTGTTGTGACAAGTAAAAATCCAGAAGCCGCAGACATTGCTATATACAAGTTTTTCTATTAAGAAAGAGTTTGTGTCTAATTGATTATTTCTTCAAAGACAATATCAACACCAACAACTATATTATTGATCTTCAAGAGGTGTATAAATCTGTGTTTCAAGAAAGGGTTATTGTTTTCTTGTTCTTGTTCTTGTTCTTGTAAAGTTAAAGTTAGGAAGTGAAGTGCAACCCAAAAAGTCTATATACCCTAGATTGATCTGTTCCCTGATCCGATTTGAGCTTGAGGTTGAACTTTTAGCGGGATGTGAAAAAAACAACATGCTAGAGGCAATAATTTGTGGGAACCCCACCCTTGAATGAAAAAAAAAGCATATAAAGGGTGTCATGAATCCCAGCTAAAAGAATTAGACCAAAGCTTTCCATTCATTTTTCTTAAACTTCAAACACACTAATAATGAACGACGTATTATTCGCAGATATTGAAAAAGCAGGCACTTTCGCCTCGCCTACTCACTCACGACCGGTGACCAAAATCGAAACCTCGGGGGAAAACAACGAAATTGTGCACATTGGTGACATCACGGTGAAGAAGGACGAGTTCGTGCGGGCATTTGGGGGCAGTCTTGTTCCTGGAACCATGCCCACGCCGGTTCACAAGTTTGCGAACCCAGCACCCTTGGGGCTCTCTGCCTTTGCACTCACGACGTTCGTGCTCTCGCTCTGTAACGCCCAGGCCCGCAGCGTGACGACGCCCAACATTGTGGTCGGGCTGGCGTTTTTCTACGGCGGCGCGATCCAGCTGTGTGCGGGCATGTGGGAGATGGCTGTTCAGAACACTTTCGGCGGATGTGCTCTGTCCAGCTACGGCGGGTTCTGGCTGTCCTACGCTGCGATCCAGACGAACGCTTTCGGCATCGTGGAGGCCTACGGAGACAACGTGCACGAGCTGAAGAGCGCGCTGGGGTTCTATCTGATCGGGTGGTTCATTTTCACGTTTATGATGGTGCTGTGCACGGTCAAGTCCACAGTCGCGTTCTGCTCGCTGTTTGTGTTTCTGGACATCACCTTTCTGATGCTGGCGCTGGGCGAGTTTCTGGACAGTGTCAATTGCACCAAGGCCGGGGGCATTCTGGGCGTCATCACGGCCTTCATCGGATGGTACAACGCGTACGCTGGAATCGCCACACGGGAGAACTCGTATCTGGTGCCCGGGCCCATGTACATGCCAGGCTCGGTGGCGCCCGAGAAGCTGGCATCCAAGAAAAACTGAGTAGATAGGGCCGTGGCCCGTGCTATGTATTTCTAATTCCAACTAGTGTCTAATATTCTGTGAACGTGGTGGTAAACCTTAGCGTGTATCGAGGCGGTTTCAGGCACCCAGCACCCAGCATCCATTTCCCAGTTGCACGGAGCCTGCCTCGCCCGCACCCCTTTTGTCTCAGACCCCTGCCCAGTCCACGAGCCCGTGAGCCCGTGAGCCCGTGAGCCCCTGGCCCCAGGCCCCGAGCGGTCCCGTCCCGTGCGAGTGCCAAACCGTGGAACCGTGGAACCGTGGAACCGTGAGCCCGTGAAACCACGGCCGGCCTGCCCAAGCGGGTTGTGGACAGGTCTACACCCGTACACCCGCTCCCGTCTCGTCCTCGTCCTCCCTGCCACGACACTTGTTGGCACTGACTCCGAAACAGAGCCCACGGCATGTCCAGAGCAGACTAGATCCACCGCCCCCTAGTAGCATTCCGCCTCCGACTTTTGTTTCCTTCTTATTTCTATCGTTCTTCTTCTTCTTCTTCTTCTTCCTCCTCGCATCTTTTCTGCAACACGCCCCAGAGCGTACACATAGACACACACCTTTCGTCAGCAAGTACGAATACACGAAAAGCCTCAAAACATGAATGCCACTGGTACTTCCTCATCTGGTGGCCAGTATGGCGACTACTCCTACGGTACGCAGCAGCAGAACCAGCAGGAATACGGCCCCAGCGACTACTACGACTACCAAAACTCGAGGAGTGCTACGCTGGCGAACGATGAAATGGGAGACTCGTTTCAGCCCTCACACCAACAACACCCCTACGAGTCCAACCTGGTCGAAGACCTCGCCCCACCACAGAGCTCCTGGGCTCCACCACAGGCTCAGGATTCTCCCAAATCGGCCCCTATTTCGGGATCCAGCGCGGGATCTGGAGCTGGAGCTGGATCCGGATCCGGAGCTGGATTGGGAGCTCCTCCAGCTCCTCCACCAGTGGGAGCCGGCATGGACCCACATCAGAGTCGAGTAGACAGCCCCAGCAGGCGTAGCAATTACCTACAACAGGGCCACCGCCAGAATCTCAGCGTTGGATCTCAGATGTACTTGGGAAACAACAGCAGTGCCCAATCTTTCACAACACAGGCCAGGGGCAGAAGGAGCTCCAGCCGCGCCATGTCCGTTCGTTCCTTCAGTGCGCGCTCCGTCGACCTCTCTTCTCTATATAATGGAGAAGACCGGGCCATGTCTCCAGTCTCGGCTGCTGCCTTTGACTTGGGCCAGAACTACCTGACCCAAGTCATGGGTGAAAACAACCAAAGTTTGATGCCTCGTATGAAGACAATTGACCTATACAGGAAAAATGCCAAAAAATCAAATGACCCCCAGGTCCAATTTGAATTTGCACAGTACATGCTACAAACGGCCTTGATGGCAAAGGCCCAACTACAAGCGGCTCAAAAATTGGGTCCCGATGGCGTCGTCGCTTTGGGAAGGGAGAGTATGTATTTGGGAGGAGAGCCGGGGGCCCCAGCGACAACCTACTCGAGCAATGCCTCTATCCGTAGTTCTACAGCTGTGCCTTTGCAGCATCCTTCCGAGTCTTTGAACGAGTTGGACCAGTTGTATCCACCTGGATTCAAACTGAACGGTAATGCAAATGGGAACAGGTCCTCGATGGCCTCAAGCTCCCAACTGGACGTTTCCCAAAAGCAAGAAAACAGGAAAACCTTGTTTGGGTCCGCATTTACGGAAACTGGCGATGTGAGTGATGAGAAAAAAGTCATTTTGAGTCTGTTGCGTGAGGCAATTCACTACCTCCGTAAGTTGTCTGACAAGGGTTATGCGGATGCCCAATATTTGCTTGGTGACGCCTACAGTAGCGGCGTTTTGGGGAAAAAAGACCTCAAGGAATCTTTTAGTTTGTTCCATCAGGCCGCAAAACACGGTCATGCCGAATCCTGTTATCGTGTTGCACTTTGTTTTGAAGAAGGATGGGGCACATCGAAAGATCCACGACGTTGTATCCAATTTTTGAAAAGAGCTTCTTCTCAAAATCACCCTGCTGCAATGTTCCGACTGGCTCTGTTTATGTATAATGGACACATGGGATTCAGGAAAACCACTGCTATACAACAGGAAGGAATCAAATGGCTTACAAGAGCTTCCGAAGTTGCAAATAAACTGACTGCAGCGGCTCCTTACCAACTCGCCAAAGTCCATGAAGAAGGTTACAAGGACATTGTTATTGTAGACAAATCCTATGCCGTCCAACTCTACGTCCAATCTGCAGGACTTGGATTCATCCCCGCCGCTGCTAAACTGGGTAAATGTTATGAACTTGGACTGCTGAATTGTCCCGAGGATCCTCCTCTATCCGTGCATTACTATACCCTTGCCGCACTGGGCGGCGACGCAGAGTCCATGATGGCAATGTGTGCCTGGTACTTGGTCGGCGCCGATCCTATTTTGCCTCAAAACGAGGAAGAAGCATTTGAATGGGCGAAAAGAGCAGCTTTGAAAGGCTACCCCAAGGCACAATACGCAGTGGGTCATTTTCTAGAAAATGGTATTGGTTGTGAACGAGACATGGCTGAGGCCTCCAAATGGTTTGCAAAAGCAGTTCAAGGTGGTGATGAACGTGCTATACGGAGACAACAAAAGATTGAAAACGCCCAGCGGACAAAAACAGGTTTGAAAAAGAAGAGTAAGAAGAGTAGTGGATGTGTTATTGTGTGAGCCTTTGAGCCTTATCACTATATCGCCATCTTTATATCTATTTTTTTTTATTATTGTTGTTTTCATCGTCTTTTTTTTGTCTCCCATCATTATATTCGCATCGTCATTGTTTTGTATTGAGGAAAGTGCGGCAACGAGAAGGAATATAAAGAAAATTATTACTATTACTTATAAAATGAGAAAGAGAAAGAAAAGAGAAAGTAGGAGCATCTTGTTTTCTATCCTATCTTATCCTATCCTATCTGATTTGATTTGATTTGACTTGACTTGACTTGACTTGGTTTGATTTTGGTTTTCTTTCTTTTCTTGTTTTTATCATCCTTGTTTTTGTCTCTCGTTGTTCAAATTTACAGTAATAAACTTTTTTTTTTCTTTCTTCATATTCCAAGTGATGATGTAGATCCAAAATGTTACAACACAGTAGAGTCCCAATTCTTCATTTCAAATTACTGGAAAGACCAGTGCTCACTTCAATTTCAATTGCAGGTTTACTTTGGAGACACTAGTTAGCAGGTACAAGTAGTAGCAACCAACTGGCCAATCGAAACTTTGCAATACTCCCCCCTATCCGATCGATACAACATCTCATCTCATCTCATCTTCATCTAGACAGTTACATTTACACCATACCACGAAAAATGTTTATTGAAAACGAGCACGTTGGCGATAGGTCTCGACTTGAAGATTGGCGAAGTATGTACCATTTCCCTTTTATTATTTTAACTCTGTATAAAATAATTTTGCATCAATCGTTTTTTTTTTTTGGACCAAGGACTAATGCCATCTGGCTTTTTTCAGTCCATGGATATGACCCCTTAACCTCACCAGATTTACTCCAACATGAATTCCCCGTTTCCGAAACCGGTCGCAATGTGATTTTAAAAGGTCGAAACGACGCAGTTGACATTATTTCAGGTAAAGATGATCGGTTACTTGTGATTGTGGGACCTTGTTCTCTCCATGACCCAAAATCTGCACTTGATTATTGTGAAAGATTAGCAAATGTTTCGAAAAAATTGGAACAAAACTTGCAGATTGTCATGAGAGCGTATCTTGAAAAACCAAGGACGACTGTGGGTTGGAAGGGACTCATTAACGATCCGGGAATGGACTCATCTTTCCAGATCAACAGGGGGCTTAAAATCTCTCGTGAATTGTTTGCAAAACTTGTGGAAAAGATACCTATCGCTGGGGAGATGCTGGACACAATCTCGCCGCAATTTCTATCGGATTTGTTTAGTGTAGGTGCAATTGGCGCAAGGACAACCGAGTCCCAACTTCACCGTGAACTGGCTTCAGGACTCTCGTTCCCCGTAGGGTTTAAAAACGGTACAGATGGAGGTCTCGAGGTTGCAATTGACGCCATAAGAGCCGCTGCACATCCTCATCACTTTCTATCTGTGACCAAACCCGGAATTGTTGCGATTGTTGGAACAGAGGGAAACACCGACACATTTCTGATTTTGCGTGGTGGGAAAAGGGGAACGAATTTCGACTCGGAGAGCATCCAGGACGCAAAGGCCAAACTCGCCAAAGCCGGCTTGATGGTGGGCGTGTCCGACACTTCCGCATCCGGACCACCACAGCCTCGCCGGATAATGGTCGACTGTTCGCATGGGAACTCGAGCAAGGACTACCGGAACCAGCCCAAAGTCGGTGCGGATGTTGCAAAGCAGCTGGCTGCTGGGGAAGAGAGCATCTGTGGAGTTATGATTGAGTCGCACATCAACGAGGGAAGACAGGACATCCCCCCGCCGGAAGCTGGAGGTAAATCCGCTTTGAAATACGGATGTAGTATCACAGATAGTTGTCTTGGATGGGACGACACAGTGCTTGTTTTGGAAGAACTGGCTGCTGGAGTTGAAGCCCGCCGGGCATTGAGAAATAGCAATAACTAGGGGGTTCACAATTAAAAACAGTTGGTTTTTTTTTTATCATTTATATTTAAATAACACTCTTCTATAATCCGTACAAAATGCTTCTTTATTTAGATTGGAAGTTCAAAGGAAACGTTGACGTCGATTTCACGGGCAAGCTGAACAACCTTTGACAACTGGACAACCTTCTCAGCGGCCTCATCCAACTCGCTGAAGGAGAAGATCTTGAGGCCGGAATCGGCAATCATCTTCTGGGCAATTTCGAGGTTTGTACCTTGTAGACGGGCAACGATGGGGATTGTCAGGTTCATTTCCTGTGTGACGGCAATGAGACCAGCGGCAATGTTGTCACATCGGACAATACCACCGAAAATGTTGACGAAGATGGCACTGACCTTCTTCTCCGAGGTGATGAGCTCAAACGCCTTCTTGATGGAATCGACAGTGGCACCACCACCGCAGTCCAAAAAGTTGGCAGGCTCACCGCCGTAAAGCTTGATGATGTCCATGGTGGCCATGGCCAATCCAGCACCGTTCACGAGACAGCCAATGTTACCATCAAGCTTGATAAAGTTGAGGTTGCTGACGGAGGCCTCGACTTCCTGGGGGTCCTCCTGGGAAAGATCTCTCCATGAGAAGACTTCCTCCTGTCTGAAAGAGGCATTGTCGTCAAAGCCAAGCTTGGCGTCCATGGCGACGACCCGGTGGTCAACGGTCTCGGACAAGGGATTAATTTCGATCTGGGTGCAGTCTCTTTCCTGGAAAAGGGTGTAGAGCTTCTTGATGGTCTCTGCAGCCTCACCCTGGGCGGACTTGGAGAAGCCCAAAGCGGCTGCAACGTCCTTGGCAATAATGTCCGTAACGCCTGTCTTGATGTCCAAGGGGAAGGTCTTGATGGCATCAGGTGTCTCCTTGGCGACTCCTTCAATGTCCATACCACCCTGGGAAGAGGCCACGATCATGGGAGACTGATTCTGTCTGTCCATGAGAATGGCACAGTAGGCTTCTCGGCGAACAAACTCTCTGCTGACAACGTAGACAGCAGTGACCTTCTTTCCCTGGGGGCCACTCTGCTTTGTGATGAGCTGATGGTTCAACATCTGTTCAGCATAGAGCTTGGCCTCGAAAGGAGAGGTGATGACCTTGACACCTCCTTTCAGACCGGTGTCAAAGTGTCCCTTCCCACGGCCACCAGTGAGGGCCTGGGCCTTGATGACAAGATCTTCACCGCCAATGTTCTTAGCAATCTTCTCGGCTCCCTCAGGAGTGGTTGCGGCGTCTCCAGGAGGAACACCAACACCGTACTATTGAAATGTTAGCAAGAAAGTGTACGTGAGCAAAACATGGATAATGAACATACCTGTTTCAAAAGAGCAGCAGATCGGAACTCATGAAGAGAGAGGAATCGTCGTTGGACAGTGGACTAGAGAAGTGTTAGTGCGATTCTAAAGCGCAAAAAATTCTGCTAAAATCCCGCTGGCCATCCTCATCTGTATCCTCGGCCTGGCCAGGAGTGCCCCTGCCAGTGCCAGTACCATCAGCAACAGCAACATCGCCGGCAGCAGCGGCAGCAGCGGCAGCGACGGGGAGAGCCGGCCCAGAGCTCCAGGAGACTCGACTGGGAGGTTTAGTACCGCTGGCCGTTGGTGAAAACTCGACGGAAGCAGCAAGTGGGCGTAGTGGGGGCGGGGTAGTCGAGTACCTGTTTCGGCAAGAAGGACCAGGGATGGGAATCGAGGGGCAGAATCAAAACACATGGGCTTCGCATACCTTGCCAGCGGCTCTCAAAGATGACTTTGCAATGGCTCTGGAGAACATTGTGGTTGATCGGTTGATTGGTTGATTGAACTTGTGGTTGAATACGGAAGTGAACACGAACCCGGTGATAGGAAGGGAAGAGTGAGTGAGAAGAAGAAGAAGAGAGGGAGAGAGTGGGAATAAAACAGCAAGACGGAAAGTTTAAAAAGGGACGAGAGGTTGGGCATATAAATACCAGAACCACGCGAAAGCGAGCGTGAGGTTTGCGAACAGCAGGCCCGGGCACGAACCGCGAGCCACAAGGAGACTTTGCGGCCAGGACAAGGAGCCTTGGGGCCTTGGAGCCCTGGAGCCCTGGCCGTGGCCTCGCGGGCTGCTTTTTCGTCTGCTGCTGGAGGACTCGCTGCCTCGCGGCTCGCCTGGCGGGCGGACCGGCCGGGTAAGCCGCCCGCTAGCCGCCCGCAAGCCTCACCGCGCGAGGCCGCTGGGGCCAACCATAGCGGTTCCATTGGTCCTGGGGGCTCCTTTTGCCCGGCGTTTTTGCCCTATTGGGAGCTGATGGCTTTGTGTCTTGGTATTATTTGCGCTGGCGGGTTCGTTCGCGCTGACTCCGGCTCGTTCTACTTCTATACGTCCGATTTGGCAGAAACCAGGTGCACCACGCAATGTGGAGCCAATGGCATATCGACGGCAACCGCACCGGAGACCGCGACGGCAAAGCCCAAGCCAAAGACCAAAGGCGAAATTCCAAAGGCGACAAAAAATGCTAATGCAGAAGCACAAGCAGAGGCATTAGCCAAAGAGAAGAATTAGAGAATAATCCGGGGTGAAGGGCTTGCCCGTGGGGTGAGTCTCGTTCCTACTCGATCCGACCAGATCCCGCCATCTGCTCTGATTTCTACACTATCCGATAGCTAGATAATACCGCGGTTCGCCATGTACGTGGCTGTTTGGACATGCTTTTACAGTGTAGTGTAATCTAGTGTAAGGGTTCCGGCCCATCTTGTGCGAATTGGTACTACAGAGTAGACCCATAACCAAAGAATGGGCCTGTCCAGGCTGGAGTTTTCGTTCTTGTGAATCTGGGGCTGATTCTGATTCCGACGCAGACTCTGATGTTGATCTGCCCGGGGAATGTGCGAAAAAAAGATCTTCGGCTAACGTTGACCCTCAACCTAAACGGCGGCGGGAATTCCCTGCCTGTCCCCGGATCCAGCCAACGCCCATCTCCATGCCAGCACAAGCACAAAGATTGCCGCACTCGAATTTCGATCGTCCCATAATTAATTCAGCCTGGCGTAGGATCGCTGTTTCAGGAAAAGCTACTCGGAAACGGAGCGCGGGGGAGGGGAAGTTCCTATTTGGAAATAGAGGGGGACTAACTAACTGGTATAAAAGCCTCCTCTAGTCCTATACTTTGGTCCTTCCTAGATCCCCAGGCAATAAAAAGTAGCGAATCTTGACTGCGTAGAGAAAGTTCTTAAAGTATGCATGGTTTGTAAACTTGAGCCAGTATAAATTTTGTTCATTCTACTTTGGCATGTTGTTTCAGCCAGACTAATATTGGTCTTTACACTTGTTTTCACAAATAATATAAATCATTGATTTAAAAATTGACAACCGCTATCTATGAAACTGTTATATAGATCTAAATCGAAACCAAAAAATTCCAATTTCTTTACATCCTGCTCAAATTCCCAGCAAAATCAGAATCGGCAATGCAAATTCAAAAAACCTTGGAAACAGCCTCGTAGAAAGACTGTCCTTGAGACTTTGCAATGCTCAACTCAAGCTCAGTTGGCTGTCTTGAACCATCACCAGCGGCGAAAGTACCGGCACCCCATGCAGATCCACCGTGTGGCTCCTCAAGGTTTGTAATTTCGGCGAAAACTGGCTTGTATCCCAATGGAACATAGATCATACCATGGTGCACAAAGTTGGAAAGAGAGTTGAGAATTGTAACTTCCTGGCCACCTCCGGGGGTACCTGTGGAGACAAAAGCGCCAAAGTACTTGTGGTAAAGAGTTCCAGCGGCCCAGAGACCACCAGTGCTGTCCCAAAATGACTTGAACTGTGCAGCTGGGGATCCAAATCTTGTGGGGAATCCAAAGAGGAACGCATCATACTCTTTCAAAGTGTTGGCAGATGCAATTGGGTAGTCGGGCCTTGCGGGAGCATGGATCAACTTGAGGATGTCCTCGGATAGAGTTTCGGGGACTTGATAGATCTGGGCATCACCGCCAGCAGCCTTGACACCAGCACGAACGGATTCGGCGAGTTTGGCAACGTGGTGATAAGTGGAGTAAATGATAATTGCGATTCTTGGAGCCATTCTGAGTTATTGATAAATGTATTGATGATCTAGAAAGTTTAGGATGCTTTTTTCTGGAATATCGAGACAACAATTGAGGGGGGGAAAGGGATCTTTATATATTCCTTCAAACTTGAAGATTGGCTTGTCGACAAAAACTAGATTTGTTAATACAGGGGGAGGTGGGTGGGGGGAAAAGGGTTCAGAGTGGAATTAAGCTGCGGATTATTCAGAATTACAAGGGATGAAATGATGACAAAGATGAGAGAAAGGTTACGTGAGCCGCATTTGAGACACACGCAGAGATCTGTGAACGGATAGCGGTGACCAAGCATTGACTAAGATTTGCTAAGCAGATTCCTCAAATCTTTCTTTCCCAACATCTATCTATCTGGCTTTAACAACCGTTGCGATTTGTAATTGCAGTTCGGTTTTCTAAGCCTTGCTGGCGCTTACGTTCGTGAAAAAGTAGTACTGTAGATGATACACCCCAATTGATCCCGATCCTTGGCTATGTTCACACAGGGCACGGGTTATGGTCCCACCGACCCAGAAAATAGTACTCCTACTGGTGGAATTCTTCCTAGATACTTCTTAATAACTCGGAAGAAACCCTTTGGAGATAGTGTGGCTTCCCAAGCTCTTGGTCCTAAAATATTTCACGCCTTGAACATTCTTGGTAAGACTAGGAAACCAATAGATCTACTATCATGTCTGCCCAGCTCTTGCCACAACAAACAGCTTTTTTTTTCGTTTGTTTTGATGCTGATTAACGTATACCTGAACCTCTCCAATATTTTTTTCATTTACTCGATTAATCCCAAACCCTCGAAGGATCGTGTGTCAGCCTGTAATTCGTGCTTTCACACCATTGACCCGTTATTTCCTTGATGTTGGAGAGATATAAAAATCCAATCTCTTTCCTGTGGTTAGTTGCCATTAAGCATTGACACACAAGAAAGCATTAGAAATATCTCGGAATGGCTCCCAAAATTGCAATTATCATTTACTCAACTTACCACCACGTTGCAAAACTAGCCGAATCGGTTCGGGCTGGTGTGAAAGCTGCTGGCGGTGATGCCCAGATCTACCAGGTACCAGAAACTCTATCCGAGGATGTCCTCGAGTTGATCCATGCTCCTTCTAAACCTGACTACCCAATTGTAACTGTGGACACTTTGAAAGAGTATGATGCGTTCCTTTTCGGATTCCCCACGAGATTTGGAACCCCAGCTGCACAGTTCAAGTCGTTTTGGGATAGTACCGGTGGTCTCTGGCCTTCCGCAACACTCTTCCACAAGTTTTTTGGTGTATTTGTTTCTACAGGAACCCCCGGGGGTGGTCAAGAGGTTACAATTTTCAATTCTCTTTCCAATTTTGTCTATCATGGTATGATCTATGTTCCATTGGGATACAAACCAGCAATTGAGGAAATGACAAACTTGGTAGAACCCCATGGTGGATCTGCATGGGGCGCTGGAACTTTTGCAGGTGGAGATGGCTCAAGAGAACCCACTGAGATTGAATTGAAAATTGCAAAGGCTCAGGGACAATCTTTTTACGGGTCTGTTTCAAAGTTTTTGAACGATAACTGATCTGAATGCAGAATGTGTAGTGTTTGAACTTGGTGATAGAACTACATATACCTTTTTCTTTTTTTTTTTTTTTGCCCCATCGATAGATACATCAATATAGCTGAATCCTTTACAACGCTTTTCAATTATTTCTGTAGCCCCAGAAAGTCTTGGACTTAGGTTAAACAACATTCGAATGTTTCACTGCAAATGCGCCGTTTGCGGTCCAAGCCGTGCCGAGATTAACTTTAATTTCCATGATTGTGTTGACAGGGTTCTATTCTTGGACAAGCACAACTTGCTTAGCGTTATTAGGAAACTGCTCTAACAAGAGATTCAGGTGAACAAGCAACAATGTGTCTCTACAGTTCGAGCTTTTCAAGCTTTTCAGTATGTGTTTTTTTGTACTGGGTAGACAAAACATAGTCTATAATACGTGGTCCTCCAAAAGGTTCAAGCAATGAACAAAACATGGCTAATGCTATTAGTTCTTTCTCAAAAATGCTGTACCTTCACTTTTTTAGGACAGAAACAAGACAACATGAGTTCTTTCAAAAAGCACACAAACAAAACCTTAGGCCATTTCAAGAATTTAAAACACTGAGGAAATTGGATTCAAAATTAATCACAGTAAAAACTCAGCTTAAGCCAAAAAAAAAGAATTACTTTCTCAACAATTCATGAAAGCGATTCCAAAACTGGATCATACAATGTACTTATCAGCTATTACTTGCTGTATTTAGAAACAAAAGTAGTACTGAAGATTATCATGTGAAGAGAATCTTTATTACAGTTGTGCCCCATAAAATACACTAACAGTGACCTACCTCTTCCACCCTTCCGATGCCTGATAATTTTATCAAGTTCCAACTGACTAGGGGCCAACTTCACACCTTTTAAACTTTACATTGTTTGTAATAATGAGTTCTAACAATTTTTGCCGTTTTAAAGTATTCAGCATTGATATTCGGGTGCAATTTGCAAATTAGAGAGGTTGTTACAAGAAGGCATACGATGTGGATCTGATTTTTAACCGCAACTTGGGACACAAGCTTTGTTTAAATGTTCCCGGAATGGTGATCAGGAACTTTTTACATCAGTAGATTAACTTTCAAAGCTCAGGAAAATATGGGCCTATGTATGTCAAAGTACTCTTTTGCCTCACTTTGGCTCCAAGTAGCTCTTTATGTGCCTGTGCCATACACTTCAATTTCTTCAACCATGGTTTTTACTTTTAGGAAAAGTTGGCAGCTTTCCCTCTTTAACAGACCTCTGACAACATAGAAGCTTGGAAATAACCTAGATCTTCTTTTGAGTCTAATTAGCTTTGAAAGGTCCCTTTTGATGCTTATTGTAAGCTGTTGTTGCGGAATTCTGCTAGAAACAGTAGAGAACTCAGCTTTTCATGGCATCCTCCATATTAAGCAATCGCAAATGCGTTTCCACAATTAGGGTTTACATCTGTCAGACCGTCTTTCTGTGGCCAATTACTTGTCCTTCTAGGCGAAACCTCTAGAAAACAAACGAAATGATCAAAGAAAGATGCAGGTAAAAATCTCTTCTCAGTACAAGAAGAAGCACTCAGAGTTAGACTACGAAAAGAAGCCACCAAAATAAAACTTCCACGGTGGCACTTCTTGTAGTGTTTTTATCTTGTTGTTCTTTTTGGCATTTTCTAGATTCACCAAATTCCGATCTATTAGAGAAATAAAGGAAGCATGCTCCTCAAGACAAGATTTGGTGATAGAAGGTTTGGATGCTCTGTCTATACACCCATACACCTCTTCTCCAGTAATGTGCGTATGAGTAGTAAAAAAAAAAATTTTGGTCAACTAACCAGCATAAAACTTGTTGAGAAAACCCACCAAAAAATGGATTTGGCCACTATACAGGGGAACCAGTCGGTACTTCTAGATGAGAAGAATCGACTCTCGGAGCCTGTGCTTGACAAATATAGACTCGCTGGTCAAATTTCACAAACGGTACTGTCTTACCTGATCCAACTAATCAATGAATCCTACCATTTGAAGACGAGAAAGAAGCTAAGCATCAAAGAACTGTGTCAAATAGGAGATGAGTTTTTGATGAAACAGATTTCACTGCATTATAATGATAAGAAAAAACACAGCAAACAAGCTGAATTTGGCAATTTTCAAGACATGGAAAAAGGAATTGCGCTTCCTGTCTCGATCGAAAGAAACGATATCGTTGCAAACTATACACCGGAGATTGATGATGATGAGAGTGGAAATGCTGAAGAAGCAACCGCTTATTTACAAGTTGGAGACATTGTCAAAATTTCACTTGGTGTGCATTTTGATGGATATACTTCGCAGGTTTCTCATACAGTTGTCATTTATCCAGAAGCTGTGCCGAATAGCGAGACTGGGCAATTGGCACCTCCTGGACCTCTCCTTGGGCCCAAGGCTGATTCGGTTTGTGCTGCTCACATTGCTACAGAAGCGGTTATTGCGTATCTTGGCTCAGCCATGTTCCCAGGAATACTCAAATCGGACAATTATTCAACCGTCACAGGTAAAAACATTAAACTGCTGGTGAACGAGATTGCGGAGGTGTATCACTGTACAGTTGTCCCTGGATCAAGGGTGCGAAGAATCAGGAGGTTTCTGAGCGGTCAAAACGAAGGAATCGTGAATGAGCGTGAGGTAAAAGGTGTTTTCTGGACTGAGGCTGACCAAGAGTTCCAATTGTTGAAGAAGAAAAACGAAGAGGGAAATGAAAATGCACTCACATTGAGATCACTCAGTGCTGAAAGAGATGAGAGGGAAAATTTTACAGTTTCTCCGGGAGAGGTCTACCTTGTTGACCTTCAGTTTGCAGGCACCAAGGGATTTTCTGTTCCTGGCGTAGTGACACTAAAGAGTGTGGATCACTACACTGGGAAAAAGGGAGGCTCTAAGAAAACAGATGCTTCTATCACTACTGATGGAATCCCACAGCAAACAGTGTCTTCTCTAGAGACTTTTAAACCGACTGTTTATCTTCGTGATCATGCAATCAAGTATCAACTCAAAATGAGATCCTCACGGTCATTACTACAGAAAATAGACGATACCAGGTCCGTCTTTCCCTTCAAATTGGGGTACCTTTCTCCTTCGTTTGGCACCGATGATAATGAACAACTCAAATCAGATCTCAAAGTTGCCAGACTGGGTCTAAACGAGCTCGTGAACCACTCTCTGGTTGTCCCTCGATATGCCCAAACTGCAACTTTTGTGCCTCTGCAAGTGATCCTCAACAACCTTTCCCTCACATCTACCACTAACGCCTCTTTCCAACTTTCAGCAGCTACAAACTTTGACGATGCGCTGCCGCGACTCGGAATTTCGTCCTCGGCGTTGGAATCATTGACTAAACACGGTCTTCCTATCGCTACGAGCAGAGAGATGGCGACGATAATACTTATGGACCCATCTTGTAGTGCCAACGGCAAGAGCGAGGTGCTTAAGTTAACAGGAGGCTCGAAAACGATAAAGCCAAGCTGGGTCCACAGCGATTTCGACATTGAGACTGAAACTGTACAGGATGATATTGTAAACCTTTTGAAACAGTTATCAACGCTGGTTGCAGATAAAAAGTTTGGTATCAAAGTGAAGGAATGCCAGGGGATGAAGGTGCCTGGAATAACCAGCCAAGACAAATCTCTCCCCCAGGAACAAGAGCAGGAAATGCAATTGGACTAAACGCATCAATCTATGTATTGTGTTGTAATTTTCTTTTTCTTTACTTGTGTCTTAGAGAAAACTTCAAGTAGTCTTTCCAGTTTAAGCTGTAGTCTGAACCTAGAATACATGACGCGCTGAGTTCATCACCATTCCAAGGACACCGAACGAGCACCTCTCCACAGCACAGTGCACTACAAAACAGTCCTCTTGCTCGATTGCGATACATGAAAAGACTATACCTTTGCTCCACGTCCTCACCTTTTCGACCTTGCTTTATGCTCGCAAAAGCTCTTCGATGCACACGTGACACATATTTTTGGATTAGCACACGCATTACTAAGCATTTCTCCCTGTTGGACTTGTTGCATCGCTTCCCTTTTCCCTTTTCCCTCTGCCCTCTTTTCTCTTCGCCATCGTCTATTGCGACTAAAACATCCCTTTTTCTATACCTTGTATTAAAGGTAAGGACATTTAGTTTGGCATTGCCTTATGTTCCATGTCTGAATCCCCGTCTCAGTCTTCCTGTGTTCTTTTCAGATGGGCCTTTGTTTATATGACCCAGTGAGAGACAGTAAAGCTAAGATGGTTTGTATTTGTTTTCACACGTTTCAAGTTGCCATCCTCGTGGATCAGACACACACCTGCTTTTTAGCGCTAGTGCCAGATGCTCAGCATTTGATTTCTGGATAGCCACCTTTTCAATAGACTGGCATTGCTTCCAGAAAATGGCTTGTGTTGTCTCTAAGCGACCCCTCGGCTGTTTGTTATTGTTGGCGCTGATGCTTGCTGTACACGCAGTCTCTCCCCCCAGTTGCTTTAGTTGCCATTACAGTCATTTATTCCTCGAGACAGGTGTCTGCCTTTCTCCTCGTTTTGATTCGACTACCCTGGCCATTAGAATTCCGGTTGTTTCAAGCAATTGAAAGCTTTAGGGTTTCTCGAGGGTTGGTGCTCTCCGAGGAGAACCTACTACTTTGTATGCTTTCCTGCCCCCCTTCTCCAATTTACAAACCACGATTGGCTCTCCTCTGTTGGAACGACTGATACAAGACAAAGTGACTGGTTACATTTTGCTCAACGAGGGTTTTGGGGGAAATGATGCAGAGACATGACAATTACATATTACAGACTTTTCTCCTATCTAGTGGCCATTTTAAGAGGTGACTAACTAACTAACTTTTCTCGCCCCATTGTCTTTCATTTCCGAACACAGATAGTTTGAATGTCATCTACTCGCGAAGATACCCTTTATCGGGCTAAGCTAGCCGAACAGGCTGAGCGATTCGAAGGTATGTTTAGAGTTTGTTTGGATCCATTGTTTGGCTACTCAGCGATCAAGGGTCTAGCAATAGATAATAACCTGGATCGATAGAAATGGCTGAGTACATAAAAGAGGTTGTTAGTACGGGCCAGGAACCTACTGTTGAAGAGCGCAATCTACTTTCAATTGCTTATAAGAATGTTATTGGACCCCGCCGGGCCTCATGGAGGTTTATCTCTTCAATCGAGGAGAAGGAAGCGTCCAAGGGCGGCCCACAGGTTGAGTTTGTGCGGGTTTCCAAGCAAAAAGTTGAAGATGAAATGCGCAAGATCTGTGACGATGTTTTGGAAATTCTAGAAAAATCACTGATTCCATCGGCAGAAAGCGATGAATCCAAGTGTTTCTACTACAAGATGAAGGGAGACTACTACCGTTACGTTGCAGAATTTGCACCAGGCGAAAGTCGGCAAGAAGCTGGTGATAAGGCTCTCGATGCCTACAAACTGTCTTCAGACGTGGCAGTTACTGAGTTGCCCCCAACACATCCACTCAGGCTGGGACTGGCTCTCAATTTTTCTGTATTCTACTATGAGATTTTGAACTCACCAGATCGGGCTTGTCATTTGGCAAAGCAAGCATTTGACGATGCTGTTGCTGGATTGGACACATTGAGCGATGAGAGTTTCAAAGATTCTGCTATGATTATGCAGTTGCTGAGAGACAACTTGACGTTATGGACTTCAGACATGGCAGATTCCACCACTGGAGCTGAAGAGAGCACCACCGAGAAGACACAGCCGGAAACCGCTGGTGCTGGGGAAGATGCGGGTGCTAGTGATAAGAAAGATGAGTAGAGAAAACTAAGAATGAAGTAATAATAATAAGCTAAAAAAGACCAACACAAAGAAAAACAAACACAAGAAGAAATTAAAGTAATCTTTTGTTTCTTTTTTGTGCTTTGTTTCTTGTGTGCGAAGAAGACCAGAAATTGGTCTGATTCTGTAACGAGATACAGGACCGAATGATACTGAATAGTACCTACTTGTATAGTGATGTTTTTAAGATTTGAGCTAAACAAAAGCACAAGACCTACAGAGTAAGAACGAGACAAGTGATGATTTGAAATTACTTCGCTCTCTCTGGGCGTCTCGTTCTCCTGACTGGAATTCCCAACTTAAATGTGGGGAAACAACTGTGGGTGTTACCCTGTCCTACCTGTGTAGGAAGGGATCCCCCTCGATGTTCTGACAGTTCTAACATGTTTGGTTCATCAGTCGGGCACTTCATGGCCCTCTGCTACGTATTCCTCTTCGACTGATTACCGTTTATCATAGCACTCTGAGCCCCCGTTAGTTAATGTCATCTCGCACCTCGCGCTTTCTCCGTTTTTTAAAAAAAGTATTCTTTGATGTTCCACTTATCAGGGCAACCTTCAACTAGTATTTTTCATTTCAATCATTTGAGATCATTTTTGCGTCTAGAACGTTTCCTCTGTTATAAAAAGCTTTCTTGTATATCTCGATTTGCTATTTTTAATACACAAGAACGTTTTCAACAAGGCAGCGGCATGTTAGAAGCAACGTGATGTTTTTCTCTGAAGACCTTCGTAACAAATTTGAAAACCTTACCAAATAGGTAGAATCCTCGTCAAGCCATCTAGCTCTGATACTAAGCACAAAAAACGATCCAGCTCAATGAGTGTTTCTAATGCCGAACTACGAAGAGATGGAAATCAACAAATTATTATCCTACCTGGAAGTACGACTTTTCTGGGAATCCAAATTCATAACATGTTCCCAATTTTTCGACGCTGCTAAGTTTGGTAGACAACTCCACCAATAAGGGGCAAATGCAGTCGTAACACGGAAGAGAGATTGCTCCAATATAATTAACCTCCACCCAATCTCTCTTATCAATGGCATTTCCAAAAACCTGCGATGGCAAACAATGTACACCATAGAGTCACACCCGCACTCCTGGTTCAACAATTAGGGCCAGGCGGTAGAAAAGAATTTAGCACAAACGACAAACTAGATTGCTTGACGTGTGAGATAAACAAAAAGGAAACAAGCAAAAAAAGAGCGGGCTTACTACAGCTTCTTCCAGACAAGTAAAAGGAGGATGGTTGTTTACGTAGATAACCTAACACAAGATATTAATGAGCTCAAAGAATGGAATAATGTAGTCAAATGGGCACAGAATGTCGCTGGCTATTTTGCTTTTCAACACTATTGATGTGTTAACAAGAAAGATAATTCAACTTTGAAACCTTGATAAGGAACATTCCTTGTATAAATGGCAGTGCTTAACTTTGCCGGATCCCAAGTGTGGCTGTTTCATCTCTTGTCATGATGCAATGGTGCTTTTTCAAACAGGCAGAATTGTACAGGAAATAAAACGGATTACTTTGAAAAACTAAGCACCAAGTAAGTGGTTGTCATGAAATAACTTTATGATTTCTTTTTCTACGGGTTGAAAAGGGGACAATCGCTTACAATAATGGGGGTATGTTGGGATTATTCTTCTGGTAATAGACCCCACGTTCTTGCCAAAGAACAAAAGCATAAATGGATTATTCTTATTGTC
This sequence comes from Alloascoidea africana, assembly GCA_030581615.1. Lineage (NCBI taxonomy): Eukaryota > Fungi > Ascomycota > Alloascoideomycetes > Alloascoideales > Alloascoideaceae > Alloascoidea > Alloascoidea africana. The sequence continues at coordinate 271,578 of JAKTTT010000004.1, forward strand.
TGTCTGTTTCCTCACAGAACAAGGGTCGAGATTAATACAGCACTTCTTTGTTCTGGATTCTTTCATTTTTCTTTCTTTCTTTTTGTCAATCTTCAAAATAATGATTAGTTTACTGAAAAAGTGGATTCTCTGCTCCGACGATCAGCACAACTGCAATACAAAGCTTGCCAAAAGAGAAAACCACCATTCATAAAATCGTAGAAGCAGAACTGAAAAATTTCGTTTCCCTGGCGGATACATGTAAGGATAACATTTCGAATGTTGTGGCGCCTTGTTCAAACTAATCGACGAACTTTTGCCTCTCACAACGTCCATATCGACATTCTTTTCAAGGAGAAAGCCGCCTACTCCTAGACCTCAAGGAGCATCCGAGTAAGCTGTATCTGTGGCAGTTCTGAGGTCGGCCATAGCAATGTGTATACATAGTCCTAATCTGTCCAAGTTCCGCATTCCCTGACCTGGCCCGTCCATCCCATAAACAACCGCCGAGCAGCCAGGCCTCGACGCCAACCACGAGCAGGACAGAATAACAGGAGCACAGCCTGCTTGAGGCCTACCCGAGGCCCCAGCAGGGCTCGACACGGACTGCCCACGGCCCTCACCAGCACGCAACGTCAGCTCGTCAAGGCCGCGAGCTGGCCCCGGTGGTGGAGGGTAAGAAGAAAGGAGGTTGCTGGCCGGTGTGGCGCGCAGCGTTGCCCCGCCAACCGGGACCACGCACGCGAAAATTTTAAACGTCGGGGCGAAAATATAAAAAGAGCCAGATCCACCGCGCAAAAGAGCCAACTCGTCTTCTCCCGGCCACACCCGTACACCTCCCCCACAGACACAAATTGAATTTGATTTTGAGTATGGGCTCGCTGTCACACAGAGACATCAAGACACACTTCCCGACCGCAAGGATCAAGAAGCTGATGCAGTCCGACGAGGACATCGGCAAAGTGGCCCAGGCCACCCCGATCATCGTCGGCAAGGCTCTCGAGCTGTTTCTCGTCTCCTTGGTGGCCGAGTCTTGCAACCAGACGCGGCTGCACGGTGCGAGGAAAGTCACCCCGTCGCATTTAAAACAAGCAGTGCTTTCTTCTGAGCAGTTTGATTTTTTGGCTGATGTTGTTGAGCAGTACCCCGATCTAGCTGGTGGATCTTCTCACACTTTTAACAATGCAAATACCCACAATGATGACAGCAATGCCTCTTCCTCATCTTCATAATATCAAGAACAACGAACGAACAAATTAACAAAATGAACGGCTCGGTGAACTAGAATATCAATCGATAAAAAAAAAAAGAATAAAAAGAAAAGGGAAATGATGGAAATGTTATTTTGACTTTACGTGTACATTATTTATACACTGGTTCTTACCAGCTATGCTATACTACTCTTATTTCATTCACTTTTTATGTTGTGTAAAATAGTAATAATTCATGTTTTCCTGTTGGGGTCTGGTGCATATGCATCTGTACCCTCATCTGGTTCCTTCTTGTTTCTGTACTTCCTTCTTTGTGTTGTCTTTTTCATGGTCTCTGTGTTATACTGGGTATTGACGAAACATGCTCTGTTCCTGTTCCTTCTCCCGTTTAATCATGGTATTCTAATATGTTAATTGTGATCACAGTGATTACAGATTCTGTGATCCCTCCAAGTATATCATATTTCAAAGGCAAGGCTTGAAATCACTACAGTGTTTGATTGTGCTAGAGATGACTGTGGACCGATACATATCTTTCACTTTAACAGCATTGTGTATTTAAACACGCCTCTTTCTAGTAAGTTGCCGACTTGAACACAAACAATCATGGCTGCAATTACTATCCAAGACCTTCCTGATGATGTATTAGAACTGATTGCAAAGCGCTTGAGAATCTCAGAGGTTTTGAACCTGTCTCGTACATGTACCTCGTTTTCTAGGCTGTTTAATGCTCCAGAGTTCGACCTTTTCTTTAAACCGTTTTACGAAAGAGTCAAAGATGAAAGCTTACTCTGTTCGCCGTTTGTCTTTGAATGTATCTCAATTCTTTCTAGTAACCTCAAAGGTACAGGCACAGAAAATAAGGCAATCTCCAATGCAGAATTAAGGAAAAAGCTATACTCAGAAGGAGTTTCATGGAAACTTTTCTACAAAACCACTATCCTTGAGCTGTGGGATTTACCAGAGCAATGCCCAGGTGAACTGGGCTGCATTGATGTAACAAAAAGTTGTTTGAACATGTTCAATTTTTCTCCAAGCTCAAATTTTCACGCTATTGTTTACCATGCAAATGACATTATGTTATCTTATACTGATTATGCTCTCGAGAAGCAGGCAGCGATGGCTAAGTTGCACAGGGTTGAAGGTTTACACCCTGAAGATGGTTTACGCTCACTTTTACTAGCATCAACCAGCGATCAAGTTATTTTGCCATATGATAGGCAATGGGAGGTGAATTTGGGAAAAGGTCAAACAGTTCTTGGTCCCCACACTGTGCGTGCGATTAAAACTAGCAGGATTGAAATTCATAATCTACTTTTCTCCGACCGACAAATTTCAAAGTCGAAATTTTGGGTTTTTGATCTAGATCCTTCGGTAGGGATAACAATTAAAGGTTTAGACAAGCATACCTCTCTTAAAAATGCACTTGCACTTTCTGTTCTGGCCTCAGATGTACAGGAAATGCTGTTTATATCAAGCTTGTCTGACCGGAAATATGAAATAGACGGTAATTGCAGCGAGGAGAAGTACACCATTTCGGCTTATGATAGCACTCACGAAAAGCAGGAGAATTCTAGTAACAGTCCAAATACAAGACTGTTATGGAGAACGGTTCTTACCTTCCCTGATAAAGTGTTGTACAATTATCCTGTTCTAATAGCATTCAATGCATATTATCTGTTTGCAATAACAAACATCAGTCGAGAGTTAATCGTTCTCGCAAAACACACAGGCCAATACATTGGCCATTTTAATCCAGAATCCTCTAGGTTGAATTACACTACTATAATGAAAGGGGAAAGCGATGAACAAGTGGAGTTAGAATCAATTCAAGGAATATTGAAGGATGAAGGGCTGGGAGAGGCATATCCATCTTTTCAAGCGAATTTGTCAATTTTAATGCCTGCGCTTCGAACTTGTTATATCGATTTATCTGAGTTGTTGGCAAATTTGGATACTGAGGGTTGCTGTTGTAAAATTGAGACGCTTTTCAATAATCAAAAGGAAGACAAAGACGGAATAGAAGATTCGATTGGAGCTGTTTTGTTTCGGGAAATACGTAAGACAAAGAGGAAGAAGATTGAGCAATATTCAGTCTAAAGATTCAAATTGAAAACAAAACACTGTGTAAGAATATCTTTAGGTTATATCAGTAGATTAGATCCTATGTTGTTGGAGTTAGTATGTGCCAACCAGTACTCCTGGCTTCCTCCTGACCTTAAGCGCCAGCAACTTTTGACTTATTTCGTATTAAGCATATTAAAGGCGAGTGGGCGAAAAATCACCCATCGCGTGTAGCTACTATTTGATCAACTGCTTCTGAACTACCCAGCATGACACAGACAAGTATGGAAGTTGAAACCCCAAAAGAAGTTATCCTAAACACCGCAGATATACAAAGCGGATCATTGGTGCCTTAAGTCGCCCTGATTGACTCCTTAGTTTACGCAGCTATCTGAACTAGAGGAACAGATTTAGTTTCAACCTAGATTCTCGAGGATTTTCCCCTCTGAGAGGTGTTAAAGAATTGACCAACTAACTGCTCGCACACCGCGACGGCAGTAGCTGAATCCTCGATCTCTTGAGTCTCAAAGACTCCAAAACACATGTTTGGGACTGATAATCTGTATTTCATCTTGAAAACCTGATTAGAAGGCTTTAGAACAGCTATTAAATCTCTTGAAAAACAGTGATGGGATTTTAAGCACAGATATTGTCGATTTAAGCGCTCAGCTCAAAGAAGTTCAACAGGTGAATGAGACATCAAAGGAAGAGAATACAGAATAGGTTAGTGTGAATTGTTTAATTCTTTGTTTTGTATTTAGTAGCCATTTCTATATTGAGAGCATAAGAGAATCGGCTCGCCAGCATCTGATGTGCCATATGCTAATTGTGATCACAGTGATTGCCGGTTTGATGATCCACCTCAAAGTATATCAGATTGCAATTGCAAGACTTGAAAGCATTTTTGATTGAGCTCACAAATACCACATTGTTTGATTGTACGAGAAATGACTCGACCGGTGTATATCACTCGCTTTCACAGAGATGTATATTTTAACACACCTTTTGGAAGCCGGTTATCGACTTGGACAGAAACAAATATGGCTTCAAGAAATTCCAATTTAAAAGCAAGTGCACCTTCAACTGCTATTCAAGATCTTTCTGATGATGTGTTAGAACTTGTTGCGAAGAACTTGATGTTGAAAGAGCTTTTGAACCTTTCTCGTACCTGAACCTCGTTTTCTAGGCTATTTAATGCTCCAGAGTTGGACAATTTGTTTAAACCGGTTTATGAAAGAGTCAAACTCAAGAATTGTTTACTCTGTTCGCCGTTTGTATATGAATGCGTCTCAATTCTTTCTGGCAAACCCAAAGGCTAAAACACGGACAATGAAGCGACTTCCGAGGAAGAGCTTGTAAACTATCGGAACCCACAACAGGTGATACTCTAGAGTCACGTCGATTTCCCTGATCATCCAACGGAAAGTACTCATTGATGGTGTCCGATAGATCTTGAATACTATTCATAGCTTCTTTAGCTTGTTCCACTTCGTTCTCAATCTTCTCCAATCGTGCAGTTGTCTCCACACGAAGTTCACTGATTTCCTTACAGATCTTCTTGTACATGCTGTCAAGAGAAGTCTGTAGGTTATCGATTTGGGCGCTGTTGGATTCTGACGGTGCACTCATTGTAGGAGGTTGAGGAGCAGGATGTCGTAGTATCCTTGCCATGAGTCTTTCTGGAAATGTTCCATTTCTTGATAGAGCTACAAAGTGGGAGTCTGCAACTGTTGGTGTAGGACAGATGACAATCAGACTAGAGAATCCGTGGATCCGACGGTGTAGGTCTAAGTGAGTTGTAGTTTATCAATCAAAAGTAAAAGTTAATTGAAAGAGAGTAAGTATGTAATGGAGCATTTATATAAAAGCCTGATTACGGGTAAGTGCTCGCTGTTCAGCCACCATCATGACAGAGTTGAGACAGAAGCTCTATTCAGACGGGATTTCATGGAAAATATTTTTCAAAACTATTATTTTTGAATATCCTTCTTGAAAGCTACTTTTATCCAAAGGGAAGGTTATGCGCAAGGGCAGTATTAATAAGATAAGAGCAAAGTTTTGTTGCAACATTCACAAGTTTTCTCCAAATTCTGCTTTTCATCGCTACTGTGTACCGTGAAAAGGAATATATGCTCATAGCTTTGCACGGTGTAGAGATCATGAATGAATGCGGGTTGACCAAGTTGCTCACAATTGACGATTTGCAAAAGCGGGAGTTAAATGCTTCAGATCTATCAGCTTTGTTCCCTGATTTCGCTGGTGACAGTCCCTGGACATCTTCCAACTGTACTCCCTCAAATTCCCTTATGAAAACGGTTCTAACGAAAAATTTGCAAACGATTCAACTTTTGTAGTGATTTTGGAAAAAAAGCATAGCTTTCTTGATGATCGTAGTACGTGCGATTAAAACTATAATTTTTGGAAGCGTTCCTACAGATGCAAGCTGCTACAAGACACCAATTGAATCGACATACTGGGTTTTTGATCAAAATCTTTTAGTGAGGATAACGACTTCATTTTTAGATAATGAAGAGGAACCTTATCAAAAAAATTTCATTTTCTCTATTGACATCAGAAGAGCAGAAAACGCTGTTTATTTTAAAAATTTCTGAATCGTTTTGTGATCAGAGCGATATTTATCATGAGAAGCATTTCATTTCTGCTTACGAGAAAATCCATGAAGAACAGGAGCGAGCTAGTGGCAGCCCAAACACAAGATTGTTATGGCAAATAGCGCGGTCACCACCAGTGATGCAAACAACTACCCAGTTCTAATAGCATGCAATGCCTACTATCGTTTTGTGATAGTAAACACCAGCCGTGTGCTAATCGTCTTCTCGACAAGCACTGGCAAATTCTTTGGCTTTTTTTTGACCCAGAGTTCACTGGGTGGAATTATACAACTAATGTGAATGGGAAAAGTAATGGGGCAAAGAGCGCTCTCTTCGATACAAGAAATATTGCAGAGCTATGAATTAGACAAGAAAAGTTCCCGTTTTCTGGGAAATGTGGCGTTTTTGAAGCCGTCATTCCAAGGCAGTTTTGTCACTCTCTCTGAGCTATTAGCAAATTTGAATGATTTATATTGTTGTTATAGCCAGATCTCGAAAGTAATGGGAACGAGAATTCGATTGAAACTATTTTGTTTCGGGAGATTCAAAAGATAAAGAGAAAAATTGAGTAGGAAGTGGTTTGAAGATTCAGATGCGAAGCGCCGGTTATTTTTGACATTTTTTTTTCTTTCGTATTTTCACATTAAAATTTTGGCCTTCGTATATACAGAGAGCAGTAGAAGCGGCTTTTTCTCCCTCTTGTGCTTTTCCAACGAGATGGCTTAATAAGAACTAATGAATCCGAGTAGGTAGTTCCATCTCGACATTTCATTTTTTCTTTTTGACCCTCCATTTTCCAAGGGTTTCTGTAAATGAAGATGATTTCACAACCGAGTTTTTATAATTAATCTGTATACCTTGTCTCATCAGGACATGGCTATATTCCATAGTATAGGCACGAATGGACGGGGTTTTTAACCATTTTTGGTTTCAGACAAGCTGCCACTGCAGTGGATGATGACTTTAAGATTAGCTCTACACTATCCCTATAAAGAAGAATAAAAAGCAGGATCGAATCCTATTTCGCTTGCGTGCGCACCACGGAGGTGAAACAGAAACATATGGCGACAAGTTACGAGGACAAGAGCAAGGGCAGGAGACAGATGATACAAACAGCACACTGGACGAAGACGAACGAAAGTGACAGTTTTTGGATTGATAGAATAATAGAAGAGGTTCCCGCAGCGGGCATGAAACTAGCACGGACGAATTTCTGCCTAATTTTCCATTTCCATCCTTCACCAATTATTAAGCTGGCAAGTGCTGCTTATCGTGCAGCAGAAACATGGAGCAGTTGCTGGAAACGGCTAGTCCTGGGGAAAGGACAGCGACAGAGAGAAGCCAGAGACCGCTGTAAAGGGCGAAAAGAGTAGAACGGCCCCCAGACGAGCAAACGGGGCGTACAGCGAGAAACCGCTCCCGGGGAAGATCCCAACTCCACTGAGAGCGATCGCTGCTCCGACACGCACACGAGTCTCGCACACGGGCACGCTGCTTGTTGCTTTCCCCGGGCCCTGGCCGTGGGGCTCCGGGAAGGCTTGGAGCGAGCTCAGTGGCCTTGCTCTGCTGCTCTCACTCTGGCGCGGTGTCCCGGCGGTGCTCGCTCTGGCATGGGACACGGGTACGGGTAGGAACACGGACACATCCTGGGAGAAAGCCTAGCACAGTAGGTCCCGACGTTATTTTCAAGTCTCCTAAAGAAGAATGTCCAAGGTTAACGCAGATCCATCCTCCAGAACGGGTGTTGGTCGTTCCTTCTCTTTCCCACTTCTTTCTTCTTTTTCTATTTTAACTCTCAATTGTCCGATTCCATCTCAGTTAGGAGCTCCCCAAGCAGCAATTGCAAGACACTAGAATTCTGTCCTGGACACAATCCACACTTGATCGAAAACATCCCTGGTTGGTGTACTTTTCTATTTTCCCTCCAGCACAGGCAAGGCACGCCATAACTCTACCGTTTATTGTCCCAACGGCCCTCTTCAAGTTTTTCCCCAATTCTTCCCCACAGAACAGTGCTGAAACTTTCCCACGTAAAAACATTTAAGCTACGTCCGCAATGGCATCGTTTTTCAGCAAGTCCTGCTATAAATGTGGGAACGTTGGTCATTTTGCAGAAAACTGCCCGGCCAAGGGAAGACTCTGTTATAACTGCAAACAGGAGGGCCATGAATCCAATGCTTGCCCTTACCCAAAAAGCTCCAAGAACAAACAATGCTACCACTGCCGAAATATAGGACATATCAAGTCAGAATGTCCAGTGCTACTAGCAGCAAACCCCATGGCCAGACCCGGACCTCATCACAAAGCATGTGGACACCAGAACCAGGGCCCTTCTGGCCAGGCACTCATGAATATCACGAACACGCTGCCGTCTCTGCCTCTGCCTCCATCTGTTTTCCAGGGCCCTCACCGCCAGGGCCAGCATCACCGTCCAGACCGCCATCAGCAGCAGAACCACCAGCAGCTGGGCAGACAGCACTCAGGCCTGTTTGACCCATCCGCACGGGCCCAGTACCTGCTTCCCTATGCTCCCTACTACGTCTTAAACCCACCAACACTAACACACGCGAAAAAGAGTCAGGTATTGGGCTCCAAGCTCCCAGTGTGCAATTCGTGTGGATCAGCAGCCCACGGTGCCTGCTGCTTTGTCCCATTCCCAGCCCCGGGCCTCTCCTCTCACCAAATGCCCACAATGCCCTTAGGCACGAGGAACGTTCAGACTCAGACTGCCAATACACAGGACATAATCTATGGTCCGATCTCTTGCTTCCATGGCCATCCAGTCCTTCCTCCGCCAAACGCTCGCCATCTCCACCATCTCCAGGCTGTACCTTTCGATGCTCTAGGCGTCAACGCCAACCCAAACTCAAATGTGCACTCAAAGTGCTTCCCGGTCGAATACGGATTCATCTACCCACAGCCCCCTTACGGTTACTACTGCCCTCAGAGCTATGCTAAGGACTACGCCGAGGGCCATATTGAGGACGTAAACTCTCAAACAGCTTCAAGCTCCAGTAGCAGCACAACCACCACTCCCGAAACAGAAGATAGAAACGATTCGAGCTCATCCAAGAACGACTTTGTTGCTTCGGGCACTACCACCACCACCACGAAGACACCTTTTGGGTTACAAGTGGTAGATCGATCTTTGAAATTGGGTGACAGTTCTTCTAGCACCAGCACAAGCCTAACCATAACTAAAACCACCATCATGAACTCAAGCAATAACAGCGGTAATCACACCAATGCAGATAATGATCGACAAGACTATTTCCCCCAGTCTCCTTACTCTGCAAGCTCCATGGCTCTGTCCTCCTCCTTTTCCGAAACTGTTTCAGAGACAAGCAGCGTGAATTGAGTTGGCTTTTCCTTTTAAATGCTGTTATTACTACTCTGTCACAATTATCTCTCTTTTTTTTTTTCACATACATATACGTCTAGTATCTATTAATGTTTGCTTGTTCCAACATCCATTTTCATGAGTTACGAGCAGATCCATCGTTTTTCTTTTTCTTCTTGTTTAATACCTTCACTCTTATTTCGATTATATAACTAGGTTATACAATTTTTTTTGACATATAACATCCTCTGCATATTGGTTATTTATCCTTTGACCTCTCCTCCATCTATACTTAACAAATCACTAGGGCCTTCCTTATAGTGTATACCATCTGTTCATAACACCCAACATAAAAAAGAAAAAAGAATTGAAATTTTTACATACAATCGTAATAAAATCTCTCAGAAAAGGTATCTTGTTCAGTATGAACTTTTTATGAGCTAGACTAGTAGCGTTGACAGACACGCAGGCTATTCTGCAGGCATGCCTGACATCCCAAAAAGGAAACCATGAATTTAATCTGCAAAAAAGATCATTGGCATGGGAATCAGCGACACTGCGTGTTTATCTTGCTTTTGTGCATCTGTACATTGAGTCCTGCTGGCTTTCAACTGATGAAACGTGTAAAATAGTTTCATCTTGTTTATAAAACCTCTTTTCTGGCTTGCTTTTTGTGTTGTAAAATGGGAAGCCAACCCCTTGGAAACAGAAGCAACATGCTATTCTGGGGAGATAACACACCGGACCCGTGTTCAGAAAATTAGAAGAGGTGGGTTAGAGTGGGAAACACCGTGGAACTGGGGAGAAGGGCGAAGCAAAATGATGGTCATATTACTATTCCGAGCAACGAGCTGTTGAATCAGATTTCATCCTAGGAAAGGTGTTACAATGAATCCCAATTTTATCTTGAAGCAAAATCAGAGGAAACACTGACTAAAATGCAGATGGCATTCCTTTTTCAATTGAAAATGTTTACACTCTGAGTTTTGCAACTTGTAGACAGAAGGCTATCGTGGGACCCGGAGTTTAAATACTAGGATGGCTGAGCAAGAACTGAAAAATTCAAGGTGAAAAATAAAACTCTAGTATTTATCATCTGATGGATGGCACAGATTTTTGAACCACAAATCAAATTCGACGCTTCGTATCTTTGGCACAACTTTATTCAACATCGATTCATCCAAGCTAATGACTTGGTATACCGTAGGGACTCTCACCAGTTCAATAGTGGTTGCTTGGACTAAGTAGAACTTTTACTGATGTTGATGTGGATTGGAACTCTCCTTGCAAAACTCTTATTCAACATTTGTGTAAAAATGTGGGTCATGATCTTTGAAAATGGGAATGGAGATATGGTGGATAATTTTAGGAATGTGTTATGAGGTTTAAGAAGGGTTCAATCCTTATATCTTGAACTTTGTAATTGAACAGAAATTCATAGGATTTCGATACTAATTGATATTTCGGATCAATATAAACACTTGCTACCCTTTTGCTACCTTCACAAGTATCCCAACTGAAAGTCCTATTTTGAGATCAATGTATCATGTTTGTATCTAATCCAAGCATATAATCTGATAGACAATGCTAATTTTACTTTTATGATAGAGTATGAATGACATGTCTACTGAACTCAACGTTGTTAATACCTATTAGAGTTGTTCCAGAAAACTCTAGAACTTTTTTCTAGAGTGGGTGTGAGCACATTTCGCGCCCTCTGGTTGCCCAAGACGAGATGCAACTTTCAGCAAAAAGTGCGCACATTTCGCGAGCTCTGGTCCAACATCAGCAAAGTCTCCATTTTTACAATCAAACTATACTTTGTCCAACGCAAAAATAACTCAATTGAAAGCGATATAAAAGGACACTTCCATCCCCTATAACTGAACAGTTTCATCAACGCAAGTCAATTTATTCTCTCAAATAAACAAACAAAAAACCAACCCTATTTTCAACATGTCTCCCTGCTGCTCTTCTGCTAACACAACAACAGTCTGCATTTGTGAAAACTGCTCCCATAATACAAAGACCTGTCCCTGTCCCTGTGTCAGCAAATGCAAATGCGCAGAAAAGTGTGAATGTCTCTAAGCCAAAACTTAAGTGTTTGAGACAAGTGATCGTTCCCTCAGAAGGATTATCGAAGTATGCATTACAAAAGCCATAAGTTAGTCAAAGCCTATTGAAGATTGTATTTAGGCTGTTTGCAAATTGCTACCTTTTGATATTTCTGTTTAAATAAAATGCTAAATTGATATTTTTCTATTAATTGCTTCTCTATATAGTTTATCAACTTGATACTATTCATAACCAATTTACAAGTTCTTTTCTCCAACTATGAGAGAACTAACACCTCGCTAGTATGTTGTAAACTCTATTCTTTAAACATCCTTTCACCCACACTGAATACCTCACACATCATCACTGGAGCCGGGTAACACACACGACTAGGACATTGATTGTAGTAGTATTTTTTTTTCATGGCATATTTGCACATTGCAAAAGAGGTTATTCAAAGGAAAAAAACGGCCCCAAACGATTATATCGAATATGAGTTCGTCTATAATAACACCTGCATCTTCTGCTTTAGCTGATGCAGTGAAAACTTCTAAAGAGACACAAAACGAGGAAGAAAAGCAAGAAGCCAAGATAGAAGAACCTCTCAACAGAGTTAATGGTACGTCTTTCCTTTAAGCATGGCTTCGCCTGGTTCAGATGAATAATTCAAGTGGAATTTTCATTTTTGATTGATTCCTCTTGCTAATTTTAAAATAGGTAAATGCTGGAAACCAAAGAAAGATGCTTTTCGACCTAGAAGCGTTGGGTTGAAAAAGACGCCATGGGAGAAGAAAAAAGAAGAACGTACAAAGGAACAGGTAATAAAGGCCAAGATAAAAGAAATGAAAGAGGAGAAGGAAGCTGCTAGACGAGTGAGTGTTTTGGTTTGCTTGTTTGCTTATGATGATGACGATGATTTCAGGTCAATGGCGATTTCAATTTCAAAGTTATTGCTAACATGCTGGTTGTGATTTTTGTAGAAACAAATTGAAACGAGGAAAGAGAGACAACAAGCGAAAGAAGAAAAGATACGATTGGAAAAATTGGCTGAAAAGATGAGTGCAAAGAGAATTGCAAGGCTGCGGAAAAAGGAAAAGCGAAATAAGCTGCTGCGAGAGCGCTAGACTGTGGGAGTCTGATGGTAGTGGAGTGATTTTCGAAGGCTAATTTTTGATGTCCTTTTTGTTCGTTTAGTATTGTAGAGTGTTCATATTTTACAGACATGGAATGCATTTTTTACTCTGTATAACGTTGGTTTACCACAACTAGGCACCATTCTAGTATGGCGTAGACTGTTATTTTCCTTTTTGCACTAACTTTGATGGGAAAGACGAAGGCTGGGATCGCTTTCGAACTGATCGAGCTGGATTCTGATTCTCTACCCTTCCAGAGAGTTTGCAATTTGCATGCTGTGTCGTTTCTAAAATGCATTTAGATCCTCTACTTTCGATCCTGGATTTGGTTTTTGAGATCCCTGTCCGCTTTAAAGATCGCAAATGCACGACTACCTGTAAAGTCTCGTTATTCACTTTCTACAGGACCAAGTTTACCATCTATGTACAGCCCAGCGAAAGACGGTGTTGGTTGGTAGAAATAGAAGATCGGATTAATACTTGAGACAGTTTGCATCTGCTCCCTCATCATCGCGGCAACTACACCGCACTGCCCAAACAGCACGCTCTAAACCAGCTGGACCACGAATCCCCCTTCAAAAACTTCTCTGCTCTTTCTCTTTCGTTCTTCTGAAAAAAAATTGTGGCTCTGTGGCTTTTTATACCCAGACAATGGGCGTACGGGTGTTTTGATAGAAGCCCATGCCTGCTCGCTGCTGATTGGCCGAATCCCACGATTCGGGTGTGCGGCCGGGCGGAAATGATATCGATCCCAAGATCCTCAGCCCGAGCACGTTGGGTCTGAACGGACTTCTTGCTGGCGACGCCTCGGGCGTGCCTTCTGGCGTATAGCTGTGTAATTACAATGTGAATGTGTATATAGCTGGTGCTTGGCCACCCCAGACAATTCCTTTTGCTGGCAAGGAAAAGAAAGCCAGGTAAAAAAAAGCAAAAAAGGGAAGGAGGCCACACCTCACCACTTTCTTTTCCCATTCAGCTCCATAATTAGTGCCACACCCAATACACCACTGCCTTCCAGATCAATGGAGCCATTCAGCCATGGCACGGGAACAGCAACTGCACCAGCACCACCGGCGACTGCTGCTACATCCGTTCAGGTAGGCAATTCTGCCGCGCTTGCTGCTGCTATTGGCACAGGCGGCGAGATGTGTCATAACAAGGCTGCTGAAAACTTGTTCAACAAGCGAGACCACAAACACTCAACCAAAGCTCTCAACATCCAAAATCAGATCACCGACTTGTCCCTGAACCCACGACTTTCTGGAGAGTATTCTCCTATTTCATATGAAGACATGGGATCATACGTTTCGCTTCACGACCTGGTGTACAACTCCTCTGCAATCGGAACCCATAACACACCTCGTGTTCCTCTAGATCACACCAGTTTCAACAACAGCAACGGCCCGGACCTCCTCCACCTGCCCAAACATGCTTCATCAAAGACGAGCCTTTCATCCACAACAACCGTTTCAACTGTGCGAGAGACCAACCATGTGAGCATGATGTATGACCCCATTAGCGGGAGGAAAGTTCTCAACACATATGAAATCATCAGAGAGATAGGAAGAGGTCAGCACGGCAAAGTCAAGTTGGCAAAGGATTTGGTCACGAATACCTATGTTGCGATAAAAATAGTCGACCGAACGGGAAAACCACAGCTAGGAATGTGGAAGAATCGAGGCTCATCACAGGAGGAGAAAGTTCGCCGTGAGGTTGCTATTATGAAGAAGTGTTTTCATCCCAATATTGTCCAACTTAAAGAAGTCCTTGATGATGCCACTTCAAAAAAGATCTACATGATCTTGGAGTACTTGGAGAAAGGAGAGGTAAAGTGGAAAACCGAGGATGGATGCTCAAAACCTGTGATGACTCTGGATCAAGCCCGTAGTACTTTTCGAGACGTTGTTGTTGGCCTTGAGTATCTTCATTTCCAGGGTATTATACACAGAGACATTAAACCTGCAAATCTGCTCCTGTCCAAAGATGGAACTGTCAAGATCTCTGACTTTGGAGTATCTTTTTCTTCGGATATGAGGGGCGATAACGAACTGGTTCTTGCCAAAACCGCTGGTACTCCAGCATTCTTTGCTCCTGAACTCTGCTCCACGGATATTGGAAAAGATGAGATAAGCTACAAAATCGATCTATGGTCCCTGGGAGTAACGCTCTATTGCTTGCTGTATGGTAGGCTTCCCTTTAATGCAGATAAAGAGTACGATTTGCTCAAAGTCATTGTCAACGAGCCCTTGGAATTTCCCGAAAATCCTCGAAGCGACGATTTACAAGATTGGGAAAATGCAAGAGATTTGTTGAGAAAACTCCTCCAAAAGATCCCTTCCAAGAGGATAGAAATGCCCGAGATCAAAGCTCACCCTTTCACCGTTGGTGGCATGACAAGAGAAGAAGAACAAAACTTTTTCAGTACGCCGTACAAAGACGACAAAATTGAAGTTACAACCAAGGAAGTTGATGATGCGCTTGTTGGAATAGGAGCAAATTTGAAAAGGACAATAGGCAAAGCACTCGGATTCACGGGGTTAAGAGGAAGACTAAAGAAATTACAAAATCAGTATCCCAGTGGCACGGTATCAAGACCTCAATCTCCAATGCCACCCTTGGCTAAAGTCCCTTCTCAAGTTCGAACAACATTGGTGTTTTCCGAGCTTTCAGGAAATGGTCAAGCTAATAATACAACCACAAAGAGACAATCACAGTCGCCGGGAAGAGTATTGGAGATGCTGAACCAGCTTAGTATACAGCCTGAACGACAAAGGTTGGCTTCACCTTCATCTTCTCCGCCACAAGCGCATATTCCTTCTCCTCCTTCTGTTTCGGTCTTGAGTTCTTTTCTTCCAGGAAGTTTGGCAGGAACCAGAGGCCGACAGCAATCTCCGAGCGTTTCGGAATCTATTTTAAAACTGCACCAGTTCGGTTCTCCTTTTAACTCCTTTGCCGATCTAAAAGCACGAGCAGATGGCAACAATTCTGTTGCTGATAGCAAGCATCGGCCTTCTACAACAGACATGATAATGGAGCTTGAGCGTCAAAAGAAGAGGATGCAAGCGGAAAGAAGGAAAAGTGCAATAGCAACAACTGCACCTGCAACTGCGACGGATCATGATTTTGGTACCGACTTGCGAAAGGCAAATTTGTTTCGCATCATTAACGATGGGGAAAAACAAGGTAGTGGATATGAAACCGAGCCCGCAACGTTTGAGTTGTTTGGTGACAGGTCCAGATCTAGGTCTAGGTCCAGGTCTACAGGTAGACCCATGCTAACTGCAAGATCCGCAATGCCTGGTCAAGAGACTATGAGCCACCACATAAGAAAATCGATTAGCCCAAGAGCAGTGGAAAAGAGAAGCGACGATAGTAATAATACCAACAACAATAATACTAATAATAATGACAATAATAATAATAATAATAATATGATTAACAACAATCATAACAATTACAATAATGACAATGAACATGGCGAATGGAAGGTTATAGACTCTCCTCAATGGGAATTTGAGATTTCAAACCCTGGTGATTATACAATGTACGATACCCGAAACATTGAAGAGATTTTAAATGGAAATTATCGAGGTACACTGGGCCAACTTGATGACTCCAATGGGGATGTTGTTCAGCATGAAAGATCACCATCACGACGAACTAGAGATAATCAGCAAGGCGGATCTTTCTCGAGATTAGGGAATGGAGTTATTCCAAGGAGATCCTTTGCTATTGAAAAGAAATCCTTGCGTAGTATTACAGCCAGAGAGGGAGACGGCGAGCGAGTCACAAGAAACCTCTCCGGTTTAAGAAACACACCCAGTGCACCAGGAAGGCCCAGGTCTGCAATTGGAACTAGACCAATATCTTCTGTTTCGTCCGAAGTATTTGACTTTGTCAGTAGTAGCGACGAAGATGATGATGAGGAAAACGAAAGTTCTGATGGCAGTGATAGTCTCAATGAATGCGAAACTAATAACAATGAAGAAGGAGGAGATTTAGATTGGAGCACACTCCATGATGCTCTTGAAGTTGAACAGAGAAGTACAAGGCACAGAAGGCGACGGCACCAGCATTTTAGAACAGACTCTGCTGTTTATGGTTCTGATTCTTATTCATCCTCTAATTCTGACACTAATAGTGATAGCCTAGAGGATGATGACGATGATGAAGAAGAAGAAAGAGATGGCGGTCTTGTACTTACTGTTACGCCTCGAAGTGCAAGGTCAAGGACTCCTGCGTTTTAACTTGAGAGAGCTACAGAGTAGTTATGTTTATCTTTTTTCTTTGTTTCTTTCTTTCTTGTTTTTTTTTTCTTTTACCTCTTTCGCATTTGTTTCTGCACCGGGATAATCAGGAGTATTTTACAGCATTGGATTTGAAAGCATGGAACTTGGACTATCATCTATCAGATAAGTTCACAATAGTAATTACAATTTTCATGTAACATATTTTGTACAGTATTTACATTGATAAACTCTCTTTCTCAATTCCATGTTTTACTTTTAGCGTTTTCTTGTTTTTCAGCTGATTTATTATAGACTTGCTCGGCAACTTTATCAAATGTCACCCGTTTATCATACATACTCTATACATGTGCTCTGGAAGGTGAACTGAATGGGTCAGACAATATCAGTATTTGTTCTACCTATCATATAGAACAGTCTGAATATGATAGTTAGAATAAATACTGATATTGGAGATAACTACATTCGCCAAAGATCTTCTATTACATAATCCTTCTTGTTCCCAATCCCGAACCTCCCGCTGAAAGAATTCGATTCTTGCAGGCAACAAGATTTAAGATCACGTTTAAACTGAAAGGATCTAAAATGTTCGGCCATCCGTTTCCCGTTTACCATTTAGAGTATAGCTGCGCTGCGTCCAGGATCTCTCAGCTAATAATGATTAGGAATATCCCATGATAGCTAACCAGTGTAAACTGATGATTTTAGTATAAACACTAAGGTGTTATTAAAATGGTAAACTGCTTTTCAGAACCCTTCCTTTCTCCTAACACGTCAACAGATCAATAAATAATGCACCGAGCCCACAAATTTCCAGCCAGAATTGAAACAGAACTAAAAGATGTTTTATCTCTTTCAGGAAATGGAAGCTGTGCAGAATGTGGAGCTGATCATCCAGGTACGCACTTCTCGACCTTCCAGACGCTTTACTTTTGCTCAAAATCTAACTATCGAGCGATCTGACAGTGGCGGCTAGTGTCACAGTAAGTTTTCAACAGATATTTGGATCTTCGGGATCTGACCTCTCAATAGTTGGGTATTTTCCTATGTGAAAGATGTGCATCAACTCATAGAAAATTGGGTCTCCAGATCTCCAAAGTGAAAAGTTTAAGCTTGGGAAATTGGACTACGGAAGAGGTAAATGTAAGAATCCCTTTTTTTGCCATTTTGAAAACTTAACGTCTCTAAATTGGTAATTAAAATAGTGCATACGGACGATTGGAAACAAGAAAGCAAACCAATATTGGAACCCACAAAAAAAAAAGTTCCCCGTAGTCTTCACAACAGATGAAGAAGAGAATGCCATTGTTGAAAAGTATCTGAGGCAAAAGTATATTAAAAGGGCTTTCCGATACGGCCATGAAAATAAGTTCTATCCTCATTTGAAAGCTCAAGTTTTGTCGTTTCATGATCCATTGAATGCATTTTCTGATGATTGTTCACTTGAAGAGTCAGGCTACATGAGAACTGTTAAGGAGAGGAGTATAGGGTCTAAACATGAATCAAACCCTTTTAACCTGGATCTTGATGAATCCAATAGTGATATAGGACACGAGCATCAAATCAGCTTCCCCAAAAAAGAGGGCAGAAACAGTAACTGGGGAGCCAGGTTAAGAAAAGGAGGAACATGGCTTGGAAAGAGTACTAGCAAGCTTTTGAAACATGATAAACAGAATAAGGCATCAAGAGTCCGGTCGGTATCAGATCCATTAACCTTCATTGAAGAAGACAACAAAGAAGAGAGAAAAACTCAAATCAATCGAAAAGATCTAGCTGATATGCCGCCGCATTCATGGAAGTATAGTACATGCGGAAAAGAACGATACCGTTCAAATAAAAGTTTGCAAAACATTTCATCTGATTACAAAAAGAAGAGCCAGGAACAATATTCTATTCCACAGTTGACTTACCGAGAACCAGCTGATGAAGAAATTAAGAAGTATCACGCTGGGGTGAAAACTATTATTGAAATGGGTTTTACCAACAAGAATGCAAACTACGAAGCGCTTGCTTATTCCAACGGTAGAATTGACGCTGCTGTTGAGATTCTACTTGCGGATAAAGCAAAATTACAAAGCTTGCCTTTGAATCGAACTGGGACCGAATCTGAGTATAAAATGCCAACACGGGCTCCTCCAGGATTGCGGGAAAACGAGCTGGCCAAGAAATCTAGAATTCAATATTTGGCCGGCTCCTCAACGAAAGAAATTAATGTTTCTGAAAAAATAGTCCCTATTAGGACTCAGCCGAAGAGCCCCATGGTTGGTGTTCAACCCGAACCATTTCTTCCCTTGAGGTCGCCTTTGGTTATAGAACCAAAATCACAATTCACCACTGGAAACCTTTGTTATCCAGGGATGTTCCAACAACCACAATTACATCATCTAAATTCTCTAATGATGGCTCCAGTTAACGTGGTTCCAGTTATTCCTGTTTCTTTGGTCGTTACTAGAAGCGGGAATGGACAAGGATTTAATACTGATTATCAGGAAAGAAAAATGCCGATGGAAATGTAAAACCACGGAAGGACGAAGATGCTGGTGCTTGATTAGAGAAACATGTTTATTAGTCTCGTTAACATGCTACCACAATACAGCTTGGAATTTACCCATTGATGACAAGCTGCGGATGGACCAGCATGGAAAAATGAAGGCAGCTTAGACATAGGATGATCTAGAACATTATTACTACCCTACAGTAAAAAGAAAAAGCTTAGCTGAGAGAGCTAGCTTTGAATAGAAGAAGGCATTACTGATAAGACTAGTATTGCACCTCTTAGAAGGCATTAAACAATTAAAGCTCTAAGTTCATTGTAAAAAGCAATACGCCTCGTCTACTCTTTTGAAAAAGTTCAACAGCCAACTGAAAAGCAAAGCGTTCAAGTTATTGATTACCTTGTGGCTGATTCAAAACAAAAACTGAAAAAAGTAGACGCCCTACAATTTTCTATTGGGAAGATCGAAGTGAGAAAATCTTGGCTCGCCTAATACGAAAGTTTGCCAAAAACAAGCGTTTTTTTTTCGCAAGCTCTAAAAGGTGGTAAACCAAGAAGGCGGTGTGACATTTTTGAGGGCTCATTAGAAACCTTCAAATAATAGTTCCGTATTAAAATTCCCGCATATTTTGTTTGACCACCATCCTCCTTGACTATTCATTATGGGTGGGGAACTTCTTTCCTTTAAGGGCTAAGAATTCTATATAAACAATCCTGCTTTCGCTTAAACCGATTTCTCTTTCCTTATACTAACTGATCATAGATCATAGTTTAACACTCGTTCCTCTTAATTAATCTACAAGTCGCTCTTTTCAGAACCAACTAACACTCTTTTAATCAAATCCAAACCTATCATCAACAAAATCAAAAAAAATGCAACCCTCTATTCTCCTTCCAGTCGTCTTCCTTGCTGTTCAAAAAGTTAGTGCTTCGTTTGAAGTATCAGGATACCCTGAATGCGCATCTTCTTGTGTTTCTCAATATGCCGGTAGCGAAGCCAGCGAAAATGAATTGATTGGTTGTGTCTACCAAGGATGTGTTCTCTCTGCTGGTGACTCCGAATACTTTACAACATTGCTAAATGGCTACAATAGCTACTATAACACAGCCGCTAGATCAGAAGTTCCTACAGCTGCTGTAGCTGTTGTTTCGGCTTCTTCAGATGTCGCTTCACCAGAAGCTACTGAAATCGCTTCCAGCGAGGCTCTAATTTCTGGTGCGGCTGAATCCTCTGAAGCTGTCTTGGGTTCTGCCTCAGTGGCTGCTTCCGAGTCTGCATTGGCATCGGACGGTGTATCTGTCTCAGCCTCTGCTGAACTTTCTGGTACGCTTACCTCTGCTGCCCTCTATCCAACAAATACAGCTCTATCCAGCTCACTGGCAGGAAACTCTACGCTTACATCTTCTTTCCTTTCATCCGGAAATGTCACATCCAGCTCTTCTACAAAGTCTTCGAAGAGAAAGTCCTCCAGTGAGGAGGAGACTGCTACAACCGAGGAAGAAGAGTCTGCATCTGCAACCGCATCTGCTACAGAATCTGAATCCAGCAGCGCTGACGGTGCAGTCAGCGGTTCCGCCAATGGATCTGCTCTTTTAGGAATTGCTTTTGCTCTTGCTGCCTTCTTGTTGTAATTGAATTTATGTTCAACTATGTGCTTTGTAGTAATACCAAGCTTTGCCAGGTCATTGAGATTGCTTTTGATGCAGTCTACTGGGAAAGTTCCTATTACTATGCTAATATATCAGTTTTGAGTTATAGAAAAGTTCGGTGTTTCAAATTGTTCCAATAGATGAATTTAATTTCTTAGTAGTTTGCGTTGCATATTGACGTTTATTCATGAAAATGAACATTTTTTAGTAAAAAAGCACATTTCTCAAACTTATTGAGCAACCATAAACAGAATATGCTTGTGCTTTCGGCCCATTTAGAAATCCGGACTAGGTAGCTATCACCACAATTCTCATTTAGGAAGTTGGATAATCTTATAATTATTAGGAACAATTAGAGCAGTGCCATCAGACAAAGACTTTTTCAATTCTTCACGAGAATAATACAACCATTCCCGGAAAAATGTTTTAAAGTAAAACAACTATTTTTTGATTGGATTGTCTATACCAGAACACTTCATGTTATGTTTTGAGATTGTTAAGAACAAACGAATGGTTCGTACACACTTGCTAAATAAATCCCTCGCAGAAAAAAAGAAATGTCATCTAACCATAGCTTTAATAAAGGTTGTACAAAGCTAAAAAGCAAAAAAGGGCCGAGCTGGGAATTGAACCCAGGACCACTCGCAGTCAAGTTTGCTTAACTGTCGCTACCCAAAGCGAGTATCATACTACTAGACCACACGGCCGATCTCTGATTTTGTGTAAGAGAAATGATTCTCTTGATCTCTGATTGGTTCTATTTAGTTTTTAGTTATTCACATTCGCTCTCAGTTACCTTTCTCTTGCCTTAAGTTTACATTCAGTAACTACAAGCGATTATTCTAATAATCCTTTAGTTGCTCACATAGTTTTCTAGTTCTATATAAAGAGGCCTTTTTCCCTAAGTCTTGGGAGGAGGCATCAAACACTGAATACATTTTCTTCCCTGTTTCTTCTGAACCTTTAAGCCCTGTTTATCCCCTTGTAGTAAGTGAATCCCCTGGCATTCATCTTACATTTTGTGTAACAAGTGTGCCCGAGTAGAGAGTTTTGGGACAACTTGTTAGGAGAAGAGAGAGAGAGAGAGAGAGAGAGAGAGAGATAGAGATGTAGAGAAGAGAAGAGAAGGTATATTGCTTGTCTGATTTCCGAAGAAGAGGAAATCAGAGTCTTTATATAGTTTTCTAAATCTATGTAAATTATGTAAACGAAAGAAGTGGGAATCGACGAGTATATCGGAGATTTCCCATTTACAAGATCTAGATTCAACAGCAAGTGAGGGAATTAATAAGATCGACAAGAAGTTTGTGATTGCATATCGTATATGCAGAATTCGAAATAAGGAAACTCAAAGAAACTCAAAGAAGTTGAATTCCAGAGTTGAAGAGGTCGTATTTGTCACATTTTGTGTAAGAATTATAATTCTTACTCTTTGTTTCGATGGCACATTTGGTCACATGTGTATAATGAATACTGTTTTGTGTATTTAAAGTTAGTTTCTATAGTTTCCTTGTTCTTTTCTACAAGTTACCTTAATACAAGTTTTACGAACCAAACCACAACCTAAGAGTTCAGAGCTGAGGCTCTGTTCTCTTACAGATTTTTTAAGAATTGTGATTCTTATGAAGAAAAGACTCAGTATATTCAAGAATGGTGTAATAATGAGACTGAAGCCAATTAGTATAAATAGAACTTTGTTTGTATATTTAGTTTTCTTCTTCTTAAGCTACTTAATATCAACCTTTTGAGCCATAAACTTGAGAGTTCAGAGCTGAGGTTCTGTTCTCTTACACATGGTAGCGATGCTTTCTTGGTAAGCATTGTTGTATGCCAATTCCGCCATACTAAGATATTGTTTCCAGCAACTAGGGTTGTTTTGGACGTACACTCGCAGCAATTGACCCAAGATTTGATTGACTCTCTCCGTTTGCCCATCGGTTTGTGGATGATTGGTAGTTGAAAAATCCAATCTTGTACCTAGGCGGGTGTGTATTGTCTTCCACAAGGCCCCAAGAAAACGGGGGTCTTTATCTGACACGAGTGAGTCAGGAATACCATGAAGCTTGATTATGTGCTCCATGAATAAATGGCCTGCAATTTCTCCTGTAACTTGAGTGGTGGTTGGAATAAAGCGAGCTCGTTTTGTTAACCTGTCTGTCCACCACCACCATTATTGCTGTGTATCCGTCATCAGTTTCAGGCAGAGGCATAACGAAATCCAAACTTAGTGATTGTCATTTTTTATTCTAACCACCACTCAAGTTACCGGAGAAACTGCAGGCCATCTATTCATGGAACATATAATCAAGCGTCTTGGTGTTCCTGACTCACTCGTGTCAGATAAAGACCCCCGTTTCCTGGGAGCTTTCTGGAAAACAATCCACACCTGCCTCGGTACAAGATTAGATTTTTCAACCACAAATCATCCACAAACCGATGGCCAAACTGAGCGAGTCAATCAAGTTTGTGATTGCATATCGTGTATGCAGAATTCGAAATAAAGAAACTCGAAGAAGTTGAATTCCAGAGTTGAGGAGGCGTATTTGTCACATTTTCTCCCCTTTACTTTCCAAGTCGTCCTCTACTTGTTCTTCCGCCATAGAGAAATGCACCCATGAGTTCCACTGATCAGATAAATTCTTTAAAAGTTTAGAGTCGGCTTGTGAAAATATCCAAAGCGGTAATTCAGAAATAATGGTTGGGTCACATGTGTAAAATGAATACTGTGAAACTATACTTGCGTAAAGTGATCAATACCATCCTTAGATGTTGCTCATGCTCTTCCTTTGCTTGCGAATAAATGAGTACATCATCCAAGTATTCTTAGGGAAAGCTTTTGGGGTCTTCTCCGTCTGATTTTTGAATCCCTGAAACCGACTTTCCCCTGATTCTGGACACTACTTATTGGGTTACACCTAATTTAGATGCTCCTACTCTTGTAGAATGTCCATTTTCTAGCCCAGATTTGATTTTGTTTTTCACTGTGGGAGGAAGTGCTCTCATTGTTGTTGTTTGAAGCAAAAAGACTATCTACAAATTTCTAGAGAATATCATTTGCTGAGAAAAAGGAGTGAAAGAAAAAAAAAGATTTGATATTATGGATTTTAACTGACCACAAAACTCAGTCCAAGTTCATAAAATATGTACTATCTTCTTAGCCCTCACACAGTACCTGAAGCTTAATGATTCCAACTACATTTTAAACTACGCTCACCAAACTTTTTAACCTAACAAAAAGTAAATGTGTTACTATAAAAATGGAGTGGTGGTGGCTGTTCAAAAAAATGAAAAACATATTATCGACTCAGTTACAGCTATTTTTATGAGGCGAACGACACACCAAAAAGTGCTGTCTTCTGAATGCAATATTCATCGAGATCGTGACATTCATTATTAAAGTTTGTGTTGTTGAAAAAGCCTAGAGGTGATATATACACATTCTTTTGGTTGTAAATTATACGTTTTTGTGAAAAATCAAAAATGTGGAACGCATCGTATTCGTTAGTTTATTTTTGTATCTTAAATCTCCGAATCCTTTGCCACTCGGATATCAACAGCTTTCCTTATTTGTGAGATATCGCTGGGGCAAGTTCTACAACATCCACCAATAATCTTTGCCCCAACATCAATCCACTCGGAAATTAGATTCTCCCATGAAAATCCAGCCTTCTCCATCTCTGGATCTTTTATCCAAGTTTTTGAAACTCCATTATAAATTTCGCCTGAATTTGGGTATGCCAGAAGAGGAAAGTCTGCCGGAAGATTTTTGGCCAGTCCTCTAAGAGTTTCTGTAACAATTTTTATATTGCAGCAGTTTATACCTATCGCAATGAAGTTGCCATTCGATATTATAGACGACAAATAATCACAAACTTGTCCTAGTTCTGTTCCATCTGCCAAATGAGTCTTATCGCTGACGCTTAGCGACAAATAAAACGGTTTTGATATACTCAAAATGTTGTTCAAGTCAACCAGTAAAGAAAGCAGTACTTTGATTTCTTGGAAATTTGGCATAGTCTCGAAAGCAATCAAATCACATTTGGGATTCATCAACATAGCTTTCAACCTGTCTTTATGAAAGTTGAAAAGCTGCGAGTCCATAACGTTTTTATAGTCTCCTGTATATTCTTCACCGTGTGCCAGATAGGCTCCGTAGGGTCCAATTGATCCAGCTATAAATTTGGGTTCTGTGCATTTACTGCTAGCTTCATCTCTTGCTTCAGCTACCAGATCGATACTCTTCTTAAATACAGCTACACATTCTTCCAAATCACTAAATCTCTCCGGGTCATACTGCCTGAGCCCATCAACAGAGCTCTGATAGCTGGAACTTAAAACAATGTTGGCGCCGCAATTGTAATAATCTCTGTGTATCTCTTTAATAGCTGCTGGATCATCCAAGAGAACCGAAGATGACCACAGACTATTGTTTACATTCACATTTCGTCTTTCTAGCTCTGTTCCCAGACTACCATCGAAAACTAGAATTTTATTTTTTTGAGACAAAAAATCTTTGATGCATTCCACTTTATTTGGTTCTGCAATCGAAATTTGTTCCATTATAGATCACTAAAAGGTTGTCGCAACTGTCAAATATTCAATTTTGCATGAATTGACACGTGATGATTTCAAACAGTTTATATTACCCGGTCTCCAAAGAAAAGCCTAAGCTGGATTTGGCAATTCAAATCGTGAGCCTTAAAATACAGTCCCTCACAAAACCGAGCCCATGATTATTTTTTGATTCTT
Organism: Alloascoidea africana; assembly: GCA_030581615.1. NCBI lineage: Eukaryota > Fungi > Ascomycota > Alloascoideomycetes > Alloascoideales > Alloascoideaceae > Alloascoidea > Alloascoidea africana. Next base: position 297,112 of record JAKTTT010000004.1, read on the forward strand.
TGAACAACCGCCACCGCTCCATTTTTCTACTTACACATTTACTGTATGTTAGGGTCACGTTAGGATTATGTGCACTAGCATGAGCGAAGTCAGAAAAACCTAAATAGAGCACATAGCCCTCCATAGCACGAGCAGACGTTTTCGCTAGCTTCTCACAAATTAAGAGTTGTGCGGTAAAAGCTCACTTCTACTGCACTATGTCGTTTTCATTTCTTCAAGTGATTTTGATGGCTTTTCCACTCAGCGGTAGTGTTGACATCTTATTATTCTCGAGCGGTAAAAGATAATGGATGGATACAGATTTATTTCAGTCGTGAACCTGTCATAAGTTAGTATAAAAATTGGAACACTGAAGTTTTGGATATTGAATGTACTGTTGCTTAACCCAAGTCTGGTATGGTATGGGTGTCTCACTTAATGAACGGAGCTAAAAGTGTCAAACCGTAAATGTCTCAAATCTTGCTCCATGCCCTACTTATACATTGGAAATATGCTATCAAAATGTAATGGAACTTTTATTTTGAAACCGATGTCAATAAGAGAGCCTCAATCTAAAAGCTGTAAGCGAATAAACATGAACAAACAACGAAAAGATAACTTTGGTTTGATATTCTCAATAAAAACTTGAAGTAAAACAAAAACGTACATGCAAACATAATAAAAGCAATATTAATATATATATAAAAAAGGGTTTCTTGAAGCTCAAAGTCTTCTCAAATGGAAAAAGAGATACATTCTTCTTTCCTTCTCAGGCGATTATATAGGTAGCCGGACAAATCACACATTATTTATCTTTTATCTTTTTCCAACATGCCATACCGTTCGTTCATTTCAAAAATGCTTTCAAAAACATATACTTAAAACTCCTCGTTCAGTTACTATCTGCAACTTCGAAGAGCACAAAATTAGGGGGGGAAATGTGCACCAATCTAAAAGACAAAAACCTAATGATAATCATCGGGGTTTGCAACTCGTAGTACCTTTCTGGAGTAGTCAGCTTCATCTGCTAGTGTTCCTTCACTTAGCCGCCTCTGTCCAAGCATTTCTGTGTTTAGCCTCTCATCAGCGGCGAACTGTGATGTGCCACTATACTTGTTATCGCTATCCGATACGAATGGATTTGGGTTATAAGAAAGATCATAATCGGGTTGTACCAATCTTTCCTGTTCTTTTCTTTTGAAAATGAACCATACAATGAAGGCGCCTACCGCGCCGATACCTCCTACGACTCCAACCACGATACCTGCTATTGTCCCTGCCTGTACTGAAGACCCATTATCATCGCTATCAGAGTCAGTAGAGCTCGGGGAAGCAGAGTTTGTGGCAGTCACCTTATTCGTAATAATAGCTGTGACAACTTTTGTTGCGCCTTCCGCGTCCGTGACCACTGAGGTGGAGGTCGACGTTTGAGTGTCGGTCGCTTCATCAGTCTTCGTTGATGTCTGAGATTTGTCTGATTTTCCAGTCGTCTTGGAGTCATCCTGGCTCCCAGATTTGACGGTTCCAGTGTTTGTCTCCCAGAAAGCAAAAGCTTCGGATCCACCACAGTTCTCTTTGGGGAACCCAGCACAATTAACATTACATTTCTTTGAAGTGTCTCCTGAAGGCATGGTATTTCCACAGTAGCATTCACTACCGTTAAATAACGCCAACATAGAATACCCAGATTCAGAACATTGTTCGTAGCAGTATGAGTTGGATTGATAAATGTAGTCGTTATCGAGTTTAAAGTCATCTGGTAGATCTGAGTAGCATCCCAGTTCTGTGTATGGAGTAGATGCAGTGGCTGTGTCAGGTAAACTCAGGGACGTGAAAATAGCGAAGAGTATGGATATAGCGAATGGCCAAGAAACGTGGGTGTAAAAGAGTGGTATCATGACGACGATTCGTACGAGATTAACGAGGGAGAAATTGCGACAACAGAGAAAAGGGAGTTTTCTCTTGATGAAGCCAGCACCAGTAGGAATATTAATAGGAAAGAAGGGGTGTTGACCGTGAGACAAAAACACTTTTCGAAAATAAAAGAATGTCCGTAAACGGAAATAGCATTATGCACACATGCGTCTCATGGTTCCCAAAACAAATACTTGCATCAAAGCACAACTGAGAGAACGGTTGTCGGACATATGCAGTGGCCATTTTTTTGTTTGTCTCTTCCCTCTCAGAGTCTCTTTTGCCTCTAGATTTTTTGCCCTCACCAAGAGAATGTTGCCGTCGGGATTCTCGTGGGGTTCGCTCTCTAGAACTGGTAACCCAAGTTCTAGAGGCAGCCATTCCAATCCTTTTGACGATCCGAAGGGTCCCAGTGGCGACAGCTCTGGCTCAACTAGGGCTAGTACCAAAAACAGCAAACTCTCACAGAACCAGTTCCAACATCGACGACAGCAAGAAGAACAGACAGGGGGAGTGTCAGGGGCTCCTGTCAAACCCTCAAAGCGAAAGTTTTCCGGTGATGATGATATGTATCAGGAATCTTCAAAATTCAGCGTCAAAACCGGTATTAGCGGGTCCCCAACCAAACCGACCACAACGACAAGACTGGCCATGTTGCAGTCCCGGGGTATGAAAAAGACACATAGTAGTAATAACAGCAATAGTGGTTTCAAAAGATCACGAACAAGTAGGATTCAGGGCCGGCCATTACCTATCTCCCGAATCGTTGAGTCACTGGACAAAAAGACCATCCAATCCATTTTGGAACAGGTTTGCAATACAAACCCAGATATTTACAAGCAAGTTCTTGCAACATCTCCAAGGCCTACTGTATCTTCATGTCTTGAGGTCCTGATTTCATTTGTTGACAAAATTTCAAATGCATTCCCTTTGGGTGTTGATCCCCAATCTGCGTACTCTTACATCAGGGTTAAGCCCATAGTCGATGATTTTTATCATGCACTTTCAGACTATACGCTTCATTTTTTACCTCCAAACGAATCCCAGCCGTCGAACACTCTGGCATTTTTAGATGGTGCAACTCATTTACTCCATAGACTACCAAATTGGGAGGATCCACAGTATAATTACCATAGAATGCTGGCCTATGAGCAGATATGCCATACCTGGTGTTTGGGAATCGATGAATTCATCAAGAATGGCGTTCAACCAGCATCTATTCTAGCTTTAATCAACGAACAATGGGATATGAGATTGAAAGATCACAATGAGCTGTGCAATGGCAAGTTGCAACAGGCTGTCGACCTGATCCGTGCCGAAATCGAGGCTGTTGAAGAACAGCAATCTCAATTGCACCAAAACTTTGGTCCTTCGGGTAGCCGAAATGGAACTCCTACGAAAGGCTTGAACGATGCAGTTGTTATGAATAATTTTTCTATCCATAATAGTCCTTTGAACAGCCAACCTTCAAGTTCATTTGTTCACAAGTACTATTAACCATGCATTAGGCGTGCGGACAGATATGATAGAATCCGTCCTAAACGAGTTAAATATATTCCGATCGCTATTGAGGTTTGAATTAGAAAAAGCCTGCTTGCATCTAGCACACTACTTGTTTGGCCTCTCTTGGAAAACTGCAAAATGAATAGATATACTCCTGACATAATCTGCTTGAATTTTTTTACAGTTTTACCTTCTTTGTTTGCCTTCTCTTAGTTTTGATTTTTTCATCGTTGACTTACATTATCAATATCATCATTATCTGTTGATCGAATCTGTTTGGTTTTTTTGTCTTGCTTATCTCGTCTCTCTTCTTTCTCCTTACTAGCTCAAATTGGATAGCTGCTCATTCGCACATTGATCTGTCAAAAGGTTAAATTGGCTCGTTTACCTACCTCACTTTATATAGGCCTTTTTGTATCTATTTTACTGCTTAAAGAACTTTGACCTGCACTTTTTAACCTTAAAATTTGGCTCAACCGCAACATACTGGCAAAAGTATTAGCTATTGAGGTATTACTAGTAAGCATTGGTAGTAATAGTATCATCTCTTAAACACAAATAGAAAAGCAATTAAACATGGCTAAATACACAAAAAAATCCAAAAATGCCCAAACCCAAATAATCATAACCACAAAGGCATTAAGTCAACAAGCTTTGTAATCCACTCCTAAGAGTAGTCACTGCATCGGCCAAGTTATCAGTTACCAGTTTCAACTCGTCAAATGACTTGACTCCAGCATTTTCAAAGCCATATGCATTCACTGCTTTCAAAACAGTAGAAATGTACCGGCGCGGATTTGATTGATCATACTGGGGATGTCCCAGAACAGCGGATATAAAATCTTGACAAGATGCAACCAGTGCTGGAGACGTAGAAACGTTACAAATTTCCAAGATTCGCTTCTTTAGTAGTCCGTAGACCATAAATTTGTGTTCAGGGTATGTCTCACCGGCAAGAAGCACCCATTGTAAGAACCGCAACATTGTGGTTTCATCTATTCTGTTCTTGTCGATTAAAAGTGCTACCAAATGTAGCGTCACTATCGAATGATCAGAACCTGTTGTGAAGTAATCGAGGATAACCTTTGGGATTATAACTTCTTCTGATGCTGGTACCAACTCTTTCGACACATTTGCTGCTAATTGGGAAAGATGTAGTTTGATCTCAATGTCGGTCCGAGAGAGCAAGAATAAAAGTACAATATATGAAGCTGGAGACAAGCGTTTTGCTTCAGTTAGGTTCAGCAGGCTATTTTGCTTCATCGAAGCAGCTAGATTTGCAGACCTGATCCTCATAATAGTTTCTGTTGTTGTCAAAGCGGGTTGTCTAGTCGGCACGTTTTGAATACCCTTTGCTAGTATTGCAATAACATAGTTATCAAACTGTTCTGGAGAGTATCGAACCCCAAGTAACTCCTCCTGTTCGATCAGACCAGATCCAAGATACTTTCGATAGCCTGAAAGAGCTCCAATGACATTACAGTTTGGAAACAATTGATAGAGCTCCATAAACTCAAGGGCTTTTCCAGCCAACTGAATACTGGCTGTATACCCGCTTGCAATCACGGAAGATGAAGCACACATTAGCCCTAGCCAGAACATTTTTCCAAACCATTTAGAATCAGGTGGTAACCCTTCAAGAAGTCTTGCTAAACACGAAATGGCACAAACATGGATATCTGCCCCACGGGTATGCTCTACAAGTTTTATATCAGCAGCTTTGCAAAGAAAGCTCAGAACTTGCTCAATCATTCTTTCGGCGTCACCTGGCTCGTCTTTTTTCAAGAAGCCCATGGTTAAGAATGCTCTGGATCGAATTGGAGAGCTGTCTTTGAACGCAGCATCGACAGCGTAGTTTGTCCAAGCAGCTTTCCAGTATCTTGTCTTTTTCTCATTACCGACCAGTTCTAACAATCTCAGTAAGTGCGAGCATAATTCTTCAAGTCCAGATATCAAATCCGAGCCATGGGCCCCTGCAAGGTCACAATCGTTTATAACGTTAACTTTATTGAGCCCAAAGAGAAGCTCAGCCCGATGACTTGAAAACTTGTCCACAATTATGTTCACCTCGCTGCGTTCATGAACGTCAATATCGAGACGAGTTGAGAACGTGTGAAGAAAGTTTATTATCAACTTCTGTAAGCACGATCTCATTTCATAGGGCCCCATGTTTAGGAATGAAGTAGCAATAAAGCAAAGATCGGCGAGATAAATGTCTGTAAACTCCACTGAATCAAAAAACAGTACAATACATCCTTTTAGAAGCACAATAATCTCTGTCCAGCTTCCTTGGACAAGCGCCAAGGACCTTGCATCGGCTTTGTCGTAGAGCGGGATAGTAGCAACATTTCTCAGCTTTCCAATAACTTTCCCACAAACTTCAACAGAGGGAGATATACCAAGAAGAGACAAAATATCCTCACAGTTATACCCTTCCGTCTGCCTATTTATCGCCGTTTCTAGAATTTCATTCACTACAATATCGCTTAAATAGCGTTGCTTGCAGATTGGACCCCAGATATGAATATCAAGAGTAGCGATAAGGGAGACAGATTTGTAAGTGATCTTTAATAACTCTCTTATAATTTGTTTTGTTCTTCGGGGCCCTCTATTACCAAATGCCCAGACATAGTCGTGTAAGTTTTCTAATAATGGGGAGATGTAAAACAGCATATCATCTTTATTGAATCCAGGGGCTTTTTCATAAGCTTCAAAGAAAGCCATAAAAAGCTTAAATGTCCATTGAGGCTTATTTTTTGCAACCGTCTTGACCAAGTTAATAACGTACTCCATATCGTTTTTAGGGAAGTATATTCCTTCTCTAGGCATGGCTTCTCGATCAACCTGCAAATGATACAATTTCTCAATAGCTTGTCCTAGATTGTAAGCTGCCGTCCTAACAATAGGCTCTTCCGACACCAGGCCAGCAAACGCGATATTCAAAATTCCACATATTGCATTTTCTAAGGAGAGAAGTGCTTGCTCATCGAGAGAAGTCGAGGATGAGCTTTCGCTGCTATAGTTTTCCATCATCGAGGTTATAGACCTCACTATGAGTGCAGCTTCAGGATGGCTCATAGTTAAGGGATCCATCTCATGAAACTCGATCCTAAAGTCAGTAGTGGTACACAGAGCCACAGACTTGATGTCGAGAACAGAGTAAACATCCAAAGGACGAATATACGAGTTTTTGCCTCCACAGGAGACCGGAACATATTCAACTCTGCAAAACTGAATATGTCGGGTGCCTATCTTCATGGTACCTTCAAAAGTTGCCTCCATTTTGGTCAATGGATCAATTTCCCGTTGCGTAACTCTGGTGTATTCAACCTTCCCATCTTTAACAATAGACTCTGTCTTCTTACACACTCCATAGGTTAACTTTGGAAAGTCCGAAGTATCATAAAAGGAGGAGTTGAAGATGTGAGGAACAAAATAGGGATTGAAAACTTCGTTTGAAAAAATGTTAAAAGTGTCTTCTAGGAGAGGCAAAAACTCTGCTGAAACATTGTAGTAGTAAATCGCAGCTACATTGTCTGCTAAATGGCATGGGAAAAACCTCTCCACGTCTACTAGCATTGACAGTTCAACAAAGTTTTTGGCATTGTATCCAGTACAATCCATAACAATCACAAACTTGCTGTTCCACAAGTTGCCCAGAACCTGGAAAATACGGTAAACCACTAAATCCGGATCCGTAACAGAATCTTTTGAAAACATCGCCATGTTAAAGACTATGCAAGGCATACCGTCCTCGGTAATCCCTTCTTGAACCAATTGAAATTCAGAGGTAACACCACCAAAATCTCTGTTTGATGTTCTGGACATGAAATCAAAAAGGCGCACTCCTCGCTCTGTCCTATCTCTAACTATGTCCTCTGGCATATTGTATCCCTTGCTTGATTTTGGTTGGCCAAGCGATTCCACAATATCATCCAGCTTGTGGTAGACGTCAATTTCGGGATACACAAATTCCAAATCGTTAGGCAATTCTGAAAGGTTCATCTTGACTTTATGAAGGGCCATCAAGCCAAATTGGGTGGAGGCATTTTGAGCCTGTTTAAACCTTGAATGAATGTTATCCAGTTGAGTATACAAAAACGAATGGAGAAAAGAGAGATCTGATGGGTCAATGGAACGAATTCGAGACTCTATTCCGCTAGACGTTTCGCTCGACACAATGTTTGCGCCAATGCCGTTTCCATTCAATGGTCTCACAGAGTCCTCTCCATTATAGTCAAGGTCTGCAGCTTTTGTTAAGAATTCCACTATCCCATCGCTAATTTGACACAATTCTGCCATTCGATTATGCAATAAAGGTATTTTTAAGGAATATAGAGATCCATTTGCCATGTTCTGTATCACTTTCGCCAACAAGAGTAAAGACCTGGAAACAGCTTTAGAAGGTTTCTCATCCAAAATTCCCTCTTGTTCAGGAGCAACCAAAGCAGGACAGACAAACCTTAGAAAGAGAAAAGATCCAACCGAAGTGACTCCAGCTTCTGGGAACCGTGGCAGAACATGTGTTTTAATTGTATAGCATATTTCTCTGAAACTCCAAGGCATCAGTTCTAGTGATTTCAGGAACGAGTCTCCTAGTCTCTTGAGCGTCATCATCAAGCGATCAATGTTTTGCTGCACGTTTTCGCACTGAGAGTCATCATTGTTCATCGAATTAGAGTTCAAATCAAATGTGAACTTTGAAGGGTTTGTAACAAAGTCGTTCAAAACAGGACCAAGGACCAGCTTTAGGTATTCCGTGCCATGGCGCTTTGCATACAAGGAAAGAATTCTAGTTGCAACGCTATTTCGTCTCAGCAAATCAACCAGTCTTTTGTTGTTTTCAATTTCTCTAGCAACAACTGCTTTAATAATTTGTAAGCTGTTGCCCTTAATTTCAAAGATGTTTAACAAAGCTATTGCCAATTTGTCAACATCGGAGGAAGTTGCACAGTCAGCAATTGCAACACAGAGATTTGTATGCTCTCTAAGAAATTGTACCAAGATCAGATACTTTTCTTCTTCATTTTTATCCAAAACATTATTGTTAATCGACTCGATAATGACTTCTTTAAAAACATTAATGAAGGAAGCGCGCATAGTAGTATTCTTGTGATATCCATGGGGGAGTGCAAAATTCCATGCCACGTCCAAATTTCCCTTTATTACATGTTTCAAAGCAATGAGTATTGCCTTTATCAGGTCGTTCTGCCTTTGTGAGTTTTGAGTTGACGAATTCGAACGTTGGCTGATTATCGTGTTCCTTAAAGACGGCGCATATGCGCTGTTTTCAAATATAGAGGACTGGAGATCAGAAAATCCTGTTTTCGTAGTCCTAGAAATGGAACTCGCGCTATTTGAGAAAAGAGCAGACGACCTAGATCCAGTTCCTAAAGAAGCGTACTCAAGGGAACCAAGAGTACTGAGAGTGGACGTGCCAGTCACCGAAGCTCCTGCATTTGATGCAGCTATGTGAGAATCAATACTGGTATATTTGTCAAATGCCCTCAGAGCCAACTGAAACCAATTTCCACAAATAGAAGATTTTGCACGGATGTAATCTTCAGGCCCTGATGTGTTAGATACTGAAATAAGTACGTCTTTTGCCAACAATTCTAAGCATTTTGCGCTTTCAACGGCTAGATCAAAATAGATCTGGTCCAATTCATTGACTCTATCCATTGATCTAAACGACTGGTTGGACCAGTTTGAAGTTGACGCTGCTGAATTTGCAAAAGAGGGGGCTCGAAATGAATCCTGATCACTCTTGTACAGCTCATCGTGAAATACGCCCTTTTCAAACCAAACAAATCCAAGTCTAACAGCTTGGAAGCGAAGTCTCGCCGAAAGCCGAATTCCTGTAGGGACTTGGTTCTTTGCAGCATCTCTCCAAGCAGTGCATATGCGAATCTTTAACTTCAAGGCGGTTATATCGTTGACCCCAGCAAGAGATTCAAGTGTATCACTAACGAGAAACAACAGTTCGACTATCTTTTGACCAAGATGAATTTTTTCTTCAGAACCACGGGCAAGAATGGATTTGAGGAATGCAATTGTCTGTTCAAGCATTCTAAAGGACTTTTCTCTGCTTGCAACGGGCAGAATCTCCTCAAGGTGATTCTTTACCTGTTGCAAAATTGTAGGAATTGCTCTTTGGCTAGCTTCTCTTGACAACATCTCTTTACAACTGTCACTAATTTGAATTGACTGTGAGTTTAGTGATGAGACAAACATTTTGAACATCTCCTCAATATTTGGTGTAATCTCTCCAACTTTTGAGTTTGTTTCAGGGTCCGTTGCCAAGATGCAATCGCACAGCGAACACAGCAAGCCTGCATAGTTTCTAGTTTGTAAAGTAAGAGAAAAACTCCAGTCCGGATTATCATGGTCTATTCCAGCACAATATCGATCGTAGATGTGTTCCCAAGCATCCAAGATACCCTCTGTAGGAACAGACAGTCTTCCAGCAAGCTTCCGCAATTTTTTCTGCCTAGCAACCTGGCCCACCAGTCTCTTGTTGTCCTCATGTGCAAATGATTCATATTCCTCCCTATTATACAAAATCCTACAAGCATAAACTTTCTGGGTAAGATCACAGCTCTTGCTTCCGCATTCAATCATATGCTGCAACACTTTTTTCGCTGCTTTGAAGATTTCAAAATCCGGAGAGCAGAGACACAGCAACACCAATGTCTCTACCCGCGTATAGGTAGCCTCTCTCTCCTTGTAACTTTCCACAAGTGTAATATCGTTATTGCAAACTTTTTGCAAGTTTACGTGTTGTAGCAAAAAGACTCTAGTTTCAAATAGCTTTGCAATTGTTCGGAGTAATGGGAGTACCATTGGATCTGCCAGATCTAAATCAAGAATCTTCTCTGCAAGTGCTCTTGCTATGTATCCTGTGGAGAAATAGATCACAAATGCTTTGTTAGGGTTATCAAGACGCACATCTTTAACATCAATGGACTCAATCGACTCTCTCGAAAGTAAAGCCTTTAAGAACTCTGAAGACGACTTTACCAAGTCCTGATCATAATCAACCAGACTAGAAACCAGCGGTTCTAAATTTTTGGACCCAAAAGATGGATCATTGACATTAAAGTCTGTAAAGTACAGGAAGGGAGCAGGAATGAATGCAAAGTAGACGTTGACTAGAATTGGCAGACTAACCGTTTCGGAGTTGCTTGTGCTAAGAGACTTTTTTGTACTATTATTGGCAGGAAGAGATGCTCTTGACTTTAACAACAGTTTTGCATTTTTCTGGATCAGGTTTCTCAAAAGTGGTGCGAATCTGGTCATGTACTGCTGATAAGTTTCTCTTTTACTAGGGATTGCTCCAAACGCACGCAGACCGGTTGCCATACATACCACAATGTTTGGAATGACGTCATCGTCTTCGACTTCAACGGTATTTCCAGAAACTCCTGCGACGCTAATACGGCGCCTTGAAGGATTCAGATGTGTTTCAAAGTCATCGTGGATTTCTTCGGGTTTGATTATAGAGTAGGCGTTGAAAAGCTCGCAGTAGAGACTAATATAGCTTGGACTGATATCTGTGATGTAGTAGTAGAATGCAGGCTTCAGCTGCTCTCTGAGATCAATGATCCACTGGACCATTGGATTCATGGGGTCATATTCACTAACCACGGAAGCAGCCGTGCAAATGTTGGCAGCACAGATGAGTTGCAAGTCTCCGACTCTCCTGGTTGAGAGATTTGTCTTTATAAACCGAAGAACGTTAAACCTATTGGGGTAGCGTCTGTCCAAGTTTCCTGTTTTTTCAAACTTGATAAAACTTTCAAATACAGTTGGAGTCAAGCACATAAGCAATGAGAGAAACCTATAGTAGATGTGAGAATATTTCATGTTTTCGGTCCGAGAATACAACAAATCAAAAAAGCCTTTCAAAACAAGCTGGATTTCATTTTTTGTGTCATGCTCGTGAGCCACAGCTTCGTAGTATTCTTGAGGTCTTGCCAAAATCCAGTATTCCAAGCTTTGAGAAAAGAAAAAGAAAAACAGAGCTTGGTGAATTGGCGATCTGATATCGCTGGCAAAGTCCCACATTTGCTTGAACAACATGAGAATGGAGTGCTTGTCCAAATAGACATAGCCCAATAGATCCACGTTTGGTACCAGAACTTCCTCAAAGTCATGATCCCACTGTGAATCGCTGGCGCTTGTCCCTCCATGCTTCAACAGTCTGTGTTTGTGTCCTTGGCTAGTAGATTTTATCCCCACTTTGGTCAACTCTACTAGCTCTTTTGAAATTATGGTATAGCAAACGCTCCAATTCGACCCGCTTACAAAACGGATTATGACTGTGCAGTATTCATCAATCTCCTCAATTGTGTCTTTGTTCAGATGCCCGTCCAAGCTTTGCGGCGGGTGGATGCTTCCGTTAGAGACAATAGCCATAGAGTTTGCAACTGTTCCTTGAGATCGAAGCAAAAGAACTTGTTCCAGTAGGCTTGCCGCTAAAGAATCATCTAGCTTTGGTGGTAGTACAGTGTGGTACTTTAGGAACGGCTTCACGTATGAACCCGATTGGCCATATATGACTGGAACCCGCCCACGCCTAATCTGAGATGGGTTTGGCTCCAGGGAATCCCAGTTGGCCTCAGTGCACTCTGCTAGGAGCTTCATCACAATCAACACCGAATTGAGCGAATTTATGTTTCTGTTTCGTAGGCGTTCATAATCATCATGCTAAAGGATTTGGTTAGTAGAGTCTCAACACGCCCAGCTAATCGAATTCTTCGAGGAATAATAGCCAAAGAAACCCCAACTAGAGAATCATGTAGAAATATTTCAAATAACTCACTTCAGCAACAAGATGGAGCAATTTTTGGAATCCCCGGATGACATCAGTTATGTTCTGGGCTCTAGACAAGGCAAGCAAGTTCTTGCGGGCAGAAACGAACAGTTTATCTGATTCTGTATCTTCAACAGACTGACCAGTTTCAAACGGTAACTAAAGTTTCAAGCATTAGTCCTGTGTTGCATCTTGCCTCATGGACATCATAGTTTGAAGATTTGAAGAACAAGCATACAAGCTTCTGCAGTCTGCCAATTATGGCAGCAGTAGAGTCTACCCTGCTCAGTTCCTTCATTGAGGCTCTACGAAGAATTCTTTGGCCTTTGAAAAAGTTGGGGAAGGAAAGAATAAAAGAGCAGAAGAAGAGGGGGGGCCGGGACTTAAAGGAGCAGGGGTACAAAAGAACAAGCGTAAAAGCAATAGAAGATCAGTACGAAATGGATATCCAGTTTAGCCTGGTTTTAGTTGCAATGGAATTCACGCGCGCTACTGGGAAAAACACCCGCACACCCTGCAAGTTGTTTCTAGAACGACTCGCTGCGGATGCAGAGATATTGCAACACGGCGTTCGGGGGCAGATCTTCTACATGTCAGCGGGCTCAGAGGTCTCGCTGGCACCTGTTTTGCTGATTGGGGCCCTTGGCAAATGACAGATTAGGTCCCAATCACCGGCCTCCTTCCTCGTAATCCGGGCTCTGCGAAGCAGTAGGAGGAGGTGGAAGGCCCGCTCAGTGTAGGCTAGTTAGGTTCATGTACATGTTAAACTGTAGAGACAAGCTAACATAAGAGCAGAAAGTTTATAACTTTAGCAATTAGGCTATTGGCATAGTACACTGTGTGAACGGGTATTAACCACAATAAAACAGATGAAGATGATCAGAAGAGTCATCCGGATAATAGTCCGCCATCATTCAAGTGTGCATAGAAGAAACTGCTGCTATCGATTCGTTTTCCAGCTGGTGAACCGTGTCCTGCCAGAGGCTATGCCGTTCAACGGGTCCAACGGCTTAACGGCGGCGACTGTTGGACCGTTGAAACGGTCGTCATCAGTGTTGCGCACTTTAACGAGTTTTCAAAGTTTAAGAATGCAAGGAAGCCCTGCAATGGATCTTCGAATTGCCAAGTTTTAATCATGGTTATTGTCAATGGTTACACTAGCGTTGATTAGTTGAGGAAGATCATTCAGCTACTCCGCGTTCAGTATAAAACTTGGACCATCGCATTCTCGGTTAATCTTTATATTTCGTTTTGTTTTTTGATTCGTGCAATTTTATTCTATTTTTTTGCTCCACGGTAGATGCCAGTCTTGTTCATTCTAATCAACACCTTTTGCTCTTTGGCAACCATCTGATACCTTCTTCAAAATGAACCTTGAAGATGGCATGTCTGTGCTGTCAACAGTGCCATTCTGTGCGTCCCACACAAACTCATCGCATACTCAGTGCTGTGTAAATTGACAAGGAAAATCTGGGTAAAAGAAGAAACATGCGTACAGCTGGAAAAAAAATAATATACGAAACTAGTCTTGTGGTATCATACACCGATATGTGCAGAATCAGTCTGACAGTTCAACAGAAGGAAAGAGTGGTACAGCCAAATTGATAACATACACTTTGTCCATCTCGCGACTGGTTGCTGATCAATCAAAAGCTATTTTGAAACTCCAAGTTTTACCTGTAGGAAAGCCAGCCAAGGTAGATTCTTTTTTTGGCTTTGTACGTCGCGATCTTCTGTTTTACGACAGACAAAAATGCAGACAATTCGATAAAAGTTGATTACGGTTTACTCAGTAAGAGTACTTTCTTTTCTGGCCTGGTCAGATTGCGAACTGTAGTTAAAGAGTTGAGCTGGGAATATTACAGATACTGGATTCCAGTAGTCAATGCTCATGGTAGCTACACAGAGTTTAACTTCAAGCCAACTCATCCCTCAAGTCCAAAGTTCAACGCTCAACGCTCAACGCTCGGCGCTCAACGCTCGGCGCTCAACGTTCGGCGGTTAGTGTTCATCTTTGGTCTTTCAACTTTCAACAGTGCACTACAACGGTGTGAACAACGCAAAGCCGGTATTCACGGCCTTTGATGTCGAACCACACCATGAATATGAGAAACAAAGATGAACAAAGTTTGCTCTGAAGCTTTTTCGACTACATGCAGATTTCTGATCATAAACAAAACAGCCAGTTCTAGCAAAGAGTAATCACGACAAGACAAAAACCTTTGTTCTCTGTAATCGTCACTTAGATTTACCGGTTAACGGATTAAAATAATTGTGTTATTATCCTTACCTAGTGTTTTGTACTCGTTCATGGCTCGGTACTAATTAAAGGTTAGACTTCTGCTGAACTAACACTTGCAAGAAGGAAAACCACTTTGGTAAGGGTGCATGTTGGGAAACGCTTTCTTCGTCGCCATATCTTGTTCAAGATAGGTTCAATCACTATTACAAAGAACCGGTGCATCAATACTCTCAATTGTTCCCAACGTGTATGTCTTTGAAATTCTGTCCTTTGCTTTCTCCGCTTTTTGCTTTTGAGGTATCCAGGCACATGATTCAGGAGACGTTTTTCCCTTGCATCTTGAGCCAAAGATGCCGCACATGTTCATCTACATAAGACTTTAAAAGACCCAAGTAAGCTTAACCTTCATTCAATTGGTGAACCTTATTCGACAGGTTTTTGATTAAAAGGTTTACATTCCTAGTCTCAGTCCTGTATCCTTCGTCATGTAGCGCTATTCTACTCCTAAACAAGGAAGCATTAGAAACACAAATACGACACTAGGTTCTTGAATATGTCTTCTAGCTGATTTTTAAGGATCATTGAAGAAGTGAACAGTTGTTTTGTATGTTGGCACTCCACCTCCCAATATAAAAAGCATCTGCACTGATCATCAAGAGTGATTATTCGAATTAAATAGTTTCATGGTACACTAACAAGTCAACAGTAGTTCTTTGTAACGGTATCTAATATCTAGCTATGCTGGTTACTACTGCTCTCTATACTCGGCGATAATGCCAAGGCACTGGTCTGCTCGCCGCCAGAGAAACCCTACATTTTAGTTCTTCCTATTGGCGTGTTTCATGACAAGCCGAGTAATTCTGGTTATTGTTGTAGTTTTAGCAGCTTATTCAAAGTTGGAATAATATCTAGGCCTCCACTTAGACCAGACACAGTTGAATGTTTATTATTGTTGTCTAGAACAATTGTGTGAATGGAAACTGTTTAATTGAGAAGAGAAGTTAATACCGGTATAGATGTGTGAATTTGTTATTATAAAGAGGTTGATTTATTCATAAAGTATCTCACGAGCACCCTATTTTTTCAAACGCGTTTTTAATGATTGAGTAGGGACTTTGCAGCGTTATCGACACAACTCCAACGAATATCTGAGATGTAAATGAGGAGGATAACTATCAAAAGTGACCAAAGTAGATTTCTTGTTCTTGTATGCTAATAGCCAATCAATCAAATCATTTCTGTTTATATCCACTCAACTTCCGCCAGCGGGTAATTGCATGAACTAAACGCCACAATATGAAAGGGTAACTGTACGACCAAACATTGACGCTTTTATCTTTTAAAATCTGAAAGATCAGCAAGAAATGGCTTGATTTAGACAACGATAAAAAAGGAAAATAAACTAGAGAGAAGAACATAGTATAAACTCTACGTTGATACGGCCTCCCCCGGATTCAGGTCATAAAACCACTCCACTGTTTTAATGTGATTGAGACTGGTTACAGCGCGAATATGACATCATCAAGGACATCACAAAAGCACTATCTCACTGGAATGGTTATAGTACTCAAATTGTTTATGCACTGAAAATTCATCATGAAACTTGTCATAATCCTGTCTGAATCAAAACTAAGAAAACATATCCTCGTAATGGGCTACAAAATTGCCAACTAGATTTGCTGGCTTTAATAACCTTGAGCACTTGCCTTTTCCTCCCTGGCAGTGACATTTCTCTCTCTTGCTTCAACATTCTTTTCTCTTTCTGCAACACGCTGCTCTCTTTCCTTCAACTGTCTAATGCGCTCTTCAATGTCACCTGAAAATTCCTGTTTCTTCTCATTGTCACTGTCACTGTCGCTATCGTTGCTGAGTAGCTTATGGCCTAGGGCACCTGCTGCAACACCCAAAACGGCCGATGCGGCAACGGCACCTTTTCCGAACTTCCGACCCTCTTTTTCATCATCACTGTCATCATTATCCCCCTTATAGGGTCTGTTCTCTCCTTGAGGAGGTCTGCCACCATGTCCCCCGTATCCACCCTGGGGCGGTCTATCGCCATATCCGCCATAGCCTCCTTGAGGTGGTCGATCTCCGTATCCTCCTTGAGGTGGTCGGTCGCCATACCCTCCTTGGGGAGGTCTATTTCCATAACCCCCTTGAGGAGGTCTATCTCCATAACCCCCTTGAGGAGGTCTGTCACCGTAAGCTCCCTGTGGAGGTGGGACATAATAATCACTGCCAGATCCATAGTTACCACCACCTCCGGATTGGTGACCCTGTCCGTAGTTCTCACCTCTGTTCTCGTCCTTTTTGTCATTATCGCCCAGGTTAACCTGGCCGAGCTTTTCGGCAACGCTGTCAAAAATGCCCATGCTTATAACTGATGAACTGCAAAGAAGAAGGGGCTAATGCGGGGAGAAATTCGTCTCTGTGCGTTTCTGTCGAGAGAGAAAAGAAAGAAGAAAGGGAATGATCGGGGTACCTTAGAGTATTTATGGTGACATTAAAGTGTTTCATGCCCAGGCAACAGACAGCCATGCAATCTGCAAATCCCCATACACAAACCATTCGCTGGCTTATCACGCAAGATTTCGCTCAATTGGATGTAAAACATTAATCCCGATACCATTAGACTGATCATTGAGATCTTTTTGGTTTACTGGATGGTTAGAGCAATGCCTGCCCTCATTGTATCAAACCTGAGGAATGAGGATGATCTGAGTGAGGTTGGCGAACCCTGTCTACATTCTTGTGCTGTTCTTTAGCACAGCCCTGATGTTCAAGGTCGTTCACCACTGATTCAATTGAGAACATTGAGGATCAGAACGGAAGATGTAGGCTTCCCATACACCTTCAAACAAGCCCGCTGTTTGTTCCCGAGGGTGGTTGTGAAACAGATCATCTGATGAGATACACATCTCGTAAAGCATCTTGTCATTTAGGACCACGAGCGCAAATAACAATGCATAGAGGTTTCTATCCGCTTAAATCTATCCTTGTTTCAGTATAAAACAAGGGCAATCTCCGGGTAGATTTTAGATCGGTTGTTCCTGGTGCTATATCCGTATAACCATTATAAGAAGAAAAAAAGGGATGGAGCCAAGACTTTTTGAAAACCGATCTTCAGGAGTTCACCATTATTTTCAATTTTAGATAAAGACTTGGAATTGCAAAGGCTTAACCCCCAAAGACAGCCAAAACTACTAAAGGAGTCTGGTGAATCGATTTCCAGTCCAAAATACTCAGAGAGTATAGACTTTAATTATTTGAAATTTCTCTCAGAATAACTGGATTCTCAAACCATTATTTTGAAATGATAGAGTGTATGTATTGTTCAACATGAATGAGTTTTTTCCCTTTTTATACTAGTTTATTTTTATAATTGAGTAAAACTTCATCCTTTCTAGCAAGCGTAACCGCTGTACTAACAGTCTGGCTATCATAACAGCATTTAGAGGAAGTTTGGTTCAATGGTTAAACTAATAATTCTTGATAATTGGGTTGAGAATGGCACTATGAGGCAGGAAAGGGCATTAGAACCCCACAAAAAATCTAAACTCTCCCTCTCTGTTAAAGTACATTTACCACTGACAAAATCAAAAAGAAAATGCAAACTCAAAGGCAAAGCTTAGGCTGAAATCAATTTTCTCATAACTTATTTAAATTGCTTAATGCCGATGACAAGACAATTAACACCAATCTTTTTCACTATCAAGTTTGGTGGTGTCCCTAACAGTTGTAATTACTGCATAATCTGGCTCAGTTCTAATGCCGCTATAAAAAGATCTTGGTTCAAGCAAAGCATTGCCAAGGTTATAAAAGAGATTTGTTTTCCAAATAGGTACACTCTCCTTCATACAACATCCAATCTTTCATATAAAATCACCAGATACTGAAAGACTACTGAACCACTGTATGAATGTGCTCTAATAGTAACCACGCAGAGTTGAATCGCAGTAAATGGATGTACGGCTAAGACATGACAGCAGCAACAGTTTCAAAGATAACAAGGCCTAACCAGATCTTTTGCGTAAAAGGACAAAAAACAGCTAATACCAGGCAAAATAAAAGTGAACTTGGAAAACTGAGTTTTTCCGAATACCATTTTCCAATCGTTAGGTATTTGGGTTCATTGAACACAAAAAGGTCGGATAAATCCGGTCTTACAAGTAGCTATCATAGTATCTCAAACACTGTTGTATATACTATTTGACACAGATCTAGCGAGTCAGATCTCTTTTCAAGTAACATTCAACTAAACAACAAACATGGAACGAGTACAATATTTCAGGAGACTCTGATTCCAGTCCTATAACCTGTTTTTTCACAGATCTTGAAAGATGAAATTAAGTAGAAGTTGAAAAATTAGCAGGTAGCCTCAAGTACAGTCAAACAAAAAAACTGACCAACTCAGAGCTTACAGCCCAAGTCCGAATAAATCCATCCACGCATGCATTCCCAGAGCAATGGAGGCTTTTGGTACCGTTAGAAAAAACTGTGTTTTGCTGCTGAGAGCACCAATCTACCAGTATCCGTGTTTACAAACGCCCGCCATTTTGCTTCTGTGCCCAGAGAAAATGACTCCCAAGATTTAGTAGGCAATGTACCAGTTTGCAGCTTGGTGTCTCTGCAAGCGCACTACGGAGAAACACCAACAAAGATCCCCAGCACGTCTGCCCTACCGCCCCCCGCGACCCAGCGACCCAGCGGCCGCTTCGTCTGGCGTGGCACACAATGGAGCTCTCGCGAGAGCTCGAGAGCAACCTGGGCGATGAGCGGAACGGCGTGGGTGCTTTCGCTCTTCCAGATTGCGGCGTCTGGCCAGTGAGGTTTACACCCAATCTGCCTCCCGCTGGTGACACTAGCCAGCTCCCACACCTCAACCTTAACCTCTCGATATATAAGCGAACCTTTTGTTTCTTCTCTCCGAGCAGACATAAACACACTCCACAGCAACGCCATCTACCGTCCCTCGATCCGTGACTCTAAACTCTCCGATTACACTATTCAGTTAGACCATACTTCTCCTTGGTACTTGTGAACAGAATGAACTCAGCTAGCTCATCTCTTCTACTACGGCAGTACAGAGAGCTGACAGACCCAAAGAAGGGTATTCCCTCTTTTCATATTTCTGTGAGTAGATCTTCTGGTTTTTTTGACGTTTGAACTGCCGTTTGGCGATGACGGCCTAGTCCATACTGCCCTGCTGCTCTCTTCTGGTGCTGATCAAGATCATATGTCATCCGTTGACCATCCATTTGAGAGCAAGACACGCAGCCCTTTTGGCTCTGCAAATGGAGCAAAAACAAACATCACTAACACTTTACATTTCAGCTTGAGGATGATAACATATACCTATGGTGAGTCTCCAACTTGTTTTCGCCGCCCTTTGTGCTTCGAGGGCAAATTTTTTTTTCTGGCTTTTGTTGCTTTGTCGTATTGTGTATGGAGTCACCACCGCCATCCTTGCTAACAGACCATCGTTGCTATTGAAACAGGAACATTGGAGTGATGGTTCTCAACGAAGAATCTGTCTATCATGGCGGCTATTTCAAAGTATGTGGATCCCGTTTGTTCTTTAGAAAGCCCTAGTGGCTGCAACACATTTGAGTACTAATCGGTTCGGATTCTTGTTGTTATAGGCACAGATGAGATTCCCACAAGACTATCCCTTCAGTCCTCCAACTTTTCGCTTCACGCCTGCTATCTACCATCCTAATGTCTATAAAGATGGCAGGCTGTGTATATCTATCCTTCACCAGTCTGGAGACCCGACAAGCGGCGAGCTTGATTCTGTACGTAGGGGATATCTCACATTACTGTCTTCTCGCCACACGACAAGAGTTTCTGGAACTAACCGAAAAAAAATAAAAATTTAGGAAACATGGAGTCCAGCTCAGTCTGTGGAGTCCGTCCTTATCAGCATAGTGTCCCTTCTTGAAGATCCAAATATATCGTCCCCGGCAAATGTAGATGCTGCTGTTGCTTGGAAAAAGGACCGCAAGGGATACGAAAAGAAGGTGAAAGCGGAAGTCGAGCGCTCAAC
Organism: Alloascoidea africana; assembly: GCA_030581615.1. Taxonomy (NCBI): domain Eukaryota; kingdom Fungi; phylum Ascomycota; class Alloascoideomycetes; order Alloascoideales; family Alloascoideaceae; genus Alloascoidea; species Alloascoidea africana. The sequence continues at coordinate 317,611 of JAKTTT010000004.1, forward strand.
AGTCGACATTCCCAAGGGTTTTGTTATGCCTACCAGTTCTTCAGCTTATGTCTCAAATGTTGGGCCCTCTGCCCGCGAGGAAGATGAGGACGTTGGCGATGATTTTTGGTACGACTCCGAGGACAGCATGGATAGCGACAGCATCATGGACGACTATGGCGAAGATGACGAAGATGAAGAAGGCAGCGATAATGGTAAGCATCTATTACCTGTGTGAGAAATAACCTATCTGCAAGGAATCACATCTAATTCTTTTTTCCTTCTTTTTTTTTAAAAACTATCTAAGCAGAAGCTAGTAACAAATGACCACCAACGAGACGTTCCGACTTACGAATCATTTGAGCTGTTTTCTTCTTATAATAATTAGCGTTGTTTATTGCATACATTTCTTAGTTGTTCTAGTGATTTCGTTTCAAAATATGATTCTAGTTCCTTTTGACACGGACAAGTAAGAGCAGAAAACATCTGATGCCCCTTTTTCTCCCTCCTAAATTAGTGTTTTTTTTTGTTTTTTTGTTGGACTTGGCCGTGCCTTATGTATTTATTGCGTTGGTCATCACAAAGCCGTTGTTGATTGTGTCTGGTTTTAACTTCACATAATTTCGTTCGCCTTCAGAACCTGATGTATTACTTCTGAAAAAAAAAATAAGGAAACCAAAAACAGTCAAACGTACAAAAGATAAAGCTTTAAAGTCAACAAAAATGCAATATACTGAAAGAAATCAATCAATCATAAAGATTCAGCTAAACAGTATTCCTTTAAATCGTCGGCTAGTAGGTTCACAACATTTTCAGCTGCCAAGTGAACAATCCCACTAGGAGACTTTACGTCTGCTATAAGAAGCAGTAGTAAAGACTCTGTGGTGGGTATTCTGTGTATTAGGATCTGAATTTGTTCAACCTCTAAAGATATCCAGTCTAGCTTGTTATCTCCATTCGCATCTGGTGTGGATATTCCACTTTCCGCCGTTTTCGCAGACACTTGTGTCTCTGGACTCGACTGCGCAATCTCTAAATAGTCATTCCAAGCAGAAGCCGCAAACAGGGAGTAGATTTTCAATTTAGATGAAATTGGCGTGGACTTGGAGTTTTCCGAAAGGGAAGAAACTATAGGCAGTCCAGACAGCGTTATCAGTGCAGCTGCATATATGGGGGACTCTTCAGAGCCGGCCTGCTTCGGCAGCAGCGGCGACGTAAACGAACGGGCCAGGGCCGAGGTGATGTGTCTGGCCTTCAACATTTGATCAGTTTCAATGTGCTGGGAGAGAGAATCCAGCAGGAGCGATGATGGCAGGTGGACGGGTGGATCTGATCCCGCGCCGGGTAACGGGCGGAAGGCTTTTCTGGCGGTCGTGGAGAAAAACCAAGCGTTCCATCATCAAGTCCTCAGCACCTAGCGATTCCTTCCTGTAGCGGTTTCGCGTCTATTGATACCGGTCGAGGGTTTGGAGTCAGGAGATACGTGTACTGCCAGCGCTGCAAAAGCGGAAAACGCGTCCACTTTATATTTTTCCCAGCGATTTCATGGTCGGTTTGTGAAGGAAAAGGGGTGCTTCCTTTTGTTTATTCCGAATCTGGCAAACGTGAGAGAGAAAGCGAGAGGGTGGTTCATCACAGTGGGCTTGTCGTAATAGCGCTAAAATCGCCCTTCATTATACATTTGTCCCAGCCCAAAGAACATCGGTGTTCGAGTGAGTGACATCTATTTTTTTTTTTTTTTAGTTCTTGTCCGCATTTGCTTGCTGTTGCCTTTGTGATGAAAGGGCTCAGATATGTTGAAGATACTGTCGAGTTCCATGCTGGAGTAGTCCGTGATCGAGATTCGCTCCTATGGACAAACTCCCATGACGGAAGCAAGGCCACGCCTGGTGTTGCTGACGACAGAGTTCCATTGCGAGAAACTTCGGTCAATGTGAATTCGCCCGCAAGGAAAAAGTTAAAGACCGCGTCACAGTTGAAATCGCCAGTCAAAATAAAAATGCCATCTGCCCAAAACACAACCGCTTTACATGAAAGCGTATTTGCGGCTGCCCCTTGCACTGCTGGCTGTGCGGATGACTCTGGCTACGTCTCTATAGTAGGCCGGAAAGGGTCTAATCAAAGACAAGAGATTCCTGTTTCTTCTCGTAGCGTTAATGCTGCGCAGATGCATATCGACCAAGTTCAACTTCAAAACCAGCGGAGAGCGAGAAGAAAAGAGTATGATTTGAAGAAATGGAGACGTCAATGGAAGACAATAATTTCCAATTCGGTTGTGTATTTTGATCTTTATGATTCTGAGCAAAAAGCTAGCGCAAAAAAGTACTTGATGGGCTTGGGTGCTGTAGGTTTTTGTGTTTGCATCTTTATCTATTTTCGAGTTGCTAATCTTTTTATATTGACACTCTTTTAGCGAATAGAGGCCTTCTTTGATAATACAATCTCGCTGGTCATAACTGGAAGGCAAATCAAGCCATTGGAAGAACTGGCTCCTTCTGATGTCCTCTACAAGGCAATGGAAAGTGGAATCAAAATCTGGACTTATGAGAAATTGTTTCGCTTCTTGTCCAACCTGCTTGGTGTCAATATGGAACACGCCGAGTCACAAAATCTTTCACAAGTCTTAAACAAAGAAAAGGTCTATGGTCCTATGGATAGGGATCTGAACATTCGCCGTGAAGATTATGTCTATTTCAATGGACCTTACATTTTAATTTACGACCTTAAACATGCCTATAGGCCTATAATGGCTAGGGAGTATCCAAAAGCCAAGGATCCAGAACATGGCACTTGGCCACAGTTCAGAATTTCTACAAACGGTAGATGCCCCTTTTTGTGTGATCCCTATCGACCATCAAGGGCACATAAAAAGGAACCAGTGGTAGAGCCGCCCCCTAATGAAATTGAAGTTCAAGCTGCAGAATGCAACAAAGAGAAGCAACCACAAAATCCTTTGAAGACTTCAGAAGAATCCCCTCAAATGAATCAAGCAACACCCGAAGTTGGTGGGGTCGAAGATGATGAGTCTATGAAAAAACCAGAAAGGCATCCGTCCGACAAGGAGAGCTTTGCTACTCCATTTCAAAGTGCGACTGTACCCACTACTGATGGTCATCGTCAGAATCTTTCAGCTTCTGCGTTTCAACCTCCTTCAAATAGTTTCCAATCTACCTCTCATCCAAACACTTGTCAACAGGTTAACAATAACGCCAAGTTTTATTCTATTGCGGCGTCTGGTGTCAATGCTTCAACTCTTACATCAACAGTCAAATCAGTTTTTCAATCTAATGAAGCTGCACATGGATATGGGAATGGTTTGGCCGCAGCTAAAACTCATGTTCAATCCAAAGAGTTGAATACACTACAGAGAAAAGTTTTTGAGAAGAAAAGAAAGTCCAATATTGCTGAAAGGAAAGCTCAAAATGGCTCTGTTTCTGGATCCAAAACTGTGGCAAACTCGCCTTCATATGTGACGGCTACAACAACTTTGAAGACCAAAGCAAAATCTAAGAAAGATAATAAGGATACTAGTGGCTTTTGTGAAAACTGTCGTGAGCAGTACGACGACTTTGAGACACACATTAAGAGTAAAAAACATCAAAAGTTTGCTTCAAATGACATCAATTTCAGACAAATTGATGCCCTGATTGACAGATTAGAGCTTAGAAATAACTGTTTACTGGTTAGTTAGGCCGATAAAAGTTATGTGTCAGGATTATTGAGAATTATTGCATATAGTTGCTGGTTTGTATTCTAGCTATTCTGTTCTCTTCATACTTAGCAAATACATAAATTGATAAATCATTCATCATAAAAATTTGAATTTCTTTGCTTTCATATCACTATCAACTGAACCATTATTTCCCTAATTATTACTAGATTTTAAGATACATTTTTCGACATTGTACACATACAAGCAACAGAAAACAATCCCGAAACCCCAAACAAGGCAAGCCCAGCAAAGTCAATATAGAATCTCCAAAAAAGTGGATTAGAAATGCTTTTAATGTATAAGCCTTTTTAACATCAACGAACCAAAGACAAGATCAAAAAAACAGGCGAAGAAAAACACAACATGACTAAGGAATCATCATGATGGCACAGCAAAAAAATAAGCAGAAAACCAAAAGAAGATTATGGAAAAGATTACTAGGCTTGAGGACCAGGATTATGCTGTCTTGTAAGTAGCCAATCCTGGGGGTTTGCACTGAGAGCTGTTGCTTCCCATTTTTGAAGAACGTTGGGCATTGTTGTCTCATGTGAATGATATCGTCTGTGGATGTGTCCTTTAGCTAAATGGTTCAACATAACATTTTCTTGGTTTAATGCATCTGTCTGGGTCGTTGGAGCGTGAACATGAGAAGAAGATTCAGGAATAGTTGTCTCTCGAAGACCGTTTATTAGATTTATATTACCGGATCGGCCACCGTCATCAGAACATGTGACGGGTGCCAAATCGGCCTCAGAAGAGTGAACTCCAGGGTTGTTAACGTTCCCGTAGAATCCGAGATCTCGGAAATAGATGCTGTTGCTTCTAGTATCCATCATTGCCTGTGTTTGGTTGCCAATGTCAACTCCAGCGCCAGCGCCCATTAAATAACCAGGATCAATATCAATACTAGATGCAGGTTTAGGGAACTTGAACCACTCAAAAAGATGTTGCACGTTCACGGTGTCATCGGGCATATACTGCGGATCTTGAGTAAATAGTTGGGATTTTTCAGCACTGGAAAAAAGACCATGTGGTTGTTGGATTGGCATTTGATCTGTAACGCTGTTGCTTCTCATTATTGCAGTTGAAGTCAAAACAGATGGCTCTGAGCATATTTGGACCGAATCACAGATTGCTCCTGTGCTTCCTCTTGATTGCGAGTTTGGTGCTGTGGTTTCAGATTCAATAAGACACCTTGTTTTCGAGTTTCCAACAGCTAAAATCTGGTCTTCCTCTCCAGAGGTTGTTGCTATTCTTGTAGCCCCAATACTTTTAACAACATCTTTTGTTTCATCATTAGCCTCACTGATAACGTCATGTATCTCATTCTCTCTCTTTCGATGTTGCTCCTGATCAAAACGCTTTCTCTTCCGCCTTCTGTTTCTCCTCTTTTTGATTCGTTTCCCCGATTGTGTGGACGATTTGTTCATCTTCTTGGATAGAATAAAGTCAAGGGCATATGCATTATGCCTCATGTCAGAAACCATTCTTGTTGAGCTTGAAAGCCGTTGTCCTTCTCTACTACTATCGACGCCAACTGAACCACTGGTAATTTCTCCTTTATCAGATGAAGATTTGTCATTTTCGTCTTCTTCTCCATCATATGCATTATCATTATCCTCCTCATCTTCACCATCAAGGTTGTCTTCATCTTCATCACTCTCCAATTGATCTAGATTGTGCTTGATAAACTCAGGGTATGGCGGAGCAGAACTCGATTTGTCCTTGTGTATAGATTCCTCTTCAACAACAAAGCTTAAGATCTTTGCATACCTCGCAGAAGATTCCCAAAAGTCTCCAATTATATACAAAGTCTTAATCAAATATTGTAGATCATCTGGAAATGGTTTGTGCTCTGTGACACAATCAACTAACAGTAAGCGAGCCGAGACCCACAAAGAGAATGCATATTGAGGGCCTGAATCGTGCAAAAAGTCCTCATGAATGACAGAAAGGTGTTTAACGCCATCAACAATGTTTCTTGTGGAGGCAAGACACCGCTCTCTGGCCATTTTAGATGGCAGATAATATTCTGATCTTGTATGTGGATATCCTGCAGATGAGTTCAAACGAATTATTGTTGTATGATAACAAGCATGCAACTTGAGTAACATTGGATCCAATTCATCTTTAAAAGCTTCAAATTCGTTCCTGTCGAAAAGACCCCGGTACCGTTCAGGAAATGAATTCTTCCACGTTATTATCTCTTCATGTAGTTTGCAAAATTCATTCCGCCATTCTTTGACCTCATTCTCTTTGAGAATGTTTAGTGGGACTCGTAAAAACTCGTGAACTTTCCCTAAAAGATGGCAGATTTCAATGTAATAGCAAAACGCATCATAATTATCATCCTCTGTGTTGATAATTACCTCATGTTCATGGGCTGGTGTTCTTAACCACCGAGTTTGTTTGGGAAGTGGCATATTGAGAGGAGACGAATTGGCATTTGCATCTGTTATAACAAAAGAATTCCATATACTAGACTTTACCGGCAGCATTTTGTCAACTTCAACAGTGGGCAACTTAAGAGGGAAAGCATTTTGGACAGCTGAAAGTCGATCAAGGATGAAGATAAGCCAGAAACACCGTCTCCTTGCCTCATACTCCACCCATTCTTTGCCAGCCGATTTTGCGTTTACTCTAGTTTGGACGTTCAATGTTTCCTTGAAAGAGAGCGAAGACGAAGACGAAAAAGGACTTGAAAGTTTTTCCTTTGCTAAACCCAAATGAATTGCTCCGCTGCAAATAAGTGCAAGAATGCTCCACGTTTCTGGACTATTAGAAGTACCAAAACAGTCATATCCTAGTAAAGTTACTGCTCTTAGCTGGTCGATGGTAGTTATTCCAAAACAGCTCAACAAAAGCTTTTCTTTGAGTGTTTTGTAAAGTTTGTGTTTCTCTTCTGAAGGCATAAAGCTTGGGTCTAGGTATCTCAAAGAGCATAGAACCATCGCGTACAAGTAATCTGGTGGCTTTACCTGATAAGGACTTGTAGTGGTATCATCGTTATCTGTTTTGATTAATTCAGACTGTTCACTAGCAAATATTTTCTCCAGCGTTTCTGAACGATGAAGAATTGGAAAATTTGGATGAACCCTTTTGAAGTATATTTCTATCATATGCTTGACTTGCTTTACTGAAGGGAGATCTTCCCATGGAGTACTATCATCTGGGAAAAAAGTAGATACAGAATTGTGTCTACTCGTTTTGAGATTCTTTTGTCTAAACTGCTTGGGAGAAGAAGAGGCAGAAGTCGAGTTACTAAAGGTTTTTTCAACAGCAGCCGATCTTTGATGCTCTGGAGTTTGTTTTTGACCGAATCCTAGAGAGTATGGAGGAGTTTGAGTAGGAGTTAATGATAAAATCTGAGCTGGTTGGAGCAAAGAAGGAGGAGCGGGGAATTTGGATATTGGCTGGGGGAGTAGAGCATGCTGTTCCTGACGAAGTTGATTCTGACCTTTCTTCAGCTGGTTGATCTCATTGGAAAAACTCTCCAAGCGGCTAGTATGGTCCTTGATTGAATCCTCCAAACGGTCTTAGTAAAGGAAGTCGCAGGTTAGCAAGATATCAGGAAATATGATTTTATATTTCAATATCTTACCCAACCTTTCCAGGTATTGTTTTCCATATCCAGGTTGTAGCCCGGGTTTCTTCATGGGACTGTATACACATGTTATTCCTTATATAGGTTTCAATATTCTCAAGTTAGCAAGGCTTCTGGGGAAAAGAATACTCTCATAAAACGCACTGTTTTTAAGACAATAATTGCAACTCGGTTTCTCACCCGTGCACTTTACTTTTCGTGCTTTACAAGCATCACAACTGGTGCAAAAGTTAGTGCTTGCCTAAGAATTTAATCTTTTAATTCTACTTACGATCGAGATATCCTCACTGGGTTTGGATCTGCACTCGAGCTCATGCCACTTGGTTGAGGGTGCATATTTAGTGCCTTGTAAGAAGAATAGCTTCCACTTAATCGTCTGTTCTTACTAGCCTCAGCCAAAGTCTTTAACCCAGGTGAGGAATTATTATATTGTAAAAATGAGCTTCCTTCAGCCATTCCTCTGTTGGGCAAATGATATTGGTCATAGGCGAACTGGGACTGACTTTGGTGATGGGGAGGAGATGCCAGATGCATTTGTTGCGAATAGTGTGGGTCTCCACGAGGATACCAATGGCTTGGAGCTTGATTGCCACCACCATTCATGCTCTGTTGTTGAAATTGCTCCTGTCTATGACCTTCATTAAAAAAAATGGTGTTCTGTTTAGAGTCGTTTGAAGGTTGAAGAGCACAATTAGTGCTTTTGTCAGAAGATATCATATGATGCCTTCCAAAAGCAATATCCAAACACGTTGTAGGTTGGGTAAAAGAGGGAGAGAATGGAAAGAGAAATACCGGACTTTATTGCATTAAATAGCATCCAGTATATTTGTGAACTAGCGCTGATTGCGAGGGTGAAGGGCGACAAAGCAAATGCTCTCTTGTTCCCTTTGCTCGTGTATCGTCTCGTATATAATGATACGGTAACCCTTCTAGCCGGTGGTGCTAGAAACCCAACATGTTCATTTCCTCTTTCCTGTGTCCCGCATCTCTGGAAATTTTAAGTCAATACTATTCCAAGATGCTAATGGATCACCGAGAACCATAAATCTCAAAAGAATTGCGCTAAAACTGACTACCAGATGATGAACGAGATTCGCCGGTTAGTGGGTGGGCATCTAATCTAACAGTCTCGATCAATCAAGCCTTCCTTTTGAACGAACTTACAATGAGACTTTGTTGATTGTTGTTTACATTGTAAACCAAAGAACATAAAAGCAGACATTGGCCCTTTCTATCCTCTGTCATTCTTCAACCTTCAAACTTTAGTCAGCTTGGAAGCAATAAGTTTTGGGCCCCTGTGATTTTTATGACTCGGTTTCTCCTTTTAGAATTTCAGAATTTGAGCAAAGCGCTGGAACACTGAATTATCATGCTAAAACCAACGCTAAGCATGTTACTATAATAGCTTTACAGGAACAATTAGACACCAGCAAGTTATAGAAACTTTAAATTTTGACCCCGAGCTTTTGATCAGTCCGCGAGAGAAAAAGACCATATGATCGATTGCCAAATTCATCTACATTAAAGTTTGATGCGTTTCTTGGCCATAAATCAGCATACTTGTTTTGTATGCATGTGTCAGCCCCAGTAGCAAAATAGGCCTCCAAATCTTGTGTGCCTGTGCCTGATTGGTAACTTGTCATTGGAAAGCTAGACGCCAAAAACTGTTAACAGAACCAGAGAGTAGTGATTTTTGGAAGCACTAGATATGCATTTCCAAAAGTAGTTACCAAATACGCTAGTATAGTCCTGAAATTAGTTTCCTACAGGCGTCTATTCCCATACAACGAAACAGATTGGCCAACACATAAGCCGGGCATCTTAGATACAGATGTCAACGTTCATACACATGAAAGCATGAGACTGGATCTGGAAGAGCACTAATAGGAAGTGTCTATCACCCTGGAATACACTACAACACTTCTGAGATATCTCAAGCCTTCAAACGTAACAAAAATGTATGTCAACCACTTCTAATCCGATATGTCTGTTTGCGTTTACAATTGAGCAACCTGGATTCTCAATTCTGAACTAAGTCCAACCCAAATGGACCGACTCCAATCAACAGACTATTCATGTTTTTGTACGAAACCCATGAATTGTTGATGAAAAGCTCTATGGAGCGTCACAGCTCGATTTTACTAAGATAAATCAGATTCAAGTACTCTACTCACAAACATACAAGTAGTAGGCATGCTGCTTGTCCCTTCCAATTCTAGATAGGTTGACGATTCTCTGGAAGAATCTGAGTAGGTGATAGACGATTTTTTCTGGACTGTTGATACATGTTTTGGTGTTTTAGAAGCTGTAAATACTACACTTGCTTCGATATGGTAATTTATTGCGAATAGCAGAAGCTTCAAAAAAAAAATCTGTGAAGGAACTCTCAGGTACGCCAACTTAAATCAACTGAAAAACCAAATATAGTCGTAATTGTCGCCAACCACACAAATAGATCAAGCGATCAATGGTTCTGACATATAGCATCCTCGCGTGATAAATAAGTAGGAATTGAAAACAAAAGATGTATCCAACAATCAGCCGCGAGATTTCTAAGGACTTTCTTGACCTTTGTCCACTTTCATCAGAATCTCAATGAGTGAAAAGCTCTGACCTCGTTATTGAGATCAGACCTCCCCTTATGCGTCACAGCCTTGTTTAGAATTTAATATGGCGTTGTAGTTGTGATCCTCATTGGATATTCAAAGACATGAAAGACTTTGCATCGCTAGGCATAGAAGCTTGAGAAGATTGAAAAGCACGCTAATACTAGACCACAGGTGGTCCCACTTACCCAGGACTTGGGCATAAGGCTTAGATTATTCAGCCCGTGAACACTCCAGTGGAAATTACAATTTAGACCCTTGAAACTTCATTTGTAACCAAACACTTTAAACCATTAAGGGTTCAATGAAGCTGCCTCTGGTGACTCGTCTCAGCTAGATTGCTGGCAAAGAAAAATTCTTGTCACAAGAGGATGAGTTGATATGGTATATATCGTAAGCTGTTGATACCTTATCCAAACAGTTGATCATTAAACTCAGCCATGATAGTGGCAGATTCGGGCACACAGATTTTACTAGATCCAGAATTAATGTAGGGATAGATCCTTTGTTGTTGAATGAGAGTGGCGACAAAGCTTAGATTTGAGAGTAAAAGGAAAATCTGAGAGTTAATATGAGCCATGGAGAAAGAACTTTTCAAAGATTTTACTTCTGTTTCTATAACTACGACGTCTCATTGACTTCTAGGTTCTCATTCATGTTCTTTTGCACTCTGAAGGTTTTGTAAAAACAAAGATACTTGAAAGCTATGACTGGCCTATAAGCGAATAACAACATTCATAATGGTTGCTTCTTTGTGGCTTGATCAGGGGTGATATAGAAATCCCATACAACAGCTAAACCATACCTCTGGAGAGTAAATAGCTTGTTTTTGAGGTTACTCCAATTCTAATTGGAAGCGAGCGAAGGGGATGGGGAACGGCGCTAGATATAGCCCGTTTTACTGCACCTTTAGCAAAGTTAAAAGCTGAGGAAAATCCTTAAACAAAGTTCAGTTGACAGTTGGGGATTTCAGCATTAATTGTTTGTCAATAGAGAATCGCCGGCTTGATAAAATGAACGAGTATGGGGCAAACTATCAATGCTTCTTGTCTCAGGAGCAGCTGATGTGTAGTCAAGCATATAAAACGGAAGTATGTTCCAAAGAGAGCTCTGTTCTTTTAGGAAAACAACTATGCCAAGGAGAAACTATTTTCAATAAAACTCGCTCTCAATCCCCTTTATAAGAGGTGTTCCACTTGTTAGAAATGCTGACTTTGATCACATCTTTTAAACTGAGCAGGAGAGTCTGTTAACTTTTTCATGTATTGAGAGACTCCCAAGCTGTCTGCTTCAAGAGCATATCTTGCTTCCAATAACAGCAAGTAAGGTGTCAACCGCCTTTTGGTCTTCCAGCTGAAACAAGCTCCCAAAATCCGGGATTATTTTTTCGATCTTTAATGCTTCGGAGGTTTTGGAGTTAAGCAGTTCAACTTACATCCCAACCATTCGAAAGGTGTTGGTTTGAGTCTACCTGAAGTTGCATGTCTTGGACTATAGGCTTTGCCTCTATCGTTCATTAATTGCGCGCGGAATGATATGAACATTGAGAGTCTACAACTTAACTAATTAGCTTTTTCAAGATGTTCTCTACTGACATAAAAATAGGGATCTATGGAGTGAGATGGTAAAAGATGCATCGATAGTCTAAAAGTATGGGTGTACTCCGAGTGCAAACCAAGATCAAACGAGTGTGGATTGTGTCGATTTTTGAGATAAGCTTGTATGACTGATTAGAGTCCGTTGGTCTACAGACAAGTTATGTATAGCCCTAGGAACCTGATCAAACGTTAGGCAGTATCAATGGTAAAAGTAACTGCGAAACACGGTTAAGTGGGATATGAAAAGTTCGACACTGCACACAAGAGCGGCATCACAAAAGAACACTAAAACCGAAAACACAGTCATAGTAAATCGGTTCAAGATTCAAGTTGAGATTTACAGTTCACACATTTGTTAACTATTTCGTTGATCTGAGAAAGATTAAGCTGCTTCTATATAAGGGAACCTTGAACAATGTTCAGGCAGTCCGACCGTTCATCGGATGACACCCAACTACTCGCTCTTGAACCTTTACATGAGAGCATCCCCCTCCTTCTTATGTCACACTTGTGGAATTGGCTATGAACTTTTGCAAATTGATCTACTTACCAACCGAATTGTTACTACGTATTTGCATTTATCTAGACATAGATGATGTTCTCTCTCTTTCAAAAGCATGTTCTGAAATGTTTAATACCTTTAACGAAGAGATGTGTTATGAAGTGCTGCGCCAAAACGAGACTGAGCACATCCAAAAGACCCACAAAGGAACATGGAAATATGTTATGGCTCAAAGAGCCAAGAGATTCCCTAAAAGGAGAATAAAGCTAGGCTTTGTTCTATTTAATAGACAACCCCCTGAGACAGAGTTGAAGGTGTTTTCTAATTTGCCAAATACTCTACCAAAGAAACCTATCACCATAATCGGAACAACCAAGAGTAAGATATTTCCAGCAGGTGTTTGCAAATCAACGTCGTCAGATTCGTGTGTCATTGTGAAGCCGCTGCAACTTGAAGACGACCGACAATATGAAACTGGGCGCTACTGGCTGCTTTTCAACTTCACGAAGGGAACAATTGAAACATTTCCTACTGATCCCACTTTTCCCGATGATCAAATTGCGACCAATTACTTTTCTAACAGATCAACATGTATCGGTGGAAGCAGTTGTATTCCACTACCAAAATTCCTGAACTTTATCTCTCCAACCAACGTACAAGGCCGAGACACGGTCCACTTTGATTTCATGTCCATCGAATACAATTGCCCTACTGCATGCTCTTATGGAGATGTTTCTGTTTCCTTAAAGCTTGAGGCTGAAACACTCTGGATAGTTGGCAGCCATGTCTCACTTAACTCCAACCTGCCCTTTTGGGAGCATCGTTTCAGCGAGTATTGTGGTTTGGACAGGTCTATTGGGGCATTGCGTCGACTAGTGTGTAATAAACGATACATTTTCGCTTTACTACACAAAAACCATCTATTTAACAAATACTGTGTATACATAATAGAGAGACATAACGGGCAACTGATGGCGGCTAAAACTGGCTTGTTTTGTGGAAAGGATGGGGTTTTACAAGCCACAGAAACTCATCTTTTTTTGGTTGCAGAAAATGACCGATTAGGGACTTCTATTTGGTGCGTATCTATTAAAGATGTATTGGACACGCCAGACGAAAACATGGAGTCACTAAGTGGAAAATACACCATATTTGAGATTGAAGATAAGGAGTTTAGTTGCACTGATTTTTCCTTCTCTCCAGATGGCAGATTTATGCTTTTATCCCTCGCTTTGGGACTGGGACTTTACATTTTGGATACTTACACATACCAATCAACGACGTGTTTTACCAATCCAAATCAAAATGGATTAGGGTTTCTTGATTCGGAGCTTAATCTATATAATGTCCAGACAGATTATTGCAGGCAGAAATTGCTTCAAAGAGGGAAGCAAGAGCCAATATGTATGTTTAAATTATGACAATAATCACAAGTTTTGTAAAGAAATGTAAACTGGAAACAGTTCCCTGTCAGAAAAGCATATTGAACACATACATGAAGCTAACCATCCGAACAAAAGTTGGATGTTGGCGTTCTTTGAGTTAGTTTCCAAGTTCATATTGAGTATTAAAGGAGGTGAACCCAAAAGGATCATTAGGTAGATCTGTTTTCTGCGTTTAACGTGTGGCTGTAATGGTTCGGGGAGCTATATGTTCACGATTCACACAATTTCTTGATGATTCCTCTATTGCTATGTAGGAACTATTTATATAGAGGAATGCCTCGGCTGAAACCTGGATGCTGTGAGGCAGGGACATCCGTATCCTAACAGTGGCTATATGGCGAAGTTACAAGATGATTCTTCTCAAATGATAGATCGCTTGAATTGAGTCCCGATCTCCCTTCTTTACTTTGGCGTTCTGTTTGCAGTTTAAATGACTTTGGTACATTACAACCCCTTCTGACTATTCGATCCGATGTTAACTGCAGTTATGTTTCGGATCAATAGGGGATGTAAGATATGATATCGAGTATACCGTTGTAAGTGAAGTAGGCCTACGATTTGGTTAATGCTGTTTCAAATCAAAGGAAAGCTTACACATGTGTAAGAAGATTTCTACTAATTGTTTGAAAGGCAAAAGAAGCTGCCTTCAAGCTTCAAACATCTATATACAAAACAAGCGAAACCAAAAATTCTTTTTTCTCAATTGAAAAACAAATTATGCAAGTAACTCAAGCATCATGCGAATAAAGCCCAATGGTAGTTGTCAATATAGCCAGTCTTGATTATTGTGTGGGTTGCCATTGCTCTTGCTTTTCGAGCTTAAATCTATTGGAGTAGTGTATTAGAGTCGCCTCTCTCAGCAGCTGATTTGTTTGTCTTCACTTTGAAACAAAAAAACAGATGTTTTAGAGCTTATTCTGTCTTGTTAGCTTCTAACCAGGAGACTCTAGCTTCACGGCCACCACTGGGAACGCTGCCCAGTCTGTTAAACGGCCACAGTATCCATACAGCTTTCCCTACTACCATTCCCAGAGATATAGGGCCATAGGTATTACTATCTACCGAATGGATATTGTCGCCTTCTACCCAGACGTGATTAGTCGGTATTCTGTAGGTTTTGTTTGGGAAAGGATGTTTTGTGGCTATAAGATCATGTTGAACGCCTACTATTCGCTTGGCCATATATTTATCGGGATCTATAGGCGAATGAAACAGAATGACATCTCCAACTTTTAGATTCCTTGGGTTCTTAACGCCATATTTCCACAGCAAAACTCTATCTTTTGAGCCACCAGGTGCATCAGGATTTAGGGCCGGCTTCATCGATATGCCGTCAATATGACCTATGAAACACACATGTTCATTGAATACAATAGGAACGGGGATCCAGCTGCCCACTAACAAAATTATCCTGCCTGTGTATTTCAACTTCGCTTTTGTCTGAGATGAAAACATCGAACCATGGGCGAGCCGCGATATTTGGCCAGGGCTGAAGGCATAAGTTACTCAAGATGCCAATATTTGCTTGGTGATACACCCATACATCCAGGTGGTGAGGAACAACCTGTGGAGATTTGGGTTCTCATGCTCTGTTTTACTCCTGCGGCCTTTTTCCTGATTCGGTTCTAGTGCGCTAGCATAGCATAGCGACATAGTGGCATGATTGCGTTTTCTGATCTGGCTATGTCTGCGATTACAGGCGTGTCAGTAATCTTAAACATAGTTGTAGCTTTTAGTTCTAGATGAATATAAAAGCTCCTGGATCTCTGAGTTCTCAGAGTTCCTCAGGGGATTTTCTGATTCTGTTTTCTTTTCTTGGTCTTGTCCTTGTTTTTCGTGTCTGGATTAGGTCACGTGCGTTTCTTCCATCTTCATCTCACTACAGGTTATGAGCCTTTCTTCTTCACAGGCGGTTGCTGGTGGATCCAGTAGTCAGGTTCCAGTTCCTTCAGGTACTACGGGTTCTTCTGTCACCACTGTTCCCAATGTTCCTACGAGTCCTGGTTCATCTTAAGCCGGAGCCTCCGATGCTACTGGACCGTCTATTCTAGAGAGAGACGCTACTCTTGAAAGAAGCGCCGGAAGTGAGAGAATGTGGAAGCGCCAAGCTACAAGCCAACGACTAAAGGAAATAGGGTCGGATTTCCCCTCGTGGGATCGGACACTTCGACACAGGGGTTGTCTGAAGTTCCGGTTAGCAGTACCAGCGAGAAAGAGTATTTGAACTCTGCTGGCTTTTTTAAGGTTGCTAAGCCGTTAGCAACGTCCTCTTCACGCGTGGAAACCGACGGGTCAATTCCAGCGTGTAAGGGCTTGCCTGCTTGTGTGGAGAAGGTGACGCGTGCCTTCCCACAAGTACGGTTATAACTCAGGGTGGGAAGCTGTCCGACGGGAGTACTTCAACGCTGAGACATTCTCCCGGGCTGCCAAAAGGAGTTCATGGTGACGGGACTCGAGCAGCGGGAGAGGATGATGATTTCTCGAGGGCCAGGGCATGCGCAGCCTCAGCTTGTGAGGATTCATTATCGAAGGTTGTTCGGAACACAGCGCCACTATCTTCAGATGAAGATAGTTACCAATCGACTTCTGCAGCTGATAATGCTGAGATGGTGACTGCGGTGACATCCAGTACTACGGATTTCGTGGTTGGAAAATCTGAGTCTTCGATTGGTGGCACGTTGCCAGATTCTGGCTAGATGTCCCGTGCCGATATTGTTTCTAATGTTATTCCTGATTCCAATGATTCCAATATTATGTCTACTGTTGTTCCTGATTCAATTGCTTCTAGTTTGTCTAATATTGTTTCTACCGCTTCAACTGATAATAATAAACCGAATCAGGAAAAAGGCTGGCAGGTCCGCAGGAGTAAAACAGAGTATGAGAACCCGAATCTCCACACAACCAACCTCCATCTTCACCCATCTCCACTCATTCCACCACCCGTCATCCCTCTAAATCCTCTTCTCGTGACCTTTTTTAATGCCCGGGAGGTGGAAATGGAGGTTAGTGCAGAGAAAATTCAACTACCAAAAGCTCTAAATTACCATTCGTAGCACGTATTTTATTCCGTTAAAAGTGATAGACGGAAAAGAGCAGCAACCATCTTTTTTGAGATACAAAATCAGTAGAAACAAATCTTTTCATGTATCTATTTACACTAATGATTATGCAATGAAGATATATACAAATTATTCTTCGGGATCCAAATCTCGCCGAATGTGTTTCAAGCGTGGTGTTGGACTGTTTATTGTTTTTTTTAAAAGATGAAGAGTATCCTTATCTTCAATCTCTGCAGCTTTCATGTACAGTTCGCGTACATGAGAAAATTTCCATCGAAACTGATTTCTAGTTGATAGTACCAAATGGACAGCATCAGTAACTTCGTCACAGGCCGTTAAGACAACTACCATTTTCCTTGCAAATTCAAAATCTTGTTGATCTCTAACATGCTTCCGTTGGCCCTTAAACATGGAAGTGTGCCTCCATTTCCCCCGTTCTTCCCAAATTTCTTGTGCAAATTCCAAGTCTCGGTGTTTTATGCATGCCATTATTGCGAGTTTATAAATGGAATCGTCTCTTTTGAATGGCTTCACGTTTGCCAAAGCCGGCAGTAGTATCTGGGTATTGCTCTCCGGCTCAATAATCTCTACTTGATCTGATGACTCGTTCTGAAAGTATGTAAGCTGCTCATACCGGGATTTGAAAGCGTCAATTGAATTTGTTAGCTCGACAAAAACATTAAGATATGAACGTACTGTGTAAATGTTTAGCGATTCTCGTCGATGCTCGTTTAGGTAAGAAAATATTGCATTAGCTTCAGCAGTAACCTCAGCTATAGTGCTAAGCGTATCTTTTGGAAGGAAAGGTGGGATCGATTCAGAAAGTGATTCACCACGAAAAGAGCTATCAACAAACAGGGCCGATTGAAGATTTAGACCCAGTTCTATCGCTTTTGAAGTTGTAACTCTAGGGTCAAACTTGGCGTATGAATCGAAAAGGGAGGTCAAGGATTTTCTACCTGGCCATGTTGATTCACTCTCGCACATCTTTCGCACAATGATTCTGGCAAAATTCAAATCCCCACTATGCCCACAGAGATAAAGCATCAGCCATAGGGTTTTCTTAGTGACTTGAAATCCAGACTCTTGAATTTTAATGAAAAACTTCCAGGCTGTAATATGAAGTTCGGGCTTTTTGGCACATGCGAATGCCAATGATTGATATGTTTCCAGGTCTGGTTCTAATGGGTTAATTGGTCTCGTTGTCATTTCTCTGTAAAGATTCAAGGCCCGTTCAGGCTCATTATTTTGCCCAGCAGCTATGATCATCGAGTTGTAAGTCTTCACTGTCGGTGCATCTTCAATCGATAAAAATTTCATCATATCAAAAATGTTGCTTGCTTGTTCATAATCTTTCACTTTCAAGCAGGTTTGCAACAAGTTTGTGTAAACTTTAGAATTTGGTCTAACGTCATTTCGTTGCATGTCTTTCACCAGAGCAACTGATGCCTTTATATCGCCTTTCTTGCCATACACCTTGAGCAGGTGCGAATAGGTGTGAACCGTCGGAATACAGTTCTTGGCCAACATTTGCTGGAAAAATGCTTCTACCATCTCCACATTTCCCGATTCTGCGTAAGAGCTCATTGCTAGATCGTAGTAAAATTTACCTTGCTCTATGCTGGCATCAAACATCATCTCATCTATTAAAGGTAAACATGATGACCTTTCTTCAAGAGGTATTGAGATTATCAGGTTGTGTACTGCGGATGGAGAAAGATCTGTTAAACCCCCATTTGCGGAAACAGTTTGTAAAAACGCAGGCCAGTTTTGTTGGCCAACGACTGCAATGTGTTTGATGCCATTTCCTGCTCTGCTCAGAATCTCATCTCTTAGTTCGATCCCAGGGGCAGGCCGGTCAAAGAGCTCTAGGTGAGTGGATTGAGGTTCTATCAGCAATGCCGTGTTGGGCTCTTCTTGAGATATTAATTCTCTATATGCCTGTTCAATTTCCGGTTCCAACTTGTCATTCTCTTCGTCATGCTATCAAATATGTTAATATAAAATTCTTTTGGTACTTTTTCTCAAATCAAGCCATTAAAATTCATACCACAATCGCTAATTCATCCCTCAGTCTTTCTTTTTCTCTTTTTTCTTCTTCCAAAGCTATCATCTTTTTGAGCTCAGATGTATACTGCTCGAGCTCTACAACTTTCTTCTCATGTTCAGCCTGTAATTGTTTTTCTCGAGCCAGTCGGCTTCTCTCGAGTTTTGTCAAAAAATTGTGTTTTGTTTTAGATTTTGATTTGGCATTTGCGTTTGATTTTGGTTTTTTTCTAGGGATATATATGGTTCGGGAGGTGTTGAATATTGATACTACCCTCGTCGAATAAGTTGTGAAAACATTATTTAACAGTAATGGGCGATAGAAGACGCTATTTCGAGAGAATAGCCGTATCATCGCAATCTAGACATGTTTTGTTTTTTTTTCATCATCATCACAAGAGCCTTTTTTTTTTCTCCATCTGAACATTTTAGTTACCCGGAATCAAAAGAAGACACTGGTATTGACCAACCACCACCACCTAGATTTTTTCACTAAAAATCAGGTTGAAACTATGATTAGAGGCGTCTCCGGCCGATTTCAGCCGCTGAAAGCTTTAAAAGCGGTGAATGTTGTGAATTTAAATACAGGTGTTACGAGAGCACATGCTTATCCCCATATTCGCAGCCGTTATATGTCTAGCAGCTCATCAGTTTTATTCTCCACTTCCTCAAACCTAAGTAACAGCTCAGATGGCCATGCTAGGGCTGACCGATTCGATAATTCACGCAAAAACTCTCAGCTGAGTCAAACGGATAAAGATTATAATGAATTGCAAGAGTTGGTAAATTCTGGACAGTTGCATGAGGCAATCAGTTTCTTCGATGAAATTTCAGAGGAAGTTCGAAGAACAAGACAGTCAGTTCCTGTTTTGCAGAGCTTACTGGATGCTGTTATTACGGATGGAGGTGTCTCTAGTCTAGACTCAACACCTGAGAAATTGGTGGAGGATTTTGCAGCAAATGGTTTAGCTGGAAACAGTCACTTCACCACGCTGATCAAATCCCAGCTTCGGGCAGAAGATTTTAAAGGTGCTTTAAACACATGGGTTAGCTTTTTGGAGTTTAATTCAACAGCTCCTCTGACTGCTGAAGGCAAAAAGAGGGTTCTCCCTTTTCACGCCAAAATACTTGGATTATCTGCTTATTTACTGGTATGCCACCAGGACGAGGTTGAGCCAACTTTGGAGATGGTAAAAACTTTATTCTCGTTGGAGCAAATTCCAAATGCGTTCACTATCAAAAGAGGCTTGACGGATAGTGGATTGAGTGAACAGTTACGTGAACAGATCAAGGATCTGGTTGATAAGGTAAATGCTGAAAATTTTGATCCCAATTCTAGAGCAGTGTTTAAGGATATCAAAATTTATGCGAAAGAAGGACGGGTTTTTAAGTTGAATGAGTTGCTCAACAGATGTATCGAATCGAATGCCAATCAGTCTAAAGTACTTTCTGAAGAATTGATTGCAAGATTTGTTGAGGGCTTTACCCTAGTTTCACAAACTCAAAAGGCTCTTTCTGTTTGGAATGAGATGGCGAAAAACAATATCAAGCCTGGGTTAGAATCATGGAATATCCTTCTTTGGTCAGTGACTCATCTAAGTGCAAGAGATCGCCTGGCTAGTGTCCAGGAAATCTGGGGTAGCATTGTTAAAGAAGGATTACAACCCGATAGTAAGAGTTACACCCACTTGATTCGAGCTTACATGAGTCTTGGAAATGTGACTAAAGCAATATCTATATTTGACGCGATTAAGGCTGGGCAAATATCCGTTCCTCTTTCAAGTTCTCTATATTCTGAATACCTCATCGGGTTGCTTAATCATAAGAAAACGCGAGAGGCTGAGAAAGAGTTGGTAGAGATGAAAAAGAAGGGCTTCCTTCCAGACACCAAAACCTGCAATACTTTCCTTCACTGTTATTTTGGAGCGGCACGCTTTAAAGATGCGGATAAGGTTATGGAATTTATGGATAAGAATTCTATCTCCCCAGATATTGGGACCTATACTATTGTCATATCTACTCTTTTCAGGAATACCGCCGAGGGTAAAAACAAACCAACAATGGAAAAAATCTCTCAACTTTTCCAAGAAATGCAAAAGAAGGGGGTTGCCATTAATGCAGCCTCTGCTGCTTCGCTGATCAATGGACTTATCGAATCACCAACCAGTATAGACGCCGCAAGGGCCGTTTTCGACTACTTTTTAGACTCTCATGTTTTATTAACGGAGACAGCATTCACTGCAATGATAAAGGGCGAATTTAGAAAGGGAAGCATAGATCAGGCTGTTGAGTACTTTAACATTCTGGAAAACAGAGGGGTTGTGAACATTCGACTCTATAACTATATGATCCAATCATTTTTGAGAGCCGGAAAAGTAGCCGAGGCCCGAAAGCACTACCACAAAGCTTTCCAGGCTGCAAAACAAGCAAAAGGACTCAATAGATCTGAACCTAACCCATACACTTTTGTTCCATTGCTGGAAGAATGTGTGCGCAGCAAAGACTATGGTTATGCGAAACATCTTTTGGACGATATTGAACTCTTTGGCATCTCCACCCCGGATGCCCATCTCGGAAGTGTGATCCGGAAGCTTGAAGGTAAAGGCATAAAACTGTCTCGTTTCATTAACGAGTATTTGCAGAAGTGTCCGATCAAGCAGGATCGAAGGAGCTAATATCTATCCCACTCCAAGAAAAGCTAAAATGAAAGTACAAAAACAAAAAATTGTAAATATGACAAGTGGAAAAGAATATCTTGTGATGAACCTCTCTCTGTTTATAGGAAACATTATAAAGTATACGTTTGGCACTCTGGTTTGCAGTGATTCTGGCAATACCAGATATACCAATCTCCCATGTTCGTGCTTAGAAATAAAAAATTTTGAACGACCCCGTTGAAGTTTTTATAGATATAGCGTTTAGTACATCAAATGGAATTCAAATCAGCGATTGACGGGAGTAATGACAGTCCAGCTGTTTTCTAAACTTTGAAGTAATTACCATTACTTCCTTGATTGTAGATTTTCCAGGGGACTTTTGTCAACATTATGACAAAGTTTGAACGCGCTTGCTCACTCTTAGACATGCACACATCAACATAAAGTGTCGGAACAGCTCGGACAATATGAGGAAGTACATTACAAACCTTTGCGCGTAAGATAGGTCTGCACAAATCTAAGACTAATTTGATATATTAAACACCATTTTCCACATAATCGCCAAGATCGTGATGATCAACTTCTTATAAGGAGATTCTTTTTTGGTCAATCAATCGTGTTTTAAGTTTAGATTTCATGGTTGACGGGACAATTCAGGGTACCGCCCTGTAGATTTAAACTATCTGCTGTCAGTTCTGTACCAGGAAAGTTACACCTTCATGTGTATTTTTTTGTTCTTTCATGAATTGAATTCCATGACATGAAATATCTATGCTTACAAATTTCTATAGGAGCCTAGACTCTTTTTCTTTCTCTTTTGCCACGGTCCATTGGTAGTCAACCATCAGGAAAGCGAGGCGTGTCAAACAGACTTTTTCAGGTTTCTCTGTCTTTTAAGACATACAGCATTGGAGGTTGCCGAAGTAGATATGCATAAAGAATTTGTATGACCTGGTTGAATGTAATTTTGAAAGCGGTAATCTTTACGGATGTATAAAATGGGTATCAGTAACTTTGTCATTATCGTTAGAGTAACCAAATTATCAGGGAGAAATTATCAATCGGATAAAGTGGGAGGTTAGTGAACTAAGTGAATCAATTGGGATTTTCCTTCCCAGGGTAAACACAAACAGCACGGCTATGTCTTCGGTTGTTGAATTAGTGTTATACGACAACAATAAGTGCTTGTAGTGCTTGCAGTTTCTCAGAGATTGCTGTCTATCACTATTGATCAGCAGAGTACGAAGATTTCATTCGGGAGTGATCTGGTATCACTGGATCTTTTCCTCCTTGGAATTTTAAAATTTTTTGATGTAATAATGAAAAGCTTTTTTTCTGTTAAAATAGTCTTTTTTTTTGATTTGAGGTGAAGGGTAGAGAAAGAATTGGTGAAAGGGGCCATGAGAACAAATCTTGTTGATCTACGATTCCTCATTCTAAGTGTTTTCACTTTTTTTCACCAAATGTTTGTTTATCATTATTCAAACCTATTTTTTTATTTTCCCCATGATTCTATAGAAAGGAAAATGGGGAAAAGGGGACAATGAATCTAATAGCTTCAACCTCACATGCACAAGATCGTAAGATAGATCTTGTGAAAAGTTGGATCATGATATTTAAATCCAAATAGCTTTCAAGCGATTTACTAGTAAAATCCTACCCAGACTTGACAAAGAAAGGGGCAAAAAAGGGTGTTCTACTCTGGACGTAACGAAAAAAAAAAAAAAGAGCGAAAAAATCCCCTGTATTAATTGTATTCTCTTGGAGTCTTTGCTAAAAGAGAACAAGCGCATACAGCAGTATACTGATATCTTTTTTTCCCATCTGTTTCTGGACCAGGCGGCTCGGACTCGGGTTGGTTTATTCAAGAGCTTCCTCATTTTATATTCGAGAAGCGTTAATTGGTCCCGGAAATACAAAACTATGTTTTTTTCGGAGCGCTTTTATTTGGGGAAAGGGGGAGTTCCACGCGGATATTGTGTGAGATGTTATGATTATTCTGCATAGAACATGCCCAAGCCAGCCCTCAAAATTAAAAAAAAAGATCCCCCGCCAACCCCAATCCCCATAACGATCTTGGCCACTTCAATGCCTTCGCTGGCCCCTCCGTCTCTGCCATCGCCACCCCGAGCAGCAAATAGCGAACTAATCTCCGGGCTCTCCCGCGTATCGCGTATCTGGCAGTCCCGAGACTACTCGATGCCATTATTAGCTAGCCCACCGTTGCACCGTGCAACCAGGACACCCGTACACCCGCACTGGGTATTAAATCTGGATTTGGTTTTTTTCCTCCTCGCTTATCACCTTCTATCACGACTGGGAGGATTTTTGTCTACAACTCCGTGTTACGAGCCGAAAACAAGGTATCTTCGTACTTGGACGGCCCCCACGACTTGAATTGCCTACTCCCGTCTATTCCGGCTTGTTGAGTTTTTGTACCAGCCCTTTAACAGCCGTTCTCCGTACTCTCTCCATCACCCACCACCACTTGCTGCGAAGAAATAAATAAATAAAGGAGCAGAAAACAAAAAACAGAAAACAGATCAAAACAACAACCAACATAACATATCACCAGACATGTCGAAGCCACGCTATCTATTAGCAGCTGAGCGCTCTAGATTACAAGAATATCAGGACATGATTCATTATTCGCCAAGGTATGTATTTTTTTTTCGTTATTGACATTGTCTCCAGAGTAACTTTTCTTTTGTCAATGTTGTTTCCGCCCCCTCAATAAGTGTTTTTTTTTTGGTTTACTAACTTGTCTTATAGATATTCAGATGACGAGTACGAATACAGGTAAGCTCGAAAACACGTTCCGACAATCATGTTCACATTTTTTTTTTGGTTGGTTGTTCTTTCGATCCAGTTTCTTGGAATCTAACCTTTAGATCCAGGCACGTCATGTTACCAAAAGCCATGTTGAAAGTGATCCCACGCGATTATTTCAATGCTCAAACAGGTACATTGAGAATTCTACTAGAGGAAGAGTGGCGAGGATTGGGGATAACTCAAAGTTTGGGATGGGAACATTATGAAACTCATGGTATGGTTTATTCATTTATTTATTTACTTTGTCGTCGGATGTCTGTTGTGAACACACACATAGACTTTTCAAGACTTTAATGATCTAACGTGATTTTATTATAGCACCTGAGCCTCATATTTTGTTATTCAAGTGAGTAGTATTTCTTGCACAATTATAAACTGAATCTTGACATGCTAACATAACACAGGAGACCCAAAGATTTTGATGCGAGGAGGAACTAAATAGGTAACAACATCTGCCAAAACAAAAGTACCAACAAAAAAAAGGCAAAAAAAAAAAAATGTGAAAAATTGAGTGAAAAAAGAAGTAATTAGTTTGCATCCACGAGAGCGCCCGTAAATTTCTAGAGAATCTATGTGTGCACGATCCACTGGTCTGACTTTGTTTGCTTGTGTCCTCCTGCTTTCTTCCTTCCATATTGATATCCACCAAAAACAAACAAACAAACAAAAGTTAAAGCAGGATGTCTCGTCATATTTCTAGATATGACGAGAAAACTTGAAGAATACGATGATTTCTATTATTATTACTATTACTACTACTTTTTACAACTATTACAACTATTACTGTTATTATTACTATTATTATGATGATGATTATGATGATTGTGATGGTGATGATAATGAACAACCCAAAAACGCTTTATTCTAGCGTGTTTTTTGGTTACCAAAACATATATATATATACACTATAATAATTCTCGAAAGACCCTAAGAAACAAGAAATACTACTATAAGTCTAGTTGATTATGAGTTTGTTGAATTATGCTTGCTCAATCCATCAATTTGTTTGATCTCTGATTGAGAATCCAATATCCAGAAGTACATAATTGCATGTATTGAGACTATAAAGATTAATGTATATGAATATGCCTAGTACGTAAAATGAATGACTTTGAAAACAAGTGCAAAAAAAAAGGTGTTGAGCAAATATGAGAGACGTATGATGATGGATGGGTATTGTAAACAAGAAAGAATATGATGAAGGGGGGAAAAAAGGATGCCAAAGAATGTGTAACTTAGTCATTGCTTGTAGTAATTATCATGATTTTCTATATTCGTTAACGAGAGATTTGCATTAAAACATGCCGAGAGATGAATCAGAAAAAACGAGTTAAAATGGTTGTTGTGGTTGGATATTTGAGTCTATTAAGTAAAGCCCCACAACTCATGCAATAAATGCTTGGAAAAACCGTAAAAAAAAACGAAAAAAAACAAGGGGGAGAAGATGCAAAACTTGATGTTGAAAAATCAAGAACGAAAATGAAAAGTATCCTTGAACCCGCAAAGAAAGGGCAAAAAAAAAAAAAAAAAAAAAAAAAAAAAGCCATAGCGATAGCAAAATAGTTGCACCCAACACGTTTGTTTAGTTATCCTGAACGGTTTGACAAATAACGCGGGTGTTTTTATCTCTAAACGCTGTTGGTGTCATCAACAGCTCATCAATCTCATTCATATCTTCATCATTGCCTCCATCCCAATCTGGAATTTGACCTGATTGAGACAGAGTATGTTTGGTTTCCTTCTCTGTTTTCTCCGCCTTGAGGGAAAATGCAGGCTTCAAAACACCAATCTCTTTAGATCCGATCCGTTTGTTTGTTGAAAGTGTGGTGGTGGCGGAGGTGGTGGTGGTGTTGGACTTGAAAGAGAAATCAAAATCAAAATCCGACAAGCTCCTTGAGAACAAAGAATGCCTATCTGAAATCAAGGCACGGTGGGGGTGGTGGTGGTGGTTGGTCATTGAAGTTTTAGTCGAGATTTGAGATCCAAAGCAGTAAGTTTGAGCCCTACTCATTTTGTTCCCCTTTCTGAAACGATCCATTTCTCTTTCGCATGCCATTGAATGCATTTCGTCATTCATCTCAACATATCTTTGGGGCACGCATCGCGATGAATGACGCTTGAAAAATTGTTTATAACCTCCTTCAAGAACCAGGATATCGGGATACGTCAAGTAAGGATAATTATCCGAATTCATGTTTCTGTCGCACTTTCGAAGATGCATAGCCATCAAGGGTCCTCTATGAGAGCTCAACTCACAATGGAAAATAAGCAGAATCTTGTCATCTTTCTCACGTTTTTGAGATAGCAGCAGCTGTTCCAAACCGTGATGAGAACCAATATTAATTGCTCCATCCACATGGCCACCCTCATATTCATACTCAAAGCGACAATCGACGATTATATGGCGAGTGTAGTGATTGAGATATTTCCCATCCATAATGTCGCAAAGAGTGTCACAGGAAATCCTATGGAATGGATCAGACTCTACGGTGAAATGTTTTATAGGACAGTCGGCTCTATCAAGGAATGAGATGGCATCTTGATTGGCAGTTAATGTATTGGTTTGTTCTTCGTAGTTGACCACATCCTGTACTCTTTGGAACATGGAGTGCACTCTTCGAAACTTGTTTCTATTGTTGCAGTAATTGTAAAGTGTTTTACTATGGCGGTTTTTTGCAAGTGTAGGAGAGCTGTACTCATACTCAGGTTTTGTAGGAGATGCCGATCCAGCTGATAATAGAGAATCTAGACTGAGTCTGGATTTGGACACTGGGGACTCCACAAAGAGCTCTGAGTTCAAGTCGTGATCGGTGGGTAGAGACACCTGGTTTGTTTTTATGGAGGGGGCGCATTTTGAGATCCCAGATGTGGTAGAGTACATGGTTGTGATAGGTTTGCGGTGGTTTCTAAAACATGTGTTAGGGCGCTAACAAGAAGGGAGGGAGAGAATGAGAGAGAGAGAGAAAGGGAGAAAATGGTAAATACGTACTTTCTAACTGAGAAATGTTTCTTTGCGTTGGAAAAGGTTTCATTAAATGAGGATGGTTTCTGTGATCTGATGGAAGGTCTGGTAAAATCCAACATTCCTTTGGTGCTTTCGGTATCGCTGACACTGGAAGTTGAAGATGCAGGCGAGAACCGTGTTAACGAACTTGTAGAGGAATAAATTGAATCTGACCTCGACATAATGGAAGCACCTGATGACAGAATCGAAGATGAAGATGAAGATGAAGATGAGGATGAAGCTGTTGAGGACGAAACGTTGTTCATGTTTTCAGAGTCTAGTTTGATGATGGTCTAGGTCAGTATGTCAATTGATGGTTTTGCGAATTGAGAGCTGATAAGAAGACTTACCTGGGCTGACAAGAACTGGGAAGAGCATTTTTCTGGGAGTGGTGGCATTTGATCTAGTTGAGCGGGACATCTTTGTTAACGATTTGGGACCAATTTCAATTTCAATTTCAATTTCAATTTCGACTTTAGACTACAGATCTCATTACGAAAAGAGCTGGGGGATGCCATGGAACTGGATCCTTGTCATTGATAAGATGTACCTACTTTTTCAGGGAATTTTGTGTGTTTAGAGGGTTGCCGGCGGTTAATTGTCGCAGTGTCGCTTCAGGACAGGCCGTTGAGGTTGTGGAAGGCACGGGTATTGGGGTGGAAGCTGGCTTGTGCCATTCTGTGAAGAGCTGGAAATGAAGTTGGGGGTGAGAGCTTGGATCATCGGGATCTGGCATTTTCATTGTGGAGGCTTCAGACGTGGCAGTAGAGTACACGGAGGAGGACGGGGGCGATGCCAGGAGCCGCTGTCGCGAGAAGAATAGGGTTTGGGTTTGGGTCTGGGTCTTCCTGGCCTTGTTGGAGCGGGACCTCTTCGCAGCCACGGAGCGTCTGAGCTTCGCGGCCAGCCGTTCGTTCGCGGTAGGTCGTGGAGGAGCGGGATCTGGGTCTGCATCGCGGGAGATGGCCAGCGGGAACAGCAGCCTGGCCAGCTTGAGCTTGCGCTGGGGCAGGGCGGTGGTGGACGGCGAGGGATGGCAGAGCGAGGCCATGGCGGGCGGGATGTGATGGGCTAACGAGCGACTGGGAGAAAAAGAAGGAGGGAGAGAAGAGAAGAGAAGGAGGAGGGCCACCGGGAGCGAAAACAGCACGGGCGACCCCAGCTTTATATACCCGGCCCCCGATTATAATAGCCCGTTGGCCCCGGAGACTCGCCGCAGCGTCCACGGCCCGTCGAGGAAACCTCCCGGAGCCCGAGCCCGAGCCCGAAGCGAGAAGAGACGAGAAGAGAAGAGAAGACAAGAGAAGCCGGGGACCGGGTCGCGAGCAGGTTCGTGGTTCGTGGTTCGTGGTGCTGGTGCTGGTGCTGGTGCTCGTCCTCGTCCTCGTCTTCTCTGATTCCAGCTCCAGAGTGCTTCTGCTAAGACAAGCTGCGCAGAGCTGGCACGCCAGAATTCAAAAATGACCATCGGCAGCCTCTCGTATACGAGCCTGGAGTCATGGTTTCTCGTCCACGGCCTGTGTGGGCGGACCTTTCAAATTTCAACCGCGGATCTCAAACCTTCGCCCACT
Source organism: Alloascoidea africana (assembly GCA_030581615.1). Taxonomy (NCBI): domain Eukaryota; kingdom Fungi; phylum Ascomycota; class Alloascoideomycetes; order Alloascoideales; family Alloascoideaceae; genus Alloascoidea; species Alloascoidea africana. The sequence goes on from JAKTTT010000004.1 coordinate 346,226, forward strand.
CCTGTTTCAACTCCGTCTGGCCTAGTCGGATGCGAAAAGTTCATGGTGTCCTTGCTGCTCTGCTCTGTTCTGCTATGCTCTGCTCTTCTGCCTCGCCAACTCATGGATTCCAGAGCTAGCACGAGTATTGTTCATGTCCCAGCGCCGGCTCTTTCTCCCCAAATGCCATCTCCATCTCCATCTCCATCTCCATCTCAATCTCAATCTCAATCCACGTCCCCATTCTCTGTTCTCGCATGCACAACACTCGCGCTATTCTCTTCTATTATTAATTCCGGTGACGTATCCTACAGCTTCCACAAGCCCTAACCAACACCAACTACCCGAAACAAACTTTGGTCTGTCCTCGTCTGACACCACCAAAAACAAAAACAAAAAAAAAGAATCCAATTAATCCTAATTCAGCCGGGTCCGGTGGAGAAAAATCAAGATTCGCATCAAACTGTAACTTTGCAAGCTGCTGAGCCAAGCCAGACGCCGGAATAAAATGCGTCCTTGGTCATTGCCGTTTGCCCTGACGTTTAGCACACTGGGGCTTACTTAGGGCTCCTACTTGTAATTAGTTCCACTTTTAGCATCTTTACTATGCTAGCGAATATAATTGAATTAATTCTCGTTGGTTTTGTTGCCCCAGCGGAAATGAAACATTGTTGGCCTGTCGACGAGACCTTCTCATAACAAGATCTCCAATTAATCCCCAGGCGCTGAATACTCGCTTTCTGCTGATTCAGTCCCATCTCTTTTTCCGCACCGCCACCTGTTCCAGCTTCAGCTCTAGATCGGGATCCTGTTCCAGGTCCACTCTACTCGGCCCTAAGCTCAAAGCCTCTGCTTGTTCCTGACACGCCAGTGCGTCCGTGGCTGGAAAACAGCACAATGGATATCCGCCGTGCCCCTTCCACTCTACGGATGCTTGGTCTTGGACTTCAGCTTTGAGCCTTAAGCCCTAGGCTGTCTGAGCCAGGCACAGTGACTCGAGTTCCTCAACCCATACAAACGCCTCCTAGACTGCCATAGTGCATATTCTCACTGTTCTGCCCTAAATCATCTCATGTCGCCCAGCCTCTGACGACTCGACTCAACTCGATCTGATCTGATCTGATCTGATCTCACTCTGCCTAGCTTCCTCAGGACATCTATTCCACCGCTGTAAATGAACATTGTGAATGTGCAAACCTGTGAGGCACTAAAAGTGCAAATTTCAAAGCTCGCAACATTCTAGCTACTCAGAACGCCCTCCCCTGTTCATCATGTCTTGTCTGGTCCTACTTGTTCCATCCCATTTCATGTTTGACCAACAGCCAGCTACGCAAACTCGCTAAACAGTGTACTTGCAAGTAGAACGTCTCCCACCCACACGCAAAAAGAATGACATTTCATATATTAGCTAGATTGTCCACCCAGGTAAAATGGAGATACGAAGTCCTGTCTGACATATGTGTACGTGCAAGTGCGTCTGTCAAGGGTCTCGAGTGCGAGAACTGGTTAAACCCGTACGTGTACTCAACGAAAACTAGGGAAACGGAACAGGGCTTTGGAAATATCTTGTGCACGCGAACTTCCATGTCTAGGTTAAGCATCATAAAGAATTCTGGGGTTGGGGGGGAAAAACTCACAAAAAATGATTCGATTCAACGGTTTTCGCCATCACATTCCATCAACCGTCATAAACGAACAAACGGCCGATAACAACTCGTATGATTCCTGTTTTTTTTTTTGTTTTTGTTCTGCTCGCATTTGCATTCATTATCAACATTGGCATGGCATGGCGCCACATAGTGGGAACAGTTGTGTTCAATGTAATTTACCAAGATGTAAAGTACTGAGCATGAGCATGAACATGTAAGGTGAGAACGGTTCGACTGCTCTTTTCTTTTCCCCCGTCAATTCAAACAAGACTGGACCAAGTTCAGAAAAGGAAAAGGCCTTTCTTTGCTCCGGTGAGTGTGTCTCCATTTTCAGTTTGCCAAATTAGGCTTTTCTTGTATGTTATTCTCCAAACCCTGCATAACCAACCGATTCAAATTCTACCGTATCTGCCCCTTTTTACGAAACCTACATCCTATTCATGCTCTTCTACAGTAATCAAGCCTATATCTTTAACATGAACAGATGGGAAAAAATTGGGCCCGCTGGAAAGTGTCTTGCTTGCAGAAACCCACCACCCATTACGATAACGCTTTCCCAAAGTGGAAGCATGCATAGAACACACTGTCAAATCTCGGAGAGATCGCCAATAAGATTCGCGTGCCTGAATGGTGCATAACGTGGACTGCCAAAGGGTCCAAAAATCAAAAAAAAAGAAAATGTTGTGGGCTTATTCAATGATCGAGTATTAACATTCCTCAAATCCCATCGTAGTTTGAAATAGATGGCAAATTCCACATGGATTACTGCTACGTGTTTTATAATCAAAAAAAAAAACCTCTATTTGAATGATGCGACAAGAAAGAAAATAGAAATTTGTCTAAACAATTAAATAATAGAAAATGGCCAAAATAAATCATAATTTTGCCCCCCATGTCTTGAAGTTTTATACCACTTGTAATACTTTCTTAGATAAGAGGAGAAAAAGGTGATACTGAAATAGGAAAAAAAACCAAATCGTTTCTAAACAAGTAAAAGAATCACAATCCCAACGGGTCTCCTTGTTTTTTTCACTTTTTCAAGGGAGGTTTTTTGTACAAAGGCATTCTAACGGTTTTAAACACTGAAATTCTGCCCGGAAGAGGGATTAAAAGTTGGTTCACAAGCACCAAATTGCCGATCACATGTCTGATTCCTAGGTGATCTAGGCTATGGGTGTCCCTTAAATAATATAATTTCTTTGATAAAAGATTCCTTGGTTTCTTCTTTCGCATCCAGATTTAAAGCCAACTACTAGTCTTCTCAATTTTTATCACAAGATCACAAAGTTGAAGAAAAAACTGGGCTTTAAACGGACAGATGTTTTGGGGGGACCAGTACTAATGTTCTCCACATGCGATTTCTGTTGACACAAACACTGGCTCAGTTCAATTTCACAACCTGTAAATACGTATTACACCATGCGCCGTTCCATTTCTAGAATCTATCATTGTAACTGCCACATGGGCCCAAAGCAGCCACATTACCATTGAAAATAAAAACTGAGCAATCAATCAATTAAATGGCCGAAAACGGGAAAACGCCCATCCCATCCATCCATGGGTATGGATATATTTCTTCACGTGAATTTTTTTTTCTTACCCTTCGGAGCAACAACCCTTGAAGGTTTCTCCATGAGATTCACCGGGCAACCTAAGCAAGGCAGAGAGGGCAACGATTATAGCAACAGCCGTCATCAAACATTTTCTTTTGGAGTTGAGTTGCATGGACCGATCAACATTTTCGGTTTTTTTTGTCTCTACGGTTCCAGGCCAAAACCAAAACCAAAACCAAAACTTGAGATCTGTCAAACATGGGGATTATTCTGTGATCATTGAGATGTGCTACAACTAACCGAACAAAAAAAATGTTTTTATTAATTTCCCCATTCTTAGAGAGGGCTTTGTTTCGGTATTATTTGTCACAGGCAAAGCACAGGTGTGAAACCTGCTATTGGCAAATGACACATACTAATCAAGATCGTCGTCCAATTAATTAAATCTTGAATTGTTCAATAGAGTTGAATTTTTCCCATTCTCAATGGATCCTTCCTTCAATTTCGGGACACCTACAGTATGAATATATGTGAGATCACCACATTATTACAGAACATTCCGTTCGTACCGACTGATAGTCACAGTCATCATAATGGTCATAAACCGCCGCCGTCTTATTGTACCTGACCAACTCTTATTTTGGACATCATTTCAGGAACTGGAATGAAGAAGGAGGGGAAACGCAAGACGTAATTAACGCAATGACTGATTCACAAAGCTATACAATGAAATTTCACAGAATAGAATAATGGTACCAAAACTAAAAAATTGAAAAAGTTTTCAACCGTGGAACCAAATAAACACACAGGTTGTCTAGATCAAAAACCACTCTTGTTTTTGTTTTTATTGTGTTACATGTTGTATTCACTGTTTACGGGGGAGGGAGTACACAACATTCAAATATACCAATACTTTTTAAATTGCGCATTGATAAACCAATGTTGCATTTAGTTTCACGGGCATACTCAATTCTTGTGTATATCATGAACCACCACTGGGACTAGTCCAATTTTCCCAATTTTTTTTGCAAAGCCCATTGAAAATAAAATGCTATCGATTAGGATGTTGCTTAAAGATTCGAATATTAGAACGATATGTATCGAAATACAAAAAGGTCATAAATTACAAAGACTTTCTGGATATTAATCTGGTTCTTTTTTTTTTTTTGCAATCATTGATTAGGTCCTTTAATGCACAAATATAAGATTACGATGATCAAAAACCCCTCCAATACATACCTGTTCTATATTCCGCAACTCTTCTCGTATACTTTTGTTTTTCACTTTCCTCCTATTTTTTTTTTCCTTCTCATTTTGTTATCGATTTCAACTATGCTTTTGAGTAATAAGAGTTATGCGTTTTTTGTTTGTTTGTTTTTCACCACTGAGTGGGGATATCTTAGAAAGCGGATATTTCAGATAAACAAACGGTTGTAGCTATCTAGGGGAATGTGAAAAAGTTAGCTCACTGGTCATCAACACAAGGAATCATCCGAACCATGTCTAAAGCCTAAAAAGTTCTATTAAAACAATAGAGATCTCAAAGAATTGACACCATGGATCGATGTAAAAAGTATATCTTAATGCATAGAAGAGAAATCTTGGGATAATAATCGCCTGAGTAGAAATACAAAGGGAAAAAAATGAGAAGCATTACTAGTTCTTGATTGTAATCGGATCATGAGGATCAGTTTTAACGGGGCTAACTTTAAACTGTGCTGTTTGACTCTTTCGATAAAAGTTGATGAACTTGATCTTTACGATTCCTTGGATCTGATTTCGCAGGGATAAATAATAAAATCAAGCACAATGAAAGGCTCTAACAGCATGTGTTTATCAATACAATAATACATTGTTATTCTATCATTCCCAATTTTTTTTCTATTTTTCAATTCACTTATTATTCAAAATGGTCATGCTCTTTGCACAGATTGTTAAAGTTCAACATTTTCTACTAAAAGAATGTTTGATTTCGTCATTAAAATATGAGCAAGTAATTCTCCAATTGTAGCTAAAATGACTGGATTTTTGATAGAAACTATGACATTTACCTGGTCTAAGCCATTGGCTTGATCTAGGGTAAGGACCCACTAAATTCATTGCTAGCCGCAAAATGATAAACTACTTTGGAAAATCTTACAAATTTCTTGAAAATCCCCCAAATCACCTAAAGGTATCAAAATCTATTAAGCGCTGAGTAAAATTCATGAATTATTTATGTTTAAACACCCCAATTTGTAGAAAACACAAATAGGTTTTACCTCTCATTTATTGTCTACGAAAACAGAACTGATAATTGGAAATTTTTACGATAATACTTACCAGATACACAAGAAATGCAACTTGTAATCTTTAGATTTTTGTAGGTTAAGAATGAATTATTTCCCCTTGAGGAAATCCAAAAAAGATAATGTAAAGGACATAAAAAAAGTTGGCATCAGAATAGTATTTAAGGTACACAAAACTCAATCTTTGATGCTTACACCGTTAAAAACAATCATTTTTTGAATAGTTTAGCTCTTGCTTTACCTATGATGATAGTAAACTGGAAAAGCATCAGGAAATGGGATAGATGTAGAAATTCAGTACAGATTTTAAAAATTTTTTGATAGGAAGAAAGATAAAGATTCATTTATCTTGTCGAATATACAATGGATCTCTGTTAAAAATTTGTTAAAACCAAAGATAACTTTTTAAAAGTTTTCAAGTGAACAAATGAATTCATCCCAGTCTAGAAAAGAATCTATTTTCATTTAGGAAATGATATCCCAAGACTATTGTACAATCAGAATAAAATGTTATCACAAAGGATTTCACATAATGGGGATGATTCAACTCAAATTCTAGGTCTAGAAAACTTTTTAAAATTAGTTGGTTCAATAGCTCACAAAACTGAGTACATGGTTAATCTTATTTTATTTGAACAGCCACCACCACTCGATTCTTCTAGTTACACATTCCCCTTTTGCTAGTTTAAAAAGTGTGGTGAGTTTAGTTAAGAACATGGCTGGAAGCTTTAAATTCTAGGCATTTTGTATGGAATAAGAAGGCAATATATATGTGCACTCACTCAGTTTTGTGACCGGTTAAAATAAACGATATAAAATCTACTTCCTGTTTAGCAAATGATATCATTTAGTCTTTCATAAATCATTTTTTCTGGTAGGAATTTATATATTAATAGCAAAATGTATTTCTTTTTACTTGAGACAGTCCTCAAATGAAAACCCCCATTCCACATTATTGAAAAAGGATGCCATAATTGGTCTTCAACAATGACAAACTACAAGAAAACAGGCTTCAAAATTATGTGTACCACAGTAGACTGTTTAACACTTGGGGAGGAGGAGTTTGATTATCCAAAAACCGAAGGGTAGAAGACTAACAAGGGTTTCCTCAAGGGAATGGCAGTTCGCAACAAGACTCATTACATCTCAAGAGGTATACGACGCTAAGCCAATCCAAATAATTTTGAACGAATATGATGATTAAAAGCATACCTATAGAACTAGTTAGAAGAGGATTTAAGCGCCATAGGGTTAAGGGTTTGGCCAAGCTAAAATGGCTTCCGTTTAAACAGGCAATTGTAGGGCCAGATTAAGCTTTGAGCAGTCTTGCCTTTCTCTCGACGGCTGGATATAAGTCATTTTATCAGAAAGGATCAATATCAATAGACTAGGGTTAAAAAGGGCTAGCGGATTTGGAAGTGGCCTGGAGAATAACTGACTGGTTCGGGCAGTAAATTATCGTTACTCCTTTGTGATCGCAAGGACCTCTATGCCTTGGGACTTTGTTGATTTTTAGTACACCCATTACAAGATTCAAAATAGTAGGATAGCTAATGTTTACATCAAGGTTATGCTGCAAAGACTTCTCGGTTCATTGATGAAAAAAAGATAACAAGTAGATAATGCAGAGTGAATGCAGTTGGTATCGTCAAACTTAAAAGAAGAATTGAAGACGTTTTACCAAACATTCCAGCTTCCATTTGTCATAACATGATAATTTCTATGACAGAAATGATAAAAGTGGTTTTACAAGAGATAGGAAGCTCTAGAGATCACTGAAAGCAATAATATATATAGATTTCCATGTAGTGATATTGGCGGGAAGCTAATATCACAACCAAAGTATAGAGATCCTTATTGAACTACCTATCCAAGTCAGGGGATATGAAGGTCTTTTTATACTGCTGCTAAGCCGAGACGGGTAAACAGTCGTTCAGAAGGGGTTCTAAAAAATGTTGATATTCTTTTCTCGTTGATATTCACGGAGTAATTGTGGTGTGCGTTTTACCTCTGACAGCCGCACCCATTCAGTACTATTGTTCGTAAATTCCACTATAATGGAGTAACCCTAAGTTTTCTTCTGGTGATCTAATATTTTTGACACTTCCAGTTCTACTGCTCCATCTTTATAACTCTGGAATGGTATAACAACTGGAGGTGGAAGAGGCAAATTCGGATCCAGTTGTGGTTGTCGTTTCAGCTGAAATATGTGAAAGAGAGATTTCCTTTTCATACTCGAAAGCAGCGAAAAATCATAATTTAGAGGATATAGTTTTTTTCTATCCGAAAAGGTCCGAAGTAATTAGGTTGCTCCGTAGTAGTTGTGAATTTGTGTGATCAGAAAGCTACAGGTTGTAATTGGCCCTCCAGCTCCTGCTTGAGAACCGACCCTGCGCAAAGTCGGAGGCATTGCAATAGATTGAGATTGGTAGGATCGAATGGTACCAGCTCGTGAAAAGGTTGTTTTTTCAAGAGTTTGGAACTCTTGTTCACATTTTTAACTCCAGTGGAATGTTGCACCTTTTCGAAGAAGATTCGTAAGATGGGTTATCTTTTCTGAATACATGGACACATGCATTTGGTAGTATAGATGCCATGTGTCCAAGTAAATACTGTATGTCTTGCTTCGACTGAGGTCCACCACTGTTCATCGTCACTTTCCACCTTTGTCAGGTTATGAAGCCCCTTTTTGCGATCCAGATACCTCAATACTAGATCTCAAATCCTACACGACTACTTTTGCTTTGAAGACAAAACTTGACCGCCTCTGATCACCGCCGTCAGTCTTCAAGTCTAGTTTCCACATGCTAAAACTTCGCCTTGCCAAAGCACTTGCGTTAGACCCCATAACGGCTATCAACCGCCTTGTGACCACGGAGGTTTCACCAGAAGACCTCACAGCTCTTCAAGCCGAATTTTTGAAAAGTCTTTGGAATCGATATGTCATTTTTGTGAAGCCGTTAAAAGTGCTTCTCTCGGACGACACTGGCAAGAGGCCATGGAGGAAGAAATTGAGGCATTTGTGTCTCACAATCTCTTTCGAGAGGGAGGAACCAGTGGGCACACACAAAGTTGATTTCGACATCATCGGTACCACCTGCGTCTACTCCCTCAAGACTGACCCCTCAACTGGTTTCGTGGACCGTTTCAAAGCAAGATTGGCTTGTAGGGGTGATACACAGAATATCAGTCCTGATACCCCTCTATTTAGTCCAGTTCTACGTTTAGACAGCTTCAAATGTCAACAGCGAACGCCGCTGCCAACAATTTTTTCGTTTTCCAAGCTGATATTAAAACAGCTTTTCTATATACCGAATAGAACAGTGAAAACCCACTCTACATACATCCACCCTCAGGCTTCACTACAACTCCTGGTAAGAAATGGCGTCTATTGAAATGTCTCTATGGTCTGCGGGATGCAAGTGTCAAATTCTATGAAAAACTTGATAAAGCAATTTTGAATATCAACAATCATACCACTTTTTCTTTCATAAGACTTTCAACTGACTCTTGCTTATATCTCGACGTCTCCTCGGGTTTGCTTGTCGGCAATTACCTTGACGACCTTTCTTTTGCAAGTCCCGAGAACTTAGTATCCTTATTTCTTTCATCCTTGTCCGAAAGTTTTGCTATTAAAACTCTTGGGGTCATGAGACATTTTCTTGGTCACGACATTCAACAAACGTCGCAAAGCATTACCATCTCCCAACAGTCTTATATACTTGAATTTTCTCACAAATTTGGGATTGACCATCATCCTGTCACAGTTCCCATGCTCAAAGTGGACTTTAGAAACTTTGTGGGACCTCTTATCAATTCTACCAACTTTCAAAGTTTACTTGGATCATTGAACTGGTACATGTACTCGAACCGATATTTGCTTTTCACTCTCCACCCTTTGGCCGTTTCGCAAGCTCACCATCTGTTGAACACTTTCAGTTACTCAAACGCCTCGGCCGCTATGTTTACGGCACTGCATCTCTTGGCTTAACTTTCGGTAAAACTCCAGATTCACAGCCACCACTACTTCAGTTTTACTCTGATTCTGATTTTGCTGGTGATGAATTAACACGGAAATCCAGATCAGGTTTTATTGCAACGGCTAACCACATTGCCATTGCGTGGAAATCCAAACTTCAGACCGTGGTCTCTGGTTCAAGTACTGAAGCAGAATTTTATGCTGCTTCAGAAGCCTTTAAATCTTGGTTATACATTACTCAACTTTTTGATGAGTTACTTCGAACTAGACTCCCTCGCCCCATCATTTTACATGTCGATAATATTCCTGCCATTAAATTTATCGAGAATCCTAATGCCAGAGGTGGTATCAAACACTTGGATATCCGTCTAATGTTTCTTCGACATTACGTTGATGAAAAACAAATTGAACTCAAATATATTCGCTCGAATGAAAATGTTGCAGATATGATGACTAAACCTTTGCCTGCAGTCACTATTCGGAAACTATCCTCACTCATCCCTCTCTCTTCTATAACTGCTTGACCTTTCTCACAGTTCACAAATATTCCACTTTCTTGATTCTGGAATATGATCATTCCAAATTCATTACCTTGATTGCTTACTTCACTTCAAACACGTTCATCAAGCGTAATCTATTCTCTTTATTCTCTTCTTTCATTTTTCTCTTTCCCTGAGCCTTCTTCTTTCTTGTTGGAAACCATACTTATTCTCACAGTTCCTCCTTTTCCTCGTCTCATTGTTCGACAGTGCACTTTCGGGGGATGTGTTAGAAAGTATTCATGCTCTTTGGTTCCAGTTTCTGCTTCAATGTAGTCCAAGACCTTCCATTTGACATTATCTTGGGTTATAACTTTCTAAAATTACATCCCGAGATCTGGGAATTGGTGAAAAAACAAGAACAATCTCCCGTTATCCTAAAACGCCAACCGGGTCAGTCTCTGCCCGAGATGATCATGGCCCTTGCAGCACCCAAAGCATTAAAAGATTGCCTATTACGACATCAGCCCGCTATCTAGTAGTCGTTTTACTCAGCCTCCAGAAACTCTAGCTCAGAGATGGTATATCTCGGAAGTGGCCGGGGCTTTATCGCTCTCCATTGCGCCTCATCGATACGAATTTTGTAATCTGTCGGACGCAATGGTGGTGCACTCTCAATTGGCGTAAAGAGCGTCTGATGTCGTAATGGGCAATCTTTTAATGCTTTGGGAGCTGCAAGGGCCATGATCATCTCGGGCAGAGACCGACCCGGTTGGCGTTTTAGGATAACGGGAGATTGTTCTTGTTTTTTCACCAATTCCCAGATCTCGGGATGTAATTTCAGAAAGTTATAACCCAAGATAATGTCAAATGGAAGGTCTTGGACTACATTGAAGCAGAACTTAGGCAAAGCATTAATGCCGATCCAGGTTAATCTATTTTCCTGGATACTTTTTGCCTTGTGCACGTCCATAATTTCCAGGGACAGACGAAATCTGGAGAGGTGAGATACCAGCTCCCGTTCCTTTGCCAGCCTGTCAGTGATACTGCTGTCGATCAACGCCTTTATTGGAACGCCGATCAGCTGGACTTCCACAATAGACAAATCGGAAGATGTAGGCGTACTGGACGTTTCGGGAACTGTTATGTAGACAGAAGAAATCTTTTTATTATACCTCGAACGAAATGCTGCTGAAATAGAAACCAGTTCGAACACTGTGTCTGACCTATTTCAAGAAATTTCGGACGTGATCCGCAATCAAGAGCATGCCCCTTTCCGCAAAGGCCCAATACATACGAATAGATCTAATAAAACTTCTTCTGTTTACTTAACAGTTCCGGAAACATCCAGGACGCCTACATCTTCCGACTTGCCTATTGTGGAAGTTCAACTAAACGGCGTCACGATAAAGGCATTGATTGACAGCGGTGCCTCAATCAGCCTTATCACTGACAGGCTGGCAAAGGGCGGGAGCTGGTATCTCACCTCTCCAGATTTCGTCTGTCCCTGGAAATTATGGACGTGCACATGGCAAAAAGTATCCAGGAAAATAGATTAACCTGGATCGGCATTAATGCTTTGCCTAAGTTCTGCTTCCATGTAGTGATATTGGCGGGGAGCTAATATCACAACCAAAGTATAGAGATCCTTATTGAACTACCTATCCAAGTCAGGGGATAAGGAGGTCTTTATATACTGTTGCCAAGCCGATCTTCGGGAGGACTTAGCTGAGTTAAGACGGGCATATCCCGCTACGCGTGACATTTCATATTATGTGTTTTAACCTGCCACAAAACTGAGTCCAAGTTCATAAAATAGATACTATCCTCTTAGCCCTCACACAGTACCTGAAGCTTAATGATTCCAACTACACTCTAAACTACACTCACCAAACTTTTCAACCTGGCGATAAGTAAATTTGTAACTAGAAAAAATGAGTGGTGGTTGCTGTTTCAACAAAAAAAATGGATTGCGATAGTTTTGTGACCAGCACATCCCTGACTAGAAACCTTCATTGATGACTTTGGCATTGCTGCTCTAGGTAAAAAGAATAGGGAAGAGACGGGAGAAATAAACAAACGCCTCAACAAAATCATAAAAATGCTTGATACAGCTTACCAAGCAGGATTGACCTTCTTCCAGCTAGGAAAGTTCCAATTGGCTACCACAGGGATATAGGGGACCCTGTGGCCCTCGTGGTGTGCATAGAGGTAGTTTAGATAGGTGGTTCACCACTTTTGGGGAGTGTCCCCTAAGAAAAATAGTGGTGCCGGCATTGTTGAGATTCAGGGAGGATTCACGGTGTCGTCCACCAAATGACAGATGTGCAGAGGGATCTGTCTACTCGATACCTGATTGTTGGAGTGCATTGGGACCTTTCTGATGGTATTGCGATCAACATCTATTTACATCACGCAGTGGGTTGGATAGCTTGCTATTTTGCAGGACTTCAAAAGCAGGGACTACTTCTATCATTCAATTGGCCTGTGTCATGTTAGGCAATTGAGAAGCAGTTGATGAAATAGTAAGAACCAGTGATTGTTGGTTCACACACGTATGAAGCACGTTAACTGTACAAATATTAAGATCTCCAAGCGGATTTTAAAAATCCTACTGGGATGACATTAGTTCTGATAGATCTAATCAAGTCCAACAAAGTCTGGTTCTCACATTCTACGCTTCCATTAGTCTCCACCGAGGAAAATATTTGTTCACATCGCCGTTCGCGGTAGTGCTACTGTAAGATAGAACTCCTAAATTCCTATCCGCTATCCGAAAACAATCGAACAATAGGATGGACTAGATCTGTTTGGGTTTTCATTCCTGATTCCTACTGGCAGATTAACTTAAGAGGGCAAACAGGATCAGACTAGAACAATTTGAGTTCTTTGATCCAATTGCTAGGAAATACTGAACACTGGAATGCGGAGAATATCTTGGAAATGACTCTTCCTGCTTCAATCAATGCTTCTTCGTTCATTTCTATATGTTGCTTACCTGTGGGTCGTCACAGGATACTTAACCCGTTCCATCCGTTTGGCATTAGATCCTCAAGAAACGAACTTACTAGATGACAACTTAGATTAAAAGCAATTTTTTCATAGATGCGCTTCCGACTAGTATGCTTGCCCAGAAGATAGAGGAGGTCAGCTGGCAGGTGTCATAGGAATCGTTGGACATCAACTTTTGGTGTGCAAGCGATGGTGTGGTGTCTGGGAGATGGCACTCTATTTCTATCATCACCAACCGAGAGTGTAAAGCAACAGATGACAAGCCAAGAACAAAAAGAGCTGCCACCACAAAGCTCGGAGGGAGATGTCACTCCTGAAAACTCCAAAGAAGAAACAGAGGAGGAGTTATTGTCGCGCCACAGCAAAGAGTCGAGAGACCTCGTTTCGCAAATCACCAGTCTGAAAAAACAGGCAACTAAAGGTGAAAAACGGAAAAAGAAAGAGATCCGGGCGAAATGCGAAGATATGGAATGGAGATTGAAGCAAAAACACGAACAGGAGCTTAAGGTAAGATTGTTTGTAATGCAATTATCGGTGTAGGGCTCGTTGGAATTGGCAATGGAAGAGTTTACTAAGAGTACCACTTAGGATTTGAGAAAACGACTGAAAGAAAGCAACTCTGAAGGTGCGACAGGAGGAAAGGAAGTGCCGGTCGACGAAGACGATGAGGAAGATGACATTACTCCCGAAAAATTGCTGGCAGCTATGGAGCTGGAAAAGAAGGAAGAGCCAAAGAGCCAGAAACCTTCACAGGCTCAACAGCCAAAAAAGAAACGTAATCGGCAGAAAGAAAGGCTGGCAAAGAGACAAGCAGAAATAAAAAAGATGCAAGATCAAGCCGCTTTGGAAGCTGAGGATCAACCTGATTTTAGAAAGATGGAATTGGAAAACATCACCAGTCGGTGTGACATTCTAGGATTGAAACAGTTTGAGGTATGTCTCTTTGCCAAATCACAGAATTAACAAGGCAACCCACTAATTTTTTTTCTCTTTAGATTAAACCTGATGGCCATTGCTTATTTGCCTCGATAGCGGACCAGCTGAAACAACGCCATGGATTGGAGTTTTCGGTCCAGGAACTTCGATCAAAGGCAGCCGCATATATTTTATCCGACCCTGATACCTTCTCACCTTTTCTGTTCGATGAAACTACAATGAGTATAAAAGATATTGGAGATTATTGTAAAGAACTGGAGACGACACCTATTTGGGGTGGTGACCTGGAGATTTTGGCATATGCAAAGATTTTCGATTGCCCGATTTCTGTCATGATGAGTGGACGTGCAAATCTAGTGATGAATGAGGAAGGAGTCAATCCCGAGTTGAAGCTGGCGTATTATAAACACAGCTTTGGACTAGGAGAGCACTACAACTCTTTAAGAGATGGCTCTAAATAGCTTTGTTATGTGTGGTAGTTGTGTAGATGGTGTATACCATATAGGAAGCGTTACGGATAGAGAAGCACACCATACAATACTTCACTCACCCATCGACAAAAGCATGTACATAGTTCGAGCAGGCACCAAACGGTACCACGCTGGGTTTCTACACCTCACAAAACCGTGCAACAGGTCTTCTGGAAGTCCGCTATCCAAGTGCAAGAGGCTGAAGCTTTCATCGGCTTTTTCAACGTTTAGCTCTCTTGACAAAGCTGCTGAAAAAACTCCGTTGTCAAAGCCAAACACTTTGTATTTGGGGAGACCTAATCACAACTTGTCGGTACGAAAGATTAGTAATCCTATCATCAAGTCATACCTCACTTGTTTAGCTAACTCAGCTTGTTTCTGATTCTAGGCCGGGATTGTGGGTCTCGCAAATGTTGGAAAGTCAACTTTTTTCCAAGCTATCACCAACTCAGCGTTGGGAAACGTATGCCGTCCTATTGGATCACTCCGCTCATAAACAACCTAACCTATCTGTTTATAGCCTGCGAATTATCCTTTTGCAACAGTAGAACCAGCAATGGCCAAAGCGATGGTCCCATCAAAAGCCCTGGACGACTTGGCACGACTTCACAAATCAGCAAAGAGAGTGGGGGCCTTATTGACAATTTACGACATTGCTGGCTTGATTAGAGGTGCATCTAGAGGAGAAGGTTTGGGAAATCAATTTCTGAGCGATATTAGAGCAGTTGATGGGATATATCAGGTTGTTCGAGCTTATCATGACACAGAGATCACACACATTGAAGGGAGTGTGAACCCAGTAAGAGATTTGGAGATTATCTTTGATGAGCTGCTTTTGAAAGATATGGAGTTTGCAGAAAGTATTATTGAAAAGTTGACCAAAAAGACGAAATTCAATACAGATTCAAACTCAAAATTGGCACTTCAAAATGAGATCAAGACGATTGAAAAGGCATTGGCGCTTTTGGAAGACAACCAGCGTATTGCCAGCGGGAAATGGAAAGCAACAGACATTCCGTATTTAAACAAGAATAACTTTTTGACAGCTAAACCAATGGTTTACCTCGTAAACGTGAATGAAGAGGACTATTTTCGACAAGATAACCAGTATCTTGCCGAAATAAAGGAATGGATCAAGGAGTTTTCTCCCACAGAGTTTGAGCAGGATTCAGTTGTAGTTTTTTGCGCAAACTTTGAATCAAACTTGAATGAAACGGGTGGTAAAGACGATTGGGCGGGAACAAACAAAGACAGCATTCTTCCAACAATATTTGACAAGATGAGAAAAGCTCTTCATCTGATTAGTTTCTACACTTGTGGACCCGAAATGTCGAGGCAATGGCTTATTAGAGAAAATACGCTTGCTCCACAAGCAGCTGGAGTTATTCACACAGGTATGTGTTTTTCGGTGTTTTTATGATAACTCACAACTAATGTGAAATAGATTTTGAAAAATCGTTCATTTCTGCGAGTGTGATGAAGTACGAAGATCTTCAAGACTTGAAATCCTTGAATACAGACACTCTTAAAGCATCAGGGAAAATTAAAAAGGCTGGCAAAAAATACGTTATTGAAGATGGAGATGTGGTTCACTTTAAGGTAAGTCGATTTTCAGAATCTGACATCATCTCAGTTCTAACTTTTGAGCCTGATAGTCCACTCTAGGAAAAGCAAGATAGATCAATTGATTGGAGCAGATGCTCCGTAGTTCAAAAACGGTTGGATCCTCCCGTATCTAATTGTATATAAATAAGGTTCTAACACATTGTAAATAAGAAGAGTTCTACTAACTTCCTGTTGGGCATGCCAACGCAATTCCAAAGCTGTTTGAAAACTCGAACCCATGTACCTAACCATCACTTGAGTTCACTTGTTGATTAGAAAACCCACTCCATTAGGTATATTAATAGTATCTCTCTCTAGAATCATGTTGGGATCTATTATATAGAATATTTTTGTGCAATTCTCTCTAAAGCTATATAGAGATGAAGGTTCCCACATCTTTTCAACCCTTAGTCCCTTTGCAGTTCTACATTTGATTGGACATTATCTGCTACAGCTTTGTTTGATACCAAATAGACATTGACTTTATTCAGCCACTAAAAATAATCACAACTCCCGGGTTAAGCGGTTGAGACGCCTTTTGGGGATTACGATATCTTTGAACTTGGTTTCATCCTACTGACTGTCTTTGAACAAAGAACAGTATAACCAAAACATATTGCATTTGTCATCAAGTTTCCAAGTAAAAATGCCTACTTCATCGTCCAATGTGATGGTTCTAAATCCAATTGAACAGAAACCCTATTTCTGAGAAGTGGCATGACAGGTCAGATAGCCACGGCAAAAACCATGAAGTGTTACAGAAGGATGACATTCTTCACGCTTAGCCACAAACTCTGTGTTGTATTGCCTCAAAAGTGCCGATGAGAAGCTTTAATAAGGCGTTGTATTTGGATGATGCACTTATAATTATCATCCATGATTTTTCACATTTTCGTGATGGTGACAATCCAGAAAAGACTCGATAGGGCACGTATTGGTTTGAATTGCTAGATACAGGAACCTGCATGTAACATTGGAGATAAATGTTGTGTAAGTTGTGTATTATTGAAAATAATACCTTCTCTGCATCGCCTTGCATACACCAACAAGCCGTATGGAAGAGAATTCAACACAAGACAGAACCAGGACAAAAGGACAAGTGATTCAGCAAGGCTGAATGACCATTAAACATCTGGCTGTAAGCATAAAATCAATCGGACAATGCTAAAAATTGTAAACAGCCATGGATCGGACGAACAGAAGCATGCTAATTAAGAATTTCACTTAAGGGCGAAAGGAGCAGATTGTTCTAGAAAATAGCCTAAACCAAAGAACGCCTAGGTCATGGGAGTTGCTGAGAAGCTGTGACCGTCCAGTGTAAAATGCGATACACATGTTTATAAGCAATTTCCATGATTTTTTCTTACTGCGCACGCTGTTTAAAGGACAGTCCTCCAAGGTGTGAAAATGCCTTTTGAATGGGAAAGACGGAACTTTTATAGGGGTTAAAGGATTGGGTCATTAATTGGGGAAAAGGAGGTCTTGAGGATGACGAACGCCGTCCAATTGGCGATTCTTAATAATCACAAATGTTCTCCTGTTGTGACAGCCTGCTGTCATTATAGAGAGGCACTATTGTAAGTAATTAAAGGTTGGTCTTTAAAATTTAAACTGGGTTTGAACACCAAGGGAACTCATTATTGGTGCCTGTCTATTTATACCCTAGTGACCAACAAATGTAAGATACACACACGTTAGCAACAACTCAACCAGAAAAACAAGATTCTTCAACCACTAATTTAAAACAATCAGATTTTTTTTCTTCTCATGTAGAAAGTTTAAATTCTCGAATGAGCTGGGTTTGTGAATAGAGCACTCAGGCTCATTATCATCTTTTTGGTATGTTCTTCATAGTTGAATCGAAAGCAAGATGCACTTACCTGATTTTCTTCATTTCAGACCTTCATCAAACCAGTCAACTTCACCATTTCGCCACATCCAGAGGAAAGAGAGCAAATAAATAGGCAAAAAAGGAGAGAAGAAGAATTGAGAAGCAATTTATTGAGAGAAACAATGACGTAACTACTTGAGACTCTAGTGTTCTCAGAATTACACTTGTTCAGTTAGCAGCAAGAAAGTAGGGCAAAATCGTAAACTACCACAAGCACAGTATTAAGGCAGGGTCTGGGAAAAAAAATGCAAGCAATAGCTAAGGAGGTCTGTTTTCGGAAATGTCATTGTTTTCCCAGTGGTACTCTTTTTGCTCGATTGAAAACCATGGAGTTTAATTAACTGGCAACAGTTATACTCTAAGTATCTCATATTTCTTTATCATTAATCATTCCCAAAGGAGAAGTGCATGTATAACTTTGCTAGATAAATGCCAGATTCGCCCAAATAAGGCTTCACTTAATCACAAGGTTCAATAACATAAAGAGAATCATTAAGTCGTTATATGTTCTAGAATGTATTGCTGGATATAACAGCTGTTTAGCTTTCATAAAAGAAAAAGAAAATGTGAGTGGAAAATGTGGCCAAGAGAATATACAGATAATATGAAAGCAACTATGAAAAAAAAAAGCAGTCGAAAATCAGAACATTGTATGTGTCTCTAAATCTATAGGATTAAAAGGTGGAAAGAAAAATATCATCAAGCTAACAAAAAATAGATCCCCAAAAAACAACCAAAAGAAAAGCTTTTTCAAACTTGTATTGTTGTACTATACCAAAAGCGAAAGGCAAGCATTTTTATAAGAGTTACCGCATTGGCATGTATTTCTTTTGAACTAGCCAGATATAGATGTGTATAATAGTAACCAAAAAGGCAGAAAGTCAATTCCAAGAATGGCCACAGTTCAGTTCTTTTGTGCTCTTTTCATTGTGTGTAACCGCCGTAGTTCATTTTTCAAGTACATGTTTTCATTGTACATCTTTGCGTTCGAATCCTTTAGGTACAAAATGTAGGCGGTAGCTTTCTCCAAAATCATACTTTTATTTAGCTTGATTCCATTGCCACCAGTGGTGGTATTCTCGGGGCTTATTCCACTGTCATTTATGTCACCTGGGGAAGTTGTGGTAGATGTTCCAACTTCTGCTGCTCCGCTTGTTCTTGCGCCTGTCTCAAAAGTTGTTGACTCAAAGGTCAACCATGGGATGATTTCTTTTAATCCTGCAATTTTATCATTAATATTTGTCCTGTATCTTTTTTCGATTCTGTTATGTGCCTGTTTTTGGTGTGAAGTAAGTCGCTTTCTAGGTGCTCGCTTTTTCTTTGGCTGCTGGGGCTTCTTATCTGATTTTGTAGATTCCGGTACAGTTGTGCTCGCTGGACTTGTCGCAACGCTGCTTGTGTGATTGTAACAATCGTAGAGAGAAGTATTTGCGTCTTCAAGTTTTACTTGGGTGTGTTTCTCGTCCAATGGAGGTTCCATTGGCGACCAAAGATCAACTTTGAGGTTATCAGCAGTCATTACCGGAGTAGAAACCAAAGAGGATACTTCAGACGAGACATTAGAAGGAATTGCAGAGTGCACCCTTGAAGAGAGTTGCGATGACGCTTTGGAGGAAATTTCAGACCCATAAAAATAGTTCGAATGGCTTGTGGTTTTGAAAAGAGAGTTCGGAGCTTGTGCTGTCCTAGAGGATTGCGGGTTACTTGAAACTCTCGAAAGGCGGTTTGCATTGGTCTTTGAAAAGCCATCAACATCAACATTCAGTGGTTCTGGAATAGGAGCCAAGTCATAAGCAGGTTCAGTTGTACTAGAAGTGGGAACAGGATGGGCGATACAGCTAGGAGGACTTTGAATATCAACAAAGTCCTTTAGCCAGATATTACCATTCATGTCCAAAAAGTTATTGAATTCTTCTCTCATTCCTAAATTCTGATCTTTGAGGCTGGAACTTTTCGGTAGCGCTGCCTGGGAGTAGTGCAATGGTGGCGACATTTTGTCGACTGAAGGAGTTCGTGAACGTGCAGCAAGTCCATTTGCGTTTGGCGAAACAGGGCCACTGGAGGGGTTCGATGGGACAAGTCCATTCCAGCTGGTATTGTTGTTATTGTTGTCGGCGGATGAGTAGGAATAGTTTCGAGAGGAAAGACAGGTCATAGCTAATTTGGGATCTTTTCGTTCTTTGCTGGGCTCACTGGAAACTCTTGAAGGACAGAATAAAAAGGGGAGTAATTCCTGGATGAAGAGGACAGAGACACAAATATACCAAAAAATATGAGACCCATCGGCCAGTATTAATATTAACCTATTATTATTATCATCACCAACAAAGACTTAGAATTACCGCCGTTTGGGAAAAAGTGGAGCGATGACTCTGAACTCGGAAATATTTTAACTTGCACGCGTGCAGAACACCTGACAAATAGGGACACCTGCATAAAAGTGAGATGAGCCGAGCCGGGTAAGCGGATGTTCTGTATGGGGATCTCGGAGGCTAATTTCAGAAATCTCAAGGTTATGCGAGCCCAAACCTTGAAATTAGGCGCCAACCTCTACCAGATCCTAAGGCTGAGCAAAAAAAAAGAAAAGCCTGTCATTCCTGTTCGTTTCTTTTGAAAAGATAGATTTTTGCAAGTTTTCTAAAGCGTTCTTGAATTGTAGAAACTGAGTTTGATGGATAATGCTGGCCAGCCATAAATTTTCAGGGGGCCTTAAAGTTTACAAAGTACAGCTACTCTCATTGTCCATTGATTGCTTCTGCTCCTGGTTTTTATTAGTTATGGATAGATAAATAGATATGCCGAATCAGAAATAAAGTGTTTCCTATGTTCTATTGATGGATTTTGTCTTGTAACAATTGGCATTCTGTTGACTAGAGTCTAGTTTCGGAAGTCTCAAACTGAAACACAAGGATTTCCGAGTTTTAAGAAATGTCAGCTTTCGAAAAAAGCACCCGTTATGACAGGGAAAAACTATCAAAAATCAGACTAGTTAGAGCTGTTAAGTTCGTATCCTATGCGTCCCCAGAGATCAGTGAAGTCTTTTTTGTCTTCAATATACTGACTGCTCTGCAAGTTGGCTAGTGAATTATTGGTTAATGCCAAATACAAAGACAAGTTTAGTTTCCACTAAGGGCATTGATAAATGCCTAGTCCTTTGATTCAGCAAACTAAATTTTCCAGCCTATTGAGTATTTACTTCCGGTATGGTCATGTACGAAAAGCTTTCTTCCAATCTATGTACAACTCTTTACTATAGTTTGGGCAGGGATAAGGAAGTCAAAAATCAAGCCAGAAACTATAAACATACCTGAAATAATTGAACACCATAGCGTTAGAATTCTAGATCATTGGCTTTTCCACCTTTGTAATGGATTTCTCAAGAAAAGAATATAACCTATCTCCATACTCTACAGGAGGAATTGAAGATATATCATCCTTTTTATGTGTGAGGCATAACCAATGCATTTCCAGTTTTTTGGCTAGGGAAAATTTAGTGAGACAGTCTATAATGTTGATGTAATAAACTTTTTGAAGGGGTTTATCGTTTTCATCGCAGCCTTTGATCCCTCCTTCAGAACAGTATAGACAAGAAGGGTTGGCAAGTGTATCCTGTTGACCATTGATTCTCTCATGCCAGCCAATCAATATGGAATAGTCCATCACATTGAGCTGTTTCAGTAGATTGATATCTTCCTTCAACTGATTTAAAAAACATTCCAATTTGGATCCACCAATATCAATCTGTTCCCCTCGATTTATCCAATCCATGTCTTTCAGTGTCACTGGGTGAAAAGGGATCAATCCTCTTGGGTCCACAAGATCGTTGAAACCCCTTTTCGAACCTTTGAGATCAAAAGCAAAATAAATTGCCTTATTTGGAGGAAACAAATTGTTTATGACCAGGAAATAGGATTTAAGTCCAAATGCAAGTTTTATGCTATACAAGCCGTAGAATTGTGATAGTAGAGTGTTTGGATTTTTTTGGATGTGGTCGTAGTACATCTTCAGGTTTTTTCGTAAAAACTTGTACTCCGAGCGACGAATAGTTTTGACGCCAAAACGACTGTTACGAATAAAGTAAAAGATGCTGCCACTTTTCCCTGAGGAGCGCATTGATTGCGGTTCTTCTTTAAAATTGAAAGACAAGAGATACTCTGCAGGCTCCACGTTGAAACGTCTCCTAATAGATTTGAATACATAGGGAGCGTATTCCGTAAGCTTGAAAGCATAGTTTGTAGTTTTCAAGAACATATTTGTACTTGTAGTGAATTTTGACTTGTGGAGATCCGTAAAGTCTGTACCCGATAAATCGCTCCCAACATCTGCGTTGCATCTGGATGCTGAATACCGAATTCCTAGCATTAAATATCTGATCAACAACATATTTGGATCAGCTTCTTGGTTCGAATTCTCAATTTCCTCGTCAATGCTGGCCTGATATTCAAGACCATCTTCTATTGCTCCATTGCTCTGATCCGTTAAGCTGCCTCTCATAGTTCCATCAGGCGCTTCTATATCTTCACCATTCATTAACCTAGCGGTATTCTCATCGTAATCTTCCTCCTCAGATTGCGAAATTGTAGGAATAATTTGTATATTGCCACTATCAGATGAGTTCATCTCAGCAAAACTGGGTGTGTCAAAACTTTTAGCGCCATTAGCGCTATATCTCGGGACATCATTATTGTCATTTGAAGCAAAAAAAAAAGCATCATCATCATTATTATCATTGTGATTATCAGATAGCGAGATGTCAAATTTCATATGGAGTAACGCTGCTTCTGTGTCAGCATTTACTATGTTTTCCATTCTCAGCAATTCAGTCGCAAGGCTTAAATAGAGTACAGAGTAAAAGTTGTGGTGTAAAGACACAAAATGCATTTCCTGTCAATATTTATTACTATTCTTCCTTTCTACACATAAACTGCTTCTAGTTAAACTTCGCAACCGTTTTCCATTCTACTAAACATAAACTGGTTAGGAACTAGTAATCTGGATCAATGGAGCAGTTTTCCAGCGCTATAACAATCCAATCAATAATGTTTTTCCCTAGATCCGCAAAAAGAAAACAAAAAAATGCGTATCAGCGCCGCCTACGTTAAATTTCCTCTCGGAGTAACGAGATCGTTGGATTTTGGGCTGGACATTGGTTATGCGCTTTGGTGTAGGGACATGTCGGGTTTTCCTAGCGTGTAAATCTGGGAACTGGCCTTCTCAAAAAGACACCAACAAGATTCAACATCAAAAATATCAAAACACGAAAACAAATGTTTGGAACCTCTTCAGCTCCAAGCTTTGGGAAATCCAATTCTACTCCGCTTTTTGGTGGCACTGGTACAACCAGCAACGCAAAGCCTGCTAATTCAATGTTTTCATTTGGTGGATCTAACACAAATACGGCGGGAGCAACAGGTTCTGGCGGCGGCTTATTTGGCAACAAACCAGCAACTGGTGGAGGTGGTCTATTCGGCTCTTCAACTTCCGGAACCAATACAAATACAGCAAATTCGGGGGGCAATCTGTTTTCAAATGCCAATGCAACTACAACAGGCACAAACACCGGCTCGGGCCTCTTTGGGAACAAGCCTACCACCTCGGGCTCTGGCTTGTTTGGAAATACCAGTTCTACAGGCATGGGATCTGCTAACAACACGGGAACTGGAGGGTCGTTATTTGGACAAAAACCTGCTGGAACCAGTGGCGGATTGTTTGGGTCAGGCCAGGCCACCAGCGGTTCAAACATGAATACAGGAGGTGGACTATTCGGTGCCAATAAGACAACAAACACTGGAGGAGGATTATTTGGATCAAACACAAACACAAACACAAACACAACTACCGGGGGAGGATTATTTGGTTCCAACACGAACACCAATACTGGAGGGGGCATGTTTGGTTCAAACACGAATACTAATACTAATACTGGAGGAGGATTATTTGGGTCTAATGCCGCTAACAACTTTTCAAGCCGCGTGTTTAACTCAAATTTTGATACTGGTGGAGGATTATTTGGACAAAATCAGAATCAGAATCAGAATCAACAGCAGCAGCAGCAGCAGCAGCAGCAGCAGCAAGGAGGTGGATTTATGGGTCAGGCTCAACAACAGGCCCTGGACCAAATGCCGCAGGTGAATGCTTTAACTAGACACAGCGACTTGCCCGAAGCTGCTCAGAAAGAGCTGGATGAGTTAGAGTATGTTATTCTGGGGGGCGTGGATTGGCCAAGCAGCGATACTAATTGGATCTACTCTAGGAAATATATCACAGAAAACCTTGCAATAGCGGATGAGCTGAAAGGTGGAGTAGAAGAACAAACAGAACTGATAAAGAGCATCCCAAGGGATGTTGGCTTTTTGCTTACTGTGAGTTTTCGTCGTTTTTATTGTTTATGGCCGTCAATCTAATTTGTTAGAAATGCACATCTACTACTCAAGCTCTGGCGAACGATTTACGGGTCATGACGGAGATGAAAGCCACTACGGATTCATCACTCAGCGACGCGGAAATATGTTTCAAATTACTCAATCAGATGAGAATCCCCGGCTCCAGACTACCTCCCACGGATCCTCTTCGGCCGTTTTTCACAAACAAGGTAGAAATCTTCCAAAACAAAATATCGGGATATAGCGACGTCTTGAATGAGATTGAAAAGGCAGTCGATGGAGTTGAGAGGGAGACCTTTGAAGGGCTTGGAGGGCTGGAGGTGGTGGTTGGGACTATAGACGAGGAATACCGCCTATTCATGCAATTGGCGAACAAAGTAGCAGAGCTTCATCATGAAGTAGGTAAGCTGGAGAGCAGCGACCGGTCGTTTTGAGCATTTGTTGAAGTGTAGGTGGTGGTGGACCTAATTTTCTGTGTGTGGGTGTGGTCTTTTTGGCTCCAAACTTTAGCTTATCTAGGAGAAAGTACAGCTGTGCTCATCTTACTTACTTTTTTGCCACCTTTATCTACTTACTGTGCAGCAATCCTTCATGTCCAAACGTAAGACTCCAAGTCCCACTGACAGTGAGCAATTCTTAGTTGTTCGTATGAGAAATGAACAAGAGAACTCCGATACCGATAGTCGTCCTCGTAGTCGGTTACCAGGTCCTGCGGAACGAGAGACTGATGGTATCATCGGTTACGAAGACTCCGACGCAACAGATATTTCGTCCGTCTCTGCTCCCTGGTCCGTTGTATCCTCTGACGTTATGACAGACTCGGAAGTGGAAGATTTGGAGAGCATAATGATATCGAGCCAGATCAGCGAGCAGGATAGGGGATGGGAAGAGGCTGCGTTTTTCTCCCGGAGTGCTATTACTAGCACCAGCAACTATTCTTCTGGAATCGAGACTCCGAAATCGCAGGATATGGATCGAAATGGTCTGTTCCCTTCGGAAACTAGTACTTCTACATTGAAGCGGCCAGCCAGACGCAATAGCCATAAGAAGAGAGATTCAGAATTAAACGATGATGATGCAGGTATCTCCAGGAACAGTCGTTCTTCAACCGATTCTTTCATTTTCCCAGTTATAACTGCCAAGAATGAAGGCCAGTCGAGTAGTAATGCAAGGGAAAATAGCAGAAAACAAAAAGCAAACGCAAAAAAGGAATCGATTATTACATTGGGGCAGGAAGTTCTATCAGACAACTTTAGCTCAACTCAAGGGAAATTGGGTTCTATGCTTTTTACAAAGTCTTCATTAAAGACCCTGCTTATGACTGTGTTATTCTTGGCCATAGGAACCAGTGTTTATAGCTGGGTGTTTCAGAGCTCTATTTTTGCTCAGACTCATGATATCCATATCTACAAAGTAAGCAAGGCTATATCACCAGAACCATTCATTTACAGTATGACGAACAAAGGAGGAAGAAACATTTTTTCTTCTGCGGTAATGCCAAAGGAAAATAGGGATAGTGGCATCGATCTGCCAACTTTGGTTAGTCCTGGTTCAAACGTTGTGATTGACAACGGGCGTGGGAATATTCTGATCCATTCGACTCCTTACCTTGAAGGATTGGGCTTTGTTATTCATTTAACCTTGGATAATTTATCGCCTGGTACCGCCTTGGGTCTTGAGCTCACTGATTCCTCCCTCAGCTATGTTCCGAATGAACTGAAGATAGTTGGGAGCCAAATATTGTTGCAAGTGAATGACAAACCGACGTATAGCCATTTGTATCTATCAGTTTGGGAAATTCCACCCTCTTTGGAAGATCCAAGGACAAAGTTTGCATCATTCAAGATTGTATACAACGAACCCCCGACTGAACAAATAACAACGGGAAATGAAAAGTTTTCTCTCCCACTCGATTTGCAAATGCTGTGGAGGAAAGCAGAAGAGCTTAGTTCAAAAGTTCAAAATCAATCTCAGTTGTTGAACAACAGGATTGATTCTCTGATCACAAACTTTACAAAATCTGATGTTTACAATGCATCTCACAAATTTGTAGTAGAAACTATAAAAACGGTTAACAAGAAGACTCCTGAAATAGAGGCTATGCTTTCTGATTTGGCAAAGGACATGAAATCCAAAACCAAGCGTGGGAGTGAGATTATGATGGAAATGGCAAATGATTTAAAAAGCAAATCAAAGACTCTCCGAGATAGCAGTATTAAAAGAAGTAAAACCTTTAAAAAAGAATTTCAAACCAATTTCAATCAATTTATGGCTGGTGGTGAAAAAGAATACAACTTTATCAAAAAGATGTCTAGTCATGCCTCGAACTCCAAGTCCAAGTCCAAGTCCAAATCCAAGTCCAAATCCAAGTCCAACTCCAAATGCAAATATGGGTACTTTCAATGTTCTTATTCGAAAATGCAACGCAGGAATAAGAACAAAATTGGAAAGGCTGCTTCTGTGGCAGGTAATATCAAGAAGAAAGTTTGCCCATGGGGTTAACAGCTTCAATGCCTAACTGGATTTTCAATTACCAAAAAGTGGATTTTTTTTTCACTTTTATGTACAAACTGTTGCTCTCTCTGTGACGCGTTTCCCTCTTTCTATCTTGGGTCAACATTTTTTTTTTTTTTTTATTTTATTCTCTGGTTTCTGGTCGATGTTTTTTTTTTCTTTCTTTCTTGTTGTGGGTTTAGAGATTTGATAGTCAACATCACTACTGTCTCCACTCCTTATCTGATGGTTTATTATTGATTTTGCCAATAGGATCTTAGCGTTTTGAGAAAGCTTTTATTTTTGTTTCTTATTTTTTTTTTTTATAACTCTCTCGGCAACTATTTTATGTGTGTGAAGTAAATGGTTTAAACATAGTGATTCAATAAAGGTTTGATAATTAGCGATGTATTTAAAATCGCAGATGATCGTGGTGTGTTTAGTATAGTGTTCATAAAAGACCACGCACGTCCACAGAACAATGAAAAGCTATTTACAAGGTAACTTGGATGTATTTATCATTTTTTGGAATCTGAAAAAGGAATATTCGGACTTGATTTTGCATTTATATTGGATCCAGGGCGATCCAGGGGCAGACCCAAATCTCTCCAATCAGATTTATCCATCAATTCACTTCAAAAAAACAGATAATGTTAATCAGAAAGATTTGACAAGAAAATGTAGAACACAAAACACATACTTATCCATTCTACATCGTAGATACTCTTTTGCCAAAAGTCTACAGTTTGGGGCATTTTTCCCTCTCACCAGTTTTAAACAACTCAGGTATTTTTGCATTTGATCTCGACAGTCTCCATCGTGGTCTAATGGGAAAGAGCCTCTCTCAGGAGGGGTTGGTGACCATCTTGATAGGCCGGTGCCTAAAAATGACAAAGTAACAGACACCTTATTAGTATAAACAGATGATAATAAACCTAATAAACCGCAGATGAGTCTTGAATAGCCTTACCTGGAGCGCCAGTACTCATTGTTGATGTATCTATTGAAAATGTCGGATCGTTTTGTCACAATATGATGATGATGGTCAACTAGATTTATGTGGGGGGATTGTAACATCCATCCACCCAGGAGAACATGAACATTTGATTTTTGCCAGACTTTGAATGTGCAATTGTAGAGAGAAAAAACTGTAAAGTTCTAGCAAATGGTTACATTTGTTGCAATAAACTCTATAATTGGCATTAAACAGTGGCAATTGCATTTTCGCATAATATAGAAACGACAAAAAGAAGTACAATAGTAAATTTGCAATTTTGGAGCGAGAAAAATGTTTTCTTGTAAGCCTATTCTGATAGAAATTCAACAAAATAGCTAGGCTTGTTTTCTATTCGTTTTTTTTTCGTTTTTTTCGGTCTAGCGCATAGAAAAACAACAATACAAAAAATAATACTTAAAAAAAAAGATACACAATAAATATACAAAAAAAGAATTCTAGAAAAAACGCCCCTGGAAAAAAAGAAAACCTCATATATATTCTTGGTTTCAATTGTTCATGTGAAGTTGTCCTTCGAGATATCCTACACGGTTCTCAGCCACCAACAGCCGCTGTTCAAGGCTTACGATTCGGCTCTCCAGAACTCGAATTAAAGGCAGATAATCCTGCTGTTTCTTCTGGTTCGATCTTGGAGGCTGATTTTGCTGTATCTGGGACTGCGATTGGGGTTGCGGTTGTCCCTGAAGCTGATTCAAATTCTGGTTCGGGTTCTGGTTCGGGTTCGGGTTCGGGTTCTGATTCTGGGGTTGGGGATTGGGTATTGGGTTGAGATCAGACTGAGTCTGTTGATTTTGGTTCACCAAAGAGCTCAATAGCTGTACACCGGCAACAACATGTGGCTCACCTGTCGTCATAGAAGAGGATATCGGGACCGGAGAAGGGTAGCTATTGGCAAGGGTGGGGGTACTTGACAAAGATGAAGGTGATTGTGATTGTGAAGGTCTTGAACTCGCGTCAGACACTTGTTGAGGAGGGAAGAATCGTTTTGACTGTTGATAAGTGTCTTCGGAGTTTTGGAGATCATTTTTTTCCAGTCCAGTATTGTTTGGAGCGCCTGTTGTAGTGGCTGTGGAAGAGCGCCGTTGGAAAGATTCTATATGAGGTAGGTTTATAATTGTGGATTGATTTGAATTCCGGGAGACTATGGGAGGAAGAATGCTTGTCAGGCCCGGCAAATCTGTCTTTGGCAGGATTGGCGGGGGTATTTTTGAAGATGAAGCTGAAGCTGAAGCTGAAGCTGAAGTTGAAGTTGAAGTTGAAGGAGGAACAGAGCCAGTTGGTGGTGGCTCTGTCCGCTCAAGGGAGCATTCATTTTTAGAGGATGGTGACGAGGATGATCGAACGCCAGGAGAAAGATTTGTACTGGGGCCAGGACGATTGTGTTGAATGTCTTCGGTCATCAACAGCTGCTTTCCAATACTATTACAACCCCCTGTTGCCTTTGCATGTCTTGCTAGAGCATCAGCTCGAGCAAAGCGTCGACCACAGGTTGAGCATACATGAGGCTTTTCTCCAGTGTGAAGCTTCATGTGTCTTTTCAAATCGTGGTATCTTCGAAACTTGGAGGAGCATGTCTGGCAGGTGAACGGCTTGTCTTGAGTATGTGTCAAAAGGTGGGACTTGAGATTATGGTGCCGGCTGAATCGCTGTTTACAGTGAGGACAGGCAAATATCTTCTTGGTCTGGTCCTCCTGATGCTGATGGAGCAAAGGCGTGGGAAGGCCACCAGTTGTCGGTGACGCTGCTGTCACTGTGGCTGAGCCGGCACTAATCGCAGCCGTCGACATTGGGATGGCTTGCGACGTGCGGGCGAGCGTCGTCGCGTCTGTTGGTTCTATCATTCGGAGAGAAGCAGTGACTCGGACAGACGGCCAGGACCCAGGGCTAGAGACTCAAAACACAGGATCAGCAACAGGCCGTGGAGCGGTGTGGCGTCTGCTGCTGGAAAAGGCCCCAGCCAGCCCGGCCCGGCGGTTTTGCGCCACACCGACCCACTCGCCTTCGCACGTGAGGCACGCGGGGCACGACGTCGCGCGCATAGCGGCGGGCAGAGCACAGCAGCAGGCAGGAGCCGGTTGCCCGGGCAGCGGTGCGCGGGTGGCTGCTGGCGGCAGCTTCTGCAACAGATACGACTTGCAGACTTGTGCACTTGCTGATGCGAAGATGAAGCTGGGAGGGTCCTCCACGAGCGAGTGCGACGAGCCGGCTTTGGCCAGAATCTCCGGCCCGGGCGCTAACGCTGACCCAGCCGCCAAAGCAACCTCCAGCACTACCCCAAACGGCAGAGCCAACCTCTGCTTCGACGTGGACACCGCAGGCCCGGCCTTGTCCAGCACTCACTATCGGCCGACTCTGTCGCAGGCTTCGTTTGCGAGAACCGCCATGCTGCCTGAGGCCCAGGTTTCGTACCGGCCTCCCTCCGTGCTCTTGGGCCGGATCCGAACCGTTGCGTTGCCGTCCGTGAAGGACAATTTGCACCGGCTGGCCCCAGCTGGACAATACGATGACGAAAACCATTTCTACAGATGCTCCAAGAACGAGCTGTTCACCAGCCGCTATCTTCTCAAGAGACCTCTGGGCCAGGGAAATTTTGGCACCGTTGTGGCCGCTTTGGACCGGTCCACCAACAAGCCCGTTGCTATCAAGATTATTCGAGCAATAGACAAGTATAGAGACGCAGCCATGATAGAGCTGCGGATTCTATCAACAATCAAACAGCACGACCCAGATGGCATCAACCGTTGTTTATTGCTTGATAGATGCTTTGATTTCAGAAACCATGTTTGTATCGTCACAAGATTGGAGGGCTTTTCTATCTACGACTTTCATCTGTTGAACCATGGCATCCCCTTCCCCGGTTCCCATATCCAGAGCATTACTCGACAACTACTGCGATCTCTTTGCTTTCTACGCGACCTGTCTCTGGTTCACACCGATTTGAAACCCGAAAATGTTTTGCTCTCGTCTTGCGATTTTGTCAGAATGCCCTATACGGGCGAACCAAAAGAGCGTACTTCCTCCACTGGCAAGAAGAAACCTGTGCACCATTCCAAGGTTTTACTCAGTTCAAAAATAAAGCTGATTGATTTTGGTTCTGCAGTGTTCTGCGATGAGTTTCACCCTCCGATAGTTTCCACTCGCCATTACCGAGCCCCAGAGATAATACTTGGTCTTGGCTGGTCCTATCCTTGCGATTGCTGGTCTTTAGGATGTATAATACTGGAGTTACTTACCGGTTTCACCGTGTTCCATACCCATGACAACCTGGAACATCTTGCAATGATGGAGGCTCTACTAGGAAAGAGCTTTGATCCTCTGCTAGTATCATACTCAAAATTTCTTGCCAGTTCCAGAGCAGCTAAGGACGAGGCCGAGTTGGACAGAAGCTCCGAAATCATGGGCTTTTTCACCGTCAGTAACCGTATAAACTATCCGAATTGGAAGACAACGGATAAATCCCAGAAACGCGTTTCCCTAATGAAAAGTCTCGATCAGATATTCTACCCCAAGATCAAATCAAACACTCCAAGTAACGAAAGACGTTTTTATTCCCTAATGTTTGATCTCGTGAAAAGATTGTTAACCTATGATCCCAAATATCGAATAACTCCTTTTGAAGCCATGGAACACGATTGGTTTAAAGTGGCTTTGGAAGATGATGGCACAAAATGCCGTAAATAACCTTCTTTTAACTACAATTGTACAATACTTATTTTTTTTTCTCAAGTTTTTTGAACTATGACGAGCTGACAAGACAATTTCCTCTTGATTCTTATGATTTTGTTTTATGTATGTATGTATTACTCTATATTTATTTATGCGATGACAATAAACCACTGGCCAAAAATTGTAGCAAAATGTAATTGAGAGCAATTGGTGTGTGCATTTCAAAAAAAGACGTAATAGAATTTATCCCTTTCCGATCCGCAGAGAAGGTTGTACATCTACAGGCATCCGTCTCATGGTTTGCAAATAATCAGATGCCGCAAGTGTTCCCAAAATCTCGGGATCCCGTCTCAAAGACCGTTGTATAGAGCGAAATTTTAAGCGTAATCTTCTTTGATATCGATGTCCATTTCCAAACGTTTTCTTACTTGACGCACAGAATCGAGCAAAAGAAACTCTCTTAGCATTTGGGTTTTTGTCATTTACAATTCGGAGCTGTATTTGAGAAGAACCTGAACCTGAACCTGAACCTGAACCTGAACCTGATGAGTATCTCTGGCTATCCATCTGTTTGTTGTGTTTCGACATGTTCATGGCATGTGCAGATTGTGGCCGAACAAACATGGTCTCCTTACCAGGAGTCGTTTTATCGATAATCTCAAGTATATTTTCATCGTTCTTAACGTATGGCCATTTTGCAGAAAAGGTATCGTTGTTATACTCTAGTTTGTAAATGGTTAGAGATCGCGGTATCTGGGGAATTGTTTGGGTATATCATAAATGTCAAACCTTGAGCGCTCATAAAGCGAGTGGTTTCATTGGTTTTGGATATCTTTTTCCCACTCCAAAAGAGCTTTCTGGTATGTTCCAAATCGATTCTAGACTTGTTCTTGTTTCTGGGTGTCTGTGTATTACCGTTTTGTTCATTCCCGGATGTCCGTATCAACCTCTGTGGCCAGTATCCAATCGAATAGGATAAAATGACCAAACCATCCAGAACCGCCATACTTAAATAAGACATCAATCTCCACCATTTCATTGCAAAGTCCCGTGTGAAAAACAAAAGCTTGATAATCGTATGTGAAAGAACTGCAATGTACTGGAAACATCTGCGCCCAATCCCCTTGGACAATTTCTTCCCAAGCTTCACCTTGCTTCTCTCTTCTTCGCTTCTCATCTCCAGAACTTCAACTCTGCCCGTGTTGCTCATCTCTACAAACTCAAGATAGCATGTTGTGTGGAGGAGAAGGAAGAAGGAGTGGGATCAAAAGCCCGGAACTATCGGTCAACATGTTTAGGAAACTGAACCTGGAGCAGAGCGATACTACCCCTAACATTCCTTATCACAAAACAGTGACCACAGCGACAATCAGATGAAGTCGGTCTTCCAGGTGTTACTATATGTGTCCGTATTCGTAACAGTTGCGCTTGCGGAGTACCCATGGTTTTGCAAGTGTCAATATGGCACTGAACATTCCACGATCTACGAGTTCACACCGGAGGAAGCGAAAGCAAATACTCCAATATGTTCAAACTGTACACGCCAATTTTGTATAAATCTGAATGAGAAAGCAACGGATCGTGTGAAGTTGGACGAGAGCAGCGTTATCGCAGCGAGTTGTTTCCAAAGAGAGAGTTTCAAAGACAGTTTAATCGTCTATGGGTTTCTGGCTGTGACTTTTGGTCTTTTGGCATTTGCTGGGTATCGAGGCCTAATCAAGAAAATTGGTAACAGGTAGACCGTGAAATTTAGCTGATATAATACCAGCAATAACCGTTTGTTGATCGATTGGTTTCACCTGTCTCGTGAGTCCTGAAAGTTCGTTTGTGAGCCCCCGTAAAAAGGTGAAAAGGAAGCCAAAAGAGGAAAGAAGAAACATTAAAACGGATAAAAGTAATGCATGCTCGGAGCTGTATGGTCCCTGGATCAACTTCAAACAGTGTACCTTTTCACGAAAATGGAGATGAATCTGAGGTGGTTTGTGTGACCCAGATCAAACAAATTAATTGCATTTTACTGGATAAGGACAGCTTTCTCTAGTTTTGAAGAATTTTCAGGTCTTTCCTTTTCCAGAATATTATAGAAACAAAAACAGAAATACAAGCTTTTCGTTATGCCATATTTGTAATTTCTTTAAAACGAGACGTTGATGGTGTTTCGTCAAATACAAAAAAGTGTTGCACCGGTTTTGATCTGGTATGTAGTAGGAGTCTCTAACGTGGACAAAAAGGAACAAAAGAAAATCCGAGAATCCACGTAGCTTATATCTTGTTGTTTTACAGACCTTTTAATTATATAATCGTGTGTGTGTGTTAGAAAAAAAAAAGTAGTTGGTGTTCGCCTTCTATATCAGACAAAGATATGCTGCCTGAAACGTTTTCAAGGGCTATGGATGAACCCAAGCCTGGTCAGTTTAGTACCAGGAAACGCTGGAGAGGTCGAAACAGTTACCATTTTGGTCCTCAATACCACCATCAACATCTATCTCGTCGTAGTTCTCTTACAAAACAAAAATAGTCAGACCATGAAATCCCAAAAGAACTTGTGCATAGCATATCAATCGAGGGTGGACTTTGGCTATGCTTTCAAAGTTGGACATGTCTCATGTCTCACCTCACAGACTAGCGCGAAGAAGACATCTCAAGATAAAACAATAGTGCTCTACTAAGCTTGAGACAGCATGTAGAGAACAGAGGCTAAAAAGCAAAAACAAACGAAAAAAAGCGGGCCGAAATCAGCTCCAGCTGGACCCTGCCAGCTAACCGCCGTGAGCAAACAGTGCAAACAGTGCAAACAGAACGGTCTTGCCAGAAGACTAACCTTTGGACAGCTCCTGGACGGTGATGTCATGGAGACCCGCAACCCTGCTTTTCGATTCGGCGCCCCAGCGAGCGAGAGCCCGCTCGACGACAATCAAGGCGGTCGGGAGCCTGGCGGGTCGGTTCGGGCTGGCTGGCAGGCCTGGAGACATTTGGGCGGTGGCCTGTGAGCCAAGAAAGGGCACCGATTTGGGTGTACATGCTCAGGAACAGAAACGCAAATATATTCCAACCTAATTCCTCTTTTCTTCCTCTTCCTTCTCTCCACCCTCTCGCGACCCACGATCAAACTCGATCTCCATCCAAGAATCTTGTTTCCTCTCCCGCTTCAATCAGCCACCTCGAGCCCGCCGTCACCGGATGCCTATTTCCGTATGGCTCTCTGATTTCACTGCTACATTTCCTCTTCCCCTCCTCCCCCTCAAGCAAGGGTATCCAAACCACAGCAATTGAACAACTGGTTCTAAACTAGGCCTTCAAAAAACCAACCCAACACATATTCTGCGTCCGACAATCGTTTCTCGATCGGGTACTAAAATGGCAGAAGATTACGACATGGAGATCTTCCAATGGTACTGCTGCAATTGTTTTAAAGCTCATGGCCTTGTGTCTGTGGATGGACGAGCGGACCAAAAGGCAAGACAGTATCGTTGCGAACGGTGTTACCACGTCGTGTGTCCTAACTGTGTTAAAGCAAGACGACGAGATTTACCAAGTTTACGCGAAAAGTTACAGATCCAAAATATCCAACCTCTGAGCTAGTCTTTGAGAAAGAGCGTGATTCCTTTTGATTGCTTCCTTCCCCATGAATAGAGAAAGCGACAAATAACAACCCAGCTATTCCCCCAAATTATCCCTATCACACACACATTCTCGACACCCCACGAAACCCTCATCTAAAAATGACATCCCTTACACTATCCAATGCAATTACATATCTCCTGTATTCTATATTCAGGACTAAAAAAATCATCAAAAACGATTATAAAAAACCCCCACAAAAAAAGGGGGAAAAATATAAAAACACTAAACAAAAAGAACAGGCCATTATGAGGAAAGATTAAATCGGTATTATGCCTCAATGGCCTATATCTTATTGTCTCTGGTATTCAAAAGATATTTCCCTGTCCTCATTTCACACATTATGTTACGATCATTCCTTCGATTTGCAGGAGGAATAAACTCATCACGCCAAACCTATTTTTGGTTTGGATTGTTTTTTTGTTTATTTCCTCCTTGTGCGCTTTTCCGTTCAAATCTAAACTAAAATGTCTCAATTTTGCATTCACGAGCTGCCGGCCTATTTTTTTTTTTTCATCTTTTTTTTTTTCATCTTTACATCATTGACGAATGGCCTTCTATTTTTTTTGTTATTGTTATTGTTTTTGAATGAGTGTCAATCATGATGATACGCTATTCCTACCTTTTGCTTACGAAAATGGCGCCCTTTATCTTGGTTCCCTCCCTGCGTTCCTTTTATTTGTTCTGATCTGTTTCATCACCATGTATATATACTATAACTAGCATCTCGAGATACATGTACTTATGGCCGTCTCTTTTTTATGTATTGCAGTCTATTTCTTTTTTTGTTGTTGTCTTGCTCTCTATCACATTTCATTTCAATTGATTTGCTTTCTGCTGTTGTTTTTTTTAGTCCGATCTATATATACATTTATATCTTCTATGTTTATATTTGTATGTAGCGCCAAGGATCATCTTCTAGCTTGCTGTTTCTAATTTTAGGTACATATATGCATATGCCAGGTCCAGGAACAAGAACTGCCTAGTTGGGCAATTAGGTATGCATCATCGTTGGAGCAGAAAAATGTGATGCCATGTCATCAAGTAGCCTCAAGATTTTGGTTTTCGTTTCTCTCCAAGAATCCTTTTCGTTGGGGTGATTACAACGTTCAAAGTCTTGGCTGAATTGAATTTAGGAACAAGTAAAAAGGCCTGCACTGGTGTTGTCTGGTCAGCACGGGAACAAGCCCGCGGCATAAACAAAGGTTTATTCCGTCAGACATAATATACATACTAAGATCTGAATAAATAATCTTCATGGATTTCGCCAAGCCGCGCCATCGGATCATATTGGCGTCTTTGTTCTCAAGTCTTTTTTTTTTTTTGTTGGTGGTGAGTGGAAGAATCATCTGAGGAGGAATAATCAGGATACTCGATACTCATAGAAATCATACTCCTCAATTAGCTAAGCTTACCGGTAAACTTATGATTTCTAAAGTTTCTTTCTTATTTGTAATCAAGGTACGTCCTTTGAATTTACAAGTTCTTCAATTACAAAGAAGATGATTCTCCGTTTACTGCTTACAAATAAGGATTTTCTTGAAAATCCCATGCTCTGATAATTTAGTCACTATTGGATCATCATAACCGTTACTATGAAATAACAAGAGCAATATATTCCATATCATATTATCTATTGTTGGGTGGTTTTGATAAATCCGAAAAAGATTAATCCCAAGGGTGGGAGTCTCATCCGTGATTCTAACCATTGCGTAGTTAAATAATATTGCAAGCTTTTACTCTAGAGTGTACTTGAACATGCAGCGATTTATCACCTATGAGATGGGAATAACCATATTCACCTGGAAAAACAAAAATATTATAAATGATGTAACGACAGTGAGTGTGTACTTTCGAAGTGCACTTGAATTTACTTTGTTAACAGCAGCCCATTTTGGGTTTATTTCATAACCCTTAACATTGCTATAATTTCATCTCTGGTAAAGTTTAAAAAATGCCATTTTTCCTTGGTTTTCGGAGTTAACATTGAAGAAAACAACTGTCCTTGCCGCACAAAAACGCATGGCTTCAACAGTGTACTGTAGATACGTCAAACGGATCGTGATTAAAACAACAGTAGTGGGCACTTGCATTTTAACTTTTTCATTCAGATGAGTTGGTAAAGCTTCTAAATAAAGATTCAGGTTGATTCTAAATTCCCATTAATCTCAGCTCCATCTAAGATGGAGTTACTTTTATTTCTTCCAAAACTTTTGCTTACAAAACAATTTCCCATAATCATTAACTATTTCATCACAATTGTTTCCAAGAATAAATATTGCCCATAAGATCGAGATGAGAGGAGATTTGTGCAAAATCTTTAAATAGTAGCTTGATTATAGGAGATTATGGAGCATAGAAAGAGAAGAGTTCTACTTTTGACTAGGCTACCAGACCCGTTCTAAAAGAGTGTAGTCTAAAACCCCCACTTGCAAGTCACCCACAACCCAAACCATTTTTAAATTACTTTTGTTGCTTGTTTTCTACATTTGTATTTGTAGAAATCAAAGTGGGTACAAAATAATCCAAATGAAACGGCATTCTATACCAACTGCGAGCGATTAGTGTATGATAACAGCTTCTTCGTTAAGGGCTAGTTCTCTTTTGAAAATCTCTGCGCTATAATTAGTCGTAAAGTCTGAAAGATAGTCTGCTTTGCGAATTGTTTGTTTGAATTGTTCTTGAACGGTATGAACGGGGATCCACACTCATCATTTAATGAAAAAGATATTTGGTAGAAAGATAAATGCAGGAATCAGTCTACAAACTTGTCAAAAAGTGATTCGATAGATTTTCAATCTTTTGCATTAATATTTATTTAAGAAACTGCTTTTTTAGTATCCTTTCTCTGAAAAACTTCTATTGGCCCTTGTTTTCCCCGGTCAGGAACTTGATGATTAATGCTCATTTTCCTACAAAAGCTGACAACTGAGCACACTGTAAAGAACCAGGAGCCCATTCTTTTTCTCGGGAATAGTGGGCATAGTGGGCATAGTTGTCTAACATTACATATTTTGTTTGAAATTTCGGACACACTAAAAAGTATCGGATATCTGATGAAAAATTTGAGTTGAGTTAGTGCAGCGATCTGGAAAATCTTCATTTTCAAAGATACCCATTGTACCTTTCTACCAAATGAGCAAGCTATAACTCATTCTCTGATATGTTTGATACTTCTCTGATCACAATGCAACTGTTGTTTCCTATTACTGAATGTTCTGAGAAAAGAAGTGTTTCTGCTAATTCAAGAATTTTTCGCTCGGGAAAGAACTCCGAACCATCAGTTCATCAAAAGAACCATTTATAATAAGTTCTATATTCAGTAAGCTTAAAATAGTTGTCTGTCAATAAGAGGGAAAAAGGTTTTCCTCTTATAGCATGCCATGCTCGTTGTTCTAATCATAGTATTTGTTAAAAGGGAATTCTCAAGTTGGCTCCATCACAATTCCCTCGGCCAACACCCAACTAGCATATAGAAAAGGGGTCCCTTGGTTTCAATGCCTTAAGTCACTGTGATATTAACAGTTACAACTGCGAAAAAGGGACTACCAAGCATGGGATGTCTC
Source organism: Alloascoidea africana (assembly GCA_030581615.1). Taxonomy (NCBI): domain Eukaryota; kingdom Fungi; phylum Ascomycota; class Alloascoideomycetes; order Alloascoideales; family Alloascoideaceae; genus Alloascoidea; species Alloascoidea africana. The sequence continues at coordinate 384,811 of JAKTTT010000004.1, forward strand.
TGGATTATTGATTTGTATGGCACCGTTGTGTAAAGACTTTTTGGAAGTGAAACGCATCATGTTCCACAATTAACAAGAGCATAGTCATCCTAGTAAAGGCAATATATTTTAGGATTTGTCAAAGAATAGACATATTCCATCCAAATCGTTCATTGACTTTACACCTGATTAAAAGCAAGCATAAATACCAATGATTAATGAAAACACTCCGAAACAATTATTCAAGATCAATAGCCTTATCAATTAAAGACTATGTCAAGAGAGCCTTAGGATATTGAAAGGACTAAGAACGAAAAGACACAACCAAGCTACAAATTCCAAGGGTACAGAAAGTCTTCAGAGAAAAAGCATGGTGCATTGGAGAAAGATGTGGATTGTATGCGAGAAGTCGCAAGAAACCTTGAGGCAAATGTTGAGGATGATGGGAGATTTTGGAAACAAATGTTTTGTGAGAGAGTAATGGCAGTGGGTAGTAATTTTAGTCTCGTGTACTCTATAGTAGAGCATCCAAGGCTAGTCTGAAAAGGTGGTTAGGATAAGCAAAGAGTCGTACATCCTCATTTTTGTAACTTGGGAATCGCGAATTAGCCTCTACTCACAGTTTCACATTTAGGATCAACATATTCTTTCCCTCTTTAAAGTATCATCTCTAAACCTAAAACATTTTAATCTCATGGAACAGTTCCATTACAACTTTACTAGAAACTGGAAGTTAGGCTTTATCATAATTTAAACAGTAAACCCTTTTGGAAACACGCAAAACATCAAGGTACCTTACAATCAAAAATCCACATAAAAAGTACAAAGATGTAAAATTATAAAGCAGACAGGTATGCTGAAAACTCCAAAAAGAGCGGGGTATGGTGTCTGGATTCAAAAACAATGCGTAACTGTTACCTAGAAACTTCAAATCTTAGCTCTAGTTAATACCAGATTCAACTAGAGAAATGTCATCATAATAAGGAAAAGAGCTCTCCTGAGCTCCAAATATCTAAAGAGTCGTTTGCTCCGTTTTACCATTCACTGGATTAAAAGCCTCGGATTTCCTGAGAACGCTTTCTCAAAACAAAATCTGCTATTTCTTTTTGATTTTGATGCTAACAACTTGATGCTACGTTTGATCAAAATGAAGTTTGAACTTGTACATTGTTTCAATAATACCAATCAGTATATCTATATATGACAATTAACAGTTTTGATTGTTTTTGACAGTCCCCTAACCCACCCTCTCCTTTTCCATGGATCGATAGCATGGTCAAAAAGTGTTCTAAAGGCTTGAATCGAGCGTGACAGTTAAGGCTGAAAATAGTAAAGATCCATCCCGCCCTGAGGAAGGCACGTCAATAGTGTAAGTGCCATCCGCCTCCATAGAAAAAGATACCAACTGAACAAACAAAACTCGTTCTCAAATTGCTTTCCAATTCAATCTAGAATTCTGATCTAGTGATCGCAAACTGGAAAGTGTCATCATTTTTTCACAAAGCTGACAGATGTTCTTGGTCTGAAAACCTCCTTGAATTTTATCTGACTGTTTGACTGATTGGGACGACAGCCTTCAAGTTCCCAAAATTGGAGTCAAGTCGTGTAGAGATGGGTTCGACTACCCACTCATTCTGATGAGCAGAGATGCAAAATGGTTAACTGGAGAGTGTCATGAGGAGTGAGAGGAAAGAAGGAAAGGGCAGTCTTGGGCGCTTAAATAGCCCAGAAACCTGCTCCCACAAGAAGCACTGCTGGTTTTCGACTCATTTGTGTGGGTCTCAGATGAGAGAAACACCTTCCGCCAACGGCTTGGCGTAAAGCGCTGTTCCGCCAACCGCCAGAAGCACTTCCCACAGGCAGTTGGCTTGAAATCAATTGAGATTAATCGAACAATTGTCCGTGCTCATTTACTTTGGACAAAGAAATAATAGTCGATAAGTAAGTTAAAGGTGAAGCAAAGCTGTACTATTTACTATTGTAGATGTAATTAGCGAGCCAGGCTACTTTCTCTATCGTTCACTAAAAAGGTTTCATAGTTTGTACGTCTTCCTTTTTCTAAACAAAGCCGAGAAGTACAAAGTTCATCGTATTTATCCTATTGATAGTTTATTGTTGGACAAACCGAAAAACTTACCGGTATGTTGCTCCCCCGTTCGAGTGCAGGATAAAAGTGATAGTAATCACTAATATGATAGAGGTTAAGCTCAGAATCCAAAATCCAAGGTCCACTGACACCCCAATTGATAAGACACCTTGCTATGGACCGTGTGTATGTATCTATTATCACAAGCTCTTTATCCACTTTTAGAGTCAAGAACATGTATCGACCGTCTATGGAAAAATCGAGACTACTGCAATGAAACTCCTTATCATCTATCTCAAAGATGGTATAATTTTCGCGAGACAATCGTGGACTTTCGTCTGGTGTATTCAAAGCATCAAGGATTGATATGCGCCATATAGATGCCCCCTCCAGGCTGTTTTGTACCAGCAGATAAAGGTCTGTTTCTGTGGCTTGAAAAATGCCACCATGCCCGCTAAACAAACACTTTTTAATAGCTATTGGCTCCCCGTTATGTATATTTACTACAAGCAAATGGTAGAGCCTGTTTAGATAATTTTCTTGTAGGTAAATGAACAAAAAGTTTTTGTTACATGACAGTCCTCGTATTCTTCCTTTGATATTGTCAAAACTATAATACCTAGAAAATGGGGATTTCCACAGGTATTTAGATTCAGCAGGGTCGTCCGATGTTAGGAAGGCGAATAGCTGGAATTCTTGATACCCTTCATTCGTTAAAGCTATCGTACTCTTGCCGAATGAGCATTTATATAAAGCAGAAACATTGAAATAATCTGACGAGTCACGATGTCGATGAGTTGTTAAAAAAGGTGTTACAACTGCTAGATCTTTAGGAAATGGAAGCCCAGTAGATGCCCATTCTTTAGGATCTGAAAGTTGAAACGTTTCTTTTGAGAAATTGAACGTAACACCATAGATTCTAGTACGTCGTTTTTCTGCAAAGTAGTTATAATAGATCAATGGAGCATTATAAATACAAGATTCTGATAGGTCTGAGACGCCAAACATTGCTCTCCCTGCCCCAATCACAGTGGTAGGTTTTGTCGGTAGCACATTAAGATCCTTTTGATGCACGTTTAACTTCTGAAATGTTTGTCCTGTTGACATTATACTCCCTAGCTTGATTGATTTCTTTGGGAATCTATTTGATCTTTGGACCATGGTATATCTCCATGTTTTGTTGGGCATTATCTGAATGTGAGCACTCTCAAGTTGTCTCATAACCTGATGACACTGCTTGTCGCTGAAGAATTGATACAGCAGATGACAAGTTTGAGAAAGGGATACAATATCCTTAATGTCTAAATAATAGCATAGTTCTAGTATTAGCTCGGTTGATATAGATTGAAGCATGTTGGGCACCAAGTTAAATCTTGAGAAGATGTGCCACAAAAGGATGGGACTCCACCGTCATAATACGGGCTTAATGATGCTTTTGAAAAAACATTCATCCTCCAGTTACCCATCATAAATGCCAAAGCATCATTCAATCAATATCTATCCAAAACCGCTTTTTCAAGGGGCATAGCTTTCTGATTTGTTTTATTTGACCATATAGTTGTGACTCTTCTATGGCGCTTGTAACTTGTCTTTAGGAAATCAAAAAACATGCTAAGCTTTGACAAAAGGCCACAATAACGAGAGTAAAAAAGTGGTACCGATTTGTGAAATCCAATCTTTTTAAGTAGCTGTGCACACATTTGTTGCATATCTCGACGCTGCTCTTTGTAGATGAAAGTTTCTTACAAGTTTGAAATAAGAATTGTGTATGATTTATTCAATTGCGTTAAAGGCCCCCTCTACTAAACCGTAGCTGGCAATTCTAACCAAGAGTAGGGCAATAAGAAACGTAAATTTTCAATTCGCAACTATCAAGGTCGAGCCATATTTGGACCAAATTTCCTTATCGAGAGCAGTCTCTACTTTGACGTATCATTTGAACTCCAAAATCTCAGCAGAGGCAAAACACATTAGGCAAAGAAGATATGAGGACTGCTAAGAGTATTCATTTGCAAGGCTTAGTTACATACTCGAACTAAGAATTCGGACACAATGGTTTTTCAACTTTGACATTCAATAACTACTCAGAACAGAACTGGAAACGGAGAAAAGAATCTTTGGTTCTGCATTTCTGCAGCTCATGTTTCTAAGTTATTATTCAATGTCAAAGTTGAGAAACTATTGTATTCGAATGAGACATCATGAGACTTTTACTCTTTCAAACAATGTTTGTTGATTTAGACCATTATGTTTGCCCAACTGTACTCCTTGAGAGATGACACGCTTTTTTGAACTTGAGAATTGCCAGACTGTAAACATTTGATTCACGGCCTCTGCCATTACCATGCTAAGTTTTGAGAACTTGTTTCTTCATCTCTAGGCCAAAGGCCAGAAGTATAAAACGGCCTTGATGACATCCTCTTTAGTATAAGATTCTGAAAGCTTAATTCTTGATAATTCATAAGTGTTCATAAACTGCAGCTATAGAAAAACACAATTAAAAGTCAAAGGAGACTTAGAGATAAGGCATTTCGATTTTCTAGGATCAATTGCGTAAAGTTGTGGTTCATTGCAAGAGCATATGAAAGATTGTAAATCCCTATTCCAATGTCGTTCGACGAAGTGCTCACTCAAGAATACATAAGTGCCATCACTGTTCAAGAGAAAACTTGCCAAACAGATAACTTCGCGCATCATAAAGAGAAACTCATCAGGGTGTAAGTTGGAATGTTGTACGGAGACGAGAAAAATGCGTTCAATGGTAGGTACCAAAGTGATGATATAGCATTAGTTATTGCTTGCTTGATTCTAATATCGGCCGGAGAAAATAAAAAGACACAAATAAAGAGAAAAGTAGATAGAAGTTGTTTTAAAAAGTTGTGAAGGATGAATCAGTCTCGATGATCTGAAAATTACCCCATTCTTTTTGCTACACTTCATGATGTCTTTTCTCTGCTCTCTTATATTCGGCTTTCCATCGTTTTAAGCTGCTAATGATCTCATAGTTTTGCTCTTCTCATCCTTTTATGATAGATTGTACTAGATTTCTGGCGACATGTTGTGATCGGCTGACTTTCCACGCCATCCCAGGTAAGTCAGGTTATGAGCATCCTTCTTGTGATACAGACACCCATACTGTCGAAGGTGGAGTGTAGCGATGAACAGTGGTGGACACGTGGAACTGGGAAAGGGTATCACGAATGTGGTCAGACTAATGAACACGAAAGGAATAGGGAGTCGAAAGGAACTACAGAGAAAGATCTAAAGACTATGTCGTAGATCTGAGCACGAAGAAGAACTGGAACCAAAAAGCATGAAACTCTTTCTAACACTAGCACATACTAGTTCTTCCTATTTCAGTTTTCTACTGTATTGTCTCAACACGCTTACTTCTCTCATTATATACATAATGGATCATTTGGTCAAGTGGGAATTTATAGGGATTTATATTTTCAGCAAAATGATTTTTATTTTACTTCAAGTGATAGTGATAGCCATGAGCGTAATCCTCATACCCATGAAGAATAAATCCATTCTCTACTTGACGTAGTTTGTAGTCCATCCTTTTTATAACAAGTCTGTGTTTAGAATGTAGAAAGATCTGGTTTCCGAATAAAAAGTCGGAAGAGGGACAGCCACCTAAGCTTGCAACTCCAAGGAGTATTTCATGTCTCAAAGGGCAGGCAATGCTGAGTAAACCCAAAATCTTTTGCCCAAAAAGTTTCTACCGAAACAGAGAGTTGAGCAATTAAGCGCCAGAGTCTGAGAGCCGTTGCAAAACTGAAAAGATCCTGAAACCGATCGAAGGGCCAGCTTATTCTCTGCCAAAATGTAGAGTCTCACTGGAAACAAGTCAATTGGTCTGATGGGACCAAAAATAATATTGGAAACCGATAGAAAAAGGTGGGTTTGGAAGAGAACGGAAGAACGGCTTTGTAAAAGATTGATACAAGAAAAAAAGAAACACGTAGATTCTGTGATAATATCAATCAATACGTTTCAGAGAAGCATAGGATTAAAATCAACTTTACACGTGAAACTTAAGAAAAATGATCAGTTTTGTGGAGATGTACTATAACTCTACCATATCTTTCTGTAATTGCGCAATGATATACGTTTGATCTGATAGTTTCTGTGCAACTATTTCTGCTAGAGCAGCTATGCATTCACTCATAACATGCGATAAAATATGATTATTCGTCTATTCTAACGGCATTTCTAGCAAGCCAGTGAAGAGCTTGCTGAACCGCTTCTTCTCCAAGTATCGATCCTCCTTCAAAGGTTTTCGACACCTCGTTAACAACTCTGCATATCCATCCCCTAGAATATTCCACTCCCATCTCTTCCAAACTATTCACCAGCATTTTCTTCTTCATAGTAAACTCGTCTACACAAAAGTGGAACCCTGTACTGTTAGTATTCTTCTCTGAAGATTGAGGGGAAGAGGGTAGCAATGTTTTAACATGATTGATAACATCTCGAATACTCATCTTCGGTGATATCCCAGAAGAAATACATTCAGAGTTTTTACACCAAGTACGGCCGCAACCTCTGGTCAATTGTAGGACATATCGGCGCTCAAACCTGCTTATTAGTTTCATTCCCGTTGGATCATGCAAACTGGAATAAGAAGGCGCGAAACAATATTTGCACAACCCATAGTCGTTGGTCTTCAAATCTTCTTGGGAGATAGTATTAGTACACTCTATGTTTGAGCAGCATTGAGGTGTAGGCTTTGCTCTCCTGTCCAAGTCGTGCATTTTCATATGAGAATCATAGTCGCTAAGCTTGATTGGCCTGGTACAAACCTCACAGTCGATTGTTTTTGAGCCACAATCTGATTCATGACTTGTATATCCTTTTAGAATGTCGACTGGTGTTGCACGTCCTTGGGGTAATTCCAAATGACAGAAACGGCATATGTGAAGCTTTAAAGGGCAGTTTGTTGCCTGGTGCTGTGCAAATTGAGGGAAAGAAGGAAAATCTTCACCACAGACACACTTACAAGTTTTGTGAAATAAATTATGATGAGCTTCATATGACCATTTGGTATTCCCCCAAAACCCATCTTCCGATTCACAATGCCAGTGTGTGTTCGGGATTTCTTTCTGAAAAACCTGATTACAACCCTGAGTGCATGGAATGTTGTGGCGAAGACAGAAGTTATAATGTAACTGGTAAGATCTTTGTGGTACTCGTGAATGACAATTGGAGCAAACAGTCAGATCAGCTAAAACGCCATCACTTTCGGTAGAGGTTGGACTTTCATTTTGAATAGTCAACGAAAGAATGGTAGTCGTTTCACTCTCTACTAGAATATACAATTCTGACTTGCCATCCAAAAACGCATTGCTCGAACCAATCACTACTTGTTTCCCCTCCGAGGTATTATTGCTGACCGAGGACCATAAAAACCGGTCGTTTCCAACATACTGATCTGTGGACACATAAATGTTTGATCTCTCCATCTCATCTGATTGTTCTTCGAATTCAAGATTAATTTTTAAAGGTATTTCTTTCTTCACCCATTTATCCAAGCTTAGTTTCCATATTCTCTTCGCAGACGCTTTAAATCGAAATGGGCCAAGAGCTCCTAACTGTTCAACCTCAATAGGCGTCATCTTTGAGAGTTTTTCGTTTTCCTGAAAGTCTTCAATAGCTTGCTGCTGTGATAAAGGTTCGATATCCAGTTCAAGGTCTGTATCAACAATACAGACAGCATCTGCAGGTTTTAACTCGTCTATCAGAAACTTGTATACCTTGTCGTTATATCTGGGGTCTGATATTTGCAAAGTCTCGCCTTTGCTTAGAGTTGTATACGATGCATGAAGCCTATTCTCGAAAAGGGCTCTCCAGTCGTTAATTTGGTAGCCCGACTCCAAGGGCTTTACTTTTAAATAGGTTCCTTTGGGCAGTTCTACAAGTTTAACATTAATAGGAGAGCCAGGTTTGACGTGCAGCTTGTCAGCAATTATACTAGGTATGAAGACAAAACTTTCTGGTGATGAAAACTCTCGAACTCCCGCGTGTGTCGTTTTCCCATTAGAAGGGTTTGTAATCTTGAATATTAAAGGAGAAGGCACAGTTATGTTTCCAATGCTAGATTGGCTGATGATGGCATCTAAAACTGAGGAAGGTAGCACTAACTTGTCTGAAAAGTTGGGTGGCAAGGGCACAGTCGATAATGAAGTTGAGGTTGAGGTTGAAGTTGAAGCTCTATCAAAATTTGTATCAACATCGTTTGACCTAGCAGGGGGAGTCCCATATAAGAGCTGAGAACTCCATCTTATAGCAGATGCTGAAGCCATTGGTTCTTGGTGAAGAGGTTTACTTCACACCAGCGGCTCATGGATTACCAGAATCAGTCCTCTTTATACGAACACCCAAGATTTTGGCTTTAGTAATCGTTGAACATCCGAACTCCTTTTCTATCAACAAGATCAGCTTGTGGAACTTCCTAGAAGCTTAGGGAACTATTGAGTCATCTCACGTCGTTAGTCCATTAATAATGTAGTAACTACATAGTTGGAAGTACCCTGGGAAGAACAATGCTATCCCGTCTCTCCATGCCCACTGCCTGTAAATGCTTGAAAATCAATGTTCAGCCTCCATTGGTCAGAATGACTACACTAAAGCTGTGCAAAATCAAAATGCTCAATTATTCCAACCTTACCGACCTAACAATAGTAATAGTTCTGCATTTATAAATTCTGCGATTAGTGGTTTGGGCGGCGCTCTGTATCAAACTACTTCAATATTTGGATGTCTATCGATGCCCAAGAGTTTTAAATTACTTAACGAACACTTTTGAAATAACAATAAAAATCTTTTCTTCCTGGAAGTTGGCTATTTAATGATATAGATAGAATTCAGGTAATGAGGTCCAGCCGAATAATCACTTTAGAGCCAGCATTAATCGCTTCTCATCTCCATCAGTTAGTTTCAGAACTGTTGATATCACTGGTAAAAGCTGTACCCGGCGATCTTTCTGCTCTAAAAATCCAAGAATGACGTTCTTTAAATAGGCGACGCTCACATCAGCACCAGAGCCGGAGGCATCAGAAGCAGGATTACTTGAACGGGATACCAGACTGCTTGTGCTCGAAGATTTTTCATTCCCAGACTTTGATAACCGTCTTGCCCTCTCTTTAAGACCCTCCGCTCGATAATTCTCCAACTCTATGTTTTTCATCTTTGCAATTTTCAATTGCTTTTGAAGTTTCAATTCCAAATCCTCATTCATTATTTTCAAGTTATGGTTCAACTTTTCATAGCTGCTTAATTTGCTCTCGCTAGAGTTGATCGTCTTCCGTAGCTCGTCAACCATACTCTTGTAACTTTTCAACTCTGTCTCAAGGATCGAGAACCTGCTTTCATAATTGGAATTGGAGGTCTTGAGCTGGTTGATCAAAACTTCTTGCGTTGTTGATTCTTGCTTATACACCTTTGTTTCATGCTCTAGTCCAGAAAGCTTCACTTTGAACTCTTCCAGTTCTCGAGCCTTCCTTTTTGATATTATAGCCGCCTCCGATTCTACCTTTTCTTTTTCTTCCTGTATGCTCTTCAACTGTTGTGTCATTTCAAGCAGTTTCGCGTTTGCTTGGGATTCGTTTTCGTGAAGCAATCTGCGCATTGTTGAGGTCTCACGGCTTCGTTCTTGCAAAAGCATATGAGTATCAGAAAGTTCTTCTTCAAGTGTTGACAACCTTGAATTAGATTCATGCGATCTCATTGTAATCTCATCAGATCGATTTCGTAGAATAGACAATTGCTCTTTGGCGGACTCATACTGAGATGAAATTTTCTCAATAGTGCTTTGATGCGTAGAAATAGAACTCTTGAGCTTGGCGTTTTCTGCCTCCAGCTCATCTTTCCTCGAAGTAAGGGCGCTTGTGTCGGTGTTTATCTGACTCAATTTGTTGGAAATGTCCTCTTTCTCTTGCGAAAGAGCAAACTTTTCATTATTCAATCGTGATATTGTACTCTTCATGGTTTTTGCCTTTTCTTCGAGAGCATAAATATTCTTTTTAAGATCTGAGACCTCTGTCTCCAGTTGTTTGATTCTTCTGTCCTTTGAATCACAGGAAGCTTTAAAGCTAGAAATTTCAAGCTTCAAAGATACCTCCCCTTGCTTCAGCTTTTCATAATCGGTCAGCTTCTTTTCAAGCTTTTCTTTCTCAGAAACATATGAAGAAAGATTAGCTTCCATCGTTCTTAGTTTCTTGTTCTTTGCATCGAGGAGCTCATTTGCATCTGTTAGCTGTTTGAAGCGGTCCTGTGACAGAAGAATATTTGTTTCGTTCTCCTTCACCAGAGTGTCATATTTTCGTTGTAGTTCTTTCAACTCTTGTTTGATTTTAACTTCAACTTCTTTTTCCTGGGTGGTATTTGATGCGACGACTTGGTCATGTTTAGCTTGTAACTCTTTCAGTTCCGTAAATAAGGATGTCACTTTTTCTTCGTCCAGCTTCTTCTGATTTTGCATTTCTTTAATCTCATCACGCGCAATGACCAAATCTTGGCCAACATCTTTCAACATGTCTCGTACAGAATCCAGTTCTTCTGTTTGTGATTTCAAGCTCTCATTCTTTGTGTTTATTCTCTGTTCCATATCTTTTTCTTCTTTAATCAGTCTTGCATTCTCTTTCTTTAATGTTTCGTACTCTTCAGACAAATCTGAGAGCACCACTTTAAGGGCAGCTAATTCATTGCTCAGTTCGCTGGAATTCGGTGTTTGCTCCTTTTCAGAAACGATTGGAGCCGGTGATTCTAAAATCTCCGTCTCCTTTGTGTTAGTTTCTTCATCTCGGGAGATTGGAGAGGGGGTTGCAGCTCTCTTTTTCTTGTTTTTGTTTTTCTTTTTGTTGTTGTTTCTGGTATTGGGGCTAGCAACTGCATTCGAGTTTCCAGTAATGGTGAGTCTCTTCTTTTCAAGCTCATCAACCCTGGATTGAAGCTGCTTTACCTCATTTGTGAGTTTGCTATTGCTTGCTTCCTTGGTTTCATTATCTTCTTTTAATTCTGTGATCTTCGTTTGGAACGCAGCAACTAGCTTGTTCTTTCTCTCCAACGATTCCTTCAGCTCATCATTTCCACTGTCCGGTTCCTTCTTTTCTTCCTTCATCTCTTGCAGCTTCACAAGAAGTTCGCTCTTTTCTTTTTCGGCAGACTCTAGTTTATCGGAAAGCTTACGTAAAGAAGTTAATTCTTCTTCGTTTTCCTGGAGTTGGATTTTTAGATCTTCTTTTTCAGTCAAAGCTTTACTCTCTTTTGATTTTGCTGCTTCCAGATCCTCTTTTAACTTCACAATAGCGGTAGAGTTTTCCTGCTTTAGGCTTTCAAGATCAGACGTTGAGTTTTTCTTGAAATCCTCGACATATTTTTCTTTTGAAGAAAGTTCATCCTTTGCTGCTCTTAATTCCTCTTCTAGAGATTCAATTTTATGTTTCTGTTCCGAACTAGCTTTTTCATGCTCTGTATGATCACTCTCCTCTTCTATCTTCTTTTTCAAGCCCTCGATTTCTTCGTTTTGCCGCTCAATCTGTGCAGCTTTTTCTGATATTTCCTCTCCCTGTTTCTCAGAAGTCTTTTTCATACTCGATAGTTCATGTGATAATCGCTTCATTTCTTCATTAAGCATATCGGTACGAAGTTTCATATTGTTCAAGTATTCCACAAATACTTCCGGTTCCGCTAAAGTCGAACAAGGGGTAACTTCGCTCAGTATTCTTTCAAAATGTGGTATGAGTTCAGTCTTCTTCTTCTCCAGCCGGTATGCGTCCAGAAGTAATGGGTACTTTTCTTCGTACCTTTTAAACTTGCGAAGCTTACTTCGGATGTCGGGCGGAAGTTGGGATATCGAAAAGGTATTGCCAGAAGTTGTCGAAGCATTATCCGAGTTGCTTTTAGCTGGAGCTTTTTTCTCAACTGGAGGCTCATTGACCTTTGGTTCCGAACCTTCCTGCTTAGCGGTGTCTTCAGCGTTATTACTATTTTCACTGCTCGGCTTCCGAGTTTCATTTGCAGATAAATTTGCATTTTCACTTTCTGGATCTTGCCCAATAAGCTCCATCTCCTTCACTTCAGGCGTTCGTGCGCTGAGAATCTTTGCTCCACGATGGAGAGCCGCTTCGCTGTCCTTGATGCTAGTGCCTGTACTTCCCTTGTCATTCCTTTCTTTCTTGTTTGCTGACTGATTTGACCGGGAATTGCTCTGTGCAGATTGCTCAGTACTGGATCGAACAGCCTGTTCAATCTCCTCTGTAAGGTTTTTACCCAACTGCGAAATTCTTGAAAACATAGGGGTAGCTATTGAAGAAGTGGGTTTCGCTCAGCCTTGGTTAGAGTGGGTATATTAGTGTCACGTGGCTTTTCACACCAATATTCTTGGTGAAATGGTTTTCATGTTCAGGTTTTAAGAAACAGTTAAAACTCAGCAACCTTCCGAGAAAACACCCTAAATGTCTGTCTAGCAGGCGTTGAAAGAAAAAGAAAAATACCCCTGAAAGCGGGACACATTAGCCTAGCTTCAAGGGAAACTGTATAGTTACACAATTTTAGGGTCTATGTTATAACGTTAATCAACAATTAGATTCTTTTTTTGTATTTACCGATAACTATATAGATCCATAAATCATTTCCAATTCCAAAAGAGAAACAAAAAAAAAAAGAGATAGTCTCTTCATTCGGAGCAAAACAGAACAGTCTGAACTGCCCATAGTAGACAAAAAGCATAAAGTAGTAGTAAGCCTGACTATCTAATAAGAAGGTGGGAAAATGTTATTGTTATTGTTGTTACCGCTTCTAATGGATGAGGTCAAGGCATCATAGGGGATAGAACCATAGTTGGGGTTGGGCCTATCTCTGGGCTCAACAGTTAAAGAAAGTTCATATTGGTCGCAGATTGGAGGGCTGGCTTCAAATCCGGTAGTCAAATAGTCTTGGATCTCTGGAATCTCTTTCAGGTTATACTGGGTAACCTGGTACTGCTGGATCTTTTGAACAGTGTCAAAGATCTTCACTCTTTTATCAAAATGAACCATATGCGGATTGTTGTTATAAGTGTCTGATATAGCGCCCTCGATAAAGAAGAGATCGGTAAGGAAAACTCCAAAGAACGGAACACAGGGAGGATGGATAATCTCCAACAAATCTCTATATTCGGAATAATTCCTGTTGTTCTGCATCAACTTGTCCATAGAATCCAAAGAGGCAATAGTTTTTGATGAGACTTGGGCCCAGGTCTTCTTTAAACGTCTAATGGTGGAATGACAAAGGGCTGAAAGAATGGCCGTCATGGAGGAGAAATTGTTGTAACGGCGGCATTTTTCAGCAACCATGATGAAGTATCTGATAACAGCTACTCTTTTCTTGATATCCCTCTGTCTTAAAACAATGTAAGAAACCCAGTTTGTGAGTTTATTAGAATTGTCAACGAAATTTGTAACGTGCTTGCTTGTACCAGTTTTGCCATGTTTGTTATTCCAACATCTGTGTAAGCACTCCATTGGCGTGATCAAACTTAGAAGGTTACACTCTCTGATAGTCAACTGTCTTGCCATTTCCAATGGATCAATGTCCAGTAATCTCACCTTCTTGATGTTTCGGGGATACATTGGCGGAGGAGGAGGCATATCAAAATGAGTTTTTGAAATGTTTCCTCCAAATTTTTGTGCAATTTCTTTTCCTTGAGACCTTAGCGTACAATATTTCAACAATCTGGCCACTGGGAATTTATCATTGAGCAAAGGAGTCAAGAATTCTTTGATGCATGTCAAGAGCTTTTTACCATTTGAATCTTCTTCATCAATGTAGGTGTCAACCCAATAGGATTCTAGCCAGGTTCGTAAAATATTGATCACTCTCAACCGAATAGGAGTTTGTTTTCTCTCTCTCCAGACTCCAAAGTCCTGATAGCTAAGTCCTTCTGGTGGTTGAATCGTGAATCTGGCAACAAGCAATTCGAAAAACTCAATAGGAGACAGAACACTTTGAAGCGTTAAAAGCATAACCTTGTTAAAACCAGAATCCAAAAAGTCATGATGTGTCAATCTTTCAATCAAAGCAAATTTTGGTCCAGCCTTGACGGACTCTCCGTTTTTGCTGAACAGTAATTGATTTTCATAATCAGGTTGTAAGAACCAAGGAAGTTCAGGGTTGGTCTTAATCCTAGGAACGACCTGTTCAGAACTAACATCCTCCAGTTGTTGCACTTCCTGCTTGCCATCAGTGTTTACAAATTTGCCAAAATCGCTGTTCATGATTCGAGAGGTATAGTTTATCAAAGTTTCGCGTTCGTCAACCAGTTGTGCAATGGTTACAGAAACCTGTTTTACAATTCCCTTCATTCTGAAAAGGGATCTGTACAATGTAGAATCCACGTCCACAATCTCAAGTGCTATGCCATCTTCATTCACATCTGCCTCTTCAACAGAGTCAGTTGAAAGCTTGACATTTTCAACTGCTTTACTGCTGTTTAAATCGATTGTGCCACTAAAGATTTCGGGATCCTCTAGAGTGATCTCCTGTCCGACCAGAACCAACTCCATAAATGTATCGTAAAGCATCTGCTTTAGTTCAAAAAACTCAATCAGAACAGGGTACGACGAGAAAAGCAAAGAGTAAACATAGCTTGATTCTTGCTTCATTTCTCCACCTTGATCCTCTTCTGTAGCTGGGGTATTCCTCCTCATGGATTTGAAGACGCCAAAATCAATTGCTTCAAGCAAGCTTAGGATGCCACTAATGGTATTGAGCATTCCATGGACGGTAGTAATCATAATTAAATTTCTCTCTTCAACAGACAGGCAATGGTTTTTATGATACCCGGATTCTTGGTCATTGGAGTTTTTCCTCTTGGGACTCCCATGACCAGGAGATTTCGGAGAATCTGCTTTGGAACCCTCTAATTTGGTTTCCTGGCCCTTCATTGCTCTTTCCAGCGGTGCCGCAGTGGAAAGGTCGTTGTCTGCTACTTCGAGACTCTTTTCAAGTTGACTCAACATGCCAAATATAAGAAGCTTTTGTCGATCCAACAGGGCAATCAAGTCACTGTCCAGTTGTACCAGGCCAAGCTCATCGTTGAAAGAGCTAGCGTAAGCGCCGTTATCGTTTTCATAAAATTGGTTACTCCAGTGTCCCCCCGTAAACTTTTTGGCAAAAAACTTGGGTACAGCCTGGGGCAACAAATCCTTAATGTCTTCCGGCTCGAAAGAGCTTCTTACCATCTTGAAGACGCTGACAATCGAATCAAGTTGTTGCAACATGTTTTGGGTAGCAATTTCACATTGCTCGTAATAACCAGCGGTTGTTAGATCTTCCAAAACCTCTTCTAGAGGTGAACACTCTTCGCCCTTTTGTTGATCCTCCTCCACCTCTTGTTCATTTTCAGCTACGCTTTTCTTGTCTAGAGAAGCTGATTTTGATTTTGTTGAACCGGACCTATAGAGACTTTCATCTCTAGCCTCTTCCAATTCCGGCTCTGTCTGGCTGATCACTGTTCCTACGGGTCTCAATGAAGAGGTCGTCCCCGCATTTCTGTTATTTCTAGCAATATAGTGCTGATTTCCACTTTGTTCTTGGGACGTGGACGGCGATCCTTCTTCATCAGTACCATCTGCAGCCGCCGGGTCGTTTTCCGCACTCGATTCAGTCGCATTCTCGTCCAGCTTTTCTTCCAAAGAAATTCTACAAAATTTTTCAACCTTGCCACTTTTCACGCTGCTATTGGAAGCTGATGATGCCGCAGCTGTATCATCACCTTCTGCATTTCGTTTGGATGCTGGAGAAGAAGGCGACGAGTTTGCAGGCGACGTCACGCTCTCTTCTTTATCTTGTAGTACAAATGACTTCAGATTCAAATACAGTTCTCCATTCACTCCAAGACGAGAAAGTGACAAAGTCATGCTCTTCAAACTGTTCACCAAAAATTCAATGTTTGGATCGTTCGCCCGGTAGCTAGCGTATTTTTGATACATTCTTAGAGATTGGTATACCAAGGCGCATAGCTTACCCAAAGTTTCCGCTGATTCGTTAAAAGAATAGCGGTCATTGCACTGTAAGGCTTCCAAAGTAAGGTCCACATTTTGTTTAAAGGAGTCGGACAGGGCGGTCCAGCTTTCAATATCTGTCTGCTCGATATAGAAACGGTCAGTTGCGTTCAGGCTAGAGTAAATAGGAACGCCGTAGGTGGAATCAGATAGAGCAGATAAGTTTGTATCGCCGTAGGCTTTAGGCTAAAGAAAACAAAGTTTAAAGGTTAGATCCATAGAACAAAACTTTTTTTTGTTCTAATTTTTTTATTTTGGCTTTCGATTCGGGGGGTTTCAGTTTGACTTCAAATCAAATTAGCTTACCTGGAAGAGAAAGGCACTGTACTTCAAATTCGAATTTTGGCCCGGTTCTGAGGCGTTCACCCTATTGGCAACCTCCGATACGTCTGGCGGGACGATGGAGGAGGGCGGAAGAACTAGGTCTTCCTGTTTTGGGGCTTGCTCTTGGCCCTCCACCAGCTGGAAAGGTATGTCGGTGGAGTATGTTCCGGACACAGGCTCGTAGAACACCAAGTGGCCCTTGTTTGTGGTCTGCGGGATCCAGAACGCCAGCTTTGTCGAGTCTGGCGAGCTCTCGGGACCAGCGGCCTTCGGAGAAGAGCCGAGCTGGTGCTGCTGGTGCTGGTGCTGTTGATGTTGATACTGGGCATCTGCATTTGGGCCCATATGCGAGTAAGGAGCATGGAGCTGGTGGCCCATTTTTCCAGGCGTGTGCTGCTGCATATGGGCCAGCCCGGAGTCCTCGTCGGCTCCAGCTCCAGCGCCGTCAGGGTATTTGGCCTGTAGAGACTGGCCGGCTCGGGGATGAGGGCCCTCTGGTGCCTGGCCCTCCTGGATCGGGGTCTGGGGAGGCGCTTGTGGAGAGGCAGAGTCGGTAAGCATTGGCGGTGACATTCTGGGGGAGCCCATGACGTTGCTGACATTAGGGGTCTTCTCCAGATTGTCGCTGCTCGCCAGATTGTCGCCCAGAGGGTGATCAGACACCGAGGGCTGAGTCGAGCTGGGGGCTATCTCCTCTGAGGTGTAGGAAAGCCTGGAGTCTTTGCGAGTTATCTGGAAATTGGAAGAGTTGAGAGACGCTGTGTCATCGGACACAAATGAAAACAGACTCGACGACGGGTTATTAGACAGGTTCTGGGACTGCAGAGTAATGTTTGAGCCTCTATCGGCTGTGGTATTCGTAGAAGGAACAAATGGTTTGGTGTAATTGTTGGGGAACCATCCTCGTTCTTTCTCTCTCTGCTTGTTCTGGGAGTCCATTATCACGATGCCATCCCACCATCCAGAGCCCGCTCTAGTGACGACCTTAATAATGTCCCCTTGGTAGAGACGTAGAAAGTTTACACTGGAGGACAGCGAAGCCTGGTTCTGAGGGTTCTCTGGGATGTAATCGAACTGAACAAGCACATTATCAGCAGAAGTGAGACCTAATGTTTGGGAGCTGGCCATAGTTGGGTTGGTAACTATAAACTATAAGGCGGGTGGACCTTCAAGGGTATGTACCGAGCGTGCGAGCGAAGCCAGAAACCAAAAGACTGCCAGTATATGGGGGAGGAGAAGGTGAAAAGGTGAAAAGAAGGAAGATGGGAGATCAACGAACTTTTGTACAGAGATTTAAACCTCATGGGCTTTTACGTTTGGTGCCAAGTGCGCGAGACCTGAGCTCGGTTTCCTCGCAGGACGATTAAAATTATAGGCGTGCTTGCATCTCCAGCGAGCCTCCTCCAGCCCAAAGTCCCCCGGATAATTACACACCGCTCTCTCCCAAAGAGCTCACTGCCGGCAGTCGCCAGCAGATAGCAGATCTCTGCCGTCGCTACCGCCAGGGCTGGAAGGCCCTGAGAGATCGGCGCCTGTTCCACGTTCGCTTGTGGGCGGTCCCTGGCCGGACTCCAATTATGTCACCTCTGCCATTTCTAGGAACACAAATCCAGAGACGGCCAGGATATTTTGCAGGCGGGATAAGCGTGCAATTAATGCGCTATGCGATTGTCTAAAGAGGGCCGCTCTGGACGAGTGTTCTGACAGCGCTGGAGAGCGACGGACATGGAATGGCAGTAATCACAGATCAGCCTACCTGTTTTGCTATTAGAAAACTATTACTTTTACTAGTCACCGAGTCTGGGAACTTCCAGAGGAGAAAATTTGGAGCTTAGCTCAGGAGCAATATTACTTTTTCTCCCGGCACTGGACAGCTCTGTTCCTATTTCAGCTTATATTTGTGTCCCGTCCTGGCACTCTATTTAAATTGCGCTATATAGCGGTGTACAAGACAAGAATTACCAAATTGAAACCATGTCCTCGACTGGCAGATCAGAAAGAAAACCCGTAGAATCCAAACCTGGGAGCGCTCCTGTTGGACTAAAACAATTGAACCAAAATGATAGAAAAGATACAAGAGTGCTAGAGCGGGTCAAACTAGAGCCAGACAATTTGGTTAAGGAAAAGTCCCTAGATCATGAAACTCACCTCATTTACTCTTTCTCCACAAACAAAAAAAATTCCATGTTTTAAACAGTGGTATTGGCCTTGTCACTTGATCGCCCGATCACAGAAAATGGGGAAATTTCCCAAGAGTTGGATCCGACAATTTTTAAACATATAAATTTCGATTAACTGTATTTGACTTTTCGATACAATGCTCAACTATCCACATGTCAAAGATTTTTCCTCCCAATTAAAGATGAATCGTTTTGGCCCAATTCTTCAAATTTCGCGTGTGTGTCACCTGCTTCATATTCGTATTTCCCAATGCACTTCGAAACACGGGACATTAATTAAATGTGCTATGATCTATTATTTTGGCATTTTGTCTCAATTCACACATTTCTCATCTCTTAAAAGATTGAAGTCGTATTTGTTTCTGGTCTTTCATCCTGGAATTTCCGTAAGCTCCATGATTAGAACTCAACAGGGGTTTGAACTATTCAGAGGTCTTTACATTGTTTACCAATAATCACAACCATATCATTTCATTGTTGTATAGCCTATTCTCTCGGGGGTTCAGCTCCTTTTTTGACATTGGTTCTACTTGACACAATACCCGTTGTGCAAGACATCTACTTGGAGTCTTTTCCCCCTTGATGCTTTTCTAAAACCTTACAATATATCATCAGTATGCTCCAACCATAGGCATGTGTATTTATGTGTTCTGTCATAGTCCATTTTTCTACTTCAACAGAATCTTCTAGGATTTGCATTTCCAAAACAAATCAAACTGACTTTATGTTGAACCAGAAATTTGCAATTACAATACAGGTGGGTGTGTTTAACAGCTTCTTGATAGTCGAATTCACATAGATTCATCCAGCAAGATTTACCATGATTCTTTTATAATTGGAACTCGTGGATTGGGATAAATCAATTTAAACGGCAGTTATAGACAATGAAGAAGTCAAAAATCAATCAAGAATTTGGTAAGAAAATAATTATCCAATCTCTTTTATTCCCCTTCCAATTGATTGAAGAGATAGCTAAAACATGCCACTTTTGAGCGCCTCATATATTTAGATATCAGAGGCAAAGAAGGTTTTTAGTACATTCAAATCAACTCTCTATCAGAAAATCTGTGTTACTGTGGTCAGGGCCCTGATCTCTCAACAACTCTTTCTCTCTCTGTTGCTGGGCTTGCTGTTGACGGGCTAGACCTTCTCGTCTTTTTCGGTCACGCCGTTCTTCTTTTGTCTCAATAGCCTGTTTTCTTGAACTTGGAGTTGTGTGCTCTCCACCTGCTTCGTCTTCCTCAATCAGCCTTTGAACTGCGTGCATTAGTTTGTCTCGCCGCTTAGCATTTTCCACAAATCGGTCCTTGGCCATTCCTGTGAGAATATTCAAGTATCCTTCGTCTACTATTGGCACAATCTTTTCTTCATCCTTAAAACACTCCGTAGCTAGATATCCAATTGGGCTATCCAGCCTTAATGAGATCCGTATTCCAACAATCAAGTTGGGCCCGATCCCAGTTTCTCGGAACCCACAGGCCATGGCCGCAGAATACAGCTTGTTTGCAGTTTCCTTGTCTCGACATTTGACATGGAGGATCAAAGGTTCAAACTTGAACAAAGCGTAGCGTGTATCGTTATCAAGATGGATCTGTGGACCATCCTCCTGTTGCTCGTTCCTATCAAAAATGTCATGCCACCATGGCGAGTCGCTTTCTAGATCGTTAACATCGTGTGTAATGTAGAGCCAGCGCCCTCCTTGTCCTTTCCCCCCGATCTTGGTCTCGGTACTGGTCTTCTGCTTGGTTCCTTCCAAAAAGACGCTCACTCGGCCAGAGCATGAGGAAGTAGTGACGAGTGCTGGATGCGAGTTCACCATGTTAATCAATGGTATCACTGCGGCGTCTATCGTGCCTTTCGGAGAAGCATCTGGATTATCACTGGAGGTAGCTGATATCTGTTCCAGAAGCGCGTCCTTCTTTTGTTTGAACGAGTTCATCGTGCCCTCTCAATCACATTTATCTCCTCCAGCTTTATCAAACTTTTTTTTCTCTCTCACCTGCAACCGTAGGGGTGTATGGAGGTAGTGGAGATGCACAAGATTATCGTTCCGGCACAAGCCAGCTTCTCTCTTCCAAGCTTGCCGAAATCACAGTTATGGACTTGACTGCAGGACAGCCTACAAACGGGCAGCCCGGCAAGGCTCTGATTCTTTTGATGGGTCTGAGGAGGTGAGTAATCTGGTTCTGGAAAAAGACTTGTTAGGTTTTGGTTTGTTTGGCAAACCTCATCTCATGTCACACATTGTATTCACGACAATAGCACACATCTGGTGTTTTTGCTATATAACGGTGAAGAAATACTGACTCAACGTTCGTCCAGGGGCGGAAAATCATCGATTTGCAAGGTAGTGTTTCATAATATGCAACCTTTGGATACTCTATATCTTGAAAGCACCTCCAAGCCCACAACAGAGCATTTCTCGTACGTTAATTCAAAAAGGGAAAGGACCATTCGCAGTTGTACTAACTGATAGGTCGGATACCAATGCAGCTCTTTAATTGATCTTGCCGTTATGGAACTGCCTGGTCAGCTTAATTTCTTTGAGCCAACACTGGATTCAGATAGACTCTTTGCATCAGTGGGGGCACTGGTCTATGTAATCGACAGCCAGGACGAATATCTCAATGCGCTTACCAACTTTGCAATGATTGTCGAGTATGCGATCAAGATCAACCCAAAGATCAACTTTGAGGTTCTTATCCACAAGGTCGACGGTCTATCTGAAGATTTTAGAATGGATACCCAGAGAGATATAATACAGCGTGCGAGTGACGAGTTACTGGATTTGGGTCTCGATGGCGTCCAACCTTCTTATCATCTAACCTCGATTTTTGACCATTCCATATATGAGGCTTTTTCCAGGATTGTACAAAAATTGATTTTTGAACTGCCTACACTAGAAAACATGCTGAACGTTCTGTGTCACAACTCCTCTATCGAAAAAGCCTTTCTTTTCGATATTAACTCCAAAATTTATGTCGCTACGGATTCCAGTCCCGTGGACATACAAACATACGAAGTATGTGCTGAATTTATCGACGTTACGATCGACCTGGACGATCTGTATGATAACCAGAGCCTTGACGATGAATACCGAAATTCTAGCAATATGAACAGCAACATGATATATAACAATGAGCGTACATCACAGAACTCCCGTCATCCCAAAATACCACTGAGAGCCACTTCGAACTTACAAAATGGAGTTATCCTGTATTTGAAGCAAATGATACGAGGTTTGGCCCTGGTAGGACTGATAAGAGATGATAAAAACTATGTGGTTTCCTCTGCCTCTTCCATCTCATATGCAAAAGATCAGGATAATACAATCAACAGGATGACGAAAATGGCCCTGATCGATTATAACGTTGATGTGTTTTATAAAGGGCTAGAAAAGATTTGGTCATAGGTTCCAAGCCTATCAGAGGATAGTGCACGGTAAAGAGAAAAAAAAAAACTAAAAATTCATTTAATTTCTAATTTGTTCAGTGGACAAATACAAGTAATACAATTTGATTTCCTAAAAGTATTTTATATAAAGCTCATATCAAAGGTATTTGCATTACTTGGATTTGGAGGAAGGCGCATCCACCTCAACTCTTCCAGACTGGATTTCATCCAAGTTGGGGAGCATGTAGGTAATATCATCCCAAGGATGTCTGTAGAGACCAGTTCTCAATCTCTTTTGATCCAAGTGATGACCGATCAAACCGATTGTACGGCCCAAGACGAATAAACCGTTCAAAACACCGTTCGCCAAGTATTGTTCCACTTCCTCTGGCTCAAAAGCACCACACGATCTCATGAGATCGACAAAAGCACATGCAACAACACCATCAACGTTCAGAATTAGATTATCCTTCTTGGAGGTTGTAACTGACTCGACGGCAAGTGCATAGTCAACCATGGTGGTAGACGGGAAGTTTTCTCTGACATACTCTTTAACGAGCTCCACACGGTAGTCTGGGTTGTTCTTAGACTTGACTTTATGGCCAATACCGGGGATAAGTTTGTTTTGTTTTCTCATGGTCTGGACAAACTGACGTGGGGACAATCCCTTGTCATAGGCGTTTGTAAATTCATAAGCTGCTCCGTCAAGAGCACCACCGAATCTTGAACCAATGGTCAACAAACCCGCAACAAGCGAGGAGATGAGATCTTTGCCTGCTCGAGTTGTGACAATTGTGTTCATTGCTCCACTAACAGCTGGACCGTGGTCAGCAACCAGCATAAGAACCATTTCCAAAAACTTGGTGGCATACTGTGGCAGGCGTCTCCTGAACCACAAAAGAGACATGACACCACCAATTCCAATATCCTCCTTGAAGACATCAGTAATTGGCATTCCTGCGTAGAGCAACTCTTGTCCACGGTCATCTGAGATGGTGGAGATGAAAGCGGCAGGCTTACGAACCAATCCCAATTGTTGGGCCCAGGCGTAATCCATGGGGATCTTGGGTGGTTCCTGCTCTTCCTTGGGGACAATAACCCTCTTAGAAACCAAGGATTCATAAACATCACGAAGAGCTTCGGGGAAGTCCTCAAAAGTGTCGGGAACAATAAAGCCAGCAGCTTTCATGGCAGCATTCTTTGCCAAAGCAGTTTCTGCTTGAGAGTTGGCCATAGATCCGGCATGTCCAAATTGAACCTCAGTCTTGAACATGGAGGCACAGGTACCAATAGCCCAGGCTACAATTGGTTTGGTGATGACACCCTGCTTGACAGCTTCGATAACGCGGTATTCTTCAACACCACCGTTCTCACCCAAAAGAACAATGATCTTGCATTCTGGATCGGACTGGTAACGGAGAATGTGGTCAATGAAAGTGCTTCCTGGATATCTATCACCTCCAATTGCAACACCTTCAAGAACACCATCAGTGTTATGGGAAATGATATTGTTCAATTCGTTGGACATGCCACCAGATTTGGAAACGTAGCAAACAGAGCCGGGTCTATACAACTTGGAAGCGACAATGTTGTCCATCATACCACCAGTGTTGCCAATCTTGAAGCAACCAGGCTTGATTCCACCGACGGTAGCAGGACCAATGATGGTGACGCCACGCTTCTTGGCCTTGTACAAGATCTCTCGGGCTCTTCTCTCGGGTACACCCTCAGCAATGATGGAGATGGATCTGAACTGAGAGAACTGAAGCAACTCCAAAGTGGAAGAGTACACAGATCTGCACGACGCAAAGTTGACAACAGTGTCAACTTCAGGATGATCCTCGACGGCAGCTTCGATAGACTGGTACACAGGAATTAGGGTCTCCTTGGTTCCCCAGTACAATTTGGAAACGAATTGTCCTCCAAAGGGGTAGATAATTCCGGCAACAGAGGGAGTCTTTCTTTGACAGATGTAGTCAAAGTCCAACATACCCTGGCAAGCCTTTGGCTGCAATCCATAGACGAAAGCACGAGTCTTGTTATGGAACAGTTGGTACTTTGGAAGAGGAGATGAAGGAGCGGTCGGTGGAGCAAAACGCTCAATCTTTTCGTTCAAATTCTTGGACATTTCGAGATTAGAGAAGTGATGGGGAGAGGAAGAAGAAGACGTTGGGATCGAGCTTTTTATTGCTGGCGAGCTGGAATTTCCAGCTGCGGGCACGACCCGGTCTGTTCCGTGCACTCGGGAACAGGTGATCCGGGCCCCCGCTTTTCCCCGCCATTGGGACCGGGTCTCGGGCGGCGTTTCGCGGCCCAACCAACTTTCCCGGGCCCAACGCCCAACAATTGGATTCCCGGGACTTTTTCGCGATACTCTCGGAAATGCAGATTTCCGGACTCTGGCGGCTGAAATTTCCGGAAACAGCTGGGCGCTTAGTATTTTCCCTTTAGCTGCCAGCATGGAAAAGTGGCATTTCTCAGCTCTAGTGTCATATATTCTTGGTTAGTCAAGTATGTGACATATAGCACAAAAGGAAGGTTTATAAATCAAACACTCCTCTTCATGAGAACGGGAGCAATATATGTTTTTATTGATATAATTAGATTCTACTTTGAACACAATGCCAATGCAACACAGTAGAACAAAAAATAATACATATTTAGACATTAATATCTAATCTTTTTCAGTCATTCAAACAACTATGTTTGTGGTAAACAATTCGATCATATGTTTGTTTAATTAGTCACATCTAAATGTTCTTTGATTTTTCTCAATCATTATACTGTGCTGTGAAGAATTCATCTGAAAAACGATTTGACTACAAGAGATGTGGCCAATAAAACAGGTCTACCACAAAACTTGAGCTCAAACACCAAACACGGCAAAATATTGAGAATCTAACAATCAAGAAAAGATAAATGCTCTCTTCCTCACTTGTCAAACTTTCAATAGGGCCAATGATGTAGCCTGTTGCGAGAGTGGTGAGTCGGTTGAAAGAGAGAATTGAAGAGATGAAATGATGGAATCAAGTAAAAATTGTGGATTCTGATTGCTCAAGTTCCTATCTAAGGAACGAGTACACTATTCAAGTAATTCCAACTGTATAAAAGATAGATTGCTCATGATGATCATTAAAGAGCATATCATAGTCTCATCAATCCAGGTCATTTGTAATAAAACTTGTTAAACTCTATGTACACCAATTCATTCCTAGACTAAACTAAAAACAAACAGTTTGTTGTGCAAGCAGAAAAATATAGCAAAGGCGAGAAAAAATCAACAAATTAGCCGTGCTCCGTGTCTGGCTGGTTACTTCTCACCATCATCGTCCAGTTCAATGCCTTGAGTTTAGGTCTGCTGGATCCACTCGAGAACTGGAGTATCAAACATAAAACATCTATATGGATCCAGTTCATATTTGCCGCATCTCAACCCCTCTCTGTAGTCAATCTGCACAACTATGGAATGACAATCACCAAGATCCATCCCCAATATTGTATCATAATGAAATTGTCGATTTTCGTACCTTAGTTCATACGCAAAAGCTGTTTGCCCAACGTCGTCAATGTCTGTGCAAATGTATTCATACAAACGGGAAAGATGGAGCCGGAGGGGAATATCGTAGTAATAGTCCATAATGCCGCTGATTAATGCATCCACCAGCGATGGAAGGGATGGATAGAAGGCGTCAGGGAAGTTTGATAAAAGTCTACTGCATCCATATGGAAAATTGTAATTCCATTCAGAGGCTGAAAGAAGAACAGTAGTTGCATTGACGGTTTCATGAAGGCTCATAGGCACAATATTGGGGTATAACAATTGTCTGTTTGTTTTGTGCTTGAAAATCATTGAACTAACATCTTCTTCGATTGGAGCAAAATCAGTCCATCCATCTTCAATTAGAGCACTCGCAGCTTCATCAATATCTCTAGTAAGAAGAAAAAGTTTGAAAGGAATAACCTGTACACCATGGTATTTCAAGGCATGTTCGAACCAGATGACGCATGGAATGTTTTTCCCTAGCAGTGAGTAACAGGAACAAATGAGATCTGGGATATCAATCTGTGGAGTAGCCATAATTGCACCGAAGGGCGGTTATTTGTCAAATGTTTACGAAGAAAGGCAAGAATTTCTTTAGCGCTGATGTTGTAGGATAACGATAGTGAAAAAAAGAGAAGCATGGATTCTCACAATGTGAAGAAGTTCATTTATTCCGATTTAGTATGGATTCTTCTGCATATTCAATTTAAGAGAATAAGCTTAAATACGACACGACTGTCTTCGTTACATACAGTCAGAGTCTTCCAAAACTGAGTCAATAATTATTCTTGATGTTTTGATCCCCTAGCACTCCAGTTTTATAGCCTAACATGTCCTTTCATTTGAATAATGTAGTCTACGTATCTAAGATTAAACTGTCTTAAAAAAATGATATATTTTGGTTTTCAGTGACGGCTTTTGCAAAGGCTTGGCTTATGATCATTTTGCTGCATGCCATACTCTCGTAATGATCTCGTAACATTTCATAAGTCTTGAAAGTGCGTGTTAAATCAAATTCCTCTATTGAAAATTATTAGATTGTGTTATCGAATATAGTTGCTTATTGTGATTTGTTTTTTTGGTTGATATTGGTGAAGTGGTAATCAGTTGGTTGGTCTGTCTCGACATGTTATAAAACAAAAAAAGTGTGTTGTAACGCCAGTTGACAATAGACAAGCAACGTGAATTCCATCATATTTGAAAATGTACAATCGAGAGATTGAATTGATACTTCGCTGACAAGGAGGGCAAGAGTAAAGAACGCTTGCAACTTATCATTAAACAATTTCAAAGCTTACAAAATCTGAAACCAGGACCTTTCAGTATTATTTGGTATTTTCTATGAAGTTTTGATTATTATTTAAACTTTCTTTATATCATAATCCTCTTCTATGAACTTTAGAAGTCTCGAATAGACACAAAAACGCTGAGAATAATTACAAACCTGTAAATAAACCCATTGAGCACCCTTTCATGTTTGAAAGATGGAAATCTTTAAAGGTTAGTAACAGAGAGAATAACTACCATCTGAGCAACTGAAGTTTGTCATCTAGATACGAAAAATGGTTCAAAAAGGAAGAAAAGAATGGCCCGTTTAATACAAGGAAGCATTAAACTGGACACAACATCTGAATATGTGCTTTGAACTCCCCACAAATTCCAAGATCATTATGCTCTAGTGAGAATATCCATAACGACAACTATCACGCATCAGAAAAACACTTGACAGGGCAAAAGATGCTGGCGAATCTCTACAAAGCACAACACATGCTTTGGTGGCTAGATCAGCTTGTACCTGTCTTAGGCTCAGACCACCAAACCAAAGATATTGACATTTCATGTATTTGATGTATTGAAAATTTTGGTAATTAACTGGATTTGGTAACCTACTTGTGGTGTTGCGTTTTGTTTTGAGCACTTGATGAGTTTTGTGTCTTTCAACTCACCGCCGAATTAAAAAAAAAAAAAAAGATCATTCACTACATCACAATTTTGAATTGACTGTGAAGGTCCCAGAAACAAGTAAAAACAATAAATTAACTTGAACTGAGCTCGATTGTCCTGGGAAGCCACAGTTTGGTTGAATGGCACACAGCAACTGATTATCTCCTTCTTAAATAGAAGACATCAAAGACAAAATAAAATAGAATCAAAAACTGGAATCATAAATGATAAATTCGGATTTAAGGGCTCGGTCAATTTGAGAGGTGGATTGTGTATTAGGGGATAATACAATCAAAGGAGTACTTGGAAAACACGAAACTTCATAATTTTACGACCTTTTTTTCTGAGTTAGGGAAAGCCTACATACCTATCGTTTTTTCTTTTGCTATTTTCTTTTCTAAATAATTTTCCCCTATCTCATTGGTTGAATAACAAAGGCGGTCTGTTTCGATTGTAGTACTGTTATTGTTTTGAAATTGTACTCTCCATCATTCAACAATTCAAAGGCTGTACAATAGATTACAGGTTTGACCCTTTTGATTCACTTCCAATTTTACTTTCCAAAGCTTATGGACAATTACATAATAGCAACTGCTATATTCGCAGAATGACAGAGTCTAGTTGTTAGGAGTTTTAGTCCGTAAAAAAATAGTCTGTAAAAAGCTTGATCTATTAGAAACGAGAGAGAGACTCCTCTTATGTAGACAGAACTATGTAGCTAACAATTAAGGTGGTTGGTTAGAGGTTGGCTTGGTCTCAGAGAGTGGCTGGCTTGCATACCAAAAGTAGTAAGACTGTCCTTGTGAGTGATAAGCCATCTCATTGTAACAGTAACCTAAAGCTGTAAATTTAAAACACAGATAAATCGATTGTAGTGAGCGTGTAAATTCATATCTAAACTTAGTTCTCAGTGGTTTTTGGTTTTCATTATCATGGCCATAGCAATTTCACAACCTCTATGCTTTCAAAAGGCATTTCCTTTTGAACTCATATTCCATTCAAAAGTATTTTACACAAGATTGAAACATATATTAAGTACAGAAACAATTACACCATAACCTAGACAAATCAACATCCAATTAATCAAAACAGTTGTCATTTACGTTCCAAAACCTGAACTTTACTACCTTGCTTATCATCGTCTATTCCACCAAGTCTCAAAACTGTTTTGTTGGATTCAGTTGCACCTGAAAGACACTTTCCAATACCTGTTCCAAATTTGAGTCGACCCAAATCTGTAAACCCATTTAAACGTTCAATTGATAAATATTCTGAAAAGTCTTTGTTTTCGAAATCAAACCAAGTAAGCTGAGGCTTTGGCTCTAACTCAGGTTTATACATTATGGGATCCGAATCAAGAGTTGCATTTGTTGGTAATGAGACATGAAACCTTCCATAAACTGTGTGTGGGTTCTCTTTCAGCGCTGCAATAACCTCACTCTTGTCCTTGTTTCCATTCGTTTCGTCAACCATGAATTGAAGACAGGCTCGTCTTTCTGAAATAATTTTACAATAAACTCTGTTTGATCTCCATCTTGGATCCCGCTTTAGCTGTTCTGCAGCCATATCGTAGCAACGAAGTACCTCCTTGTACTGATGATTATCCACTTCCTCATACACCAGTCCAATATTATACCATGCCAACCAAGATTTTTTCAAAGATGATTTAAGGGCGAGGAAATAAAACCTTAGCGCCTCTTCGTAATTGCCTAGTCTGAAAAATGCAACTCCGGTGGAGGTTGCCAGCATTGCCAGGGTCAGGTCGAACTTTACTTCCTTATCTCCATTTTTTTGGCTTTGAAGAATGTGGAAACAATCTATTGACCTTAGATAAGCCTTTATGGACTCTTCATAATTCTTTTGTGCACATAAACATTTGCCATATAGGTACCAAGCGGTAAATGACTCTTGGTCCAATTCCAATGCTGTCTTGGCATAATCACCTGCTTTTTCATAGTCCTCTAAGCTAGTCCCCGGTATTTGGTGCACCCAAGTACATAGAGAATAACCAATAAAGCTCCTGTTATCCTCTTCAATGGCCCTCTCGTACAAATGTTTTGCAATGTTGAAATTCTTCAAAATCTGATAAATGTCCCCTACTTTGACACATATATCGCTTTTTGTGTAACCAAATGGTAGATGTTTGACTTTCTGGCCTAACAATGCGCTGTATATTGGTATAGCTTGGGAACTAGACATTTCATCTTCAAATATCTGAGCAATTCTGTAATGTACTTCGCTTTTCTGGAGCTGTATCAAACGGGATCTATCACTATCACGTTTACTATCATCTGTTTCCATCAGAGATAGCACCATAATGGCTCTTTTGAACGCATTAATTGCAGAATCGGGATCTTTCATCTGTAAGCACGTGAGACCAAAACCGTAAAAAATAGATGCTCTGAAATCCAACAAAAGTATGTCCTTTTCCAGTATAGGATCATCATTATTTAAAAACTTGGGGTCAAAGGGAGGCAGTTTTTCCAGTGCCAATTTGTAGGTTTCCCAAGATTCCCTGTATTCGCCCATCGTGTACAGTAAAGTTGCCATGAGGGCTCTCCCCCAAGCATCTTGGCCTTGCTCCAAATCAAGAGATCTTTCATAGCACTGTAATGCTCGTGGGAAGTCATGAGAATATCTCCAGTATAAATGGCCCAGCAACTTGAGGGTCCGGGAGTTTGAAGAGTCATGGGCTAGAGAATTCTCGTATCCTCTGATCGAAAGATCCATTCTCCCCAAAAGCTGGCTCAGTGAGCCTATCTTCTCCCAAATCTGTATTTTCACAAGAACGTTTGCGTCGATCACAGGAAGCAGCTGAGGGCAGCTGTGGATATCCTCGCTGGTTTCAGGCCGGGGAAGGCTCGTCAATTCGGGTTTCGATGGAGGAAGATCTGAGCTGCGTCTCATGCGCACGGGACGGAAGGGAAAACTCTCGCGAGGAATTGATGGCTGCTGTTCGGAGTTTCCTGTGTGCTCTTCAGATACGTCGAGAAGGGGCTAGGACGTACATATATCTAGGCGAGACATCTACTTCCATGAATCGAGTGGACACAAAGCACAAAACAGGGGGAGGAAGAAGAAGAAGTGAGATGGTGGGAGGCTTTTGGTGTTCATGTGACAAAATGCACAAAGCGCTGAGGCCGGCGCCAGTTTGTGCGCTTCGGGTTTTTTCTTTTGGTCTACGCTACGCTTGGAATTGGAACTGGAATTGGGACTGGGTCCGGGACAGAACATGGCGTGTTGGCTATAAATCTAAAGACTGCGATCCTGGCGGCGGCTCGCGGGCTCAGTTTCCGTATGGAGGCATCGCAGACCCGCCGAAGGGCTGGGCCGGGGCATACGGCTGGGCAGGATAGCCCCCAGCGGGATACTGAGAGGGCCCGTAGGCGTATCCAGCTGGAGCCTGAGCCTGAGCCTGAGCCTGAGCTTGAACCTGAGCCTGAGCCTGAGGCTGCTGGCCGTAGAAGCTGTTCGACGGCGGTGCTTGGATCGGAGGATACTGAAGCCGGGAGCTCTCCTTGTACTTGGCCACGGAGGCGTCCATCAGATCGTTGTAGACACGTTCCGAGTCGGTCAGCTTCTCGTTCAGCACAATCATCTCGTCTTTTTTCTGCGCGTACTTCTCGATCAGAGATCCCAGCTTAGGCCGGAGAGGTGTGATTTTGCTGTACAGAGCTTGGATTTCCTCGTAGTCCGCCCGCTGCCCAGGCCCTGCTCCTTGAGAGTTGGTGGCACTCAGTAGAGCCAAAAGCTTCTCGATATCCTTGTACTGTTCCAAAACAGCCTCTTCTTCCTCATTCTCTCGTTGGATGTCCTCGGGAGAAGCGTCTGTTAAAGGAGTAACGTAATTCAGCGGAAATATCCCAACTTTCCCTCTGAGAGACCCTCTCCACCAATCCCGGTACACGCTCTCCAGCACTGTAATGACGTCTCCCTTTCGAAACGACAGCTCTTCTGGATCATTTGATACGAGATCAAACAGCGCCCGAACTCTGCTCACTGTTGCTGCAGTGACTCTACTATTGTCAGCTCCCGAATCAGCAGTAGCACCACCAGCGGTAGCATTAGCGGGAGCTCCTTCAACAGGAGCAGATTGAGATGTGCTTGCTACCTGGCTCTCTTTTGATTTCTGTTGTGAATTTTCGTACTCTGCCAATGACAATTTGAGTGCAGCATCCAGTTCCTCATCTTCTTTTTGCTTATCGGTAACGGTCATTTTCTTCTTCTGTGGCTTTTCGGGTTTAAACATCAGAGGATGAAGTCTTTGGACTTGAAGATATGCATCGTTCATGGCTCTTAAAGAAGGGTCCCTTTTGAAAGATTTTCGTAGTTGGTCCATAACTTCGACAATTCGTGCCTTAACTGTACGATGGACGTTTTTATCCTCCACCAGCTTCAACAAAATGGCTGTGAAATGCTTAGAGGCGATTTCTTGTTGCATTCGGGAACCGCAGTTTTCAGCTAGTGATGTAACCAACTAAACCAATTAGAATCCTGGGTGGAAAGCAGCACTTGCCAAAATATCAAACTTACGGATAACGTTCGCAGTAGAACATTTGCATCGCGCTGTTCTATCCTCTGCTCAATGGCAGATATGGCGGTTTTGGACCTAACATGCTTGGTGAGTAAGTGGTGGCAAAGCCCTAAAATATCCAACCCATCTATCTCATGAACTCCTAAACATACCCTTCCTCTGGATCGGCTGTAACAGCATCGCAGGCCTCGAGAATGTATTCCCAGTTGTCTGACGTGAGATTGGCGTCAGTAGCCTTTGCTACAGTCAAACTATTGTTAATAAAGAAGACTCAAAGGGAAAAGTTGAATCATGTCCCGCCACATACTGATTATGCGTTCAATACTCATCTGAATAGGCCAAAACTACAAGTCTAAAATGTTTTCAAGGTTATGCGTAGAATGGTGAGGCAAAACTGGTCAAAAATCGAACGTGAATAGTGATAGAGATGGTGATGATGATGGTGATGGACTAAGGTGGACAGGGTGGAGTGCAGTTTGTGCCTGTGGCGGTTTTCTGAACCCAAAGCTAAAGCTCATCTCCCACATTTGTTTCTGCTCGAGATTCTTCTCTAACACAAGTGGTGCTGGGCTTTTACTCTAGTTATCATATCTCCCCGGGACTGTTGGGTAAAATACTCTGCACTCACGAGACCGATACATGGCTTGTGGAACAAATCTCAGGCGTCCCCACGCTATAGAACACAATGCCGATAAATACAGACATGTTCTGTACTGGTCTATGACATGATCATTCTATTAGCTTGAAAAGCCCTGAGTTCTGGAATCTGCAAGTACCGCTTCTACCGATATATCCCCTTACCAAGACTTGGTCATCATCTTCACCTAGTAACCCCAGATAAGGGGAAAACCTTCCATTGATGATGGTTGAAGACTACCAGATCATGTCAACCATCCCTTGGCAGAGACGTGTTAAGTCCGACAATTGGAAGCAATTGTTTTCAGAGTCTCGGCATGTGTGGCTCTTGTAGTTCTGCCGAGTAAAACATGCCCAGAATATAGCTTACGTGACCGAGTCCTGTAGAAGACTTAAATACCATTACTTTTCTATCATAGTTCTTTCCTCCTCCTCATCTTTTCGCCCCTCCTCATCTTCTTTTTTAATACAATATAATATAAGTTTAAGCATATAGTTTTGAGGAATTTCTCAAGACTTTCACTTTGCTATTCACTCCTTTTCACCTCACAGAAATGACTGCTCCAGCATGCTCAGGAAGCGAAATATCAATGGGTGCTTTAGACATTGCGGATAGAATAGCGCCTTCTCTTTCAGTTGTAATTGTTGGGCCGAAAAGTGGGAAAGGGAAAAACGATCCTCGTATTCAATCAATAATTTCACAGTCTCAAGCATCACTAGATATCAAAAGGTTACAGTCATTATTTCTCGAATTTTGGAAAAACTATAACTATGTCTGGTTTAAAGCTCTAATAGTTTTGGTCGTGTCACTGACGACATTTTTTTTATCTGGTGATCAATCCGAGAACAATACACTTCACAAGTTCATCTACATTTCGTATAGGAAATATGATGAAAAAACTGGAACTGTTGTGTATGGCAAGGGAAGCTACGATTTTTGTTTCGTTGCATTTTACACCATCGTCTTCATGTTTTGGAGAGATTTTTTAATGTTACATGTTCTGCGACCTTTAGGAGTATATTTGGGGTTGAAGAAAGAAGCCAAAATTAGAAGGTTTATGGAACAAACCTATTCTATAATCTATTACGGTTTATCGTCACCTTATGGAATTGTAAGCTACGCTTTTTTATTATTGCTTCCATTTGGTTGGCAAAAAATACTAATATGAAATAACAAGTTCATTTTATACCGATCATCAATGTGGTATTTCAAAACCATCCCATGCTATGAGCAATACCCTCACAAGTTCCACGAGTTTCATTTCAAAGTGTTTTATTTGTTACAAGCTGCTTTTTGGACCCATCAGTCGATGATCTTGCTATTACAGCTCGAGAAGCCTCGAAAGGACTACAAACAAATGTTGTGCCATCATTTCATTACCATGTCACTTATATTTTTATCGTATAGGTTTCATTTTACATGGGTAGGAATTCAAGTTTTCATCACTATGGACGTGGGCGATTTTTTTTTATCATCTTCAAAGACGTTGAACTATCTGGATAGTCGTTTTACAAACCAAATGTTTGCTTTGTTTATTGGGGTATGGGTATATACCCGACACTATCTTAATGCACGGATTTTATGGTCGATTTTGACAGAATTCAAAGAGTATGGGCCCTATACTTTGAATTTTGCAACTGGGGAATACAAATGTTTAATTTCACAAGTCATCACGTTTTCTCTATTGTTTGGTCTTCAACTGATCAACCTGTATTGGTTTGGGTTGATTGTGAGGATAGCTATTCGTATCGCGCTCAGTGGAGAAAGGACAGACGATAGAAGCGATGATGAGGACTAAACCAAATTAGAGAAAAATCAATGGCTCTTCACTAATGATCTTTACGCTTTGCCTTTTAAGCCATTTACTTTTCAATCATAATCATTAAGCATACTAATATATATAGATTTCCACTTTCCCGATCTGGGGGTTGTGAACAGAAGAAATGTTGTGTAGTTCTGAAAACCTTCTTCCTTCTCTCTTCACAACTTCAATCATGACATGTACCTGACAAAGTTCCCACTGTTCGCCAATGAAGTAGTCAGACGTGGCCATCCCGGCACGATAATTGTATTCGACGATGTCGATGCCGATGAAGATGATGTACTGGCCTCCGACGGCATATCGGCACGCCAGCAGGCTCTAGTGTCAACGATAGGCTTTGCATCGAATCTCGAGCGGATAGATCTAGTTTTCATCCCTAGCATTTCCGAATTTCTCGGATATCTGACGCGACTGAAATTTCGAATGGAAGATACGGACGATGAAGAGCCTCACGTCGTTGCCATTTGGGGTCTCTTTGACAAGTTTGCCTCTTTCTCAAATAAGTTACAACACCTTGATGCAATGCCTCTTGCCTTAGAGAACAACACCAGCGGTTCTCCACAAGTGAAAGAACTGGTGCTCAATCCAAATGAATTCAATTGTTCCGCAATCTCTACAATTTTCATGTTTGCGTTAGGCCTGCCACAAAGCAAATTGTCGCTTTTGATGGCAGAACCTGAAACGGTAGACTTGGAAGCGCAAATCCCATTGAAAGATGTTGGCGTGCACCTAAAGCTGCTCACTGGCTTTGGCGATGACAAGGCAATTCAAGACAGAACCGATTGGATTCGATTGCGGGACGTTTTAGATAGATGGGTTAGAATTGAAAAATTATGAGCCTACAATATACTGACGATCTTTTTCTCTCTCTCCCCAATAGAAACCCGCTGCTCTATCTCTACATATCATACGAATTTCGAGAAGTGTCATTCCACATTCATAGAACAAAATGTGTATCATTTTGACGTTTCCCACACTTGCATATGAATTTCAGCTCTTATTCAATTCTAGAGATTGCCGCAAGTCTACAGAAGCTTTTATATTGTTCCGCCATGTGTAGCTGCTGATCTTTTGCAAAGCGTAAGAGAGAGTACTATCCTCGTAATGATTTTGGGGAAAACTTGGACCTCACGCGTACTCCCACATTTCCAACTTTGCTCACTCTTGCTAAGAGGCCATGAACATGGATCTATCGGCCAAAACATGATATTTGTGTGTTGGGTCTAACAAACGTCCCAAAGTGTTCAAAGTCGGAGGCAGATCGTACGAAGCAAAGCTGACATTTGTTTATCCGTCTGCGCTATTCAAGTCCTCCTTATTCTAACAAAGAGAAAATACACCGCGAGACTTGCAGAGATGCCGGGATAAGATATTGTGTCTGGTACAAAGACGACTTGTCCACAAAAGCACCTGTGCTGCCGAATCACAAGCTTGCCACATACCGACCGACCAGGAAGGCCTTGACACTCGCTCGCGGCAGACAGCCAGCAGCGGTTCCAGTTCGCAGGGCCATGTGCCCGCCGGACCTTGGTTTGTGGAGAGCCCCCAGCAAAATTCAGGAGGAAGTCGCTTTTGGCGGTCAGCCTTGGACTTCAGGCACCCAGAACGGAGATTGGTTGTCCTCGACGACAGGTCAACCTCTCCTTTTTTTCCACCTCCTCGTTTCTACCTTTCTTTTTCTATTGTCTGTCGCCTACTTTCTCTCTCTTTCTCTCTCTCTCCTTTCCCTCCTGACGACGTTCACAATCCCCTACCATTGCTAGCTTTTTGTGTTTTTCTGATCGTCACTCTTCTTCCCATAGTGTGAACATCACACTCTGTATATTCCTTGCACGTACATGCCAGATTGCAGACCTTTGAAGGTCATTCTCAATTCTATCTGAACACCAAGTTATCACCTTAATTATTGCATGATTGAAATGGATCACCATTCCGATATCCAGATTACCGTCCCACACTCGCACTCCCATCCACATTCTCAATTTCCCGGGACCCAGCCATCGAAATCTCAAGAATCCTGTTCAATTCAAATCCTATCTCAATCCGATTCTACATTCTCTGCCATCACCGATGACGACGACCCCTTTGCACCATCGCGTTCAACCACGGCAGAAAGCTCCCCTCAGAACACTCGATATATACCATCCAACTTTTCTCCAAACACCGATTTTACTCAGCATAGTTGTAAGTGATCTGCATCATAAGAATGTGGGCCAAAAGAAAAGAGAAAAGTGGACTAACAAAATGTAGCTAAAGATCCGAAACAATCGACCACAATCAACAAGAATCATGATGAACTAAATCAGAATAGCCCACATTCTTCCGACTCCTCTACCAAGGGCGAGAACGAACACAAGTTTACAGTCAACAACTCAAACTTATCCTCGAAACCTTCTTTATTCTCTCTTGACAACCAGTCTAGCTTATATAGCAAAGATCCTGAACGCACCAGAAACAGTGACAATCCATGTTCTCTATACTCTATTTATGCAAAGGCCGACACCAAGCCGGTCAGTGAGGCTCCTCCTGTCCCTACTCTGGATCTCCAAACGCCTAGTGCTGTTGTTAACTCGAGGGTGGTAACAAATGATAATTTTCTGAACCAGCGTCTTTTACTCAACGAAATCTCACCCTCCTTAAAAATATCCAGCAACTCGCCTTCAAATCTTAATGAGCAACGCATACCCAATAACGTGGAACTTTCAAGCGCATCTAATATTACTTATGGCACTACTGAACATGAAATATCATCAAGGCAAGACGGGCGCAATTCTCTGGAGACAGACACGACGGCTGAGGAAGGGCAACAATTGAATTACACGGTTAGCAGGTCTTCTCTAGTCCTTTCCAGCAAAAGAAACAGCTCCACTTCAAAGAACGACCCGATGTTGAGCAATGTTCCGCGGGTTACCGATATAGGAGGATCAGATCGCAATTCTCCATCTAATGATATTTCAAAGCAGAGCAACGATGATGAACAATTTTCTGGTTCTATCCAAAGTCCTCATGCTGGTACTGCTACTGTAACTGCGAAAAAATCTACAGTCTCCTTAATTAGCCCTCAGACAATAGCGGTCGCAGCAAATGAGAAACAAAAACTTTCAGGGGATGAGAAAAAGAAGCACAGACGGACTCTTCTACGTACCAAGAGTTCATCATTTGGATACCTCCAACCGAAAACACTCAAAGCCAAGAATTCACTTCAGGAGTTGTCCACAACTCCATTATCTGTGCAAGAAGACCACGATCTTGATAAGGAGAAACGTCATCACTTGCGACGACTCAAAGGAAGAAGCTTAGGCTCAAAGCGTATAAGTGGCACTATGAAGGGCGCTTTCAGCAGTGTTCTCAGCAGTGTACGTGAAATGAGGAATAGTACAATTATCACCAACACTTCTGCCATGACCGGCCACGGACAAACTGGACCGCAGACTTCTCCAGGACGAACAAAGTCATTTTTCCGAAATATCAATTCGAACGGCTCTCATATTTCGGGGTCCAACCATAAAACACCACCTCCTTTATCTAGAAGGGAATCAAATCAACCTTCGAGTGTCAAGATTTCAGGACCATTTAATGCAATGCATCTTGCACATGTTGGAGTAGATGATAGTACAGGAGAGTACACCGGTCTTCCTGAAGAATGGGAGAGATTGTTATCCGTTAGTGGAATCTCCAAAGTTGAACAGCAGCAACATCCACAAGCTGTAATTGATATTGTTAATTTTTATCAGGATCAGGCGAATCGGAATCCAGAGGATCATCTCTGGAAGAAATTTAACAAAAGTGCAAGTTCAGTGCAAAATACAACACATTCGAGAAGTAGTGGTTCAGACAGCGAGTCACAAAAGACGCAATCTTCCAAGACCCATAACAAATTGACAGCCCGTATTTCTGCACCACGAGAGTCTTTTCAAGCACCTCCAAGAAATTTACAAGGTGAAGGTGGTGAGGCAGACAAGCAATTTATCCCTTCACGACCTCCTCCAAGACCTCCCATGGGAGTTGAATCAAGAGGACCAGCTACTAGAAAGCCAGCTTCTCACAAATATTCTCAACAGAAACCTCATCGACAACCACCGCCAATTCCTGCTCCTCATCCTAGACTCCAACCCAATTCCGACCATGGTAACCAGTATTCTGTAATTAGAGAGGCACCCAAACCGCCAAAGCTTTCCACTTTAAGCGAAAAGCAGCAGAGCCCTGTTGCGATTAATACACCTGATGAGAAACAAACACAGACAAATGGGGTTGATGAAAGTCGAAAAGCAGCAGGATCTTCTGATTCTAACAAACCGGAGTCATCATCACCACCACCTCCAGTACCACCAAAAAACGTTACATTACGAGATCCCAAAGCAGCCGCGGCGGCATCTGCCAGGAAACGAGAACAACGACGACGAAACGATGCGAAAGTTTATGCCAAATTGGCTACTATCTGTACACCTGGGGATCCAAGCAACATATATGGTCATTTAACCAAAGTGGGACAAGGAGCATCCGGTGGAGTATTTACGGCATATAGGGGCAAGAGTCGGAAACCCGTTGCAATTAAACAGATGATTCTTGAGAAGCAAGCCAAGAAGGAGCTTATCATCAATGAGATTTTGGTTATGAAGGAGCACCAACATCCCAACATTGTGAATTTTATCGATAGTTATCTTTACAAAGGTGAGCTTTGGGTGGTGATGGAATACATGGAAGGCGGGTCCTTGACCAATGTTGTCACACATAGCATTATGACGGAAAAACAGATTGGGGCTGTTTGTAGAGAGACTCTTCGTGGGTTGAAATTTCTTCATAAGCAAGGGGTTATTCATCGGGATATCAAATCGGACAACATTTTACTTTCAATGCAAGGAGATATAAAGCTGACAGATTTTGGGTTTTGTGCACAGATTAATGAGCAAAGTATCAAGAGAACCACAATGGTAGGTACCCCTTATTGGATGGCACCGGAGGTTGTTTCTCGGAAAGCTTATGGGCCCAAAATTGATATTTGGAGTTTGGGAATAATGTCAATTGAAATGATTGAAGGGGAACCTCCTTATCTTAACGAAACACCATTACGGGCATTATATCTGATTGCTACGAACGGGACTCCTGAATTGAAAGAGCCAGAAGCTTTAAGCGAGGAGTTTAGCCGGTTTTTATCCCTCATGTTGACTGTGAATCCTGAAGAGCGTGCAGATGCAACCCAATTATTGGATGACATTTTCATCCTACATGCGGACCCAGTAAGCTCTTTGGCTCCTCTTGTTAAAGCAGTAAGAGCTCAACAATTGGAATCAATCACATCATCATAGCTTTATTAAGTCTGTTTTCTTCTTGACGAGAATCATTCGGAATGTGTACTTGTTTTTTTTTTTTTTTTAATTGGTTTTTCATTGTTTTTTTTCAATTTTTCATTGCTGGCAATAAATTGAGCCTTTCTTTATTTTCCCAGTACATTTTTGATTTCTGTTTAATTTGTTATTGTTGAATTTATATATAAATGGTTTTGAGATGATTTGCCACAGTTTTCTTTTTCTTTTTCTTTAATAGTTGTTTAATTTTGGTTTAACATGAAAGTTTGGAAATGTCATCATATACATTAATTATACAATGTCTCACAAAACTGAGTCAATACCACCACCACCACCACTCCATTTTTCTAGTTAAACATTTACTTTTTTGCTAGTTTTGAAAATTTTGGTGAGTTTAGTTTAGAACATCGCAGGAATAATAGGAAAATCTGTATTATATGACCCCGTTTTGGGACAGGTTCCAACACACAAAGTGAATTCTACATGTTCTTTCACTACTTTTTCCCCATCCAGCGAACGGCATCTTCTAATATTTAATAGATCATTTAGTTAGGTGTTAATAGCAAAAAGGGGTTCTTTTACTTGAAAGGGATGTCCCCAGTTCTCACATTGTTGAATAATGAAGCCATAATTGGTCTTCAAGGCTACAAGGAAAATGGCCTCTAATTAAATGCATAATAATAGGACGTGTCTAAACCTAATCGGGAATCAGTTGTACTGCAATTAGCGACAAGACTTTTTTCATCTCAAAAAAGGTAGACAATGCCGAACAAGCCCTAATGTTTTGACCAATCTGATCAATAAGCATCCATCTATCGAACCAAGTTAAAAAAGGGTTTAAGCGTTAAGGATAAGACCACAAAAAGCTGTATTCAAACTGGTCCATCGATCGAAGGGACTGATTAACTTTTGCACAATCTTGCAAAAGCCCGACTCGCGATTGCTTGAATTTAATCATCTGGTAAGAAAAGTCCAAGATTAATTGATTAGAGTTCAACAAGGGAGGTTGGCAGTTTCGGAGAACAACTAAATGAAAAACTGGTCCAAGGAACGGTAAAGTATGGTTGTTGTTCTTTACGTGATGGGCACCCACGATCTGAGACTTTGTTACCAGATTAAAGGTAATAGGACAGCTGAAATTTACGTCAGGGTTTTGTAGAAGAAGTTGATCCGTTTCATTGGTAAAAAACATACATAGTATCAAGTATAGAGGCTTAAGCATCATGTCTACTCAGGCTGAAAACAATAAATACAACTATCCTCTTCAGTTACCAGATTCTATATTGAAGTCATACAACACACAACCATACAAATACATTGAGTTGTGGAAATAAAAAATAAACTGTATACACTCACGAGAACGAATTTTAAGGACTTGCTGAGATAATAACTATAACTCGAATACAAAAAGAACATTGAAGATCTCCAAAATGCAAATAGTTTACTACTACCAGAACAAAATTAAAACTAAAGGAATTCACTCATTTTTAGAAAGTTTTTCCTAACAGGATAAATCACTTCAAAAAATATCCCCCAAAAAGATTACTTTGCCTGTTGGTCAATTTTTGTACTACCTACCTGAGACCGATTCACTTAAAAACACAACCCTTGGGCTTTTGGGCCTAGAGATTCACCGTTCATAAAATGTTTGATCAAAAGTTGTTACTCCTTCCACTCTGGTGTGTGTGTGTGTGAATTTCATCACAATTTGGAAGTTTTAAAGCTCTTCTTACTCCAGTAATCCTTTCAATTCCTTAAACAACCACTGGTCTCATATCAATTAGAGATTTACAATATTGATTCTTGACTTATTACTTTGGGATCTGGCACTATTTATATACACACATCGGCTTTGTCACGTTGTAGTCCATCATATAGTAGGGGCTTGGTTCATTACAAACGATTTTGTTGCAAAGAAAATACTGATACAACTTGAGATATAACATTGATGATTAAATACCTAAATGCTAAATGTTTTAAAAGAAAAAGCAAAAAATTCATGTCTCATCAATCGATGCATACTTTGCCTGACAAAAGAAGAGTAAACATATGGATCTGTTTGGATTTGAAAAAGAATAGTAGTTGCCCATGGGCACTTCGAAAGATCCACCAGAGCTGACAGCAAAGCTTTCACCGGCTAGTTTCACGTCTATGGCGCCTTCCACAACGTAGAACACATAGTAAGAGCCATTCGAGCCACTCAAGGGCTTACCACCACCAGGAGGAATCCGGAGCATTCCACTGGCACAAAGCTCTCTTTCCTGATCAAAAAGCACCGCCAGTTGGAACGGAGCGCGCGAGTCGTCCTCAAACGAGATGCCAGATCTCGAGCGCGCAACAGTTCTGTCTGTCGTTTCCAGGGTCAGATAGTCCTTGACCGCGACCTGCAACTGGCCAGACTTTTCCCAGCTATCTTCGAATTCCTCAGCTTCTGGTTTTGTAGCAACTGGTACCAATGGAGTAGTATCACTGGACTTGTTTGTTTCTGGAGACTGCTTTTGCTTTCGAGGCCGTCCTCTCTGTCTAGGCATCTTCTTGGGGTTCAACAGGGAATTCGGTGTGCCTATCCCTCGCTTCCCCGTTGGAGCAGGCGAATCATTAGATTCTTTATCTTTACCAACACGCAAAGGAGTTGTCATCTTTGACTTTGTTTTCTTGCGCGAACTCAACCCAGAAGACGAATTAATACCGGTTCTCTTGGACGGCGTCTTTTGCCTTTTGGAAGGCGTCATTGCTGGTTCTTGCTGGTCTTCATCGCGCCGTATGATGGTGGAAATGTCAGGGACCGCTTGACCTCCTTCATGACCCAAATGATACACGATTTTCTCGCCTTCCCAGTACTTTAGCGGAGATATACGATGGCGAGCCGACTTTCGACGTGTGCTTTGTTCCTGCTGTTGTTTCAACCCCGAAGCTCTTTTCCGTTTACGAGGCAATTCTGATTTCTTCTGATTCTGATTCTGATTCTGCTCTAGCTCACTCTTCCCGTTTGGGGTTGTCGCCGTGCCATTAGTTGGCAAGCTCTGGCCATGCTGCTCACGTTTGGTCTCGGGAGGGCTCTCACTGTCCAGCTGGTCTATACTTGAATTCAGCTCGGAACCCTGGGGATCCACTTCCATCTCTGTTCCAACCGGGGCTTGCACTTTGTTCTGTGACCCTGGACTTTGGTGTAGAGCTGTGTCTGCTATCCAACCCAACCAACCCTTGTTAGCATTCCCCTTAGAGCAGGAGCGACCAAACAAACAGTTTACTTACAAGCCGTCCGTCTCAGAGGGCGTGGGGCCGACCACTCGCGCTGTTTCGGCCCGCGAGGCTCTTCTCCGGGAGGCATGCTCATGGCAGAAGGCAGATAGCTGAAGGCAAAGTTCTGATGGCAGACCACTGAGTTCTGGTGGGTGCTTCACCACTCTTCACCTCCCGCTGGCAGACCGCCCAGCCGTAGCCCGCCCAGCCGTAGCCCGCCGGCCATAAACCTCCACGGAGCCGCCGTCCGCCGCGTCGCGGAAGCGAAAGCCCTGGCTCGCGAGCAGCCGCCACACGCCCGAGCGGATCTTGCCAACGCCGTCGCGCGAGTGCGTGCCGCGGCCCGTGATGATACACAGCGAGGTCGCGAGCTTGCGGTCCCGGCGCTCCTTCTCCTGCTGCCACCACAGCTCCAGCACCGTGCTCACGACCTCCATCGCGGGCCGGTACGCGAACTCGTGGAGGTCGATCGCCAGCTGCCGCGCCTGCGGATTGCGCTCGGCAAAGGCGGCCCACGACCGGACCAGCAGCCTCTTCTTCTCCTCCATGTCCTCGTCGAACGAGCTCGCGGGCCGGGACGCGGCGCTGCTTCTGTGCTCGCTGGCGGGTTTGGTCCTGTTGGTGCTGGCGTACTCCGTGAAGTCCGTTATCAGGGGAGAAGGACCAGTCGTAGCAGTCGTAGCAGATGGCAGAGGCTTGTTCCAATTCTCGACCCGCGTGGCCTCCTGGGCGCTGCTGGACACGATGAGAGCGGTGATCTCAAACAGCTTCTCGTACGCGACGGCCTCGTCCTCGACTCGAGTCCCCTCGAGTCGAGTCCGCAGAGCCCCTAGGCACCGGAACAGAAACTCCTGGTCGATGAGCTCCAGCTCTGCGCTCCCGGTTCCGACCGTGAGATCGTGGACC
Source organism: Alloascoidea africana (assembly GCA_030581615.1). Classification (NCBI taxonomy): domain Eukaryota; kingdom Fungi; phylum Ascomycota; class Alloascoideomycetes; order Alloascoideales; family Alloascoideaceae; genus Alloascoidea; species Alloascoidea africana. The sequence goes on from JAKTTT010000004.1 coordinate 428,754, forward strand.
TGGCTGCGCAAAAGGGCTTCTTCAACATCATCATCATCATCTTCTTCCTGCTCTGGTGTCTGTGTAAACCACCCAGTCACGACTCTAACAATCGCCTCACCTAGATTGTTTGAGCAGGAATGTAGAGCAGACTTTGCCTCTGCTTCGGTAATGTCGAGCAGCGGCGCCAGTATCTGGGCCTGTTTGCCAAAGTCCTCCCAGACCGAGTTCGATGCCGAGTTTGCACTGGCACTGACACTGGCACTGGAGCTCGGAGTCAGCACCATCAACTGTCCATTTCGCCGACGGGCAAGCGTTACAGGCTGTCTCAGGCTTTGTGTAATCTCATTGTGCTTGGAAAGCGCTTTCGAAACCTTGATGGTCGAGTTGGGCAGGCTGATCGTGGCCACTTTCCCATCTTCATCGTACGGTTCTTGTAAATTGCCATTCTTGCGAGGTCTTTCTCTCGTTTTGGAGGATTTCTTCTTCTTTCTCTTCTTTGGATTTCCCCATCTCACGGAATCAGATGAAGAGGACGGCCCAGTCCCAGTCCCACTTCCAATTCCAATTCCAGGGGTTGTCGACTCTTCCTGGCTCTGCATGTTTGAGATAGCCTCAAGTGAAAGCAGCTCATCTGTGCACTTGGAGATGTTGCAATCGTTTGCAATAACCATCTCTCGTAGGAAATCCATGTCCATTTCAGGGAACGAAGTTTTCAAAAAAGACGCTGCAGATTCGAGTTGTGGATCAATCTCAATCTCAATATCAAATTCATTATCATTATCATTATCATTATCGTCATGTCCATCACAATCAGAAACTTCTTGATCGGTAGAATCGGGTTTCTTTACTATAGATTCCTCCACAATGCCATTTTCTTCTTTAACGCAGTTTGAAATCAATTTACTCTTTGCCCTATTGTTGTTCCGATTCCGATTCCCTTTTTTTTTCTTCGTCTTACCTCTCTTTCCCTTCTTTCCATCCCGAATCTGTTGATCCTCAATATCTTTACGAACTTTATTGAAATCAATACTTTGGAAAACGCAACTGAGGTCTGGTCGGTTGAATGGCATCTCTTCAAACACTTGACGGTCGTTTCCAAGTGATAAAACCCGATCCAAATGGGTTTTAATCACGGAGAGTACAAGAACACGATCCACATTGTCAAGCTCTTCCTACAATGAGCAAAATGTTAGTGAAATTACCAATAGTTGGCATTGTATAAATGCTCACCATGAGACAATCCGCAACCTCTTCCAACTGATACTCATAGTCTTCCTCTTCCTCTTCCTCTTCATCTTCATCTTCTTTGCCATATCCAGAGTCCCATGGCGAAAGCCTCGTGTCACTGAACACAGGCCTGACTCCTATAATCTGTCCTTCCTCATCGTACTCGAATTCATACTCTATATCCGCTTGTTCAGGTTGTATTCGACTCGCACGTCCACAACTCGAGCTATTGACAAACTCATCATGATTCTCATCCCCACTCTCAGTTGTTCTCCTGCTTTCACTAATCGCGGCTTGCTTGTTCTTGTTCTTGTTCTTGTTCTTGTGTTTCTGTTTCTGCTTGTACTTGTACTTGTTTTGCCTTGGTGTGTTCTGGTTGGAACCCCCCAGTGCCATTTCTCTCAACAGTCCCGTCTGTTTCTCCAACGCCGCATTCAAGTCGTCATTATCCAAATTACTCGTCATGACCATGACCCAGTTCGGACTCCAATCCAATCCGAATAGACTACGCACACAGAAAGGTCGGTGATTAGGACTACACACACACACAAAGATGACGATGGATGCACTCCACGAGTTGCCTTTTCCGGAGTGTGAAAGACTGTCAACAAAAAAACCAAAACACACACCAAAAAAAAAAAAAAAAAGGTTTTTGTGCCTGGCGAGGCGGCCACAAAGGCTACAAAACACACACTGTGGACACAAATTCGGATTAGACATGCGAAACGAGGGTTCTACTTTCTAGCATTACTATTAGCACTCTACTTTTCCTTGTGCTTCTGGTTCTGGTTCTGCTTCTGCTGGTTCTTGTAAGCGAGAATCGTCGCCTGGATCGACACCAACCATCTTGTCAGGTCGTCCACCGTGGGCGCGCAGAACCGGATTCGCTTCTGGGGCGTTATCACCAGCATACAAAAGGTCTTGGAGCTGGAGAGAGCATCGATCTCGACCGCGTCGATGAGATCGTCCATCTGGATTACCTTCACGGGCTTCGAGACAAAAATGTCATTCGGCTTGTCCTCGCTGCCTGCTCCAGAGCCGGGGCCCGTGCCCGTAGCATCAGCACCGGTGTTCCCTGAGCCTGTTCCCCCGGACGAGGACTTGTAGAACAGCATGCGCTTGTTCGTGAGCACGACGTAGAGCCGCCTCCACTGCTTGTATCGCTTTCTGAGCCGTAGCAGGTATCCCGTTTCGATGATCTGCTCGGAATCGAACGACAGCAGAATGTGTCCAGAGCCCGAGCCCGAGCTCACACCGGTGCCTTTTTGATTCCACACGGGCTGGCTCTGCCACTGCTGCTGCTGCTGCTGCTGCTGCTTGGGCACGGCCATCGTCGTCGAGTCGCCGGACGTGAAGCCCGCTTCGTCGTCGTCCCCGGAGTAGTCGCAGATATTGGGAGGCGGCTCCAGTCGCTTCCAGTCCGCGTCCACCGCGATCTGCTCGCTTCCGACGCTGGGAGCCCGTCTCTTGCTCTTGGTGTTTACATTCATGTTTGCACTCATACCCAGGCCCTCGGCCCCCGAGCTCAGCGACCTGTACTTTTGTCTCGCCATGCTCTGCGGCCCAGCCCCAGAGACCTTTCTCACCGATGAAGATGCCGTGGGCCTTGGCCTGCTCTTGACTCCGATCTGGACCTCGTCCTGGGCCGCGGGGCCCTCGGGGCCCTCGGACTCGTCTGCAATGTCCGACAGACTGCCTCCGCCCGTGGCGTCTCCGTGCGAGGCCTCGAGCTCGCTGTCCGCCCAGGTCTTGATGCTGCTGACCCAGCCCTCGGCCTCCTGCGACGACGAGGCCCGCAGATGGTACTCTCTGTCCGGCGTGAAGACGGCAAACCGGTGCTTGTGCTTGTCGGGCAGCGACACGACGGACATGATCTCTGCCAGCGGGATGATGTTGCTGGCCTGGTACTCCTAAACAGACAAACAACAGCGTTAGACTCTCTGTCTCCTGTGCGCTGGTCCTGGTCCTGGTCCTGGTCCTGTCCAGCTATCGCGGCCCGGTGCTCAAGCTCAAAGCTCAAAGCTCAAAGCTCAAAGCTCAAAGCTCAAAGCTCAAAGCTCAAGCTGGAAGGATGCAGCAGGCAAAGTTAGCGTTGGTGCCCACAAACTTACTTTTTCATCTTTGTAGTATGTGAGCTGGGTCGGTCGCAGCACGAACCATCGATTGCTCCAGTTCTATAGGAAGCGTCGGTCAGAGTCAGACTCAAAACAATATCGAAGATCATGGGGTCGTTGCACCGGTCTTAAATACCTTTCTCTTGCGGCTCTTCTTGCTGAGCCAGCCGCTCTTGACGACCTTGTCGCGCTCAGACACCACAGAGGAGCGTCTGGTGAGCTCTCCGTGCCTGCTGCGCACTGGGTTGACTGCCATTTCGCCAGTCGAGGGCTCTGCCGGCGTGTTTGGCAGGCCAGCGGCGTGTGTATGTGTCGAAACAGTCTCTGCTGCTGCTGTTTCTGCTGCTGCTGCTGCTCGTATGGGGCCTGTGTCTGTGCTCGGAGCTGTGGCCATGGCGGTGTGCCTGGTCGCTGTCGTGAGGGCAGATGGTGCGAGCGGTCTGGAGGACGAGGCCATGGGCACTGTGGAGCGTCTTTCGGGGTTCGCCGCGCTCATTTCGAGAGCCTCTGAGGGTGAGCTGGACAGCAAGGATACTTACAAGATGACTATAAATGTATATAAAAAGGAGAAGGATGGGGAAAGTGGGAGTGATGGGGAAAGTGGAAGGAAGAAAAGTGAAAGGAGAAGAAAGGAGACAGGACGTATCAGAACCACCAGACCAAAACAAAAGACAAAACTAGAGATTCACAGTGATTTCTCTAATAACAAATCAATGCTTAATCTATTCTATTCCGTTCTGCTAATATTCTGGATTGACTCTACAGTGAGTGTATTTACTTCTGGCACAGCTTTACAGTAAGACGCCTTCAATCAATGGAAACACAAGTTTATATATTCAGCTTTATTAACAAAACAACAAAACAAAGCTGTGTATGTATAGCAAATAATAATTAATTTGCAATCATGTCTAAGCATCAATCAGATTCTCACTGGCCGGTTCCCCTTGTGTTGGAGTATCGGCATCAGCGTCCTCCTCTTCCCTTGCACGATCGTAGAATTGGTCCAAAATCTTGGGCGAGATACGGTTAAGTAGCTCTTTTGGATAGATACGTAGAAGACTCCATGCCTGATCCAAACTTTCGAAAATTGTCCTGTTTTCATAGGCCCCTTGTGCAATAAACGTCTTTTCGAATTTTTCCAAAAATTCAAGTGAAAGCTTGTCCTCTGTGGACAGGGCCTCTTCTCCTACAACGGCCTTCATTGCCGCAGCATCACGACCAATCGCGTACTTGGCGTACAACTGGTTCGAGACATCGCCGTGGTCCTTTCTCGTCATACCTTCGCCAATGGCACTCTTCATGAGTCGGGAAAGCGAGGGCAGAACGTTGATGGGTGGGTATATACCACGGTTATGCAGTTGACGGTCGATCGAGATCTGGCCCTCTGTAATGTATCCTGTCAAATCGGGAATTGGATGTGTGATATCGTCGTTGGGCATGGTCAAAATCGGAATCTGTGTGATCGAACCATTACGGCCCTCGACTCGACCTGCTCTCTCATAAATTGTCGACAAATCCGTGTACATGTAACCGGGATAACCTCTACGACCGGGCACCTCTTCACGGGCAGCGGAAACCTCACGAAGAGCATCTGCGTAGGACGACATGTCTGTCAAAATGGTTAAAACGTGGCGTTCGGTCTGGTACGCAAGGTATTCGGCGGTGGTAAGGGCCAATCTGGGGGTAATGATACGTTCGATAGTGGGATCATTTGCAAGGTTGAGAAACAACGAAGTACGTTCCAACGATCCATTCTCCTCAAAGTCCTGTTTGAAAAAACGGGAAGTTTCCAAGTTCACTCCCATAGCTGCAAAAACAATGCTGAAATTATCCTCATGTCCATCATGAACGTCCTTTGTGGGTCTAACAAGACCAGCTTGACGACAAATCTGCGCCGCAATTTCGTTATGTGGTAAACCGGAAGCCGAGAAAATTGGAATTTTCTGACCTCTTGCAATTGAATTCATCGTATCTATTGCCGAAATACCGGTTGAAATCATCTCTTCTGGGTAAATTCTTGCAAAAGGGTTGATTGGAGAACCATTGATATCCAAATAATCTTCTGCAAATACTTTTGGTCCGTTATCAATTGGTCTACCAGATCCATCAAATATACGTCCTAATGCATCTTCACTAACGGCAATCTTAAGACTTTGTCCTGTGAATTCAACCCGAGTTTTCTTAACATCGATACCTGAAGTTCCTTCAAAAACTTGAACAATGGCACGATCTCCACGAACCTCCAATACCTGTCCAGCACGTACTGTACCATCAGGTAAAGTAAGATTCACAATCTCGTTGTATCGGGGGAACTTTACATTTTCCAAAATTACCAAAGGTCCATTGACACCACCAACAGTGTTGTATCTGAAGATTGAGAAACAAAGGTTAGCCTGATCGATCGATCAATCGATGGATTGATTGCGACTGGGTCGTAAAAAAGGGGGCAAAAGAGAACGCAGAGTGATAACAACTTACTCAATTCGCGGCTTGATGCTGAATCCCTTGGTAACAGCTTGCTTGTTCAGATTGACTACAAACAAAAGCAAGGTGAACGTTAGATATATATCTTGGAACGTATTGGTGGTGAATGCCAGAGATAAGCGGACGACGGACGGTGCCAGTGTCGGCTCCAGTGAGCGTCAATCAATTGCCAGGGATAGCAACACCAATCTTTTGGTGACATCCCAAACATTCACAATGGTCTCAAACATTACATACACAATTCTTGATCGGAGAGAGTAGCCATGATGTCCGAATTGAGATAGAGCGATTGGAGAAAGGGAAAAGGGCTCTTCTTCGGAGAAAGAGACAAAACCGCTCAGTAGGAGCGAGGGGGGGATAAAGGTGTGCTCTGATATACGCGTGGGAGTCTGAAGATTACGCTGAGTTTACATATTACATGAGCACAAGCATTCCTAATAATGAGATTCCCCCTAGTAGTACTACATTAAAAAAAAATATGGAATACAGCTTCATTCAAAGTTGTCCATTGCCTGGAGATACCGTTCTTCAAATGTCTGTTCGGTGGCCCTCAGTTGTGATCCCAATGATGTGGCAGACAAGGCGCTACTGGGCTTTGCAAAGCCTGTGTTTGTAAGACCACTGGAGGTCGAGAAAAATGAAGATGACGGAGCTTTGTTGATTGCTCCTGGTTTAGCACCCAGAAATGCAGAGTTTAGATTTGTGCTTGTGGTTGTGCTTGTTCCCGTGGCTGCTAGTCGAGACAGAATCTTGCTGTTCTGGAATCCCGCGGTGTAATCTCCATCATTGGTTTCCGTTTCCCCCGATGGCTCCTCTTTAACAGGTCCAAATGTGAGTCTCTTTTGTGAGCGTGTGGTAGGTTTGAAAGCCATCAATGTTGATGAAGGTTTAGGGGCAGTTATATGGTTGAAATAGTCCTGCATATCAACCATTTGTCCCGGATTTGCAGGATTTGAAACGACGAGTTTGTTGTTGACCATTTTAACTGCAACTGTTTCCGATGTGCCATTGGGCAAATTCACCGTGTATTTTTTGGGTCTGTTTAGACTATCTGCTAAAGGCGTGGTATGCGATGATGATGGTGTTCGAGAGGATGGCGAGTTTACAAGGGCCATTCCATGACCATTATACTTTGCCAACATGTGGCCGACTTTTTGGTCCAGAGTCGTTGCAGTATTGGAAAGTGGTGAAGACGTGTATGTGGATGAACTCAGTGTTTCATTTTCATTTTCATTTTCATTTTCTGGTTCAAGTTCAGTTTCAATTTCATTCCGGATATCGTCAAATGCCATGAGTAACGAGGGTAGCTCGCTTGTAATGGACTTTTCAGAGGTTCTTGAAAACTCTGAGCTGGATGCTCTTGACGCTCTATGCCGATGGTTTCTGAAGCTTGCAGTGCTCGTTTGATGTCGATTAACACTGCGATTGCGACTGCGATTGCGGTTACGACTTGGTGTTGATTCTTCTTGATAGTACTCGCCATACATGGGCGCTGTGATTGGAGATCTTGTAACGCGAGGGGAAACGGGCTGTTGGTGATCCTGCTGTTGAGGGACGTTTTCGGTTTTGAAAACGTGGAATATGCGTTCCAGGTCCTTGACTATCTGGACCATTTCCAATTGGACCTGTTCATAAGGAGTTGTTTCCATCTGTCTTAAAAGTTGGGCCACAAAGGATCTGTAAACACGGATGAGGTGGGATTTGTGGGGGTCTTGATCACCAGCATCAGCATCAGTATCAGTACTAGCACTAGCACTAGCACCAGCACCAGCACCAGTACTTTGAGGAGGGTCCACGGCGAGTTTATCGAATGCAGCAGACAGCTCATGGTTGATTCTGATGAGGGTTGCTCTGGACTGTGCTTTTTCGAGAATCGCAATGAGCTGGTTGTACCTGGCCAAGATACGCAAGATCAGACCTGTGAGCAGGGCCGCGGAGTCCGAAGCGTGGTACTCGAGTTGTAGGACGGAAGCCTTCAGCTTGTCAATGTTCCAGGAGGTCACGTCCTGGAGGATTTGGGAGGAACGAGACGCGACCGATTTGGCAACGTCTGCTCCAAAGGCGCGGGCCTCTGCGGCGGCGTTGAAGTCGTAGTGGTTGAGCAGACAGAAGGCCCAGGAGTCTGTTTCGTAGATATACTTGTTGAGGGCGGAGAGGATGTTGGCCGCGGCGAGACACTCGTCCTGCTCGCGGCTGGAGAAGTTGTAGGAGGCCGAGACGAGCTCGACGTCGGAGGTTGAGACCGTAGAGGCCTGGACGACCTCGAGAATGGGGTCCGAGTAAGGGGTACGGGGCAGGACCAGGTCTGACATTGCAGATGGACTTGGACTTGGACTTGACTTGGACTTGGAGGAGGGATTAGGATTAGAATTAGAATTAGGCTATGGTGGCATGGTCTGTCTGGCTCTCGCGGGACGAACGGAGCACCAGGAGCAACGGCAAAAGAGCAAAAGCACCAAAACAGGAGCAGGAGAAAAACGGAGCGGGAAAGGTGGTTTTATACCCAAGATCGAATGATGTTTTTTCGTCCGGGGCGGCTTGGGCTTCTTTAGGTCTTTAGGTCCGCATTTTCTTCAGTCACGCCAGCACAAAAGGCTGTTGATCACAATGTTGATCACCGCCGCCAGGGCTGGTTGTTCTCGTTCTCGTTCTCGTTCCCGTTCCCGTTCTCGTCTCCGTCCTGGAAGCCACCGAACTTGAGCACGTCGGGGCTGCTCTGGTCGCTACCCTGGTCGCTGGGCTCGCTGCTCTGCTTTTGCGGCTGGGGCTGGGGCCGTGGCTGCTTTCTCGCGGGCCCCTGGTTCGAAAGCACTCGGTCCCGTATCGTGTCTCTCCATTCGCGCTCCGTGCGGCCTTGCAAGAGGGCCACGACCATACACGTCATGTTGTCGCAGCCGGTGCCCGAGAGCGAGGACACGGGCGCGAGGCAGCAGTCGATGAGCTGTTCGCAGATCTGCCACAGCTCCAGCCCGTCCGCAATTGCTCCGCGAACGTGCTCGACGGCCTCCTGGCTGGTCATACAGTCCCAGATGCCATCGCAGGCCAGAATCACAAACTCGTCCGCGGACCCAACCTCGTGCTCGATAACGTCCGGGATCACCGTCACGGGCTGTTCCTCGGGGGCCAGGTAAGGCTTGTTTTTGAACACGAAGTCGCCCACGGCCCGCGACAGCGCGAGCTGGCCGCGTACTCGGTCGGCCTCGATGTAGTCTCCCGCGGCCTCTATCCGGCGTCGCTCGCCCTCGTGCATCGGCTTGTGGTCGAAAGAGAGCGGTTTCGCATGGCCCATGGTGCCCAGAACGCACCGAGAGTCGCCGCAATTCGCCGCAACGATTCGCGTTCTTGTTGGAGCCTCGCGAATCACCAAACACGTAGTGGCCGTAGCACCCGATCCATCATTCTCGAGGTTCTCATTGTGCAAAATGCGTCGGTCGATGGCCAAAAAGCTCCGAGTGATGGCATTGCGGTAGTTCTGTTGCGCCAGGAGATGGCTTTGGCGGCACCACAGTTCCTGCCACAGTTCCTGGCCCAGGTGCTTTGCCGTGAAGCGAGCCACTCCGTCGCCTCCGTGGCCATCAAACACGCCGAAGAAGGACAAAGTTGGACGGTGCTGGTCTTTGTCTGTGGTGGTTCTGCCATCTTCAAGGCCGTCGTCATTGTCGTCGAGGTCCAGAATCGCAAGATGGGCGTCTTCCATGGTGGTTCGCCAGCCCTGCATCGACGAAACCGCATACTGGACTCCAAAGTCCTCGTTCCCGTCAGAAACGGTATCCTTGATCAGCTCCAAGGTTAGTGGGAATCAACAAACGCTAGGCGGGAATGGGGATCTGTTCATACCTTTTGTGTCACTGGCTGCGACAATATCTGACCCATGCTATGCTGTTGTTGATAGTTGTGCTTTAAGGTGTGTTTGAGGTCTGGGTAGTTTGGGATGTTGGTGGTGTTTCTCTGTTGGTGGAGTGTTTAACAAGCAACAACAAGTTTTTTTTTTCTTGCTTGCAAGCAAACCTGGGCAGTTTAAAAATTTAACCATGATTCGATTTTTTAACAGTCTAATAGGATATTCCTATAATGTATATTATTTTTTGTATTTTTCTAAATAAATTGGAGAGACTAAAATTGACTACTCTCAGGTACCGGTATCCGATTTCTAAACCAAACACAAACAAACAAATAGAAGGAAAGAAAGTAAAGAGTTTGAAAAATCCAAAAAAAAAAAAGAAAAAAAGGAGAACCTAAACTAAATCAAATAATATATATATGTCCAAGAGATTATCTGGTTGTTAATAAAGACTTTGGTCCCGAATTCGTACTTTTCTCAATCTCCACATTCTCCTTTGTTTTCCCCTTTGCCTTTGCCTTTGCCTTTGCCATTGCCATTACCCTTGCATTTGATTCCGCACGTTCAAGATTCTTTTTTTTGGAATTTTTACTTATTCTGTACAACTCTTTAACAAACGATTCCCCCCAATATGCACTTGTATATTTCGAAATGTACTTGAACAACTTTTCATGATTCGCTTTACGTTTTATATCGGGTAACGTTATCGAATCATAAATTGCATTGCTCAATTCCTCAGTGTTCCATGGATTCACAATTAGACTACCGTTAAGTGATTGAGCGGCACCGGTAAACTCGCTTAAAATTAATGAACCGTGGTTCTCTTGTTGAGTTGCAATGTACTCATAAGAAACCAGATTCATTCCATCCCGTGTTGATGAAACAAGACAAACGTCACTGATTGTGTAAAGCGCAATTAACTCGTCAAATGGTAAAGACTTGTGCATAAAATGGATAGGAACAAACTCAACAGTTCCAAACTTGCCATTGATTCTCCCCACAAGCTCATTCACAACCGCTCGTAAATTCTGATACTCTTCCACGTCTCCACGAGAAGGAACCGCAAGTTGCACCAGTACGACTTTACCAACATATTCGGGATAATCATTGAGAAATGTCTCAAAAGCATGGAGTTTCTGGGGCACACCCTTGATATAGTCCAAACGGTCAACTCCAACAACAACCTTGACACCTTGGAACTTGCGCTTCAACAGCTCAACCCGTTTTTGGACCTGGGGTTTACGCAGGCCTTCGAGAAACTTGTCAACGTCAATTCCGATGGGATAGGCACCGACAATGATTTCTCGACCACGGTACTCAACTCCATTGGGCAAAGTGTTGATGCCGAGAATACGGGACACACTGGACAAAAAATGCCGAGCATAGTCATAAGTATGAAACCCAATTAGATCGCAACTGAGCACACCTTCGAGAATCTCTTTGCGCACAGGCAATATACGGTAAATTTCAGAAGATGGGAACGGCGTGTGCAAAAAAAACCCCAATTTCACATTGGACCTTGAGACCCCCACGAGTTGGCGAAGCATGTGGGGCAGCAGCATCAGATGGTAGTCGTGGACCCAGACCATGTCGTCGGACTCGACGGCAGCCGCGATGGCGGCGGCAAAGCTGCGGTTTGCCTCGGTGTAGGCGTCCCAGTAGGCGTCGTCAAAGTTGATTTCGCCCGGGTGGTAATGGAACAAAGGCCATAGAATCGAGTTGCTGAAACCGTTGTAGTGCATGTCTGCGACTTCGTCGGACAGAAACACCGGGATACACGAGAACTTGGAGCTCAGGTCTGCCGAGACCTGAGCTTTTTCGTCGTCGGGGATCTCGAGCCCTGGCCAGCCGAACCACTGGAAGCTCGTCGTGCGCTTGAGACCTTGCAATGCGGTGACGAGCCCGCCCGACGACATGGCGTAGTCGTAACTGCCGTCGCTGTTGCGCTTGATCGTGACGGGCAGCCGATTGGACACAACAAGCACTTTTCCTCCGACCATTGCGATGCTACAAAGTGTGTGAAGCGGGTGGTAGAGCTCAATTGGACGCAGAAAGAGAAAGAGAGAAAGAAGGAAATGGAGATGGAGATGGAGATGGAGCAAAAAGCACAATGGCCCATGCAATCCCGTACACCCACACACCCCTCTTCTCTTCTCCAGATTCTTTTCGAGCATTTTCGTCTTCAACATCCAGCAAAATGGCCCCGGACCAGCAGAACTGCCCGCGAGCACCGGTCTTTGCCCTGGACCTGCCAGTGCTGTCCTCTGTCGAGTTCCCGTTCTCCGTCCGGGACCCCGAGCGTGCTCTCGCGCTCGTCGGTGGGCCCGAGGCTGTCGCTAAGGTACAGTAGTGTCCAGTCCATTGTGTTCTCTCTATTGTTCTAACCCATTGTGCTCTAGAGCATTCTCTCGCGAGGAAAAACGCCCTTGGAGTTGAGATTCCGACCAGCAGATCCGTTTGAGCACCCAATTGCGTCCACGGCCGTCCAGAAGCAGAACGTGCTCGTCAAGGTGTCTCTGCCGAAGCGGCTGTTACGGCGGGCTCAAGGAGATGTTCAGCGAGCTATTGCCTTGGCGAAAGCGGAACGCGAGCCAAAGGACAAGAAGCAGAAACAGCTGTATCAGATCGAGCCCGTGGCCATCATCGAGCGCATCTTCCGTTTCAGAGAGCTCAGCGACTTTCAGTACGTGACGAAAAACAACAGCTTTAACAAAAACTACTTTGCAGACTCGATTGCAACCGGGAACCTCGACAAGATCAAGGACTTGCGGCTGTCCACGAGCAAACGGGATCCTGAGCAACTGGATTTGCTGCCACCGCCGCGATTCACGTCGTTCACGGTGCCCTTCCCCTATAGCTATCGCCAGAACCCGATGAGCGTCGTGGCGAAGGACGCGTCCGGGGCTCTCAAACTCGTGAACCGAACCTTCAACCCAACGCTCAACTCTACATTTGCGAATCTCAAGGACCCTGTGCCCCAGGCTCCGCCGCCCGTGCTCCAATCGCGAAAACCGGGAGGCAATTTGAAAAAGTGTATTGACGAGTTGAAGCAACTGTTTGCGCGCGATCCGATCTGGCAGCGCCGGGCCATCATCAGCGAACTGGACCCGGAGCTCCAGCCCTACGCCAAGTACGCGCTGCCGTTTGTGGCCTACTGTCTTCGAGACGGGCCGTGGGGGAACACGATGGTGCCGTTTGGGCTGGATCCCAAGTCCGACCCCAAGTACCGTATCTACCAGACCGAGCGGTTCCAGGTGCTTCGTAGCCAGAGCGAGATGGAGAGCGATACGCGGCCCTATCGCGCGGACCTCGTGTTTGATGCCCAGACTCCCACCAAGGTGCGAAGCTTCCAGATCAAAGACATTTGGGACACGGATGTGCAAGGCCTGGTTGAACGCGACTCTGCCGTGCGACCCGAGGTGGACTCTAAGGACGGGTGGTACACCGCGGAGACCATGGCCATTGTGCGCAGACTCGTGAAGATGAAACTCGGGTGTGTCATGTCCAACCGGCCCATCGACCAGGACTTGGTGCAACGGATTCTGAACGGCGAGGCCGAGTCCAAGCTCTACAAGAGAAGCCGCCGCCGTCGCCGAAGCGGCGGGCTGTTGTCACGGCCCACGGACAGCGTGTCTGCCGCGGGCGATGAGGATGACGAGGAGGATGAGGATGAGGAAGAGGAAGAGGAAGAGGACTACGAGAACGATGAAGAGGAAGAGGAAGAGGAAGAGGAAGAAGATGAGGATTTTGCAATCGCGATGGAGCTCGAAATGCAGCAGGAGGAGGACCGGGACCGGGAACCCGACCCGAAGAGCAGCGGCAGCGGCACCCGAGACCCGGAGATAGACCCCGAGCTGCTGATCGAGGGCGGGTAACCCCAGCACACGCTCTTTCTGCGTGCATGCACACGCACGCCGCGACACTTATGCCCACCCCCCCCCAGTGGAAAAATGGCAAAAAAAGCCCTGAAAAAAAAAAAAAAAAAGAGACTCGCAAACCAGCTCTCGCCGGCCACCATCTTCACAATTCTCCTTCACCTTCACCTTCTTCGCCTTTGCTCTCGCGCTCCCAAGCCGCCTGTATCTCCGTTCTCGCGCCAGTGCACACTTCTCGGAGGCTCCCGCTCGCACACTGCAATTGCCCCCCGCCGCTTTCCAGCAACAGCTACTACTACTACTACTCACAATACCACAGCAAATTCAAACCGAAAACCCAATCTTCGACTTATGACTAACGACGCTGCTGCCACCACCGCACCTTTCAACCGCGAGCTGTTGGAATCCACGCTGAAACGGCGTTTTTTCTTCGCGCCTGCTTTCGAGATCTATGGCGGTGTCTCTGGTCTCTACGACTATGGTCCTCCAGGCACTGCGTTCCAGGCCAACGTTGTGGACGTTTGGCGCAAACACTTTGTTCTGGAAGAGGACATGCTGGAGGTAGACTGCACAATGCTGACCCCTTACGAAGTGCTCAAGACCTCGGGCCACGTTGACAAGTTTGCCGATTGGATGTGTCGCGATCTGAAAACCGGTGAAATCTTCCGTGCTGACCATCTTGTCGAGGAAGTTCTCGAATCCCGGCTCAAAGGTGACGCCGAAGCCCGCGGTGTCGCAGTGGATCCTACTGCTGATGCTGAAGATGGCAAGGACAAGAAGAAACGCAAAAACAAGGTCAAGACAATCAAGACTGAGAAACTCGAGGATGCCGTTGTTGAAGAGTACAAGTCCATTCTTGCACAGATTGACAATTATTCCGGTCCGCAATTGGGCGAATTGATGAACAAATACAACATTACAAACCCAGCAACTGGTGGGAAATTGGAAGAACCCAAGGAATTCAACCTCATGTTTGAAACTGCAATTGGTCCATCCGGCCAACTCAAAGGCTTTTTGCGTCCTGAGACTGCGCAAGGTCAATTTCTCAATTTTTCAAAATTGTTGGATCATAACAATTTGAAAATGCCATTTGCTTCCGCATCAATTGGTAAATCTTTCCGTAATGAAATCTCCCCCAGATCCGGTCTATTGCGTGTACGTGAGTTTTTGATGGCGGAAATTGAACATTTTGTGGACCCACAAAACAAGTCCCACCCCAGATTCCACGAAGTTGAGGACGTGGTTTTGCGGTTTTTACCCCGTGAGGTCCAACTCAGTGGTAAAACCGAGCCTGTGGAGACAACTGTTGGCGATGCTGTTCGTTCCGGAATGGTTGATAACGAGACCTTGGGCTATTTTTTGGCAAGAATTTATGCCTTTTTGATCAAGATTGGTGTAGACCACAATAGACTCAGGTTCCGCCAACACATGGCCAACGAAATGGCCCATTACGCAACCGATTGTTGGGACGCGGAGCTTCACACAAGTTATGGCTGGATCGAATGTGTGGGATGTGCAGACCGATCCGCTTACGATCTCAGTGTGCACTCTGTCCGCACGAACGAAAAACTCGTCGTGCGACAGACTCTGGACCAGCCCATCACTGTTGAGGCTCTCGAGATTGACATTAACAAAAAGAAGTTTGGTCCCATTTTCAGAAAAGACGCAAAGAAGATCGAAACCGCTTTGGTCAACTCTACCCAATGCGAGCGCGAAAATTTCTTGCAACAGTTGAACGAATCCGGCGTCATTACGCTAACTGTTGACGGCGGTGCTAAAGTCGAGGTTTCCAAAGACCTGGTCACAATTGAAAAAAGATCCCATATCGAACACGTTCGTGAATATACACCGAATGTGATTGAGCCCTCTTTTGGCATTGGTAGAATCATCTACTGTGTTTTTGAACACAATTTTTGGTCTCGTCCAGGTGATGAAGCACGAACAGTTATTTCGTTCCCACCTCTGGTTGCACCCACAAAAGTGCTTCTTGTTCCCTTGTCCACAAATGAACAACTTGTGCCAATTACGAAAAAAGTATCCGCAGTCTTGCGCAAAAACGGAATTCCTTTCAAAGTCGATGACTCTTCCGCATCCATTGGTAAACGTTACTCACGTAATGACGAATTGGGTACTCCCTTTGGTATAACTGTGGATTTTGATTCCGTTGAAAATGAGAGTATCACACTACGTGAGCGCGATTCCACAAAACAGGTTAGAGGCCCCATTGACCAAGTCATCGCCGCAATCAAGGAGATTTGTTATTTTGGTGCTTCTTGGAAGGAAGGTACCAAGAACCTTGAGGTTTTTGAAAGCAAGTCCGAGGACTAGTCAGTGTCTATAGTAGCTACTATTTTATTTTGTTTTTTTAATTTATTTCTTTTGCACAAAACCTTTTCACTGTATAGTGTGTGGACTTACACACGTGTACTAACATAAAAATTATAAAAACGTATTTCAAAAATAACAAATCATGCCTTTCTTTTTTACTGCTGCTGCTACTGCTGCTGTTGTTCCAGTTTCTCTCTTTCTCGTCTCAAATTTCCAATAAAATTGATTGCACTACCAGCTTTGAAAAAATCCACCTGATCTTTGGACATTGTATGTTTAACCGTAATATCAAACTCCTTGCCATTCCGTTTTGTCACTCGGATTGTCAACTCACCGCCATTATCACCATTCTTGTCGAGCATATCGAGTAAATCCACAGTCTCAATCGTATCACATGAATCAATAAGATCGTAATCAGATTCGTTTTTGAAAGTTACCGGTAACACGCCCTGTTTCTTCAAATTCGTTTCATGGATACGTGCAAAAGATTTACACAAGATCATTTCACCACCCAGGAATCGAGGTGAAAGTGCTGCGTGCTCTCGTGCGGATCCTTCACCATAGTTGTGCTCTGCGAGAACGACCCATGGTCTCTGCTCCTGCTTCCACTTGATCATGAGATCCGGGATCGAAAACCCAGCTCCATCAAAATCGTATACTTGGTTAACCTCGCCGGTCTCCTTGTTCTGTGCTCCAATCAGCGTGTTGTTGGAAATGTTCTCCAAATGGCCCTTGTACTTTAACCAAGCGCCCGCTGCGGAAATGTGATCTGTAGTGCACTTGCCTTCCACTTTCATCAACACGCTCAACTTGAGCTCCTCCCCATTGAATGCAGAAAAGGGTTCCAAAACCTGGAGACGGTCCGACTCGGGCGACACCGCAATCTCCACCTCGTGGTTCGGCTGGGGATTCACCTCTGGATAAAACTGCGCACGGCCCTTGTTGAAACCTTGTAAAGGCAACTCGTCTCCATACGGAGGTGTAAACATGAATTGCTCCCCGTTTTTATCCACAAGACTGTCTTTCAAAGGGTTAAAGTTCATGTCTCCAGAATAAATCATCGCAGTTACAATCTCAGGCGACGTCAAGAAATTCATCGTGTTCCTATTACCATCGTTTCGTGCACGGAAGTTCCGGTTGAAAGAAGTCATGATTGCATTAAACTCGGTGGATTTCTTGTCGATATCCTGTCTGTCCCATTGTCCAATACATGGCCCACACGCATTTGCCAACACAGTTGCACCGGCCTTGACAAATGTATCCGTGAGTCCGTCTTTCTCAATAGTAGCCCTAATCTGTTCGGACCCAGGCGTGATGAAAAACGGTACTTTGGGTTTGAGTCCGCGCTCATCGGCCTGTCGCACTAGAGAAGCTACACGGGACATGTCCTGATACGAACTGTTTGTGCACGAACCGATCAGCCCAGCTGACACTTTGTCAGGCCAGCTCTGTTCTCTAGCAACCTGTCCAAACTTGGACACCGGGTTCGACAGATCTGGTGTGAAGGGCCCGTTGATATGAGGCTCCAGCTCCGACAAGTTGATCTCCACAATCTCATCGTACTCGGCGCCCTGGTCCGCGGACAGAAACCCAAACTTGGCTTGCACGTCCTCGACCGCAGTCGCAATGGGTCCGCGGTTTGTTGCTTGGAGATACCTCTTCATGGACTCTGTGAACGGGAAAGTCGAGGTTGTGGCTCCAACCTCTGCTCCCATGTTACAAATCGTGGCCATTCCCGTACAACTTAGGGACTCAACTCCTTCACCAAAGTACTCAATGATGAACCCGGTTCCACCTCGCACGGTCAGCTTTCCCGCCAGATACGTTATCACGTCCTTGGGTGCCGTCCATCCACTCAGCTGGCCTGTCAATTTCACTCCCAGAATACGTGGAGCTTTCAATTCCCATGGCGTGCCCGTCAGAGCATCCACGGCATCCGCACCACCAACACCAATTGCAATTGCACCGCCGCCGCCTGCATTCGGCGTGTGGGAGTCTGTTCCCAGCATCATGAGTCCCGGGACGGAAAAGTTCTCGAGCACAATCTGGTGGATGATACCAGACCCAGGCCCCCAGAATTGGATTCCATATTTTTCAGCACACGACTGCAAAAAATCAAACACTTCCTTGTTTGTGGATACAGAAGCGGCCAAATCCTCATCCGCACCTTTGTTCCCGACAATGAGATGGTCACAATGGATTGAAGCCGGAACCGCTGTGCTACTCATTCCACAGGTCATAAACTGGAGTAGGGCCATTTGTGCAGAGGCATCTTGCATCGCGACCCGATCTGGACTAAGCTTCAGGTACTTTTCACCCCTAATTGCCTCGCGGCCATCGCCCAGGGACTCTTCCGGATCCACCAAGTGCGAGTACAGGATCTTCTCAGCCAAAGTCAGCGGTCGGTCCAGTATCTTCTTCGCCATCGTAAGCTTCGTAATCAGCTTTCTATAAGGCGGGGTCCTGGATTCGAACTCCTGGGGAACCTGGTACAGATCAGTGGCAGTCGCCAGGGTCCGCACGCTAGAGATCGCAAAAGAAGATTTGGCGATTGTCCTTCGCACCCGAGACAGACATGCTGTCCTGGCCGACAGTATTACAGCCATCTCTGCTAATGTGTAGATATAGTGGGTGTGGAGAAAGAGAGCAAAAGGCTAAGCGAAATTTATCTATTTTTTTTTTTTTTGGTTGTGGAAACCCCAATTTTTTTGATTTCGCACTGAGTCATACGGGTGCACGGGTGTACTATGAAGAAGGGGGGAGGGGAGTAGTCATCGCGTTCGGAAAAGCGCTGATTGGGCAAGAAGTAGTAGAACGATAAGAATTGACATTTCCCTGTGATTACAACTTGCTGTTTTGCTATTTACAAATCCGTTTAAATGGCAGGTACTATAAACTTCCTATTTTCCAAAGACGACCGTTTTCATCGCGGATAGGAATGGTGCTCGCTTTTGGTTCGGCGTCAGTTCTTTCATCAGCCGTTCGTAATATAAGGGGTTGCCCTTTGGTGCCCTCAGCTTGTCTCCTACAGAGTACTAGAGCAATAGATATGTTAGTATTCGTGTCCATATTCCTGGCTATGGATTCTGTTCTGTTCTGTTTAGGAGTGCAGCGATAAGATTGAAAAAGAAAAGTACCCACCTTGTCTCTGTATGTATTTGCCTGGATTTTCTTTATCGATTGTAATTGTCGCTGAGCCTCGTCTTCTGTAATTTTCAAAGGCACTGATCCATTGTCTATATCCAACTCTTCTTCTCCTGGTAGACTACTACCTGTCTTTTTCGCAGCCACAGATACAGCTTTGGCAAAATCCGTTCCTTTCCCTCCTAACAGCTGTGTGTATCTGTCTATCTGCGACTGTTTGAACGATGCAAAATGGTGTATCCGATCGTCAGGAAGGCTTTTCAACACCGTCAGAATCGACCTCAGAGTTTGTGGTTTTGCAACTGACATTTTTGCTTCTGTTGGTCTCTTTCCCTCTTCTCTTGTATACTACACCTGAAAAAAAAAAAAAAGATTTGGGTTGGGCGTACGGGTGTGAACACACACCACCCTTTTGAAATGTTTACTGGATATGAATATCAATTGGAAACAGTCATATAAATGCTAACCAAAGCACAAAGATTT
This sequence comes from Alloascoidea africana, assembly GCA_030581615.1. Taxonomy (NCBI): domain Eukaryota; kingdom Fungi; phylum Ascomycota; class Alloascoideomycetes; order Alloascoideales; family Alloascoideaceae; genus Alloascoidea; species Alloascoidea africana. The sequence continues at coordinate 448,232 of JAKTTT010000004.1, forward strand.
ATATAAAACAGAGCACTAATGTTAAAAGAGCTCCAACAAAAGTAGCAAAAAAAGTCTCCAGCCACTAGATGACAGTGTTATGGTTTTTCTCTTTTAGAACCTGTTGTATCGCCAGTATATTCTCGCCCTTTTCCTCGTACAGTTTGGCCAGTGCCATGATTCTCCGACCCCGAATCACCGGTTTCTGGCTCATGCTTCTATCTCTGACCCCAATCACAGAGGCAGAGTGTCGTAGTCGTATGTCACTGATGTCTTCTTGTCTCGGATACCTCACGCTTGCGCCAGACGTCGAACTGGCCCGTTTGAAAATGTAGGCGTCCAGCTCCTTCACTACCGCACTGTTGTTATTGTTGTTGTTGATACTAGACGAGGAAGCAAGAGCAGCCTTTTTCGGTGGAATTATTGGGGGTACCATGGCACCTGTACCTGATAATGGTGAGATCTTCCTCGCCAGTGTGGTCTCGTCATCGTGGTCGTTCATATTAATATTAATACTGTTGATGTTATTATGGATATTATTGTTACGAGTGTCGTTGCCATTCCCATACTCGTTTTCATTTTCATTTTCATTTTCATTTTCATTTTCGTTTTCATTTTCGTTTTCATTCTCATTGTCACTGGCGCTGGTGCTGCTGCTGCCAGACAGACTCAGATCTGCTTGGGATCTATTCTCGGGTATGCTTAGATCGGGGAGATTTGTGGGGTGTTCACTTAGCGTGATTTTTTTCAGAAACTGGCCCAAGGCATCGCCATCAATAGAGGTGTTGGTGGTGCTGATGCTGATTCTGCTGCCGTCATCTTCCTCTGTTGGAGGCGGCGGCCGTCTCCTTGGCATGTCTTGCTCCCGTGGAGGAGGTCTTCGCTCGGGCCGCCTTCCACGTGGCACGCTGGCATCGGCTCGAGCGGTTGAAGCTGTGGTGGTGGTGGTGGTGGATGTGGATAAAGAGGATGAAGATAAGAACGCCTTGGGCAGTGCGCTGTTCATTGCCATCATGGAACCCATGAGGTCGTAGATCTGAAGCGACAATACACCCCACGAATCAATAATATTCTTAACAAACCGGATCCCCAGCATGATGGTTTGAGGATCAGAGGCAGATATTCCCGTCAGGCTCGGCGTGATACAAGTGGCTAAGCTGTTACTGTCATGTTTCGTCGACTTTACATTCTTGACAATGTGGTCGAGTGTTCGAAACAGGCAACTGAGCATGTATAGAGCGGTAAAATCCAGGTCGAGGTGATTTGTAAGAACATTACCAGTGAAGGTGGCATCATCCATCAAGACCTGTGGAATCTTGTTAAGCGGGATTAAAGGTCTTGGAAGTTCTCGTAGGTACATTTTTAAAATAGAAGCGTTAACGTGAATGCCATAGTCATGGAGATTGATGAGTTGGTTTCTATCTATCGCCTCGCGCACGATATCGACAACAGCTCGTGATCCCGGTATGCGGAATATGCCTTCTGTTGAAGGGCCTTCGTAGTAAATGATTGAAATCAATTGTTGCCAAAACAAGGGGATGTTTTCTTTATCTATCTTGCCATCCTTGAGTTCAATGTCTAGTCTGTTTCCAAAGATAGGGGTGGTGTGAACAGGAATTGTGATGCGGCTCTCCACTTTTCGATCGTGTAAATAAACCTCCTTGGAAATGTTCATCTTGCTAATGTCAATAAACTTTGCAAGATTCGTCAAGTTTGAAATGTAGACCAGTTTATAGTTGAACTTGCTCGATATAATGCCTTTGAACATTTCAATCATGGCTCGAATCCACCAACTTTCATGAACAATGTATACTTTACGGACCCGTTTCTTGATGTCTCTGTTTAACATCCCATATATTCTGATCACCCAAGACCAGCTTGGCTTTTGTGTTCCTCCACATGCAAATACAACCAATACATATTTCGAAGGTGGCAACTTGGCTATTATAGCGCTTAGTAACTGAGAATAGTTCAAGTCATTCTCTTTAAACTTCTTCGCATCGGGGAAACACGTCGTGTTGAGCACGTATATTGGAAGCCTCAGATCCGGATCATATGTCTCTGTACGCGATATGATTCGCTCTGCCAGTTTATCCATGGTTCTCTAACCACCCGTAGAGAGATAGAGAGCAAAAAAAACCAAAAAAAGTAGGTTGGTAGAAGGGGGGGAAATGTCGACAGGAAGCGCTTTGCTGGATGGTAAACAAGCCTAGATTTGTAGCGGAAGTTAAAATACTGGGACGTTACCCGGAACCACGCCAATGAGCAAGGGTATGTTTTTTTTGCAGGAAGCTAACCAGTGGATAGTCGTCTACTTGGGGTTTGATTTTGGATATTTCGATGTATGTATATGTAATCAATAATGTTGTTCAAGTTTTCGTTTTTTTTTTGGAGTAGAGATTTTCCTACTTGAAATAGCGGCATCGTACACAAGAGATCTCAGTGATGTGATAACTCTTGATTTTTACCCTTGTAAGTGGAAGACTACGCAGAAGCCTTCATCAACTAGGCTTTTACATTTGCTAAACGATCATTTTCAACGTTTCGAAGAATTGAACTAAGATTTTGTTTATTTATTCACCCTGCATTATTATTTGAACAGATCCAGGTTAAAATTTCAAAACATGAGATTAAAAAACAAAAAAAAAAAATACACTTGTGCATGCTTCTGCTTTTGACCGCAAGTGCGGGTAACATCCGGATCTCATTTTTTTTTTTGGTGGGAGGAGAAATGCTTCACACTCGCAATTTATGTCTTCACCTCCAGCAACTGTTAACCTGTCATGTCTCCCGATGATAACAAGCGAAAATCCGATCCAGATGAGCAAGACCATGCTGTGAAACGGACACGGGGGTTAAGCGATGAGAGCACGTTCCCGTTATCTCAGGATGATGTTGCTGTAAGTTTAATTATTTTTGTTTTGTTTTTGTTTCTGATTATTAACTGTGTTTTGCAACAAGTACTTCCCAAAAGAAACAATCTTGACGCAAATGAAGATTTGTAAACGGGAGAAAGAGAATTTGGATAATCGACTTTGGAAAGCACAGAGTTCATTAGATGCTCATATCAAGGGTTTTTATCTGTTGGAAGAGTGGTGGCAGGGTATAATTAGTAAAATCGGTTTTTTTACCGATAACGGAACGATAAAAAAGCTTGCTGTTTGTTCACCAATGTTACAAATTAACGATTCAGATATAACGGCAAGATTGGATAGTAGGGAGCAAGATATATTATCGACGCTTTCAAAAATTCCGCATGAGTTGAAAGCTTGTTCTCAACAAGAGATAAAAGTCTTGATAGATTGTGCAATTTCTGAAATGGAAGCAATCAAAAAGGAAAACCTAATTTATTTAGACAAGAATCAGCTTTTCACAGAGGAGATAGAGAACCTCTCTGCAAAGTTTAACAAACTGGTGAAGGAAGAGGAACGATCCAAGAGTAGGGCATTGGCGAGGATTAAAGAAACAGTAACTGTATCTTCCAACAATGCGAATGAGGAAAATGATAGAACAACGCGGAAACCGAGCGAAGAGGCACAATCCCAGGTATCGAGAGAAGAAAAGGAAAATATGGAGCGGGAACTACGCGAGTTACAAGAGATAAATGCGACTCAGAAGCAGCAAATTGCGAAACAGAATGAGGTATCAAGTTTAATACGAGGGGACATTGTTGATTTAAAAGTAAGAGTGCAGAATCCCTCAACAGAAGATGTAGAAAGTTCGTCAATGTTCAAAGATGTCCATTACCAATTGTCATTGGTAAATAGACAAGTGGAAGAATTAAAAGCTGCCAAAGATGTGTTACTCTCAAAGAACTCTCAGTTGGAGGCTGAACGGGAAACTTTCAAAGTGTCTTTAAAAGATGAGCTGGACTCTGAATATGAGACATTGAGCAAGAAACTGGAAGAACTGGAAGATGAGTTGAGTAAAGCAAGATCAGTTAGAGATGAGTTACTGGCTCAGATGAGCGTTTTGAAATCGGGGACTGAAACCAAGGCAAATAGTCTTGAAGAGTTGTCTGCGTTGAACGACACGCTTACGAAAAAAGTAGATGCTCTTGAGGAGTTACTGAAGAAGCAACAACAACAACAACAACAATCAGCTCAAGAAACACCGATTGTGATAGAAGAACAAGAAGAAGATACAATCGGTTCGGAGGAGCTGATAGAGCAGATTGAACGGTTAGAGAAACAAAACAAGTCTTTAGCGAACGAGATACCCGTTTTGGAAGATGCTTTCACACGCGTTCAGAATCAAATACACGATAAAATTGAAATTCTAATTGATAAAGAGGCAACATTATCGCGGCTTCAAGTGGACAAGAACAAGGCGGATCAAAAGTATTTTTCCGCAATGAGATCTAGAGATGCGCTGACGAACGAGAACAAGGTGCTGAAGCAGGAACTGGGCAAGGGCACTGAGTTTATCCAAGTTTTGAAAGAGTCGGAAAAGATGAAGACGCAAAAAGTGGGGAATTTGGAACGACAGATTGAAGAGATGAAGAATGCACATAGCATATATCAAAAAGAGGTACAGGATTCACAACGGAAGTTGGTAGAGCAGCGGAACAATCTGAATGGGATTATGAAGACGATTGAAATGCACAAGGCGGAAATCCAAAGACAGGAGGACTTGTACAAGATGGAAAGCGCGCTTAGGAAAGAAGACGAAATACAGATTGTAACGTTTGAACGACAATTGGAAACGAAAAGTCGGTCTTCACCAACCTCCAAACAAAACACGGTGGATGAGGAACAACTCGATGCATTACGAACGATTGCACTTTGTTCCGTGTGTGGTAAGAATTGGAAAGACACGGCCTTGAAAAGTTGTGGGCATGTGTTTTGTCATGACTGTGCTCAAGAGAGGATAGTATCACGGTTGCGACGCTGTCCTGTTTGCAACTGCCAGTTTTCGCAAGTCGACCTACTGCCGATTCATCTATGACAATTCTGTCTACAAGTTCTATCGACAGTTGGTGTGTTAAGGAGCGCTAATGTCGTTAACGATGGTGGAGGGCAGTCAGAACCAGACCTATGTAGCCACAACCAAGATTTAATAAGGGCCTTTCACACGATGGTAGTCTATGCTTTGGTCAGCTATTGGCAACATGGACTGCGATATGAAAGCGAAAGCATTCCTAGAATTGTAAAGCCTGCGACAACGGCTGAGCCCGTTTGTTTTCTGCCAGCTTGTAAACATGCGCTGTGAGCGGCCAACAGACCCCACGCACGACCAGCTTGTCCCTTAGCCTACTGGCCATTCTCTTGACCGAGCAGACCCTTCCCTCACGGGTCGTTGTCCGTGGTTCGTGGTTCGTGGTTTCTGTGCTCGCGACCTCTGCGCGGTCGCGCTGCCGAACTCAATTCGGCGCGGTCACCTGACCGGCGCGACCCAGGAAAAATTTTCGGCCCGCCTGTTGAGTCATAAAAGCGCGAGGGCCTAGATCCCTCCCTCCACCTGTTAAGGTTGCATGCCCGGAAGGCCCTGGAATGCCGGAGAACAACCTGCCAGAGCTGGCTTCGCGAGCTCGTCGCTCTCGAGTTTGTCGCTCTCGAGTTCGTCGCTCGCGAGGCCGTCGCGAGGCCGCTGTGAGGAAACCAGGAGCAGTCCCAGCAGGACTCGCGACAGCTGTCGTGTGAGCTCTTGCGAGAGCTCTTATCGCAAAATGCAAACGTGTGGCAAATGTGAAACCGCGGGTACTTCTCAGCACGCAGAGTGCCCACACACGAGACCTGCACGGGTAATCCTCAGAACGATCGTCCTCCCATATGCGCCTGCTTCCTTGTGCAACTGTAAGTTGCCCCACCCCCTATTTTCTTCCAACATCGTCAACCTCCCGCAACCTCTCCTTGAACTCTCACTCATGTCGCGGACCGTCCAAAGTCACGGAAACACAGTGTCTAGTCGATAGGCACCGCCGATGCCCCCCCGGCTCGGTATCCAGCAGAGCCCATGATCCAGGCGCTTAGCGCCCCGAACCTAGAGCCAGAGAGTGGCGCACGCAAGTCGACGGACCGGACCGAGATTCACGCGCGCAGTGTAATTCGCAGACCGCTCCCGACACTGCGGTCTATTTAAGTGCAATGGGGTGCCCTTTTTTTCTTTCGGAAACATCTTTTATTTCTCTTTTTGTACCTCCGTACGCCCACGTACATTACCCGGTTGTAAGACTTCGATGTGTGCTTAAGACTCCAACAAGCTGCAATAACAAAAACATCATCGACCTCGAATCTTCCAACTCTTGTATATTATATCTAACTCTTGCATCCCCTCGCCCCCCCCCTGTCATGACTAATTTACTCCAGACAACAAATCTTTTGGATCCTGGTAATGGTCAAGCAATTGGAAATCCGACTCCTGTTCATACTCCCACCACAAGCATAGAATCGTTTTCTTCAATGCCTTCAGGCCTATCTTCGAGCAACCCAGAATTCACGAAAGGAAGTTCGCTTAGTCCCGACGATGAGTTGAAACACCTTCCACCGATTAAGGATATCCCTATCTCGCCTCCAATTCCTTCGCCTCGTCCTGATAACCAAGAGATTGCTTTGGTCGGCCAGCCTGACTCTCTAATCTCTTCTGCCTCCACTTTTAAATACGAGAATGTCATTCCAAAATCCGAAGAATCCGCATTGAAACACAATCGTAACGATGATGATGACTCGTTGGAGTTGAAAAAGATTAAACTCGATTCCTCAGCTTCAGCTCCCATTTCTCGTGGTCCCAATGGGAGTCGCTCTCCTGCTTCTGTCGCAGATCCAAAACAGAAACCCTACATTGTGAATTCTCATATCCCTCAAGTTCCTCAGAAATCACAAGACCACCATGCAATTGGGCCTCTCCCCAAACACCAACAGAAGTACCTGCTTCAAGTGATTAGATCTGTCAAGAGGTTAAAAGATGCTGGCCCGTTCGCAAATCCTGTTGACACGGTAGCATTGAATATCCCACACTATCATACCTTGATCAAACACCCAATGGACCTCTCCACAATCGAAAGCAAATTAAGAATGGATAAGTATCGAACTTCAGGCGAAGTGGTGGACGATTTCAATCTGATTGTGACCAACTGTATTACTTTCAACGGAGCTGCTGCTGTAATCTCACAAATGGGCCGTAATATCCAAACTTCTTTCCAAAGGCACATGATGAATTTACCTTCAAGAGATGCTGTACCCCAACCTACAAGACCCAAGAAGACAGCGACTCCAAGAGCAAAGAAAGCTGCAGCCCATTCTCCAAGTGGATCTTCTGCTCCTTCACACAACCGGGCCCGTGCCTCTTCACAATCGTTCGCTCTCCAACCTTCTGGAATTCCAACAATAAGGAGGGAATCTGCAAACGATTCGAGACCTAAACGAGAAATTCATCCACCAAAGCCCAAAGATATTCCTTACACAGACTTGAAACCACGACGAAAGAAGTATGCCGCACAGCTAAAGTTCTGTGGTCAAGTCCTAAAGGAATTAACCAGCAAGAAACACGAATCTTACTCTTTCCCCTTTCTTCAGCCTGTTGATCCAGTAGCTCTAAACTGCCCCACATATTTCAAAGTTATTAAAGAGCCTATGGACTTGTCAACCATCGAGAGAAAGCTTCATTCAAATCAATATGAAAATGCTCAAGAATTCGAGGATGATATTCGTCTTATGTTTAGAAACTGTTACAAGTTTAATCCCGATGGTTCTCCTGTCAATGTAATGGGCCGCAATTTAGAAGCTGTCTTTGATAGGAAGTGGACGGAAAAGCCTGCTGCTGCACCCAGCCCACCTCCTATCCCCGAATCAGACTCCGAAGCCTCCGATTCAGATTCAGATGTGGATATTGATGAAGCTTCAATCACAAATCCTGCAATTGAGTTCCTTGAAAATCAGCTCAAGAGAATGCAACAGGACCTGGAGAAGATGAAACGGGAACAACTGGAGAAGATGAAAAGGGTTAGAAAGAAGAAGACCAAGGTGGAGAAGCGCAAATCCGTTCCAAATGGTGGCGGTCGGCGGGCTAGCAAATCTACAGAAATTCATGTGACTTACGAAATGAAGAAGGAGCTTTCTGATAAGATTAGTATCTTACCTGAAGAGAGGCTTCTACATGTTATTGACTTGATTCACGAAAGTATGCCAGAGTTGAAGAGTAATGGTGATGAGGAAATTGAATTGGATATTGATCAGCTTGATCCGAAAACGGTGGTGAAACTGTACAAGTATGTGGTGAAGAAAGATAAAGCACCTTCATCATCACGTCCGTCTCAACAAGCTAAACCGAAACCAAAACAGAGGAAAAAGAAGAGCAAACCGTTAACCGAAGCTGAGCAAAATAATAAGATTGAGCAAATTCAAAAACAGATCAAAGCTTTTGATCGTGTTCGAAATGGCGGAGCTATGAATTCATCTGATGAATCGAGTGATGATAACGATTCAAGCGATGAGTCCAGTTCTGAAGAAGAGTAATGGTTTTTTTCTTTCTTTCTTTTTTTCTATTAATTGCTCATGTTATGTAATTATGTTTCGGTTAACATGTTTTCTTTCTGACTATTTTTTGAAACCTTGTAAAATATATTTGCTTAATAAAGTAGAATACAGTAATGTTTTAGTTGTTGCATTTGTAATGGTGATGACATCTACAGGAAGATTTAACAGTGTATGGGAAGGGATGGATGTCTATGTAATGCACATAAAGTATTCTCTTTATTGATAATTTTACACAAGCCGTATAAATCTCTTTGAGTTTCCAGATTGGTTAAACTCATCGTTATGTTTAGCAACTAGTTTGGTGGGTTCCCCAGTGTAAGTCTCTTCAAGAATGTCGTTATTATCATCATCATCATCATCTTGTTGAGGATTGTTGTTAGCTACATTATGTGTCTCTTTGGGTGTTTGTTGTGGGGACTGCGATCTTGACAGGTTTATGGATTGGCGTGGTGGTGGTGCTCGTCTTTGAATCATATCTAGCTTTTGTTTCCTCGTTTCGAAAAAAAATGATTCTGAAGGTCGAGGTCTTTTACGATATCGATTCCGGGATATTGATGATGTAGGTGCAAGTGATACTCTTTTCGATCCGAAAATCCCGATGGGGTTTTTGTTCTCATGTAGTAGTAGTTGGGTTTCGGGTTCTTTGTCACTTGTTGTAGAGGTAATGCCATTATCACCGTCGCTGCTATCATCATCAATGATGTGAATCTCATTGATTTCATCATGATTGGATGCTGATTCTGCTGTATCTGCTGATTCATCTTTATGCTTTGTTGTTTTCATTTTGCGTAACCTGCCCCCAATCTCTTTGTCATCTGTGTGTTCGAAATTCGCAACTCCTGGGTCTTCAAAAAACTTTCTAGCAAAATTGTTCAAACCTCTACTGTTTGGATGTTGAGTTTCTACATTGCTTGATTTGGTTCTCGAATCCGAGAATGGAGATACCACATCAACATCAGGTCTCTGTATAAGTCTCCTTCTATCTCGTCTGGCTACCACCTTAAAACACTTCTTCTCAGGTGTTGTTGCATCATTAATGTCAATACAATAGATTGAATTGGTGACCTTTTTAACTGGCTCTTGCGGGACATGATCATCCGGAATCTGTTCCGGACTCGACACCAATTCTTGAGACTCCTGAGTGTGAGGGGGCTCGCTTTTTTGTGAAGATTCGAAATCTGAAACTATGTGACCTCGGTCTAGCTGCTCATCTTCTTCTTTTTCTTCTTCTTCCTCCTCCTCCTCCTCCTCCTCCTCACCGTCGGTTATGATGTGTGTTTTTGGAAAATCTTCATCAATGGTCATCATATTAATATCATCTTTTCCATCTTGCTCACTTGGAACATCACTTTGGGTTCCCTTCATCTCGTTATCCCCATCCTCTTCCTCTGCAGAAGACATTTTGGGCTTTGGCGTAATCTCGCTTATTGAATCTGAAACACCTGCTGTAACAGTGTGATCAGAACTGTTATTATTTCCAATTGTAGAGGTCCTCGAGTTGTCAGTTTTCTTTGAAAAAAACTCTGGAAAATCCAGTAGTTTACTATTTGAACTTTTTCTTGCTGTTTCTCTTTTACGAACCGATCTTTTCCTGGTGGAGTAAGTTCTGAGAGTGGGAGATGATCGCTCTTGACGCTTTTTCGGTCTCAAACTGGTAGACGGGGTAAAAGTTGGAGAACTGGGCACATCTGACATAGAAGGACTTGAGGAAATATTGTACTCTTTAGTCGAAACATCTTCATTATCTGTAGTATTATTCGACCTTGAAATTCTTTCGGATTTGTCTTGCTCCTCTGCTTCTTTATTATCCTCTTCTCCCGAAGATGATTCAGATTGCCGCTCAATGATCTGTAAATCTTCTTCTTCATAATTCTGGGTTTGATCATTACTAGGCAACCTTTGAACTTTATCACTATTTCTCAATTGAAGAAGTAAATTCCTTATGGCCTTGCGCTTTTTCCCAATTTGCGGAGCATCATACATTGTATCCAGCTCCTGAATGGCAGCTTTACTATATTGCCTTGTCACAGTCCAAAGTTTGGCAAACCTTTCAGGATTTTGAAGAAATGTTTCCACAAAATATATCATGTAAATCCCACAATCACAATAGTTTGGTTGTGTAGGGACGTGGACCGACTTGCAACGAATTTTTGATTTATCCAGTTCAATCTCACGTTTTCCAAGGGCTTCCGCCGCAATATATTCTCTCAAAGGTTTTGCAATATACCGTCGGTCAACATTTAGCGAATCAAGTACAAATATTATCGGTTGAGGATCATCTGGATCTTCAAAAGATAAATAATCGTCTAGTTTCCCAGTTTTTGATTCTTTAGCCGGTTTCTCGTCGTTATCCTCGATAACCTCTATCGGATTTGCTGATATCTCCTGTTTCCCGCTTTCTGCATCTTTTGGGCTATCGGGGTCATCTTCATCTTTGCTCAGCTTCCGTTCTAAAGCGGAAAGATTGTATATTATTGCACAATACCAATGTGCCTGCCCATGTATAGGTATTATCACATACTTCATCTTGAAAAGATCAATCTTTGAAGTCCATCGTTTGACATTTTCATAGAAATCTTGTTTCACGCCCTTTTTCTTTTGTGTTAGTGTAGCATAGAAAAATGTGTTGAAGATGTAAGTAGAATTCGCGATTCGATCATTCATCTTAAATGCCCTGTCATATGCACTCATTAGACAAAAGTTGATAACATTGTCATTCAAAAACTCTCCGTCAGAAAGGCTGGAAAAATCGTCAGCTGTAATTTCCATAGGTTTGCTATGCTGAAATGTAAATATAAAAGAAGGACCAAAATCAATTTTCTCTACCGGCTTGCGAGGCTCTCTAGACTTTTCTGTATCGTGAGAAAGTGAGCTTGATCTTAATAAAGACCTGCGTTCCAATCTCTTTAAAGGCAAAGTTTTCCTCCTCCCTCGTGCATCATTCTCAAAGCTGACTTCAACATCTGAATCGTAACCTGGACTGCTCCGTGTCCTTAGATTCGAATGCTGGAAACGCATTGTTGGAGAGGAAGGTGACGAGACAAGAGGTAGTCTCGTTGTGGTCTTCTCGGGCGTCGGGCTCAGTGTTTTCCTTACTGGAGCTTCATTGTTCAAAATTGCAGTTATATCTGCCTTTCCCAGTTCTTTAGTCGTATATGTTCCATTTTCTTTCATTTTAGAAATCAGTCGCTTAAAAGTGCTTTCGTTTGTAATGAGTCGATAGGATATCTCTCTAGCGCTGGATCCAGTAGGGCTGTTCAACGCCACTGATAACTCGAGAAAGATTTGTGACAAATCAATACAATAGTATAGTTTCTTGATGCTTGACTTTCGAATGCCCAACTCTCTTCGTTCTTTATTTCTGACAAAAACTTTTATATGAAAGTTTTTAGAGTTATGGACCCCCATGTTCTCTACAAGAATATAATCTTGTTTCGTTTTTTCAGGCTCCTCTCCTTCATACCGAAAAAAACCAGAGCAAATCTCCGAAAGTAGATACTTCTCACTCTCTTCTCTGGAAACTTTTTTCGTACTTATTAGTCGACTGATCCTAGAATATGGCGATAGCAAAGAAGGCCCAAATTGAGAAGGTTCACGAAGTCTGCTGGAGCTTTTCCCAAAAGCAGAAGAAGGCGATCGTATTCGTGAATCCATATCCAAGCTATTTATTGGCATTTGCTTTCCAAATCGATGTCTAGGGCGATATTGACTCCTTTGTTGTGCACCTTCTCTTCAGAGAGCGGTTAGGGCAACACAGTCAACCAGTATCAAAAGTTCTAACTCACTCTTTCTTCTTATTCTCCACTTCAGCCGTGCCGGAAAAAGCACCACTTTGATCTTCACGTCCTTCCGATGTAATATCCAACCTCTCGTTTTCTTGTTCTTTCCTCGTCTGCTGAGCTATAGTCGCTTTTGGATCATCGTAGTCCATCCCCACCTAATGTTCCAGTTAGTCTTATGATTTTGTACTTGCGTGGGTGTAGGAAACAATCAATCTCACCAGTACCACATCATCGTTATCGCCCCCTTCATCAGAAGAAGAGCTATTGTTGCGCGATACAGTGTACATGCAATGGGGAATGTGATTGTAAAAGACCGGAGCCTCTAGTTATAGTATGGCGTCCCGGTAAAGTTATATATATATGAAGAGCATTACAAGTGAAAATCACGTGCGGTGTTTCAACTCGTATACTCTCTACTACACACTTTGTTCTGCAAAATGCTTTTATAAATACAGTGTTGTTGATTTCTATATGTATCTTAATATTGTTCGATTTGGATATGTTGTTTCCTTCATCTGATTCCTATATGCTTTGAATTACAAGCATGAGAACAGAAACTGAACTCAGGAACACAACTAGTTGCGGTATAGTAGGACGGAAGGTCATGTTTCTAGTAAAGTAGAAAGTCTATTCTACAGCGAGTTGGGACTTTTAAGACACATATAGAAGTACTTGTGTCCTACATGATCACTCCAAGCTTGGCTGGCGTTACTAGAAGACTATGTTCGAGCTTGGTCATACAATTAACTTGCCTACTATTCATGTAATTGTAACTCTTTGAATATCTAGTTTTATCATTATCTATTACAATATTCTTTTATCTGTAATAATGCTTTGTGGCCTCATAAAGAAGAAGCCTAATCTTCTCAATAAATGCAGAAGAAAGGATATAGGACTTTTTCTTTAAGGCATGGTCGAAAAATGAAAATAGCATTTTCAAATCCCATAACTGTTCAGCTGTTTGCGGATTTTTAGCTATCGAAAGCAACCCTAGTTGTATATCTAATGGGGTTGACACGAGCGAGTTGGTAACAATTTCATCTAGCAAAAAAAGTAGAATGTTAGTACTTCTTTTTTGTACCCCAGTAAAAATAAATCATACCATCCAGGTTCAGTGAAAGATCAACTTGTTTAAGAATTGATATATTCTCAAGAGGTTGTGGTTCCTTTTTGGGCTCTTCAGTTACACATTGAACTACAGTCTCAAACGAGTCCTTCAGTTGCTGATATGACTTTCTCTTGTATACAAATAGTGTCATGTTACTCTTAGACAATTGAGACCTCTCAGAGTCGTTGGACATGTCAAGGCTGACTTTAAAATGTTCCTTAGACTTGGTTGTTATCTGGGCAATAGTATTCAAGTCTGGGAGTAGGCATGGCGATTTTACTACTTCGACATTTCCGTTCATGTATTTAATTTCGACTGGTACCTGACTTGGCCGCATCGTTTCAATATCCTGTACGTTCAAACAGCGAGGTTCAACGGCCAGGGCCCAAAAATAACGTAGCGCTTGTAAATGGGTATTATTATCTACTATAGTAACTGGGAAAAGAGGGTAGCATGATATCACCAAACAAGCAAGAGCAAAATTTGATTGCGATATTGCATGCTGTCCTCCACTTAGGAATAACAAGCCAATACCCAAATTGCAAGCAATATAGTTACCATAAGTCATTGAAGACCCAGTGTTGCCATACAAAACGCGAAGACGTGAGAATACTTTCAGATCGCCAAACCCAGCTTTTGTTATTGCCAATGATAAACCTAAAGAGCTTTGAATAGTAATCATGGATGTCAATGCCAGTCTCTGATCGTGATTTGTAACTAAAGATTCGAAAGTTAGTAGAAGTTTGTTTCCGACAAAACAATAATCCGTACCTGGAAGTACGACAAGTTCAGATATTTGATCGTAATAAAATATCAGTGTATCCCGAGCCTCATTGCTATGGCTGGAAGCACTTTTCAATGCAACTGCAAAACAGAGGCCTGCCAAAATATAGAAATAAGGAAGCTGATCACTATCCAAAGCATCAATCTTAAACCCATACTTGGCTTTTAAAATAGGAGGTATCTGGGATTCTACCCAATCTATGCTGCTTCCAATATCTTCCCAATTTATCAAATACTTGCATAAAGTTCTCAGAAGCAGTAAATCAGGTCTGATGTATTCCAACAGTTTCTCTCGCTCTGGAGGTCCGACCTGACGAGCAATAACCTCATTATGGGTCTTCATGTAGATGAACCCAAGAGCAATTATTGCCCCCGCTCGAGATTTATCCAGATCTAATGATCTTTGTAAATCTCTCAGTGTTGTCCCAACTGAGAGAAGTTCCTCAACCATAGATATGTCACTTAGGCCTTGTAGATCATTTCCTTTGCCAAGGTTGATGAGTCCTAGAGAAATGCCAGCTGCCAGTCGGTAGGACTCATCAGCACCCATTATCTTTTCGTTTTCAGCTTCAGATTCCTCATAATGATTTTCATGATTTGTTTCTCGCTTTGCAACCTCTAATAGCATTACTTCACTCATTCTGCGGTGTTGCGTTTCCAAATAAAGTAGACCGATTCCGATGACACCCGCTGTCTGAACGGGGATTGTCACATTGAGATCACTAGACCCAATAGGTAGAAGGGCAAGGACATGGACAGAAAGCACTTTAGTCAACTTAGTATCCATAGATCCCCTTGAACTGGCTGCCATTCCTAGAAGAAGACCAACGCTTGTCATGTTGTGCTTAGGTCCAAGATAGTTATAAATGTGCCATTCTTCAAGATTCTTCAAGTGACCGTTCAAGCCTAATCCAAGCAAAAAGCCGGCATGTTGGGGAGTTAATGAATTACTCTTGTTAAACACAATCCAGCTGCCAGAAACTTTTACAGCCCTTGAAATCATAAGCCCTGCAGAAACACCATTGTGGAACATCCCCCAGGACATGTCCTCTTCGTCAATTCGTTCAGAGGTAGTTCTTGACATGTCTGGTTTGAAGGTGACTTGGGTGTTTATCTTGGGTATAGGAAACTTTTCAGTCATTATGGGAATCCTACTTGACAAGTAGAGAGCGGCTTTGCCTAAAGGAATAGAAAACGTTCGCCAAGTCACTGTGGTAGCCAGATCGATTTGCATTTCTCTTTGCTCGTGTTCATTTGAACTTGCAGGAGGAACAAATACAGCATATTGGGCTTTAGACGTTTGCAGCAACTTCGCAACTTCGTAGAACCTTCTATCCTCACAAAACAAAAGCTTTGTAACATTAATTCTGCTTGTTTCATGCTGGTCGTCCCAAGCGCCCACGGGATTTGGATCATCTAGAGACTGCAGTATCGACCGAATATCCCTAGAAGTATCACGAGCTCTCGCGGTAGAAGGAGGAAAATGAGAAGAGCTTGAAATGAATCTTTTCAAATCTCTTCGGTCAACCAATTCTAAAGCCTTTTCGCTAGACACCAAAGGTGTGTTTTCTTGACAAAAGCTTATTATTTCTTTTAAAGGAATAGCGATCCCATCGGGAAAAAGATCCAGCTCATGGCCCATTACACCAAACTCTACCATCATCCCCACAATATCTATAGGACTAAAGTTGGAGGAAACGATAGCTTCAAACAGTCGTAATAAATAATAAGTCTTTGGCGTTATAACTTTGTCAACACTTGATCGCTCTTCGATAAACCTAGAAAACGTGAGATAGGGAACAATATCAACACCAAATAAACTACAAAGTGATTCCTGTAAATTGGGAGGCTCAGTTTGGGGTTCTGCTCGGAGCAGTCTGGTTTCTATTTAAAGGCAGAAACGTTAGTGACTCGAAAAATTGAACAGAAATAATATAAATCGCCTACCTTGGTCGTAAGTTTCATTGTCGCTAACATCATAAAAGGTTGTCCAGGACGAACTCCATCCCATCCATAAAACTAATTGCCCAATCAAGCTTCCTATCTTGGCCACTTGGTCTGTTGCAGTTATGTCTAGCTTGAGATCTTCGCGGATTATATGAAGGGAAACAACAGCAGTGGTAGATAAATCCAGAAGAGAATACTTTCTATTTTCAAATGAATTCTTGATATCATTTGCACTCTGAAAGTATTTAATGGCTTCGTTGTCTCTCCACATTTGTTCATTGGGCACCAAGCTCTTTAAATTCAAATCCGGCGGCAGAATGGAAGCAAGCAACGCTGTTACAAATGCGCCCCACTCATCTTTATCAGAATTTAAAGAAAGAGCATAGGACCATTGCATAAATAAAAACTCGAAGGAATAAGGGCCCAAAAGATAACTGAAACATTCGATATATCTGGCAACATGGGTATCTTTAGGGTACAGAATAAGCTCTAAAATTATTCTTTTGTGATCTTTTGTAAGGCCTAGTACTTGGTTTGCTGACGAGTCGCAAAGCGTAGTGAGCGGAGAAGAAATGAATCTCAGATCAATGTCTGGCGATTTTATGTCAAGAAATGGATTGAAAATAAACGCAGTATCTGGATCTTTCATAACAAAAAGCATAGATTTATTGCTTGACTCATTTCTTTTAATAGGAGTGCAATCGTGAGCAGGAATTCTGTATGAAGTTACCATTGAAGGTAAAGAGGTATATTCAGACACTGATTTGAACAAGTAAAGAAGAACTTCACCCTCTGCTTTTGCAAAAAACGCCAAAGCCTCTTGACTCCCGAAAGACAGATTAAAGTTTTTGACCTCTTTGTCAGTTGTTTTAAATGGGGCATTTGCAACCTTTGTAAGTATAATATCTTTTCTGAAGATTGAATTCTCGTAGGCATTAGTAGGTCCCTGGTTTTGATAATCTCCTTCAGCTGAAACCATTCGATCCATTGACATTACACTTTCCATTAAAGACGTAGATCTTCTTTTATCTACTGATCCTCCGTCATTAGATGCATCTTCAAAAATTCCAGCAAATCTTGATGATATTCGTTGTTTCGATGAGCTTTTCCTTTTTGAGGAACTACCGCTGGTTTTCTTTTGAGAGAGGAGGCGACTGTGGTAGAATATCAACTGGTTTTCGCTCCAATTATAGGTAGCGCATACCGATACGTTTGGCACAGAGCCAAAAGAAACGAGACTTTCGTTTGTCGAGATCGCGGAAGTCGATGATGATGATACGATTCCAAGATCAATGATGGGATCTATTAATGTGAATAATTGCGATGGATTGGAATTGTAAAGCGGATCACCATGTTGCAATTTTGCTCGTTCAAGAACAAAACCTCGCTCAAATGGAAACACCCTTTTCAATTGAAATGGGAAACTTATTGGATATGATTTTCCATTCTGGTCGTAAATCTGTGCGCCATCTCTGAAGAAAACACCAAGAACACGCTCAGGCTCCTTAGAGCCATTCGTTCCTTGGCAGTTTTTGCTACCCAAAGACGTGTAAGAAAATTGACTAAAGCAGGCATGTATTACTGTTCGGGAAGGGTAAACTAGTCTTTTAGCGGGAACTCCTCCTTTTGACCAGACCACTTCATGTGGTGATATGAGAAGTTCTTCGTCTGGGTTGGGGACAGTGATATTAAACTCCTCGAGATTTATGGGTTGCTTTAGAGTCGTAGTCATAGCAATGACCGCTACTCCATTATTTGATCCATATTTTTCCATCTTCCTTTAAAGCGCCTCCATATGTTGTTCTTGAGGAAAGCTTGTATTGGTCTCTTGATGTGATAATTCACAGACATGAAGTGTATGGGTGTATGGGTGTACTTTAGAGGTGATGACGCGTGGGCGCGTTGCGAAATTGAATATTTCACACAGAGGAAACGCGAAATATTCATGGATCACTCGTTACAGTAGCGATGCCTCTCTATCAAGCAACTTTTTCGACAGATAATAAAAGACATGGCGAATTTTTTGAATCATTTGGCTTGAAGCGTCAAAAGCAAATAGACAAAGGGAATACTCTCAAAGATAAACCAGACACGAAGGTTAGAAGTCCTTCAAATACCTCCTCTTTGGACAGTAAATTTCCCCTTGTTATCAACAATTCATGCATTTTTTCAAGACCAGATGAAAACATTGATGTTTCAATGACCAAACTATTGCTTTTGCGGCAACTAAATCCTAGTAGCGTTAAGCCAATCCAGTCGATTTTGGGAAGTATGTCTATAGTATGATCCCAATGGCCTTTACATTTGGTTCTTTAACACTTTTTTAGTGACTAGGAAAATCGGTGATTGGGATTCAGTTCCTATGCAATATTCTGGGGACAATGAAGTGACCGCAATGGCTGGATTTAAAAGTGAGTTGACAAAAGCTATTTGGTAGCTCGATTGATAGAAACTAATTGATTCAAGCGAACACTTCTTACATATCAGGTTACCAAGACGGCGAAATATCTTTATGCAAACTGGATAAGCCTGATACTGGTATGGCATTTGGAACTACATTAAGAAGAAGTGTTGAAACTGAATGTTTCTGACAAAAATTGTAGGAGAAACATTAGTATGCGATCGGTATTGCTACAATGCCGGATTGGATCGAATTGCCTTCAACATAATAATGGATATTTCCCTGTCCACTTGTGAACGCTCGATTTTGGCATGTGCAGATGTGGAAGCAACTGTAATAGACGCGAAAACTGATTCCAAGTTGTTCTACATTGGCTCAGAAAACTTCAGTATTTACCAACAAGCAAGGTTCGCAATTGATTCATCAAGTAGGTTCTTTGAATTTTCAATTACATGCTGGTTGTCTTTAACTCTAACCATTCAGAAAGACGTGTTTGCAATATCCCTACAGACGGGAGAAATAGAGCTGTACGATTTAAGAGTTCAAGGTTCTCAAGGACCGGTACGCACAATCAGTAGTGCTCATAAAAAGCGAAAAGGAAAACATGCTCCTACCGTGACATCCCTGGAATGGTATAATTCAACGTCTTTGGTGTCTGCTTGTCATGAGACTTCGTAAGTTTTCCCTGCTTTTGCTATTTGGCTTTAATAATTAACCATGGAGAAAGGGAATTGAAAATATGGGATCTTCGAATGTGGAACAAGAGTAGTTTCAAACCCAATAATCATGTAATAACAACACAAGAACCGGAAATGAAGCGACCTGTTGGTATCACCTCTATTCAAGTGGATCAT
This sequence comes from Alloascoidea africana, assembly GCA_030581615.1. NCBI lineage: Eukaryota > Fungi > Ascomycota > Alloascoideomycetes > Alloascoideales > Alloascoideaceae > Alloascoidea > Alloascoidea africana. The sequence goes on from JAKTTT010000004.1 coordinate 467,560, forward strand.
TCCTCCGGACTGATCTGGGCATTAAGTAGAGATAACTCGCTATATGGCTATTCAGGGGTTTCCATTGAATCCGAAAAGCCAATTGCGAAGCTATGGAATTACAATCTCCGAGTGGATCGTTCTAATCTAAAATGTTCGCTCCACAGCTCACCTTATGGTTCTTCTATGGCATGTGCCTCGGCCACGAACGACATAGTCATATTCAACCTCCCACAATCTTTGAATGACTGGAGATACCAACACCGAAATGACAGAGACTCAATGGGTACAATAGAATCAAAGGTCATATCTAGTCATCACTTACCTTCCAGCAAATGGATAGCTTGTCACAGCTGGCATCCTCATGGAGAAATTCTGGTATCTTACGTTATAGATGGTCATGGCCCTGATTCTCAACTAGTATCATTCTCACAGCATTAATCACGCTGGATCTAATAAAGTGTAATAATAATACTAGCATTCTAATGAGCAGAAGAAATGCATATCTTGTATTGATTGTCGTGCTGTATCTGTCTCGTAACCTAAAACGATTCTAGCTTATCGGGAGGTATTGCTACCCGGTCACTATCATTAGAAAGGCCAAATCAATTGTAAACACGAAACTAGTATCAACACCGTTAGACAAATGTCGTTTTTCAACACCATAAGGTATGTTTCTACAGGCTGATCTTTTCTTTTCTGTCAAATTGGCTGCTTTCAGTTGAGTGCTAACCTGCTCGATCACTGAAAAGAGGGCTGACCTCCCGCTCGTCAAAGAGGAGAACTCAACGTGATACAAACCAACCACCAAATGCTTCAGGACAAGCATTCGGAGGAGCATCAGCCTTTTACTCAAATCCAAGTACATCTTCGCTTTCTCTATCAAGAGGTCAGTCGTCTCCTTCTACGACAGCGAGGTCGGCGGCGAGATCAAGGCAGCAACAAGCCGCTAGGCCCCTCTTCCTTCGCCAACCTTTTGTTCAAACTGCTCTCGTCAAAGGTAACTTCAAGACAATCGTTCAACTACCTAATTACGTTGAATATAAAGAGTGGGTATCTCTCAATGTCTTCGAATTTTTTACACAGTTGAACCAGTTCTATGGAACAATTGCGGAGTATGTAACGCCAGAGGCATACCCTACGATGAATGCTGGTCCCGGAGTGGACTATCTATGGGTCGATGTGAACAGGAAAACTGTTGTTTTGCCTGCTGGAATTTACATCGACTATGCCTTGACTTGGGTCAATAACAAATTCAACGATGAAACGTTATTTCCAACAAAAGGAAGTAAGTACTCTGTTGCTATTCTTTCCCCTTGAGTCGAAGCTGACTGACAAAATTGTCACAAGACGTTCCATTTCCCATCAATTTTCTTAATGATGTGAAAAATATATGCCGACAACTATTTCGGATTTTTGCTCATATTTTCCACAATCACTATGAAAAGATTCTTCATTTATCATTAGAAGCATATTGGAACTCTCTTTTTGCCCATTTCATCTCGTTTATAAAGGTAAGATTTGGCTCTTGAATGACTCTCTTAAAAAACGTGAAAACTGACTGCTCATCTTTGGTAAATGAAAAGCAATTCGACCTAATTGAAAGAAGAGAACTTGAGCCGTTATTACCTCTGATCAAGATACTAGAAGAAAACGGTAAAATTATAAACGACCAGCCCACAACTTCATCTTAAACACAAATACAACTGTAAACTACACTTTTACTTCACATTTGAGATGTAGATTTTCATATATGTTTATATATTTATGATATTTATAAGATTTAATGGATTTCGAGTCAATGGAACGGCGCCTAGGACGAGAAAAATCAGTTGATCTGTCCTTAATCCGTGTAATCACATCAGAAACCACAATCCGTACTAACTGACCGAGTAACTATATAAGGAGAGAAAGAAAACAATAAAACAAGCAAAATGCAATTAGCTGACCATCACCCAGAGCAAAAAGAATATAATAAGAACCCCAAATATCTTTGCGAATAGCCAACGATTACTAGAAATCGTGGCGTAATATTTTAAGAGCTCTCTTTGAGCCCCTGTCACATTAATAGAAACATCCTCGACATTGGCATCAATTCGTTGCACCACCTCCCTTTGTTCCGCGACCATGGTTGCAAGTTGGGCGAATATCCCTCCAAGTTCTTGCATCGTGCTCTCGATAGCTGCAATCGCCGAACTGCGCTCGCTCATATAAGACTGCTGCTGTTCTTCCAAAAGCAGCATTTGCTGAGATTGGTCTGGGAGCGATAAAAAGTCCTGGCTACTACTATCTAGTGGTGTTCCGGTTCTTGAGCCTTCCATGGCATAAGGATTCTCTGCACGAGATGGGGCTCTGAGTAAATTCGTATTACTCCCAGAAAGGTTTGGAGAATTGTACAGTTGGGATGTTGCTCCACTCATCTGAGGTGTTGCAGCCCTTTGACTAGCGCCAGCTGCAGATGCTGCTGTTGTTGATGAGAGAAACTGCTGGGTCCTATTCTTAGACGCTTCCATATTCTTCGTTCTGAGTTCCAAAACTTCCTGGAAGTTTTCTGTCGCATCGGTTAATTTGCTCTGTAACAGATTTACAACATTCTTTGAGTGTTCAGATATCTGCGTCTCTGCTTTCCCTCCCCAGTTACTCTGTTGGCTATTCTTCACAAATCCTTGTAAATCAGTTAAGTTTTGTTTAATCCTCAAAATGTCCTGTTTGATAATGAATGTCAGCTCCGAAATCTCAACTGGTCTATCGTCAAAGAGGGCTTTCCTTTTAGCCACTAAAACAATCAAGATGTTAGCACTGTGGCAAGTAAAACGTGTGAGAGGTTATGAAACCTGGGGAAACTTACAGATAGCCAGTTGGGATAGACGCTCAGTAGTCTTTTTAATGTCCTTTGCAATGTCGCCTGCTCGATACTGAAACTCGCTTTTCTGGCTTTTTGGAGCTACCTGCTTGCGATTGTTCATGCCCGCTCTTGTGGACGCCACGGTTGTTCGGTTTAGTTTGGTGATAGAGGATACACAAGATTGAAACTCATTAGTCCTATCCCTCACGCTAGGAGGAAGGGAAAAAGCAGTCGACATGTTTATTAATACAAAAAGACGAGACACAAGGTATAGTACAGTATTTAAAGAGAGCTTAGATGATACAAAGATGGCCTGAACCTGCTAGTTGGCAAATGTTGGCCTGTTGGAGGCAGGATTGGGTCTGTGCTCAGTAATTCCCCGTGCTGATATATACCGCAAATGCTGATTATAACTGACTATCTTTTGTTAGACAAGTTTGGAACAGATGTAGGGAACCGACTAGAGTTATAACGAAGATAGACTACATGTGATGCGTCCCCTGTCCAATATGGAAGCTCTACTTCTTTAAATAGCTTTTGATATGTTTCCCAAAATCCCAACCTGAGCCTTCTCAGTAATACATTCACAAATTATGCAAATCTAACAAATCAGTAAACTTATTAAGCCGATATCTTTGATCTTCTCTGTTAAGAGAATTGGCAATCTAAGGGTTCCCTTTTATGAAAGTAGTGCGGTTCTTTCATTGGATTCAGAATCGATCTCCGCCGCAGGAGTCGGTGGATTGCTTGATCGTTTTATATACTCAAAGTAAATGCACATCAGCAACACAATACCTTGTAGACAAGCAGCTGTTAGATAAGGTAGCCAGGAGCTCCATTTCGTGCCCTCTCTAGCGGCTAAACTGGCTGTCCAGGCAAACCCACCTGGAGTCTGCATACACATCATGGGAATGCTAAGCGAGCCAGCATGCTTTAATTTTGCTGTCGTGTATATCTGAGGAAAGTACTGAATCACTGCTAGAAGCGTGCCGAGGAGACCAAAGAGATTTGCAGTGAAGGCAATGTATTCTCGCTCATAGAAGAAGATATAAATAGAGATTATAACAGAGATTATGCAGTGGGCCAGACATACTTTCCCTACCATTACAATCTTTAAGTATTCATCATGGGGCTCTAATAGTTGATTTCGTGTGAATACCAGTGCAAAAACCAATATGAGAGCAGCGCATGTGGTTTGAAGTCCAATTTGTAGAATGCCAAGCGTAGCAGCGAAACAATCCGGGCCTCTAATCGACTTACAGCATTCAAATATGCTCCCAGAAAGCATCAAAATGTTTGCAAACGCACATGTGCCCGAGGTGACACCAAGGAGTAGAAACCATGGACTTATACCTTCTGATGTTTTCCTTTTGATGATCCGAAGATGTTGAGGAATATACGAAACCACAATTCCGAGGGCCAGAATTATCGCCACTGCGGAGGCAAAAGCCGAGGGGTCTTCAAATGGTTTGCATTTTTCAGGTATAGGAGGGGAAATCATACTGGCGGCGTTTTACCACACTATGGTATAACTGAGATAAGAATGGAGCTTGGTTAATTGAGTTGGAGCATCCGCGATGATATGTTGTGCTGAACTATACTCACAAAAACCAAAACTACTCACAGATATAGACCCCAACTGGAATTGGACGGAAACGATTTTGGTCCACAAGTTTATCCTAACAGTACCATTTATTTCTAACTAGTAAAAGCTTCCTCTTCCCTCTTACTTTAACATGAATAGGAAATAGCCGGGTAGAGAAATAATGAGCATCTCTAGAATGAGCTTTAGATCTTCCTTTTAACTCATTCATCTTACTGTTTACAGATGAATTGTGAAACTTCACTTTAATCAAAATGCTTCGTACCTTACAGTCTACCTATTATATAAACAATCACGATTCAATTGTTTTCAGAGCTCGTTCTATCAACTTGCCAGATGTGTCGAGTGCCTTTAGGAATCGTGCCAGCTCCTCACAAATATCCCACTCGCCTTCCTCAACAGCTTTTTTGAAAACTTTCATCGTGTCATCTTCCGGGTCATGTAATTGATCCAGTGTATTGAGAATAAGTAAAAAGTTGACTGCTGTCTTCAACTGACCTTCGGCTAAACACTTTTCGAATAGAGTACGTGGGCTCTCTGGAACAACTGCGAATAAATCTTTCCAGTAACGAACCTCAATCTTTCTTGTAAAGCTTGCAAGGACATCTAAGAAGTATGGCGTCGACTGCAGCAAGCTAATAACAAGAGGTAAAATTCTCTTCTTTTTGATAGAATCCTCTTCTTCGATAACGATACTGAAGAGCAAGAGCTCTAAGATATGAGAAAAGTATTGCAGTCTCTTAAATTCATTCGCCACCATATACGCTGACTCAACATCCTCCTCAGATAAAAAGTTGATTAGAACACTGTGTAAGAAAACAGTACTTCTTGTTCTCTGCTTCCAAAACGAAATGGATACGTTTCGTCTCTGAATTAACTCATTCTCAATGCCCATCACAATGCCTTTATCGCTCAAAACGGACAAAGGGTAAAAGTCAACTGGTGGCGTTAGATTAATAGGAACCTGTACTTTCAAATCATCGTGGTTCAAATCGTTAAACACCCACATTAACGTCTGTGAACCGGTAAAAGCAATTAAGAAAGTCCCAAATGTGCCATTCGTGGTGAGGTCGTAATATTCAATACTGCTATGAAGCACGGTTTTGTCATATTTTATCGTTCGTTTCGTAGGAATAGATCCTACTGATGGAAGCGAGCTGTTGGAACTGTTGATGCTGCTGTTTACATTGTTGTGGTTTGAACTGGGCGTTAATAAATTTAAAATGCCATCAAGTAATAGTATTATATGTGTTTTGGATAAATCTTGCACGCCTTCTCTCCCAACTTTCCGATTCTTCTCATCTGGGAAACAATTGAAAGCACGTACACGGGCCGGAGAATGGATGACGGTGCTCAGCGAAATTTCTTGGACGAGGTCTACTGATAGTGGGCTTTGTCCCAGTCCCAGGTTCTGCATACGAATTTTGGAGGCGGATATGGCAAATTGGTATAGTTCGTTGTTGAGGGTATAGGCATAGAGACAGCGACCTTCAATTGAAATATGAATGATAGGGGAGTTGAACTGTCGGACCCAGTGTTCATTTCCTGATTTTAATTCCAATTCTGGGGAGTAAATATGAATTCCGTAGGTCTTGTCATATGCCACCGACACAACCAGCATTTCATTAAACCAAAGCATTGATCCTCGTACTGTAAAGTCTTCGCCAGCAAGATCACTACCGTACATGCTCCATTTGCCAGTTGGAAAGCAATAACATGCTAATCCTTTTGTGCCCGCTACAGCAACATATTTGCCTTTTTTTGAGCAGCTTACCACTCTCAGCGGCCAAAACCTAGAAATATAATCTGCAGGAACCATGATTTGTTGATACAAAAGGGCGTCCTGTGAAATAGTCATGAGATCAGACTGTTCATGCCCTTTGTAGACCCAAATCTCGTTGTTTGAATACAGACACGGCCGTGCAATGTTGTCATTGGTGAAATTGCCAACAAGACTCCATCGAATAGTATTCAGCAGGAATATCTTATCGCTTGTCTTAGAAACCATTGCTATGCAGTTGCCTGAATGTGACCAATCAACATGTTGTACATCTTGAAGCCACAACTCCTGGGCTATCCTGTTCTGATCCGCACTGAACGAGGAGCTGTTCAAGTTCCCAAAGACGGAATATATCGACCATCCCTTTTCGTAAGAAACAAACAGAGCGTTCCCATCGTTTGACCACTTCAAACCTGTTACGCGCCCAGCGCTTGCCTCTACAGGGTTGAGAATATTCAATAAAACAATATTTCCAGCATAATCCCGTACGTTATAATGATAAACTTGACCTGAATTTGTCCCCACTGTTAAAAGGCTATATCTTGCATTTGCAGCAACACATACAGCTGGCTTCAAACTCAGCTGCTGGGCTATTGTGCGAGAATATCTTGAAGTCCCGGCCTTGTGGAACGAATGCCCGTTGAACAGATGGGGAGATGACGGAGAGTTAGGCCCTGAAGCGCCGGATGGTAAAGGCTGAGCCTCATTCCTTGTAATAGCCCACGCTTCACCTGAGCTTGTGACCCACGTCAGTAGGCCCATAGAACGATTCCAATCCACGTGTATAATGTCGTCGTTGGGTTTCGAATTAAACCAGCCCATCTTAGAAAGGAGTTCGGTCCTGGCTTTAGGATTCTTGTCCTTTGGAGAGTCAGAAGTAAAAGGAATTATCTGTACAGCTTTAGGTTCCTCCGTAACGACGAGAAACTCGTTAACCATTGGGATCAAATGCTTAATACCTGACTCTATCTTGGCTGTCATCTTGTAGCGAACGCTAACCTGCTTGAAAGAGGTCATTTCGTCATGCCCAAAAACATCGTTTGCATGTTCGTTATCAACTCCATCATCATTTGAAGAATTTCGATTCACATTGGTTGCACCCATTGAACCAAGCCAGTTTGGGAAATAGAACTGAAGAATATCCTGGGAATCCTCATTGACATTTGAAAACGTAAAAGTAAGAATATCCGATGTGTCTGTGAGTATGAAAATTATATTCGTGTCTGGGGAAGTGTATAAGCTCTTGTTTCTGCCGTTGGTATTTAAAGAGTTTGAGGACCTTACATATGTCGCTATGGGTGCGATGGACTGTGTCAAGAAGCTGTGGTGTTAGTCTTTAATCTAATGCTGGAAGGAAAATACGTTGCAACAACACCTTAAAGTACTTACAGTGGCCTGAAACAGATAGATTGACCTCCAGGTTATCGCCACAAAGTAAAGACCCAGCTTCACATATTTCAAGCCCAGTATCACTTGATCGGGGTCTTGGTTAGTGGTGCCGTCTGCAGAGGGAAACGAACTATTAGCTTGTTGTTGTGTTCCCGGTGAGGGATCACTAGAGAATTGAATAGAGAGACGAGATGAGCCTCCCTCTTTTATCGGAGGCAGGGTGGGAAGGGTGAGAACCTGGGGAGTAAGAGAGGGCCAGATCATTTGGTAAGGATCGGTAGGAGACGCTGGAAAGAGTGGTCTTCTTGCAAATGAACTGTTCAGTGGAAATGGAAATTGGAGAGGTGAGCTATTCTGGTTTCTGATGTTTCGCATGTTGTATGTTGTGCATGTTAAGGATCTCGCCTGGAGCCAGGGGGTTTACCCGGAGTCCGCACTTAGATTGCCTCAAACGTCAGACGGAGGTGTTCTTTTCCATCTGCTGATTCCCCCAAGAACTCGCGTCTTTCTATCTTACATCAACTTCTGCTAAAAATGGTATGCTAACACTTTGATATTCTTTTTTCTAAGATCCATAACTCCCTGTCTGTCCACTGATTGATGGATATGTCCGGAATTTGTCGCCCATTGGATCGTCTCCTTTCTGGCTGATCCTGATGTTGTTTATTCTTAAACCCGACCCTAAATCTCAATGAATTGAACTGTTGAAGAGAAACCCCCAAAATGTGTTAAGATTAATCTAACTTTTACCCCTCAATAGTCTCGATCCGGGTATGCTTTTTTTTGTATAGCGGGTTCCAAGGTGGACGAAGTGGTGTGCTTCATTGGTGTCCAGAGGGCACGCCCATAACCATACCTTACATGTTCCGAGCAATGTTTTTTTTTCTCTTGATTTAGCCTGACTAATTCAGTTACTACTTTGTTCCAGTGTCACTGTTAACGACGAGGTTTTCACTGCTTTCAATGATCTAAAATTGGGCAAGAAGCACAAGTACATCATTATTAAATTGAACGACAGGAAGACTGAGATCGTCATCGATAAAGTCTCCAGCGACTCTGCCTATGATGCCTTTTTGGAAGATTTGCCTGAAAATGACGGCAGATATGCCATTTATGACTTTGAATATGAGCTGGATAGTGGTGAGGGAAAACGGTATGCTTTGCGTGAAACAATGATGTAACAAAATTGTTATGGATAACTAATCATTCCTTTGCGACTTTTCCCACAGCTCCAAGATCGTATTTTTCAGCTGGTCCCCCGACTCTGCCCCTATTAGAGTATGATCTGCTAAAACCCACATTATTCAAGTGATTTACGGGACAAAGATTCTAACTTTTTTTTTGTACTATGATCTAGAGCAAGATGGTCTACGCTTCTTCCAAAGAGGGTCTTCGCCGCTCCCTAAACGGTGTTGCCTCTGATATCCAGGGAACTGATTACAGTGAGGTTGCATACGAGGCGGTTTTTGAGAAGGTCAGCAGCCGTATCTAAGTTTCCCTTTTTTTTTTACTTGGTACCTTAGCTTTATACTCGCAAGTGATCCCAAACTTTTGATTAGGGTTATAAGAAGATTGTGTAGTGCCGAATTGAAAAGGTAAAGAAATAGACAATTTTCATCGTTCTATATCTTTTTTTGTGTGGCGTAAACTGTTTGAAATTTTATTTATAGGGCGCAAATCTTAGCTTCTATTGTAATGTTTTCAGGGAGCAGATCATTGATGAAGCACAATGGGAATCTAGTCACTCGAGGATAGTAAATTGAGGTTTTCAAATTCGGGACAACAGAAGTTGATGATCCAACAATCACTATTCAAAATATTAAGTTCTAGTTTATAAAAAGTGATCTTCTATCACTTGCATAACATTCCCTATTTCTCTTCATGGTGCTTAACCACTTGGATCAAAAGGGGTAGTATCAATACTAAGAGTCTATTTAGCAAGCTCAATTGCAAAGCATATAGTCACAAGATTACTGGATATATGAGTTCAACCTGACACACGACCAAGAACGTTCATTTCTTAACAGTTCCCTCCTTTTAGAAACAAGTTCGTTGATCTTCTTCTTGGCCCCTTAAGCCAACCAGTGCGCGTGCTTCTGCCACACTTATGCAGCGATGAGGGAAACCAGTACCCATAGGCATATGCACACAGGACTATATATATGACTGACACTCATTGATGCTACTGCGTAGATTCTTTTCTACTACTTCTACCGCTGCTTTTTCATTATCTTCGAGATTAATGTCCTCGGTGAAGAATGTTGGTGGCATTGAGTACGTACCATATCCAGGCGCTAACCCAGAGCTGAACACAGTCGATCTATTCAGGTGCAAAATTTCACAACAGCTCTCTGAAATATCTGGGGTTGATAGAAGTCTGATCTATCCTGCTCTCTCATGGACTACTCAAGCCGAACGGGGAGATCTAGTGATCCCAATTCCCAGGTTGCGAGTTAAGGGTGCTAAACCACAGGAACTAGCCGAGAAGTGGGCAAAAGCTTTCGACACAGGAGACTATTTAGAAAAAGTAAGCAGCAAGGGACATTTCATTCAATTCCACTTCAACCCTAATCTGCTATCGAAGCTGATCATCCCCACGATTTTCCAGAAGGGCGAGGACTACGGTGCCTCTAGCATTGACAAGGGCAAGAAGGTTGTGGTGGAGTTCAGCTCGCCCAACATTGCCAAACCGTTCCACGCAGGCCACCTCCGTAGCACCATCATCGGGGGGTTCTTGTCGAACCTGTACTCCAAGGTCGGGTGGGAGGTCGTCCGGATGAACTACCTCGGCGACTGGGGGAAGCAGTTCGGCGTGCTGGCGGTCGGCTACGAGAAGTACGGCTCGGAGGAGAAGCTGGCGACTGATCCCATCGGGCACCTGTTCGAGGTGTATGTGAAGATCAACAAGGACATTGAGGCCGAGACGGCGGCCGCGGGTGAGGGTTCCGCTGGCGCCATCAACAACAGGGCCCGCGAGTTCTTCAAGAAGATGGAGGACGGCGATGCGGAGGCTCTGGCGGTGTGGAAACGGTTCCGCGAGCTGTCCATTGGCAAGTACAAGGACACGTACTCGCGGCTGAACATCCAGTACGACATCTACGACGGCGAGAGCCAGGTGTCGAAGGAGCTGATGCTGGAGGCCACGGCGAAGCTCACGGAGATGGGGCTCGTCAAGGAGGACAAGGGCGCCAAGATCATCGACCTGACCCCTTACAACAAGAAGCTGAACAAGGTGGTGGTCCAGAAGAGCGACGGCACGACGCTCTACATCACTCGGGACATTGGGGCCGCGATCCAGAGGTACGAGAAGCACCGCTTTGACAAGATGATCTACGTGGTGGCGTCGCAGCAGGACCTCCACATGGCGCAGTTCTTCAAGATCCTCCAGCTGATGGGCTACGAGTGGGCGGCGAACCTCCAGCACATCAACTTCGGGATGGTCCAGGGCATGTCGACCCGGAAGGGCACCGTGGTGTTCCTCAACGACATTCTGGAGGACACCAAGGACGCGATGCACGAGGTGATGAAGAAGAACGAGGCCAAGTACGCCCAGATCGACGACCCCGAGAAGATCGCGGCGCTCGTAGGCGTCACCGCGGTGTGCATCCAGGACCAGTCGGCGAAGCGGATCAACAACTACGAGTTCAACTGGGCGCGGATGCTGTCGTTCGAAGGCGACACGGGCCCGTATTTGCAGTACGCGCACTCGCGGCTGCGAAGCGTGGAGCGCAACGCCAACATCGACGAGTCGAGGCTGCTGGAGGCCGACCTCTCGCTGCTGACGGAGCCCATCGCGTCCACGCTGGTCCGGATCCTGGCCCAGTATCCGGACGTGGTGCTGAACGCCTACAAGACCCACGAGCCGTCGACGATCGTCACGTACCTGTTCAAACTGACCCACGTCGTGTCGTCGTGCTACGACGTGCTCTGGGTCGCTGGACAGACCGAGGAACTGGCGGCCGCCAGATTGGCATTGTACTCAGCTGCTCGACAGGTTCTCTACAACGGTATGACCCTTTTGTGTCTAACTCCAGTTGACAGAATGTAGAAAAAATGTATATAGTCTTTTCTGTTTCAACTCCTCCTTAATTTAGATCAATGCATTTATGAGTAAATATAAGGCCAGCGTGCTTTTACGAAATAGTGCTTGTCCTTGTAATTTTGGTATCTTTTTGTTGATGTCATAAGCTATGATCTTTTTGTCAATTGAAACCAAAGGAATAGGGAATTGTTGGTCTTGAATCAGAGAAACCAAGACCATGTCATATACTACAGATATTCAACACATTAAATAGCCTCAATCTCAACTGATCACTTTTTTTACCTTTCCAATTGCAACTTTCTAGTTCTACGCTTCATAAATGACTAGCTTAAGAAGACTCAAAGTTTGGCTTTACTTACCAATCATAGCCAAAGTTGTAAATGGGGAAGCGGAAGAAAAATCATCTCCTCTTCCTTCTCTTTTTCTGAGATTTTTAGGGTTCGTGGAAAATCAAAAACTCATCAGTTCACAGAAATAGCCATTGAGCTACTATTTACAGTCTTTTAAAACCAAATGTGGGTCTAATTATACTTGTCTATCCTGAAAGTTCATCACAATTCCATTATTTTACTCAGATTTACTTTTTACTGGACTAAGAATGTAGCGATATTGGCGGATCCAGCTGATGAGCTCTTCCCATTCCGATAAATTAGGCAGGTTCTCCTCGGCATATCCCTCGGGGAACTTGTGAGCCAAGTTGGGCGGCGGCACAACGTCACTGATTGAGTACTTAGTCTTGCAAAAGTTGTCTCTGTTCGCGGCATCCAGGGAAATCCCCTCTATGCTCATCTTATACTCTTCCCGCATTTCGCCCGTGCCCAGGTACACATTGATCGGGGACGAAAACCTATCGTTGAATAGCGAATTCGGCACAAGCCCACACGGATAGTAAATCTTGCCCTCCACAGACGTCTTCAAAGGATTGCAATCATCACTCAACTCGTCCTCCAAAGCCATCTCGCCCTTGATCTGGCACGAATAGTAACTCATGACATACTTGTGGTGATTCTGGTAAAACCGGTGGTTTCATGTCTCCAGGGATCAAAAACTGAACTCGACAACTTATCTGGCTCCCGTTCAACTCGAGCCGCCATCGCGGAAATGCGAAAAAAAAACGTACCTGATGGGAATCTCACCAAACTGCTGTGTCGAGGCCTCGCAAAACAGTCATCTATATTTGTGGCTGGTCTCAACAAATTCCAATTGTTCCTGAAAGCCCTCCACTAACCGCTATTTCTACACCCCGCGGTCTCATCCTGTTTTGCTCCCTCACAAGGCTATACCAACTCCCCGCACTGCTTTCAAGCGATCCTGGCCTTAATTCTTGCAAATTTCATTCCCAAATACCTCTTCATATTTTTCGACGATGGCGTAGTTTACTCCCCGTCTTCGTCAGCCTCTTGCTCCGAGCTAGTTGATATGCTCCATCAGGGTTTGTGTAACATGTGCGTGCGAGGAGACGAATTGTGGGAAAGGCCATATTAATTGATCGAGGAGGATTCAAACTTGTTCATCTGCTATCTAGCGAATACATGCTCTATTTAAGTGAAGTTATGTTTTGGGGTGGTACGAGGTCGCATATGCGAGATTGCGTAAAACTACGAAGGAAAGAGTGTATCGGTTGTTCTGGGGGTTTGCGTAGTTTAGAATTGAACCGTTAATACGTTATCAGTCAGAGACTACATCAGATATACTTGAAATTGACAATTAAAGCATCTTCGAAAAGGCCATTAAGCATGTCAGCTTTTTCCGTGCTTAAGATAATTTAAGACATTTGATGTCACTTAGAGTAGATCGTAAACTCGTGGTAAATGTCTTTGATTAGATCTAATATCTTAGGTACTGATAAAGCTGCTACATTATCTGACCACTGGCTTGCAGGCTTTCCAACAGACTTTTTCCCGCTTTGCACAGAGTCTGGGCGGCTTTTCCATAAAATCCGGGCGTTTTTCTCTCATTCTTTGACAACCGCTTCCTTCGCCCGCGGATCATTTGTAAACATTACCATTGCATGATTTCCCGTAATCAACAATTCGAAACTGTTGAAGGAACCTGCAGCCTAATACATAGGTATCTCGTACCCATTCCTCCACACTCTGGGTTGGGGATGTCCCAGCTGCTCTTCTTTCTTATGTTCTAGCTGATGGTTAAAGGCAAATTTGAAAAAATTGTCACACTCTTTAAAACTTAGAGTTGGCTTGGACTCACAGTTGAATGCTTTCAACCGTATTGGGTCGTGGGTTCTTAAAGGATTCTCTTTCTCTGTGTGAAACTTGACATCTCGAATGCAACGGTTAACCCTCGTAAAGCAACCCTGGGTGCCCTTCGTCTCTCCTTGAAAAATCGGATACTTACTAAGGTTTCAAGTTTGTCTATCGCAGAAACCAAATTGCTTCCAACATGTTCATGGGGTTTCTGCATTCCACATCAGACCTGTCCATCATGAAGTCTGATAAGCCATTCAATTGTTCACCCATCACTGTAGCCGAACACTGAGACATTCAGTTTTGCAAAACAATGTTACAATCTTTCGATTGAATGAAAAGGAGTTGCGTTGAATGACTTAGGAAGGAACTTCTCCTTAAATGGGAGAGAAGGTGCCATATCTAAGATGTGACTGAACTTCCTCCTGAATGGTTTCCACCCACCCCGAGTTTGACCATGGTCAGGTGTTTCCGTAGCTTCTTGAGCGCTCGGATTCGAGCAAGCTCCGACACGAAGTCAGCTTCTTGAGTGTGAGACCGATTTAGCAAATTATATTATTCTCATCAATCATAATGTCGTGACTTTAATCAGAGCTTTACCCTTACACTGGCCGAAAAAGCTTTTTACAGTCTTATATGATTCTTTATTTAGAGTAAATAAGAGATCTAAACTCAGGGTTTCGAGTTTCGAGTTTAGATCTTTAGTGCTTACGCTTACAATAATTACTGTTTTCTCGTTTAACAATATTCCAGATTGCCGGACACATTCTTGGGAATCTCAACCAGTGGAGGACAGTCATGATCTACTTCCAGAATATTTGCTTGACTACTCGCTTGCAAGAAAGCATTCGTCTGCTTGAGCTGAGTTGAATTGTATCCCAGATTATCCTCTTAACCGGTACACCAAGGATCCGTCACCCGTTTGCGCTTTTCAGTCATACACCCCCCGCCTCCCTTCTCGAACCCTTACAGTTGGCATATTAATTTGTTTTCATGTGCCCACATTCGAAGACTGAGATGCAACCACATCAATACTAGACTCCACCCAAAGGCTCAAAAAGTTTGAGGATGAGGAGTATGGGTGTTTACATAGTAAATACTTCCATAGTAGAAATAGTCCCAGCATGAAACAAAGAGCCAAAATCTGTCAACGTGCCACCAATAGAAGATTCAGTGGGTTTCAACCACGAAATCCGTAGCACTATCGACAGCTGCGTATGCCTTTGTTTTAGAACACAATATACTCCCCTCACCCTCACCCTGCCCCCGTCAGCACTTGTAGACACCTCGCAAGATTCTGAGGACGTCAGAAGGGTTCACCGGCTTCCTCTCACGAGTATCCAAATCCATCACCACTGACTTGTACGAAGATCCCCTCTAATCTAGACTTGGGGAAATCAACGCCGGAAGTGAGCGAATGTGGAAACGACTCAACAGAACCTGCAAGACAGGCTATAAGCAGCGCATTTCCAGCAGACCAACGACTAAGGACAACAGGGTCGGACTTCTCCTCATGGGATCAGACACTTCTACATTTTCTTCAAAGAAAGGGACGGGATTTATTAATCGTGGCTACGATGCCCATCTCATTCCCTGACGAGAACTTCTCCCGAGAGACATGTGGGACTACTGTTGATATTTTTGTTCTTTTTCCAACCCGGATTCCTCCATGATCGATTATTGGGAGGAATTGGGTTACAGTGCAAAGTTTATCCTGATGGAATTCGTCGAATTTGGAGAAACACTCGAAATCACCCAAGCAGACTGGCCCACAACCGCCTATACACTATATGGCGCGATCTGTCAGATCGGGTCACCAGGTGATTACAGATATCCTTGCATTACGAAACCAACATTTTTCCAAACTTAACAATGTCTTTAAAAGAAACTATCTTTGTTTCCAAGTTGTGAAACGATATGTTGTAAGACATCAGAAGTTCTTTAATGTTGTTGGAATATTGCTGATTTCGGAGTGCCAAAATATCTGTTATAACCTGGTGACCCACATTTCCGATCTGACAGATCGCGCCGTAGAGTTCATATGCGGTGGACCATTCCGCCTGGGTGACTTCCAGGGTTTCTCCAAATTCGACTGAGTCCATTAAAATGAACTTTGCACTATAATCAAGTTCTTCCCAGTAGTCAATCATGACTAAGTCCGAATTGGAGAACCGAACAAACTCATCAGCTTCATTCCCGTATTTGTCGCGTGAAAAACTGGTATCAAGAAATGGGACGGGCATCGTAGCTACGATGAGCAAATCCCGACCCATTCTTTGTAAAAATTGTCGAAGAAACTGATCCCACGAGGGGAAATCCGACCCTGCTGCCTTTAGACGTTGGTCTGCAGGGAAGGTACTACTGGTTGCAGCCTTGCAGGTTCGGTTCAGTCGTTTCCACATTCTCTCACTTCCGGCGTTGATTTCAAGAGTAGCGTCTCTCTCAAGAATAGACGGTCCAGTAGCATAGGAGACATCGGCTGAAGATGAACCAGGACCCGTGGGAACAATAGGAACAGTAGTGACAGAAGGACCCGTAGTACATGAAGGAAGTGGACCGTGACTACTAGAGCTACCGCCTTTTAAGAAAAAGTACTCATAACAGAAAATTAAACGTCAGTCCCTGTTTTCATTAAAAGTTATACAAATTATATTATCATCAATCATGATGTCGTGACTTTTATTCAGGGCTTTACCCTTAAACTGGTCCAAATAAATTTTGCCAGTCTTTTATAGTTCTTTACTTAGAATATATAAGAGATCTACGAACTCCATATTCGTCATCCTCACCTTCATCTCCTACATCCATCATGTTTGGGTGTTCCTCGTCGATCCCTGAAACTGACTCAATTTTGTCACATTCAAAAGTGCAATCATCATAGTTAGAGAAGGTTTAGTGTTTCGTAGATGGAAAGTAACTGCACATGATCTAATCTAGACACATGCAGAGCGAAGCGAAGAAAAGAAAAACAGAACCGGAAAACTCCTCTGGGGAACCTTGAAATCTCAGAGAACCAGGAGCTTTTATATTCGACTAAAAATAAAAGCTACTATGTTTGAGATTACTGACGCTCCTGTAATCGCGGACATATCCAGAACAGACAAAGCAATCACGTCGCCGTGTCACACTATACTAACGGACTAGGACCGAATCGGAAAAGATCGGCAAGTCCACAGAAGAAAAAACAGAGCGTTAGAATCCGATACTCCACAACTTCTGCAAGGAGGTTGTTGACATTGGTCTCAGGATCCGATCAAGCAAGTTCCCATCATCATCAGTAGTAAAGGCTGGGTAAAGCATGCTGAAGTTCAACGATCCTGCACGCCTAACCGCCGTAATGACTGGCTTCCGTAAGCGCGTCTCTGTCCTTCCACGACATTCTCGGAAAAACATACTCTCAAGGGATACTGAGGATAGGTATCGCTTAGACTTTGTGAGGAAGGAAGACTGGACCGTTTTTACCAGTTTTTGGAGCGGGAAACTTTGTTGTGAAAATTGACTTGTAAGCTCGCTTCTTGTTTTGTCTCCTTCTGGGATGTTTTAAGCGCTCTCTTTATTTTCCAGTGCGTAATCAGGAGGTATGAGATTTTTAGACTTGTCACCATTGGTGTGGCCAAGAGTAATAAGGTGATCTTGGTGGTGGTGATGCTGATCATGGTAACCAGTCAGACTTTGTGGGAGAGCCAGTGGGCCATCATTTCACCCGCAGAGGTTGTGAGGAAGACACATGGGATCAGAATGCCATGAGGTATGAGTACATTAAGCCAGGTAACTTTTGAAAGGGCAGAAGATGAGATAGGTCCATTGTCGGCACTAGCCAACGGTAAGCTGAAGCTATGGCTGCTTTCCAACGAGGTGACGACAAGAGAAATCGAAATTGCCGAGATGGCTGAGGAATCCACCAACAGCTTCAAGCGCTTGATCCTCAATAGTAGAATTTGACAAACGTATGGACGAGAGTATAATGAAGAGGCAGAAACCAAAAAGAAGAGTCAAGTTCAGCTCGGTCCCATGTATGATGGATTCCCTTGGAATAAAGTTGACGAAGAGGAGTACATTGGTAGGAAGTTGAATATTAGCTCTGTTTTAGTCTGGTTTTCTATATATTACAGGAGGTATAGCGTTTCTATGATCAGTAGGATGTCATCCAAGGAGGTACTACTTTGGAGAATGGGAGTATGAGAGTAAGATCGAGCTCCTCTGTCAGCACTTGGGCCTGTTCATATGTGCCTAAAGTGAGGGTAACCCCAACTTCTTGATAGACCGCACCTGAGTTTAGTAGTGATTCGAAAAGTTAAACTTGAATCCGTTTTGGCCATACCAGTTGTTGATTTAAACCAAATCAAGTGTTTATGCTCGGTGGCAAAGCAGGCTTGACAAAGTTGATCATTTCTCCAGTACTTTTCTCCCGGATTCTAACCCTATCGCCACATCAACAACCATCATTTGCATTTTTAAAGGGTGTTCGCTGTATTCACAGATCTAAAGCGGGACGAGGAGTTGAGTACACTGGCAATACAATATCAAGTAGAAGCTTGTCAAGCCATAACATCGCATTGGATACCAACAACGCTAGCTTGGATCAGCCTGTTTTCAAAAGACAGCGACGATTTTCTTCTTCAATTGACACTCGGAAAGAAAGTTTCAACGCTTTTCCATTGAGCTTGGAAAATTTAAACCCAAGCCCTAAGCCAAAGATGATAGACCAAAACATCAAGCTTAATGCACAGGAATCGCAAATTCAATCTCTTCTTGTTGAGTTTGCGGCTTATACGGACGCCCAAAATCCAAATCGAAAAGAAGATCTGATACTTCGAATCACAGGCGGCTGGGTCCGCGATAAACTGCTGGGTCTGGAGAGCAATGACCTGGATATCGGAATTAACAGCATGACTGGGGCAGAGTTTGGTGAAAAATTGAATACATTTCTCGAATTGAAAAACCAGGAAGAAAATAAGAGTAACGAAAGCGCATACGTAAAGCATGGCATTCACAAGATCGAAAAAAATCCTGAAAAGTCAAAACATTTAGAAACGGCAACAACTAAGCTATTTGGTCTTGATGTGGACTTTGTTAACCTGCGTAGTGAGGAATACACTGATCAAACATCCCGGATTCCAGCTTCAGTTGAATTTGGTACCCCTGAGCAAGACGCACTGAGAAGAGATGCCACCCTAAATGCACTTTTCTATAATTTGCACACAAGAAAGGTGGAGGATTACACAGGGCAGGGATTGAAGGATTTAGAATTGGGCGTTTTAAGGACACCATTACCAGCATTTGAAACTTTTAGAGATGATCCTTTAAGAGTTTTGCGTTTAATTCGATTTTCAAGCAGATTTGGCTTCAGGATTGCTGAAGAAGCAATCTCCGCTATTTTGGAGCATAATGCAGAAATAAACGAAGCTCTTGAGCTGAAAATAAGCAGAGAGAGAATAGGAATTGAAATAAAAAAGACTCTGGCCTCCCCTCAGCCTTCTTTGGGACTATCTTGGATTGCTGATTTAGGACTTTGGGACTCAATCTTTACACTCCTTGAGCAATTTCATCCAACAGGTAACAAGCCGACTCCATCAGGAAAGGCCAATGCACAGTCTTCGAACTTATCTTCTTCTGATAAGTCAAGCATTGAGCAACAAAGCACAATTGCAAATGTGTTTGACAAATCCAAATTCAAGGAAACTATTTCAAAATGTGGTGAACTTTTAGACAATAAGACACTTCCTTTAGAACTCTCTGAACTTACTAAGAAAGGAAAAGAAAATGAATTAACATGGCTTTCTGTTGCTCTAAGTCCCTGGGGGACAACGGAGGCCCTCAACGAAAAGAAAAAGAAATGTCTGGCTGTTTCAATGGTTGTAACATTTGGCCTAAAACTTCCCAGACAAGAAGGTGATTTGGTAGCGAAGATTTTCCAACACTGTGAGCAAACTGCCTCTCTTACCGAAAGGAACTTCACGAGTAATGAAAATGAATATGTTGCACAAAATCGATTAGATGTTGGAATATGGCTTCGTGAGTGTGGAGAATCATGGAAACTTTTCGTTTTTTATGCGATGATCCACGAGGCAGTTTATCAATCTCCACAATCCAAAGGTACGGGTCAAATAATCATTTTTTCCACTAATTTTTGTCAATATTTTCTAACAATCGAATTTTCTAGTTGAAGAGGTTATTGGGAAGTTTAAACCTCTGCTTGACTTTATATCTCTCCAGAAACTTGAGCACGCTTACAATCTGAAGCCCATTATTGATGGGAGATTAATGTCAAAAGAACTCCAACGAAAGCCAGGACCTTGGATGGCTAAGGCACTAAAGAGGGTTATTGAATGGCAATTAGCTCATCCACAGGGAACTAAAGGGGAATGTTTAAATTATGTCAAGAATTTAGATATTGACAAGTTATGAGGTACTTTATGACATCTCAAGAAAACAGCATCTATGTTTCTTTATGCACTAGTTCCCTAGACTGCAGAAGCGGCCTTTCTATCTCTTATATCCCAGCTCGCCTAGACTCTCTTTAATCGCATTAAAAACCTTGTCAATATCATTTCTTCCCTCCTCAACGACAGAGACACCCATATGTCCAATGCGGAAGTATTTATCTGCAATTCCTTTATATAGTCCGCCTGCTAGAACAACTCCTTTCTCAGCTATCAAGGGTAAAAGATCAGCGTTGCTTATATTTTCTGGAAGATAGACGGCTGTCAAACCATGAGCTCCCACCCCTGGGTTAGAAACGAGTCGAAGATTCAGTTCTTCTTGTAATTGCTGTTTAAACTTATCGGAAACTGTTGCATGCTTTGCAAACCTCGATTCGATCCCTCCATTGAGCACCTCATCCAAAGATACATTCAATGCAGTAACAGATTGTACCGCGGGAGTAGCGAAGTAGGCGCCTTTTCCCGATTCATAGGCCTTCATTATAGGAGTCCATCTCTTCAAGCTGGCAAAATATGTTGAATCTTCAGTCCGTTCAAGTGCTTTTTTCAATGCCCTTTCGCTAGAATACAAAACAGAAAGACCAGCGGGTGCACTGAGAGCTTTTTGTGAAGCCGTTAGGACAAAGTCCAGTCCCCATTCGTCAAATCGAATCTCTTCCACACCTACGGAGCAAACTCCGTCCACGACAATCAAAGTCTCCGGTGAAACATTTTTCACTATCTTGGCAACCTTTTCGATATCGGTCAGAACAGCGCTTGACGTGTCTACGTGGGTGATGGTAATAATCGCATATTTTTCCTTTTTCAAGGTCTCTTCAACTACTGCCACATCAACAGCATTTCCAACGTTCGCGCTCAAAAGAGTCACATCAGAACCATAGACTCTCAAACAGTCAGCAAATGCATCTCCAAAATACCCAGAAGACAAAACCAACGCTTTTTCTTTTTTCTGAACTAAATTCGAGGCTACAACATCCCAACCCAGAGTGCCGGAGCCAGACAAGATGTATGGCTGGGCACTCCCAGCACTTGACAAAAAAACTTGTCGAAGCTTCCCTAATGCCGATTGAAAAGTGGAAATGAACTGCTTCGAGGTATGAGCCTGTGATGGTGTCGCCATTGCAGCGAGGACTTTATCCGAGAACTCTATCGGGCCGGGGATCATGGTAAGCGGATGGTCGGGCTGTTTGTACTCGAAAGAAGAAACATATGAGCTGGAAAGAAACCTGATTGATGATGGATAAGAGACCTGTCCTGAAATTGAAGGCTTCATTAGAGGGCCATTGGCCATTTCCCGAGACCTTTGTAGGACTCTTCGAACAGCGTTGGCTCTGAAGTTCATTTGAGTGGCTGTTATGTGGGGAAGATCTTCACACTGTGATTTGTTGTCTAATCTATCGCGTTTTAACTACAGATGGAATCAGCACAACGAGCATTGAACCTTTCTAGCCCTACCACAAATCTGTTTATCATATTTTCATGGAACAAACTTCCAGTTGATCAATTTTTAACTTTAATTGTTTACATAAGTGTCCTTTTCAACGTAGTTTGTTAAGTATGATCAGCCATAAAGATACTCAGAAAACAATTAATATCAATATGAGCACCACGCGAACATCAATCAGCTTCGTATACTGATAGAAGATAAAACCAAGGATAGTCGAACCTCTCTGATGAAAAGTGATTTCAACTTGACCTTTGCTGGATAATTGATTTACAGATCAATATCTCATACTCCATTCTACAGATTCTCTTTACAAACCATGAAAAGGATTATGAAGATTTAGACCTAAACCCAAGTTTGACATACACATTTCAGACCAGATTGAGTATTGCTCATATCTTCTGCAATTGAAAATAGATGATGGTAAGAAAAAGTTTGACAATACTTTACACTCCATCATTATAGTAAGCTAAGCTAGAGAGTGACTCACAAATCAAAATTGTTAACTAAATCAATGTTCAACAAAGAAAATCTCAAGCACCAACTATGAGTAACATGTTTAACCATTTCCTCTTTTCATTCTCACAGTCTGGTAAAAATTTGAAAAATTTGACTGGTTCGATTTATGACTCTGAGATACATCACGTGACACCACTGTAAAGAATAAAAAAGTCTTCAATTCCAATCCAGCTTTTCATCACATTTTCATCAATACTAGATAATGTCCGAAGTAAAGACCATCGGTGGCATTGAGTACGTTCCTTACCCTGGCTCCAACCCAGAGTTGAACACTTTTGACCTATTCAGATGCAAAATTTCACAACAGCTCTCTGAAATTTCCGGGGTTGATAGAAGTCTGATCTATCCTGCCCTTGAATGGACTACTCAAGCCGAACGTGGAGATCTAGTGATCCCAATTCCTAGGTTGCGAGTTAAAGGTGCTAAACCACAGGAACTAGCCGAGAAATGGGCCAATGCTTTCGAAACTGGTGACTATTTGGAGAAGGTGAATAGCAAAGGTCCTTTCATCCAGTTCTACTTCAACCCAAAGTTTCTTTCCAAGCTGATCATCCCCACGATTTTCCAGAAGGGCGAGGACTACGGTGCCTCTAAAGTGGGAGAGGGCAAGAAGGTTGTGGTGGAGTTCAGCTCGCCCAACATTGCCAAACCGTTCCACGCAGGCCACCTCCGTAGCACCATCATCGGAGGGTTCTTGTCGAACCTGTACTCCAAGGTCGGGTGGGAGGTCGTCCGGATGAACTACCTCGGCGACTGGGGGAAGCAGTTCGGCGTGCTGGCGGTCGGCTACGAGAAGTACGGCTCGGAGGAGAAGCTGGCGACTGATCCCATCGGGCACCTGTTCGAGGTGTATGTGAAGATCAACAAGGACATTGAGGCCGAGACGGCGGCCGCGGGTGAGGGTTCCGCTGGCGCCATCAACAACAGGGCCCGCGAGTTCTTCAAGAAGATGGAGGACGGCGATGCGGAGGCTCTGGCGGTGTGGAAACGGTTCCGCGAGCTGTCCATTGGCAAGTACAAGGACACGTACTCGCGGCTGAACATCCAGTACGACATCTACGACGGCGAGAGCCAGGTGTCGAAGGAGCTGATGCTGGAGGCCACGGCGAAGCTCACGGAGATGGGGCTCGTCAAGGAGGACAAGGGCGCCAAGATCATCGACCTGACCCCTTACAACAAGAAGCTGAACAAGGTGGTGGTCCAGAAGAGCGACGGCACGACGCTCTACATCACTCGGGACATTGGGGCCGCGATCCAGAGGTACGAGAAGCACCGCTTTGACAAGATGATCTACGTGGTGGCGTCGCAGCAGGACCTCCACATGGCGCAGTTCTTCAAGATCCTCCAGCTGATGGGCTACGAGTGGGCGGCGAACCTCCAGCACATCAACTTCGGGATGGTCCAGGGCATGTCGACCCGGAAGGGCACCGTGGTGTTCCTCAACGACATTCTGGAGGACACCAAGGACGCGATGCACGAGGTGATGAAGAAGAACGAGGCCAAGTACGCCCAGATCGACGACCCCGAGAAGATCGCGGCGCTCGTAGGCGTCACCGCGGTGTGCATCCAGGACCAGTCGGCGAAGCGGATCAACAACTACGAGTTCAACTGGGCGCGGATGCTGTCGTTCGAAGGCGACACGGGCCCGTATTTGCAGTACGCGCACTCGCGGCTGCGAAGCGTGGAGCGCAACGCCAACATCGACGAGTCGAGGCTGCTGGAGGCCGACCTCTCGCTGCTGACGGAGCCCATCGCGTCCACGCTGGTCCGGATCCTGGCCCAGTATCCGGACGTGGTGCTGAACGCCTACAAGACCCACGAGCCGTCGACGATCGTCACGTACCTGTTCAAACTGACCCACGTCGTGTCGTCGTGCTACGACGTGCTCTGGGTCGCTGGACAGACCGAGGAACTGGCAGCAGCCAGATTGGCATTGTACTCAGCTGCTCGACAGGTTCTCTACAACGGTATGACCCTTTTGTGTCTAACCCCAGTTGACAGAATGTAGAGATGTCCCGTGGTCGCATCTTAGTGTTAGTACTTTTATAGGAACTTAAAGAAGATATGTTAATACAAGTTGAAGCTTAAAGTGTTAAGGATGTACTTGTCTTTTTCCATCAATTATTATAGATACAGCGGTTGTGGTGGAGTCTAAGAAACCAATTACTTTTCTATGGTCAATAGAGCTGAGGAACTACTTTATAAACTGAAGATTTGGAATGTAGATTCTGACTTTGGAGTACATGCTCATCTTCATAATAGATCTCTTTAATAGTGACAATTATGAGGTTTTTTGTTCAATATATGAAACAAAACAAAAAAAAAAAATGCGAATACTAACAAGAAAAAAATGTAACCAGATCAATCAGGAATTGCTTTCAGGTATTGCTTCCATGAGTTTATTTGAAAATAAGCTTTCCTCTCTCGCTGGCAGTATCATCTACATTAATAGAAGACAAAATTGATGCAATATCCACATCGCTTGAGGCAACACTACACTGGGATGCTGGAGACCCGGGTGCAACGGGAGCTGGAGGGAACAAAAAGTCGCCAATAGGACTACCAAGAGACGAGCTTCCCAGACTCCCGCTTGTGTCTTCGTTATTACCTCTGGAAGCATCGTTTCCAGCCTTCCCTCCACCAATACCAGAAGCAGAGCGCTGGTTGGAGTTTGATGTAGAAAAGATATTTGAATTGCTACCGGTAGAGGGAAACCTGAAATTAGCTCTCGCTGGGGATCCTAGTGGGGTTGTCAAAGAGGAGGACGGAATTCTAGAAGTATTTAAACTAGAGGAAGAAATGACTTTCTTCAGTTCCATCACTTTTGGAGAGGCAGGTCTATTTTTTGATGAAGAAGTCGACCGGAATGTGTTTATAGACGAAGTGTATAGTGAATCTCCCAGTCCGATTCCAGTCAACTGATGACGTCTTTGTGTATCAAGAAGCATATTCAATGATCTGGTCGATTGTAAAACCTCGCTTTCCAAGCCAGACGAGGACGTAGTTGTGCTACTGTTTGTTGAATCATCTGGATCATTCAATATAGTGCTAATCAACTCCTTTGGAAGGTTGCTCTGATTAAGCTCTTCTCTCACAATTCTTGCATCAAAAGGATGGATTTTTGAAAGGTTGTCAAAATTCATAGTCTGGGAATAGCGCATTGTTCCATTTTTAGTGGGCACTGGGACCCCATTATGCCAAATCTGTTGGTATTCAATCTGATCCAAAATGACTATGATGAAATTTGACAGCTTGAGGAAAACAGCACAATCAAATAGAAACAACGAGGATAGCGAAAAGAGAGCAACTGAATGTGATATTGCTCCTGTTTGGGAGCTAGAGATTGATGAAACAGATGTCGATTTAGGTCTTAGCTGGTCCGCAATTCCTTGCATTTTATAAAAATACGGTAATCCCGTAATCACTGCATTCCCCCCGTAATTGTTTATGAGGCTTGTTGCCAGTTGCGAAATCACAAAGAAATCGCGATCTCCACTCGTTGTAGAAACTGCAAGCTTTAGCAATTCAGCAAAAAGGTTTTTTAAAGAATTAGATCTTGTAGAATGCCCCTTTCCAACATAACGACTAAAATTCAGCTTGATCTCGGATTTTAATACTTCGTCTTTTAGGAAGATAAGCAAAAGTTGTGCAAAGCTCTGTCTGACAATAGGCTCATCGTGATTAAGAAAGGCAAATGCAACATCCCACACTTCTAGTGGAACCTTTGCTCTTTGAACATCGCTTTTTTGCTGGGTACAAATCTCTAGAATAGCTTCGATATCATTAAAGTATTGCAAAAGGATGTTTGTTACTGTGACCTTACTGTTTATAGACGTTGCATCAAAACTCTCTTTGCTCGTGCTTGACGAAATTAAATTGGTACGATTGTGAAGCGTGCTTTGGCATTTGAATAAAATATGAGAAATCATGTCTCCAATCTGGTCGTAGTAATAAATATGAATACCAAGACTGCTAATGCATCCACATGTTTGGTCGAGAAGTTCATTCTTCATATCTTCAGCTTCAAGTGGAGAGAGTAACAGCATTTCTTGTCTATTGAGTAGTTGCCGCAGGATATCAATCACAGAAAGCCCAATCATGTTCACAGATGAAGAAAGAAGGGACGTAGTCAGGTTGACGATACGAAGCTGCCCAGTTAAGTCGCCCTCTTCATCGCCATTTGTATCTGAAATCAAAGTGGTGACTATTGTGAAGCGTAGCTGAACAGGAACCCATCTTGTAATGATCTCAATGAGGTCTTGGCTCCATTCATCGCGAGTTTTGTGCTTTAAAATGTACCACTTCAGCACTTCTGTGCACTGAATTATCTGGGTAGTATTTGTAGTACTAAAGAGTGTGTATAATGATTGCATCGCTTCGACGCCAAGATCTGGTATTTTGCTAGAGTCATCTGGCCTGCTGTCAGATTCGGCTACTGAGGCCATTCTAACCGAAGAAGTTGAAGCTAAATCTCCATCAGGGCTTGATTTTTCTTTCTGTTTATTTGGTTTACTTGGTGATCCGTCCAAAGACAACCTATTACCAGGAGTTGTTACCACATTAGATTTTAGAGCGTGTAGCTGTTCAGTTGTAGCATTTGATGGGATTCTCGACAAAACAAGGTTTATGATTTTTGGAGTCAGTTCCTTGGAAACCATAGCAGAAAGCTGAGTGCAGATGCTGATGCTCCTTGTAGCGGTCAATCCGATAGTGATCCATCTATATGTGTAAAAAAGCATGGCGATTAATAAACTCTGCCATTGTGACTTGGGTGGTACGAGAGATCTTAGGACTTACAACGCAGTATTTGGACCCATAGGCGGTTTCATCGCCAACTGAATATATGCATTGCTCAGGTTATTGAAACTTGTTACAAAGCTTCTATCTCCACTAAAAAGAGCACCATCAAGCGTATTGCAAAGCGTGGAAAACTATCCAAGACGAGTTAGCAAAAAAACGGGTTGTCCCTACCGATTAGGTTTCTTCGAAACATGTAAACTTGTGGTACATACAACTCCCAATCCCTGCTGACACAGCGCCAGATCGTGGTAATCAGTGATGGCAGTTAAAATGCGGACGATATTATGGGCGAACACGTTCAAATTCTCTCGGCACGACTGAATTAAAGCATCGAATATGTCCAGTGTAACTTGAACATTTCTGTAAAGTTTTCACTCCTGTGGTTAGCATAGCAATTCAGAGGACAAAATCCGAACTGGACCGAATGAATGCCACATGCATGCTTACCCAGAATGTCCTCTGTTTTTATCATGAAGACCCTTCTTCTCCAAGAAGGACCCTACCTTTTCCAGTTTGGTTCTCCGCGAGGAGGCATAGTATAAAAGGTAGGAAAGCTCTGAAGAGTTTGGCTTCTTCTCCACTCCCCGACCAGGAGGATAGCACTGGAGAATAAGCTTTTGATGTTTCGGGATAAATGGTCTCATAAAAAATACTAGTTGTATTTGAATTGGTCCAACCCCTGAATCTTTGTCCGAAAGCAAAGGGAAAGGGAACTAGCCAGAATTCAGAATCCAAAACAGCCAGGTGCTTCACTTTTCATTTCGTCTACATATCGCTTGGTGTGTGATCGGGTGTATGGGTGTCACGTGGTGTTTATAGCAGATAAAATTGTATCCTCCACTTCAGTGTGAGCGCGAGGACTTGCTTCGTCATCTACATCAACAATATGGCACCCGTTTATATAAAGGGAGGTGTTTGGTCCAATGCCGAGGATCAGTGTCTTTGTGCTGCTGTCTCAAAGTATGGGTTAAACCAGTGGTCAAGAGTATCTACGCTCTTGAACGGGAAAACGGCAAAACAGGCAAAAGCACGATGGTTTGAGTGGCTTGATCCTTCCATAAAAAAGATTGAATGGTCAAGGGAAGAAGACGAAAAACTACTACATTTGGCAAAAGTTATGCCTACCCAGTGGAGAACTATTGCCGCGTTTGTTGGAAGGACGGCATCACAATGCTTAGAGAGATACCAAACCTTACTAGATGATGCAGAGAAAAGAGATAACGACGAGCTTCTGCTATCAGGTGTTGGCCCCGAAGCTCTCCCTGCTACTGGCGGTTCTGGCGGTACGTTATCAGGGTTTCGAATTGGTGATATCAACCCAAATCCAGAAAGTAGACCGGCAAAGCCAGATGCTATAGACATGGACGATGATGAAAAGGAAATGTTGAGTGAAGCACGCGCTAGGCTTGCAAACACCCAGGGTAAAAAGGCGAAAAGGAAGGCAAGGGAGAAGCATTTGGAGGAAACACGGAGGATAACGACTCTGATGGCACGTAGACAGCTGAAAGCTGCTGGAGAACATGTCAGACTGAAGAAGAAAAAGAATACTAAGGAGATGGATTACAACGCTGGGATCCCTTTTCAACAGAGACCAGCTACTGGATTCTACGATACAAGTGAGGAAACTGATGAGGGAGAACGTCTAAAAAGACTGTATGAGAACAAAACTCAACGTAAGGGGATTGTGAATAAAGACTCTAAAAAGGGCCCGCCAAAGAATAAAAAGAGGGATCAAGATAAGGAGAAAGATAGTCTTACTAAACAGCTACAAAATGCCGAAAAGTTGAAGAGATTACAAGAACAGGATCAAATTTCAAAAAGAAGAAAACTCAACCTACCTGCTCCTCAGGTCAGCGCAAGCGAGATTGAAGATATCGTGAAGATGGGTAACATGGGCGAACATTTAAAATCCCAATACGGGGAGGGCGGAGAAGCAACTACCAATTTAATGGGCAACTATAGTAACTCTGTAAGTGTTCGAGATCTCAGGACACCCCAAGTACCTAGTTCAGAGGATAAGGTGCTTTTGGCAACGAGGGAATTGAAGGCCATGACAGCAGCCCAATCGTCTCTACTTGGAGAGGAGAACACGCCTTTATATTCTGGTACCCAGAGTTTGAAAACCGCGATGCCACCTCCGGGGATGGTTTCGGCTACTCCTAACCCACTAGCTACCCCGCTACGAGGAAGTAATAATGGTGGCATTCAGCAAACACCAAGGCGTGACGAACTGGGGGTAAGCAGGGTTGACGTGAATGCAACACCGAGGAACATTTTACGGCAAAAGCTGTTGAACTTACCAAAACCCAAAAACGACTTTGAGATTGTGGTTCCAGAAGAAGAGGATGAGACAGAAGGAAGTGATCCAATGGAATTGGATGCAGCTGAAGAGGACGAGGGTGAAAAGAAAAGGAAGCTGGAAAAATTGAAAGAGCAGGAAAAAGCAAGGGCATTGTTGCGGAGATCGCAGGCTGTTCAAAGGAATCTCCCATTACCTAACGGAACTCCCAAGAGGCTACCACGACTACCAAACACGAATGAAGAGTCGTTGAACCAGGTACAAAGTCTAGTTGATGACGAACTAGTTCGACTAATCCAAAGTGATCAACTGAAATATGGAAATGCGACTTCTAAAAGTAAGGGAAGAGAATTGTTACTGGAAGATATCGGAGATGAATTGAAATCAACAATTAATGCTGAAATTGAACATGAAGTCAAAGAACTAGGGACCCTGGAACAATTTCAAAAAGCATTTATCAAAGCCTCAGAAAACGTCCCATATGTGCTACCTGGCGTAGACGATGGAGAAGCTAATACATCTGAGATTTCTAAAGAAATAGTGGAGGCTCTCTCAAAGCATGTTCAAAAGGCCAACAAGGCCGAAAAGAAGATGAGTTTAATATTTGGTGGATACTTGAAACGACAGCAGCAGCTTGGGAAGAAGCTCAATGAGGCGCATGATATGCTCCAGAGGCACTACGTTGAAGAAAAGACTTTTGAAGCGATCGAGGAGATGGAGAAAGTGGCTATTGGGATCAGAGCGGATACTCTACAGGAGGAAGTAGATGGCATTATGGCTGCTGAACGCATTGGACAGGCAAGATTTGTGGAGCTGAATGGTCATCTCAGGTAGGGTAGGGTAATCTTGTATAATGGTGTTTACTTAAGACTTCAGTAGGAAAAAGGAAGTGAACACTACCGTCAAGAACATGGCGACGAATCTGCTTTCCATACCCCAGCGTCTATCTGAACCGGTTGATCTCAAATCTTCTATAGAATCAATAATTAAAGAAGAGTACTACCAGTCTTTGGATTTGTTCAGAAATGACATCTCGGCGATTTCACAATTAAGGGAGGAGGTTGTACCTTTGTCCCGTAATAGTACATCATCTTCTCCTTCAGCAGCCACTTTAGACAAGGTTGAGTCATTAAAGAAGTATGAACTGATTAATTAGCTTGTCTGGTTTTAATTAAAGGTCTAAAAACTGCTAACAAATATGTATGAAGGTACTATGTTCAATTGTTCAACCTTTCCCTTAAGTTTCCAGATGATGTAAGTGACATGTGCTTCTTCGTAGCTCATAATTCAAGCTTCTAATTCTTTTGACCTTGAACAGCTTGTTGAATTTCCTTGGTATGGAACTCTGGGTTATTCAATTAGTGGACCAGGTATGCAACATTGGTTTGTTTTTGACGCGAGAAACGACTGTTTAGGAGACATCTAACGATATACTGCAAATTCAAATAGTAAAAGACAAATCTATTGTATATGAGCAAATTAATGTGGTTTATAATCTTGGGTCGATTTTTTCGCAGTTGGGGGTTAACGTTTCAAGAGCAAACGTTGAAGGGTTGAAAAAATCGTGTCTATTCTTTCAGGTATGCACCATTTACCACTCTTTGATCTTTTATTTCCTAACATGTTGAGTCCACTAGTTTGCTGCGAGTTGTTTCAACCACATAGAGTCAGCACTACTTCCATCACTACATCATCCCCCTGAAATTGGACTTGACTCTAATACTTTGAGATGTCTAAGAGATCTTATGTTTGCACAAGCACAGGAGAGTTTTTGGCAGAAGGCTGTCTCTGACAAACTAAGTGATAGCATCATTTCAAGGCTTGCGATACAGGTCTCTGAATATTATAGTGAATCACTTTCCAACGGAAACAGGAGCTCCGCGATTAAATCAAATTGGATCCACCATATAAGTTGTAAAAAGAATCATTTTGAAGCAGCTGCACAGTATAGAATGGCAAGAGATGCAATTGCAAAGCGTCAGTATGGAGAAGAGATTGCGCGATTGAAAGTGGCATTAGAGGCCTGTGATGAAGCATTGCTAAATTCAAGATCAGTGGGGCAATTTGTGCTTGAAGATATCCAAGGACTTTATGCTGTCATTAAAGAGAACTTGAAGCATTCTGAAAAAGACAACGATCTGATCTATCTTAAAGTTGTGCCTTCTGCCTCTGACTTGGCCCCGCTAAGTAAAGCACCAATGGTGAAGCTGCTGAGAATTGAAGAGATTGAAGACCCAAGGCACGCCATTGAGGTATTACAATATGGAAATCAATTGTTTGAGGATTTATTACCTTATTTTGTCTTCCACTTAGCGCAAGTTTTCAAAGAACAGCAGGATTCCTATATTGAAAAGGGCATTGTGCGACCAATACAAGACTTGAAGAGATCTACAAATAATTTGTTTCAAAGGTTAGAGCTTCCAGGCTCAATTGAAAGCATCAAGAAGCCGCATGGCTTGCCGCCTACACTGTTGACACATTGCGAAGAAGTCAAAACGCAAGGTGGAGTGGAAAGGCTTCTGGATGCTTTGACGGACATTCAAAAATTGGCATTGCAAAGTCGGCATTTGTTAGATGGCGCAACCGAAAGACTAGATATTGAAGCACAGGAAGATAACATGATGAGAGAGCAGCAGGGCTCGTCTCGATGGACTAGAGAAAGGCCAGAGGTGGCTGCGAAGAAATACAGGGACAGCATTGAAAAGTTTGAGGAGTATTTACAGGTTGCCCAGAGTGGAGATGAGACAATTAGGCAAGAGTTTTATCGATTAGAAGGATTGATACGGCTATTATGTGGACCAAAGGTAAGTATTTGGCTGATTCTTGGGGCCATTTTCGCCCATGACTAACCAGCAGATAGGAGAATTTGGAGAAATACATTCCGAATTCATCAGTGGTAAGGCTGGACTCAGAGTCATCAACAATAGTTGTTGAGATTCAAAACCAGCTCTCCAAATTCAAGGAGCGGTCTCAACAGAGATCACAATTTCTCGAGAGCATTCAAATAAAGTCGAAGAATTTTACCATTCTGCCCAAATTGATTTCAGAATACAAATCATTAAAAATAGAAGACCCTTTCATCTCAACTTCAAGAAGTTCGTCGATCCACAAAGGTGACGGCGAACCCGAAGAAGGCAATAGCAAAGTGATGCAGAGGTTCTCTGATATCTACGCTATACATATCAAGAATTTTGATTCTGATTTGAAGCATGTTGAGCTGGAAAAGCAATGGCAGTCCGAATTCAATGAAAAGCTTAAAACACTTTATTCGAGATTCGTTGAGGTCAGTAAAAATAGCAACGGTACGGAAAAAAGACAGGAGGCAATACAGGCTCTGGAAGTTGCATACTATGGTTTTAATGAGTTGATTTCGAATATTCAACAGGGCCTACAGTTTTATGAGGATTTCATAGGCAATGTGAACAAGATTTTGAAGGATTGTGATGATTATGTCTACTCGAGAAGACTCGAAGGGCGAGAATTGGAGAATCGGATTTTAAATGGAGAAAATATTGCAGGCGCCTTTGATAAGAGGGGTTCTGGAAGAAAGTCACCAGTTCAAGTGGTCAGCGTTCCTTCTTCTCCAGATATTGATGGACAAGAAGGCGAAGATGATTATGAAGATGATACGCACACAACCCACGAGATGAGAAATGCCGGTTCAAGTACGCTTTGGAATCCCTCGAGTGGGATCAGATTTGGCTAGAAAAAGAGACTTGTTGATAGTTGATTCCCACATTCTGGTATCTATAAACATTTTAAAAAGTTATGTTTCTTGTTCTTGCCATGTAGCTGATATCATGTCGCCTTAGCCGTGAAAAAATTTCGTTAATTTGATTTGAGCATAATGTAGCCCAATCAGCTTGACTCTCTTGGTCCCGTTGCAAAGCAGGTTGGCCAGATACCGCTTCGGATCTATTTTCGGTGCCTACTTATCAAAGCTTCGAGCTACATAAAGTAGAGACGGTTGAAATCCGCCTCACTTCATGCCGCGCTATCAGGTTACTTCTAGCCACGAGGGCTCCCTTGCAGGACATGTTTGGAACTAAATAACCAAAAAATACTTCTTCAAGTCCAATATAAATATCTTTAGATCTCCCTCAAGTTTTGGTCTTCATCAAAAAAAACATTCTCTCGTTCTTTAATATCGTCTTTCGCTCTGCTACCACTAGCACATTTAATCAAACAAGTCCTTTCGCTTAACAACTAATCTAATCTTTTAAAAAATGAAATTCTCAGTTGCCGTCGTTGCTCTTTCCAGCTCTGCTTTCGCTGCCGTTTCTAATCTCACTGACACCACTGTCACATTCACCACCTGTGTTGACGAAGTTGTTACTGAATACACCACCTACTGCCCAGAACCCACTGTGATCTGTGTTGATGAGATCAAGTGTGTAACTGTTGAAACCCCAGGAACCGTCACCATCACCGACTGCCCATGCACCATCTCCAAGACCACCGAGATTACAACTGTTATTCCATGCCCAACTACAACTCCTGTTGAACCCATTGTTACCGAGACCACTTGTGAAGAAGAGGATGTTCCTCCTCCCACTACCCCAGTTCCATTTTACAATACCACAGTCTGTGAAACAGTCTGTGAGACTGAGGTCCCAACCGAGGTTCCAACCGAGGGCCCATCTTCCTCTGTCCCAGCCAACAAGACTGAACCCTCGATCCCAAGCCACACTGGTGCTGCTAACAGAGTCGGCTTCACCTCCGGTGCTCTTGCTGCCGTCATTGCCGTTGTTGCTTACTTTTTGTAGCTTTAATGGTGTTAAATGATTCTACTTTCTTGAGTTACCTGATGCTTTGGTAACAACAGTTTCTCTACTTTGTTTCGAAAAGAGAACAGAGATTAAAATCTCGATTTACAATGTTTAGATCAACGTTTCTGGAGTTTACGATACGATTTGACTGCCACCAGCGGGTTGTTAATAGCCCTCAGTGGTTGAAAATGCTTCCCAATGTCCACAATTAGAGTTGCATTTTGATTTCAATAGTTAATATATTTTGGTTTTGGTTAGATACAATGAATGATTTTTAAATTTTTATCCAATATGTAACATGTAAGTTGATATTCGTTAGAAGAATTTAAAGTTTTTGTCTATCGAAAAGCGCCTGCTACTGGAGCAGAAGCGAGTGAACTTATAGACAAGGAGAATATGCGTAAGCTCTCAGTTGGTCTGTTCTTCAACACTTTTGGGGGGAAGAACTGAAGGCATGACCATTGATATTTACGAATTTTGGAACAAAGTGTTTTGGGATTATTGGTGAAAAGTGGAAAACGGGTGGAAAGTAGCTTTGTGGGGTACCATAATCAATGAAGTAGAAGCCCTCTTGAATGTGCCGCAGTATCAACAACTTCAGTATCTTCATTCTCATTATTATTAAATAAAAAGCGATAAATATAGTAATTTCCCCCCCAAAATCAATACTCATAAGCCATAAACGAGTGTCAACTAGAACCCAGCATGACCAGTTTAGCTAACTTCGGTGGTAACAACGCTCATTAACAAAAGCGAAACTAAAACTAAAAACAGACTTACGATCAAAAACAAATACCCAGACTAAAAACAGCCTTACCAAGCAAGAACCCCTTTCTTCTCACTGCATTCCAACTTTCTACAAATGTTGTCCAACTCTTCTGCGTCAGCACTGCTTGAGGAACCGCCCACAAAAGCAGGATTTATTTTCATTCCTGCTTTTTCTTCTTTTTCATAGTGGGCTTTGACAAGATCCTTGACTATGTTCTGATAATAGAGAACTCCGTTTTCTTTCTCTGGGTGTAGATATCCTGTTGAGTAGACACCCTGATTCAAGTTTTTCTGGGTTGCTTCACAAAGGTCAAAATCTTCTTTTTCAACCTGTTGCAAGAAATCTACAAACTCTTTGATCTCTTCGTCAGAGGATCCTTTTTTCTTGAATATGTCGTACATTAGGATCGTGTGAGTGGCTGAAATTGGACAAACTCTAATGGAATACCAAGCAGGAGAGTAACAATTGACTCCATTGCTTGGGAAAAGGTAAACCCATAATCCATCAAATTCGCCTCCAGCGTTTACCCTGGGTTGGGCCTTGGGCGCCGTTTTCTTTCTTCCAAACCAACCTGAAGACTCTTCCTCCTTTTCTTCTGGTTTATCGGGCCTTACAATTTCTGCGTAATGTCTACAGTAATTATTTCTTGGTGTGACCTGGTAGGTGTTCATTTTGAATGCGGTATTCAATCCGGGGTGGGTTGTTGGGCAATGGTAGCACTCCTGATAACCGTCCATGAGCGTTTTCCAGTTGAATTGGCCATCCAGCTCATAGGACATATGGTATTCGTAGTCGCCAAAATCAAACTCCTTCATTTCGCTCTGCAATCCCTGGTACCACTCATCGAAAGGAAGGGGTCCCTCCGGCGAGTTGTCAAAGTTTATGAACACCAGCCCCTGCTCCGTCACATAGGTATGGATGGCAAAGAGCCCGTTCTCCTCTTTTTTGAAACCTTCTACGGTATCGAAATGCGGGGCCTTGGTCAAAGCGCCGTCGGTGTTGTAGGACCATCCGTGGTATTTGCACCCCAAGATACGAGATGAGCCTTGCTGCTTCCTCACGACAGGATACGCGCGATGCCTACAGACATTGTGGTAGGCCTTGATCTGGCCCTCCTTGTTTCGAACAAGGAAGAGCTGGAGGCCTGCAAAAGTAAAGCTGAAGTAGTCACCGGCTTTCTCAAACCGAGATTCGTGGATCATATACAGCCATGTCTTGAAAAAGATGGCCCGCTTTTCAAGCTCAAAGATCTGGTCCGATAAGAACCACGACGCAGGAAGGGTGTGCTTATCGGCTGGTCCGCTTGTGGCGGAAGTTTCCGCATGATCAAGGCTCTCGTTCAAAGTAGCTTCCACTGTTGGTGATGACATTGTAATTGTCTGAGGAGGAGTCGGATTGGGACGAAGTGGGGTGCTGGGGGATATTTATACTTGGTAACTAAAATAAAATGATAAGGGCTTTGCTCTAGCTTACAAAGTCGGAGCTTCTTTTTTCCGTTTTGAGCGTTCTGATCCGTTTCTACTCCTCCGAAAATCGATAGTGGAAATGGTATTTTAGTCCGGTTTAGTTAGTGGTACTCCTACCCACTAGAAGCAGATCATCTATCTGATCAACGGATCTCCTGATAACACAATTGGACCAAAGCTGTCCTTGTCCGTTCCGATCGGCACATCAAGAATATCCAACGGTTTTTCTTCTACTATTGTTGGTGTGTCATGGCTTTGATCAAAAGTGGGTCAAGCTGCTTGAATACAATGGAGATAAGGTTTTCCTCAGTACGTAGCTGCCCTTTGCGGGAGAGATACTTGAAAAGTGGATATTGCTAGTTTGAAAGCATTAGCAGCAAAAATTATCAAAGCTGATATTTACACAAACGCTAACCAAATGAATTGATTTTTTCCAATTGTAGAAAAATAGTTGTGTTCATTAGTGCTTGTCGCCATTGTCTTAGATATCTCTGCTTCCGTAATACTAACAAGCAAGTACTGCAAATCTTGGCTTTCAAATTACCCCAATAGTGTATACGACTCACAGCAGCAACTTCTCAAGCATTGGTTTTATAAAGTGGTTTTGAAGGGACAGTTAATTTCATACTTGACCGCGCAAGTTAACGCGGGCAGATCCATTATGACAATCAACTCTAAACAGATTCTAGACTACAGAACACTTAACCATTTGATGAAGTTCAATAGAATACAATATGTTTATGCCTGTGAATGTTACATCTATGCCAAGAGTTCATAAACTCGATAAGCATTTTCTCTTGATAACTTTTGACAACAACTACATGCTTGGATAAAAATATTGAAATCTGTATCAATCAGTCACACTCTTTGAAACTAGGAAAAAACTTCATAAAAAGCGGTGAATACTGGAGAAAACAAAATGATTAATCGGTATGTTTATGCTATACTCGGAAGGCTCAGTTTCTTCTCATATTTGACAGGTGAAAAGCTCCTCTCAGTCAATAAAAAAGTCGCTGCTTCAAAACAAAAATGTAAATTGCCATTAATTCCATGTTTCTCCGTCTATCTTCAAAGTAACTTCATTCAAGAATGGATGGATAGTATTTACAACACGCTTCTTCAAATGCTCACCAGCTGCCCTCATATATACATCTAAACGGTCTTCACATGTTCGCAAAGACGCTAGTTACATAACTTCCACTTTTCTTATAGCTGGATCGCTGCTCAGCCCTATCTCGTTGCCCGAGATTCTGACTGCACTTGTGAATGAATCTACAACACAGTCGGGCACGCCTACAAGACCATCAAGGAAAGAATTGCCTCCAATGCTCAGCCTTTCATCCAGCTGTTTGTAGATATCTTCTTTTGCGTCTCTTATAGAGTCCATCTGCCCAGGTCTGTACTGCGGAATGCAATCCTGCTGGAGCCTAGTTTCCACCACAGCATCAGGAAACTGGGACAAATCAATGCCCATCTTTTCACTGAGAAATTCTTTAACCATCCTTTTCACAAGGGAAGAGGAAGGGATTGTTGTGTTTTGCCACATGTAGCCACCTAGCATTAATGTTATCTTGGTGTGTTTATCTTTGGCTGTTTCTGTTCCTTGGGGAGCAGAAGGAGAAGCAAATAGAGGAATTGCATTTTGTGCAATATCAGAGTCAAAAATAACCCCGAGAACCTGCCACGGGTTGCTCTGACTCTGAGGAACCAAAAATCCAAAACCCTGCTTTGGAAGAACGCTCTTCTTCGGAATGAAGATGTTGACAACCATCACACTAACAAACTGGATCTGATCAATTGTCTCCCTTGCGTTCTTCAGCTGGTTAACTGAGGAGATCAAAGGAGTAAATCTATTTGCCGGAATGGTTGTTCTAACATGGTCTGCCTCAATTTCCTTTGACTCGCCATATCTTACCTTCAACTTCGCGGCCTTATCTGGAACGCAGAGCTCATAAACTGGGGCATCTCTGACTATCTCAACATTTGGAGTCTTGAGAAGAGAGTTTTTCAATGCTGTTATTATAGTTTCAAACCCATCCTTCAGGCCCAGCATTGGATACTTCTTGAGATTAGCCAGCAGTGCCTCTGGTGACTCTTCAGCACCAAGTTTTCCAAACACTCGCACAAAATCTGTGTAAAGCTTTAACCCCTTTTCCGTTTTAGCTACTGTGCTTGAAACCTCGGTTTTCCCCAGAATGCTCTTGATAGCATAGTTTGTAAATGTTTTGTACCTCTCCTCAATCTCGTACAATGGTCCTAAAGCGGCTCTTGCGCTCAAGTTTTTCACATCACCGGCATATATCCCGTGGATTACTGCAGAAAGCACGTTTTTAGAAAGCGCACTTCCAAGCCTTCTCGAAATGAATGAGTCAATACTTTCGTCATTAACAGCCCCTGGTAATCGTTTCGATCTGAAAGGTTCTAGCACCATCTGTCGAAGAAGACCTTCACCCAGGGGTGAAAGCACAAATTGGGGTACTTCCAGGAGCGAAGAAGGTACTTTGATGAGTCCATCTTGAGACATGAGATATTTTTTGTTCGCGGCAGACGTTGTGGGGATGGCAATCAAGTCATCTTTGTATCCCAGTTTTTGCAACTGTTGTTACTTGTGTCAGCAAAAGGTTCAATGCGAGCAAAGAAAAAGATGTTTATCATTTCTCACCATATCCACAATCATGACGGTTCCTAAAGATGATCCTCGTAGGGTCCGCGGTCCTTTCTCTAATGTAACTTTTTCACTGTTCGTACCGGACTTGCTAGACTCGATCCACCCTCCTACTCGAGGCTTTGCTTCCAGAATCGTAATTTGAGCATCTTTCCGAAGCTGAGACAAATACCAGGCATACGAAAGTCCTGAAATTCCTGCGCCAATCACTACTACTCTTGCATTTTTGGGGAGAGTGGCCACTGGCGATTTGGTAACTGTTGTTGAAAGGCCTGATATAAATGTCAGCTGAGCGCTCTTCAATCGTCCCTGAGCTTTAAAGGTTCGAGCTAATACCCCTGTCCTCCTTGACAAAAGTATCGGTGAACTCGACATTGGGAGTAGTTGAGAGTTGAAAAGTGAGATCAGACTCTGTCTCCGAAATGAGACATGAAATTGGAAGAGAAGAACGAAACTGGTGCTTATTTGTGGGACTATGGTTGGCTGATGGCACCACTGAAGAACTACGGATACCGTTGTAGAGTTTCAAGAACAGAATGGTGGTACAGAAGCATAAACAGTTTATATTCAAGTATATACAGCATCTGGAGATGCTCTACGGACCGGTAAATTACACGCCACGACCAAAAAAAATCAGAACTAGCATTGAAAAGATTGCTTGGCTTAGAAGACTTCTTCCCAAGGTGCACAAGCTTATGCGTGTTTGCTGTGGTTACCCAGCCTTTGGTTTCTCATCACCAGTTTGTGAAAAACGGCAAGAACCACGAAACAAAACAGAAAACATAGAGAATGCCAGAACCAACTATACCTCAACAGCATCATCACGACAATAGAGTAGCGGAGGAGGAAGATGACTATAATAACACTGGTAACACGATAACGTACGAGCCGAACTCAG
The DNA here is from genome assembly GCA_030581615.1 of Alloascoidea africana. NCBI lineage: Eukaryota > Fungi > Ascomycota > Alloascoideomycetes > Alloascoideales > Alloascoideaceae > Alloascoidea > Alloascoidea africana. Next base: position 507,474 of record JAKTTT010000004.1, read on the forward strand.
ATGGTGAGCAAGAGCAGGAGCAGGAAAAAACACAAAACGAAGGCAGGAAAAACATCCAAGAAGAGGACGAAAGAGAGCAGCGTCCGAGGAAAAGAGCCAAGTTGGGGGGTAATGGTCCATTAAACGATTCTTATGCTGATGAAGGTGTTGGAAATCCAAACCAGACATTGTATGTGCACAACTTGAACGACAAGGTCAGAAAGCAAGGTAAGATCTCTCACAGCAATAGGGTTCTAGGTCTGGTTGAATGTCGATAGCTAACTGTTTCAAAATAGAAATGAAACATCTCCTCTATATGCTGTTTTCGAGTTATGGCCATATTATCGAAATTAACATACGCAAAACGCCAACTATGAGAGGGCAGGCATTTGTATCGTTTGCCGATATCTTATCAGCATCCATAGCACTGAAAACGTTGGCTGGCATCCAGATAATGGGAAAGCCACTTCAGATACAGTATGCTAGGTCGAAAAGCCATGCTATTGCAAAGTTGGATGGCACGTTTCGATTACCAGGCACGAGTGACGGTGAAAGGATCGCTGCGGTGAACGCGTGAGCGAGTAAGTAGTTTTGAGAAAAAGCTGAATAGACCTGCGTTTTCCGTGTCCAGACTCCGTAGTCTTCCCATATATTATGGCGCGATAGCCAGTCCAGAACGCTGCAAATGGCGGGAGCGGAGATTACGGACCAGGTATCAGCCACAGCAGCCACTCCTCCAGCCACTCCAGCCACTATAAATGCCACACCCAGTGGCTAACCTAGCCACTTGGATGCTAAAGCTCTTACTACTAATGTCCTTCCTAACTCTGATTTCCCAAATGTTCAGCAGTGTGACCAAGGGGTCCTCTGCAAAACCATTCTCTTACGAGGAAATTAAAAAGCTTTCTGAGTCCCTTTCTAGCATTGCAACAACAGCAACAGCAGCGGATCGTCATCAATATCTGATAGATGTGCGAGAAGTAAGCGAAGTATCAACCCAGGGGTCCATTCCAGGAGCAAATACGGTGCCATGGAAATCTCACCCCGAGGCGTTTTCTTACAGTGAAAGCGAGTTCAAATCCCAATTTGGCTTTGATAAGCCAGGTCTGGAAGACCTCCTTGTGTTTTCCTGCCTTGGAGGAAGAAGGGCACAAATGATGGCTTCTGGAGCCGAGAAGAGCGGATATAAAAATCGAGGTTATTACCCTGGTTCTTGGACTGAGTGGAGCGAAAGGCAGCAAAAGGAAAGAAACACTTAGGCCAAAAACCTTGTGTTCCCAGAAAGTGAAAGAAATCAAGACATTAATAATGCAACCAGAAACCATTTAGTATAGCATGCATATTTTTGTTCAACAGAGTTTTGTTTCATAGCGCATAAATTCAATAGAAAAATGAAGTTGCGAAGACTTGTAAAAATGTCTAGTGGGATTGGGTTTGGTGTGGTTGACACCTTCACCTCCAAAAGCACGCGTAGGGCCCTCGCGAAAAAAACACTGAGAAAGGTTCGCGTCCACAACCTTCAATGACGACGAACGCCTCATCCAATGCCTCTCTATCTCTTTCAACTTTATACAAACAGCTGACGACATACACGCCGCTCAAGTCAGGCTCGAGGAAACTCGACCATGCAATAGACAACGTTGCCAGTAGTCACAACAGCAAATCCAGAGCAGGAGGACAAAAAAGGGGTGGTGGGGGATTACGAAGGTCAAGAATATATGAAATCAGCGGCCTACCTGGAAGCGGATACAAACAGATATATACCAACTACATTTTTGATGCCATTATAAACAAAGGATATAACACGTTGGTGATTGACAGCAATCAGCTGTTCTCTGTTGCCGATCTAGTAAAGTATGATGGATTCGATGAGAGCGGCCTCGACAAATTTTGGCATATAGATGTCACGAACCTCACAGAGTTGGTCGTTTTGTTCAAAAGTCTCATAGAAGACAGCAACAGTCTGTCTTCCAGCTCCGGCGAGCCAACATCCTCGGCAGTCTCGTCTGTTACGTCTCAGCAGCCAAGCAAGAATTCTACTCAACAAACGAAAATGATACCGTATGAGCTAATTGTCATTGATGATATTTCGCATTTGATCAACCTGGCCCTTGTTTCTCATACGGGCGGCAGTTCCAGTAGCAATTCAGCTTTGCAGAAGCGTAACTTTAACAACAGGCCAAACTACAACTATAGGGCGCGTAAGAACCAGCTGTTGCAAGACCTCTTGGTTCTATTTGCAGAGTACTCTGTAAAATTTCAAAGTTGTATTGTTATTGCAGGTACGGTAACAACGATGAAGATTCCACAGCCGCAAAGAGTTCAGAGAGTGAATGGTTTGAAAAGAGATACTTTTAACTGGAATTGGAATAATGGCTATCGACTACAGCTGGTGCCTGCGATTGGCGAGTATGGCTCTTGGACCTCGTACATATATTCAAGAATACTGGTCTACTATGACTGGTTAATCGATCAAGATCATCACTATACAAAGACAAGATTCGCTCTTGTGCGAAAAGGCAACACCGGCATACAGCTGCCAAGCTCTAACAAACCACTTGGTTCAATATCGAGAATACAGTCACAACAGTCGCGGCTGGGTACAAACGCTCAGTCACAGTCTCTGACGGCTATTCCTTTTATCGTTACGGAAAGAAATGGAGTTGGAGATATTGATGACGATTACACGCCGTCTCAGCTGAATTCAGATCTCAATATTTCTCTATCGCCTAGTCCATTACCTTCACCAGTTGCATCGCAAATGTTGCCTACAAAGAGGAAGGCCTCGGAAGAAATAGAAGAGGAGGAGGAAGAAGAAGAAGCTCCAACACCAAAGCCTGTAGATGATACTGTTGAAGAGGAGCCAAGATCAGAGCTTGACTTTGAGATCAACACAAGCTTTTACGAACAGGACGAAGAAAGCCTTTCCCAAGCATTGCCCTCAAAACCGACAATCGACCTTGATGATGATCACAATGAGACACCAGTTGCGGACTCTACCAATTCAAATCTCCGAACGGAGCAAGTCGGTTCAGAGAATATATCAGTTATTGACGATAGCGATGATAGTGTAGAATCAGCGGATTTCTTGTAAAGTATACTAACCATTACTGGTCCCGTATATTATGTAGTGGAGAACAAGGATATGGCATACGATAAGAATTGGCTAACTTCTCTTCTCTCATCTACCCAAGAAGAAATGTATTCTACTTATTTAAGTTCCTGATATGGTGTAAAGATGATACAAAGAAGCATGGGGTGTACTCCTTTCAAGATATGAGAACAATGAATGTAACGAGCTTTATTGTAGTTTCGTAATGAAACGTTAATACATTATCATTTGAGTACTACTGCCCAGGTTGTGGGACGATATTCTAAAAGTCTACTTTGGGTCAATGTCAATCGGCAAATCTCCATCTGCATCAACTTTGGTGTTTTGTTCGGTCTTTGTCTCTGGTATTGTGGCTGTATCTTTCTGAATAGTAAGGTCTGAGTCGGAATCCGTAATTGTTATGGGCGCTTTCTCTACCCCAGATTCTGAGCTTGAATCCACTATAGTGTCTGCCGCCTGTTGGGCAGTAATACTATCGGAATCGATCTCAATATGATCCACAACTACGTTTGAATCTTGGATGTCATTAACATCGCTGGTCGGCATCTCGCTGGTCGGCATCTCAATTGATTCTTTAACCTCGTCATTGCCTTCTCGCTCTTCTTGATCGTCAACAGAGATTTGGAGTGCTTTAAAATCTTTGTGGAGAAACTTTTGTAATGCCTCAGGAGGTCGAGTTTCCGAGTATTCTTCCTTGAATGCAGACTCTTTGGCGTATATCAAGCTCAAATCATTGACCAAAAATCCATTTGTCTTTTCGTGTACTGCATTTGTAACGTCTTTCGAGGATACATCTGAAATTGCGTAATCAACAGTGTTCTGGTCAAACTCCACTTTCAACCATTGATCCTTTAAGCGCAAGAATAGCACATAATCGCTCAGTATTACACCTGCCAAATCATATCCTTCAACCGTCTCTTTATGCGACTCCTCTCCTTCATCCTTGGCCGAGTCAACTTTAACATCTGGTTCAGTATCTTCTGAATGATTTTCGAGTTTTTGTTCGACATTTGACGGTGAAGTTTGGGGATTATTCAAAATATCAAAATAGTCTACCTTTGTTCGTAGCAGCTGTTCTCTGAGACACTTTTTCCGTTCTGCTAGCTCTTTCTGGAATCTCACGAGATCCTCACACGCAGCCTGGATGCTTTCCGCAGAGCTGTTGGCACAAGGAGAGCTATTTAAGAAGTCTACCGATATTTGTAGTAGTTTTGATGTGTCCTTGCCTCCTGTGCTCGTAAGCCTAAGCTGTTCCATGGCAACTTTCCTTCTCTTAATATCAGCCTCGGTCTTCATTTTTTGGGCCTCTTTGATCTGTGTAATGTACTCCTTCTTGTACCGTTGAGGATAAAACCGAAGAGGAATCTCCACACCTCCACTAGAGGATTGTGAAGATGCCTGTGTATCGTTGAGAAAGGTTATCACCAATACATCTCCTAATGATGTGATGAAAGTCGTCCCAATCCCGTTACTCCAAAACATTCCGTTTATTGTATCGTAAAGAGATTCCTTCCGATCCTCAGTTTCAACTGCAAAAACGTTCAAATCTCTAAAGCCAATTGGAGCTGAGTACACATTCGTATTGAAAAGCGAGGTCAGTTTTTCATCTTCTTGTGTTAACTTGATCAAAATTCCTAAAAAGTTTGAGATTATTGTACTCTCTATATCGTCATTTTGAAGAATCCGATTGGGAAGACGCTTAGAGGCATGGACCAGACACTCTAAAGATGCAAACGCTCTCTCTGAGTCCCCATCCAGGAATGCGATCAGCCTTTGCACCTCAAGTAGAACTCTCACATCCAGCTTCTCCCCCGAGTTTACATGTAGCGTAGTCGAATTCTTGGGTACTTCTATCACATCTGTTGGGTATCCACGCCACCAATTTGGATGAAACCCATAGATGGGGAAAGAAAAGGAGAGCAATGTCGATCTTACTTTTGGAATTGAATGCAATATCATTAAAAGTGGAGACAATGATGAGGCTTGGGGAGATGGTAATAGAACTGGTATCGTATTGCTAGCCCTCTTGTATCTTGAAACATCTTCTAGAATAGAGTATGAATTCTGGGGTACCAAATCCCACTGAGAGCTTTCGTATTCTGCTTGCTGAGCTGGTCCAAAGTACACACCTGACTCTTGCGGTTGCGGTTGATTCTGACCTTGGTTTTGTTGCTTTGATTGTGATTGCTCAGTGGTTGTGGCATCTGTAGAGCCTGTTTGCCAGTCTGTGTAAGAAGAAGATTGTGGCGTGTAGTATTGTGGGATTTCAGGAACCTGATCAGGAGGAATTTGTACCGATACATCGACAGTAGTCTCTGTAATGTTGGTCTGTTCAGGGCGAGGGGGTAAAGCTGGACCTATTGTAGCTGCATTTTCAAGACTTTGAGCTGATTGAGGTTCGTAAATCGTTAAAAAACATAGTAACAAACGCCATGATCCAATGCACAATACCTTGTTGCTCAAGCTAGAAAAAATCTCATTAGTCTGGCTGTATGGTTTTTCATTGTTCATTAAAAATCAACACTTACTGTTCCACTAAATATAAGGTCAATCGCTTTTTCTATATTATTGTCCGCCAACTATTCCACTGATTAGTATCTCATCTCCGGACTGAAAAGGCACAGGCGGTTATTAGAGTGATCAAGCATACTTTGAGAGCTGTAATCGCGTTTTCACGCTCAATTCCCATATCAACTATCTGCTGAATTGCAGATTCCGATGAGTCCGTCATTTGGAGTTCTAACTGTTCCTAGAAAGCAGAAATGATACTATCAAGAATAGGGAGGTGGGTAGCTCTAGAGTAGTTGAGAAGGTGAGCACAGAACATGGAGTTGGCAGGGTAATATCAGTTGATGTTGACATAGAAGGGTGAGGGTCTAAAAGTGCTCAATTCTAAGATGATACTCTAAACGTTTAAGAAATACTTTTATTAAACAGCGTTTCAGATATGAGCTAAAAAGAAATGGGATTTACCAGGCAAAGGCCTCTTCAAAGTATTCAATATCACCCAAAGGATGTTTGTTCATTTCAGTTATGCAGGCATCTCTCAATGTGTCTACAACTCCAGGAGGTCCGCAACTAACCACGCCTGCTGTTCCTTGACAAGAACTGGCAAACAGTTCGAGAAGTTCTCTTATATCAGGCTTTCCAAAATGAGCTGCATCATCTAAAATTCTCTTTGTGGAATTGGAGACAATTCCATCAGACATTCCTTTCTCTCTTGTCAGAGTGTCAACTGAGTCAAACCTTCTAACGTCTAGTTTCTCATTTGGTTCAAAAGGAGACCCTTGCCTATACGTTCTCTGGCTGTCGATAGTATTGTTTCTGGCTCTGATCTTAGTGTCCTGGGGCCTTTGTAAGGTCTGTGGTCCTGTTATGAAACTCTTTGAAGGGCCAGTTTTATAGTTTCCACTAGAAGAAGTGATATAAATGTCTACATTCACATTTTTTTCAAAATATAGTGATTGCAATTCTTCACCTATCCAGTTGATATCTGTTGCATTTTTGGTAATCCACGCAAGCCTGACAGTGGACTCTCCAGAATCGGCTAGATACTCGGCATAGGGGAGAACGCCCGTTATGCCGATACCACCTGCCACTAGAAGAACGTCATCTTTGCGGTGAACTGGGGCGCAATGGCCATATGGACCTTCGATTCCAACAGTAAAACAGTGTTTGTTATCGGGCATATGTTTAAGAAAAGTGGCGAGCTTCTTGGTCATTCCACCTCTCTCTTTAATAAGCAATTTCAGGCTCTGATCCTCAGATGAAGCTCGAACTGCAGAAAATGGGTGGGATTCCCAAAGGCTTAAACGAGGAATGTATACAAAGACATACTGTCCAGGAGTAACTCTCCAATGGCCAGGGTTTGTGATGTTCATTTCAATGACATCTTCGTCAATAAGTCTTGCCTCCCCAAAACTGAGGTTCTCATAAGTTGCTTTCCAAAACTGGTAACTGTTGATAAGAACCCTCAAAAATCTAAGTAGCCAATCTGCAGCCCATACCACAACAGCGGCCCAGACCGCTTCAGTGTAAGCAATATCTTTCAGATGGAAATACAAAGTAACCATAGCTGCAATTGACAAGAGAACATGAGTCAATCTGAAAAACTCATAGACATAGAATCGTAGAGTGCCGGACACTAACAGTAGTGAAAATGCTCCTGTTGCTGCTATGCCCATTTGTCCAAACAAAACTTTGTAATAGCCAGGTGTACCATATTTTGCGGAGGAAACATAAAATTCAGTGAGAGAATGTACTATTGCCATTGAAACACAACATCTAGCGACAGTCTTGTGGAATGTGACAAACCTGGAGTAGGACCATCCTGTGATCCAAATCAAAATGTCGTTTCTCGTGGCCAACATTACTACTAGCGGCAATTCCAATGTTGAAAATATTCCCGATCTTTTAGCAATACAAGACACATACTGTATGGTGAAAGATTGAGCACCTGGGCTGGTATCAATAGCTGCACCAACAAACAAAAGTGCATAGTTAAGAGCAACAAAAATGAATAGAATAAGAAACTCGGCACGAGTAGGAAGTAAAGCTGGAATTCCCAAAATTCTAGCTTGTGAAAGATGCATTGTTTTGAACAATGCTGGTGACGAGATATATCGTCTGATGAATTGGTGAATTCCTGAGAGCCGTTTATTTTGGCCCAACGGAACGGGATAGTATGAGAAATGGCGATACAATCTAAGCAGTCCAGCCCAGATACAAACAAGCAAAATATATCCTACAAAGGAAGAGGCCATGTAAACGCTTTCTAGTTGATATTGGGCCACCAGGGCCATTGCTGCGGCGCTAGTAGATCCTGCTGCCATGTTGTTCTTGATATTGTCTCTTGGTAATTGAAGTGACCTGGCTAGTTGTTGTGATTGTCTTAGTTTTAATCAGCGAATGAATCTTGAGATTTTCCAGAAATCTCTTTGAATTGAAATGAGAGAAAGTCTTTAACGGTAACAAAGTTCCAGCTTTGTCTTGGTTGTGGTTAGTACACCAAAAAGAGTATAATTAAAGATGAGACGAGCAACATGTATTTATATATAAAGCCGAAGCGGAAGAAAAAAGCTTCAATTATACTGATAAAACTGTCTTGTGTGTGTTCAGCCGTACGCCATATGCCATGTAGATTTGTTTTATAATGCTGACACATGATTAATCTGCCTGGTTTCCGATTTTGATAATACATATTTTGGTGCCCATCAAAGGTAGTTCCAATGGAAGAAAAAGGATTTCTAATTGAAACAAGATTCTCCCGTTCACATAATCTGTTTGATAGAGAGCGAAGAAGTCTAGTCGAAAAAGCAAATACCACAAAAATAATGTAAATCATTAGAATACACTGTCATTCCTTGCTTTCATTTCGGCTTCCTGTGTAGCTTGACATCAATCCGATCGCAAATGGTGAAAAGTTGTGTGATGCGCCTTCTCGGGGCCGCCTGGCTTTGTGTTCGGAATAGACAGGACACGCAAACCTCTCCCACAAGCGATATGCCTGTCATGTTTTGGATGGCTTATCATTTGCTGTTTTATGAATGGATTTTTTACAACTGTATAATAAATCGTGTCATACCCTGCTTCAAGTAACAACCAAGGGAGTTGATTGTATCCAGCCGTTCAGTTATAAGGGTATGCAGGTACAAATCGGATATCTAAAAATGGTAACAAAAGAAGTCTCTTGATCTTTTGGGAAAACTTAATCGTTTACCTGTGTAGGAAGATACGATTTGTTCTACTTCCATCGAAGAATTCAACAAGTGTGGGAACGCATTCTATATTTTTCACTACGTTTTGGTCTCAAGGCTGCAGATTCGCTGGGTTTCAACATGCACACAAAGTGTTTGGGATAAGACAATGCAATAATCTACTTGTGTTGACAGAGATTGTACAGTTCAATAACTATCCAACCATAAAACTATAAATTATGTTTAGCTGGAAATAATATCTCTTTCGTAGTGGCGTTGCTCAAGTCTCCACCAACTGTCCATGATACACCAACCAGTGCGCGAGCCAAGTGAGCGAGAATGGTTACTGCATTTATTATTCTGCTTTGGACTAGAACTGAGCATGACCTTGATTTATTCGACATTCATTAAAAATCTGAAGATTAGTGGCTTTGGTCAATTGTTAACAGAATCAAGCCTTTGTACTCTTGTTCTGAAGGCAAAAACACCTTTTGTTTCAAAATTCGCGATGACCAATACGGCAACGAGAAATCAGATTGATAAATAGTTTGCAGTCATCTATGAAAATAAAATTGGACGAGTTCAGGAACTGCCTCGCAAATTTGATTTTGCAAGCTAAGAACGAATGTAAAGTGCCTCGTTCTGAGCCAAGTGTAAGCAAATATTGAGCCATTTATTGTTTTAAAGCTACCTAATAACACATTTTCCAACCATTAAACTAAAAAGCAAGAACAAGCTAAAAGAGAGAAGCAATGAATACATTTGAAGAAAGGTAAATGAACGATATTCCTGAATATCCTATTCAGAGTGTATTTCTTCTTTATTTTTCGGTCTTAATCATAGTGGTTACTTTGAACTAGAAGAATCATACATAAACGGAAAGAGAAATTTTGTCTTGAAAATGTCTGGGCATGTAATATAAGTCCCATTTGGAATCAAATGCAACTGGCTAGTATTAGGGCGACTAAACAACGCAGATCATCAGCGAAAGTGCGATAATAAGTGCTGAAAGGCTCAAGTTGGAGTTACCCATGGAAGCGCCAGAAGATCCGCCATCTGTGGAGTTCGAAGAGTTGGATCCCGTAGATGTTGCGCTGGAGCTGGCACTAGCGGAAGAAGACGAGGCCGCAGACGAGGCTGAAGAAGTAGAATGAGCGACACTGCTACTGGAATCAACGGCGGAAGACGAAAAGGCTGAACTTTCTGAGCTCGACGAAGAGTCAAGATCTACCTTTGAGGATTCGGCACTTGACTCACTGGAGACAACAGCGGTGGAAGTAGCAGAGTCGCTCTCGGGTTCACCACTGGTAACAGTAACCACTGCATTCTGATAGACCGTTTCATACAAAACCTGGGTGACTTTGTTGGTGTAAATAACATCTTGAGCATCTTGAGCAACCACGGAGGAAACTGCGGCAAATGCGAGTAAAGAGTGGAAGAACTTCATTTTGTGTCTTTGGGGATGCCGTAACGAGAGAGAGCTGAATGTGCAAGTTGTTTTGTTTTGTTTTTTCGGTGTTTGCTAAAGAAGGTCGGGACGAAATAAATGAAGGTAAGAAGTCCTATGCGAATTGGTTGTTAGAGGGAATGCAAGCTGGATATGGAGTCGCATTTTTTTCGAGGTTCCACCCAAACAGGCATTTCTCTGCCCCTGCGCGTAACTAACGGACCGGGAGTTTTCATCAAGCCCGGCAATCTCCATCGTCCTGTAATTAGTGAGGAACTTGCAGGCTTTGCTCTGCGCCTATTGAATAGGTGTGATATGGCAGGGAACCCAACTAGTTGCACAACATCAGCTTCTTCAAAGGCTCATGTGTGGACTCAAAGCGTTTGTGTTGTCATTCCATGGATGACGAGAATGTCAAACAGAAGCCTGCTACAGAATACTACAGGAGATGCAAGGTATACCCTGAACAGTGTAAATGATTCAGACCTCCACGCCTTGGTTGGTAGGCGCTCTACAGTTTTGCATTTCTGAATCATAACAGAAAGGAAATAGAAGGAAAGGCAAAATAACATTAAATTAAGTATCCAGGATTTACGTGAATCGACAAAAATTAAAACAGAGTGTTTCTTTGTGAGCGAGCGTGAATAAAAATCATGTCTAGAAATTGTAACGACCGTGAGTATTAGTAGAACAAATAGATGTGAAACCCGGATGTGGCTGGCATTGTCAGTATCAAAATCAGCAGCCAAGTACAAATAAAAGCGAAATTAATGATAAAAGAACTGTCTTAATCATCGTCTTGTTATTAAGCGCCATGTCATGGGAGCCGCTATTAGTTTCAACGATAGAGCTTTGATTCGAAGGGATTTCAGTGCTGTTATTAAAGATCGAATCTGTAGTTATGCTGGTTTCTAGTGTTGTTTGTTCCTGTTGACTCTCTGAGTCTTTACCATTATCACCAGTAATGTCATTTGTAGTGACAGAAACCGAATCAGTGGCATCAACGCTTGGGCCTGGGGTTGCTGAGGGCTCGGCTGATACTGAGTTTTTCGAATCATCTTCATTTATTGAAGATGCAGATGCAGAGGAGGAGATGGTGGAGGAGGAAATCAGCGAAGAAGATACGCTAGAATCGATGGTACTGCTGACAAACTCTGTACCGCTTGAAAGAGTTACATAGACGGTCCTCGTCTGGGTGTATGTCGTAGTTTCTTCATCTTCTTCGTTACCGTTTTCCTCTGGTGAGCTGGTAGCGTAGTTGATGGTGCTCAGCACCAACAATAGGAGTAATAGTGGGAAATTATTACTTTTCATTTGCTAATATGTTTTGATCGTTGATAAGATGAATTGAAGTATGAATGTCGATCACAAAAAAGGAGTAATTTCTTTCGTTCCAAGAATTGAATCCTTCTGATCAACAGATAGATTATTGTTTTAGAATACAGAGAGTAAGCCCTTTGAAAGTGAGAAGAGAAAGAAAGAGTTTGAAATAAAAAGTCTGAAGTTGAAGGTGATACGAATCCCTGTTCCTGCAAGGAATGCCACGGCCATCAATGTTCTAAAGCCACTAACAAGCCTGTGCAATTGTATCATCTAGGTGTTCAGGACACTAAAGCTTTTATGATCTGGATCAATCTGTGCCTTTGCCACGAGCAAGTGGAACAATGGCGACATGCCTTTTTGTTTCAACAGTATACGATTGGCATATTCTGCGGCCATTCTAGTTTTTGAATGAAGTAGTGAAAGCCTTAAACTCCATCATTTTGCATTTCTGACATCAAATGTTTGCCGATACGAGTTCGATCATTGTGCGCCCTACTGTCCTCACTACTGCAAGAGAACATTCACAATAATGTAAAATCTTTACATTCATTTTAGGGCGCTTAATTGGAAAACTCAACTTTGAGACTCAAGCAAAGAAGAGATCAAGCCTTTGTTTCTTTGCCTTAAAATGCTCTTGGGTTGAAAATGCTATGATAACAGTTTTTGCAATTTCTGATCACATTCAGGTACACGAGGTTATAGTTCCAGCCTTGTTTGCGACAAAAAGGTCTCAAAAGTTATGAGCGGTGTCCTATGGATCGGATTCTGAACGCCTTTTGGATTAACATATGAACCATTTTAATGATAAACTTATTTCAGAAGTACAGATGACAGAAAATTCGGTCAGAATAAGGGCAAGTACATAAAGTAGTAGCAAATCGATCCTATCGTTGTGTTTGTCATTGTGCACGGCAAAACCCAAATCTTGATTTGCATTGGTTGACTGTACTTTCTTACAGCTTGTTTCGTTTTTAGCACATTATTCTGGATGTTTGTGACTTTTTAAGCAATTATTAAAAGACATATGTGGGAGCTTTTCGAGAAGAACTTCGAGATTGAGTTTAGTGAGATTTGTTGCTGGAAGGGACAAGTCTTACCTAGTATAGTAAGTAAGAAGAGCGAATTAAACCTTTTTATTTCATGACAAATTGGATCATACGATGCGTGTTAGTCGATTCAAAACCAATTGAGAGAACCAGAAACAGAGAAGAATGAATCAATGGTTACAGACAAGCTTCACTCTGTTCTTTTAGGAAAAATGGAAAGTGCCTTATTACTATCCTTTTATTTTTCTCAAGTTTCGCGGTTTCTCAAGTCCACATCACATCCCACAATTGTGGGGAAATTTGGATCAACTGTTAAAAGTGAATCTTAAGGGTTAGTATTTTGTAGTTTGCCATTTGTTCTGATGATTGAGGAATGGAAAAAAATAATTTTATTAAAACAGACATTGAGCTAGGATATATAGCAAAACATTGCCTTTAAACTATGGATAATACTCATTAAAAAGTACAAAAACAAGATCGAATAGATGAATTAGATAAAGCAAAGTCCCAACTGACCAAAAAGATAATTATGAAAAGCAACCTCAAAGCAATTAGTACTATCATGATGCTTACAAGTTTGAGAACGAAACAAAAACATTCTGATCGCTGCTGACTGAGCTAAAGAACTAGGCGAAATTGGAAGAAAAGACCAAGGAACAGATGATAAAGGGAAAGCATGACATTAAAGTTTTAACATTTTTTTTTCTTTTTTTTGGTTTTTGGATTCATTATTGAATGATTTCTGAGTTAAGGGACCAGCAGCCATATAAGAATGCAACTCCTTACTAAAAATCAAACATTTTCTTATATCTTGATGGGAATTGATTCAAAAAAAAATTAAAAGGAAAGGCCACAAATTAGAGAAATCCCAACACCAAAAGATAAAGCCATAAATTTGGTATTTCCAGAATTGTTTAAGTTGAAAGCTCCAGCACCAGAGGAAGAATTTGTAGATTCCTTGGCCAAAGTGGCCGTTGCAGACGAACTTGTAGAAGAGGTTAAGAATAAGGTGGATTTCGAGATTTCCTTTTGGTCACTTGAGCTACTACTGCTGGCTACGGGGTTGCTGGGCTTCGAAGTGGTTGAATCTTCCAGAGCATAGGCAATTTGAAGCGTTGTTTTTTCTATTTGATATGACGACGAATCTGAAGTGACAAAAGCAGTGTCGATATTGAGAGTCTCCGGGACCGCGGTAGCCAGTGCGAGCCTTCCAGCGGACAAGCCGAGCGAATACCAGAAAGTAGCTGTTGAGAACTTCATGTTTTGAGAGAAGGAAGGAGAAATAAAACCGATGGTTTAGCGATTAACGAGAGACTAATATGTCACAGACACAACAAAATTGGAGGAACAGAACTAGCTTTCGAACTCAAATTGCAGGACCTGTTTTGGTTTATAAAGAACAACAACCCTGTGGTGAGCTTGATAATGTTTTGCTCATGCGCCTGTAAGTCACTCGATATCTGAGAAATCACAGGGAGAAGCATGCCAAGAGAAAACCATCATAAGCAATTTTGTTCTGAATATCCTTTTCAACCGACTGATAAGTTTTGTGAACGCTCTATATAATGAATTTATTTATTCCCTTGATCCATTTATTGGGGTCTGTTTGGATTGTTGCTAAGAGTTAAGTCGTTGAGTAGGGACCAAATCGATGACTTCAGCATGCATATAGGTGGATTGTATAGTTCCTGGGCCTTGCATAGAATAGTAAGACATGCATCGACAAGAATGTGTTACTCCCAAAGAAAAAAAAGGGAGTAGAGCGGTGGAAACGACTGAGTGAGCGAAACACATACCAAGTTTAAAAAAAACTAGATACCTCGGAAAAAAAAATAGCATACTCGAAATGCTTGTTTACACCTTCTGGATATTTAAGAGTTTGTTTCGCGGATAGGTCTGAAATCATCGCATTTCGTCTTGATCTTGATCTTGACCTCTACGCTCAGGTTCAACTCTGGAAAATCCCACCTAATTATCTAGTTTCGTGACTACTCAATTAACTATTATGGCCAATTACTGCCCTGCATTACGGACACAAAATGCACGATTAGAATTAATAGGTTTGCGTTAATCCGAACGGTGGGGCCACGATCACAGATGTGTATCTTTAAAATGTTTGTTCTATGATTGTATGTACATGATCGCCCAGGAATGTTAACAGCTACTCCGTTAGTTTTACAATAGCATATGTAAAATGTTTATCGCAAAGCGAATATACCGCAATTGGCAAGGGCGATCAGCTTGAGAAAAAACAAAATTTCCAATTGTTGAGTTTACCTGGTGTAATAAACCCGAGGTGAAACCATTTGACCACTTGTTCCCGGTTCCTGGTTCCTACATACACCAAATTAATTAGACTCAACGCCTTTATCACTTATATAATCGCTTAAGGAATGTGTGATACACCCACCAACTAAAGGTAAAACCAGTTATGGACTGCCATCAATCATTACATATTTAACTTAGAAGCCATCATTTCTTATTATATCTTGGCAAGAAGATATTGAAAGCTACAAAGATTTTTACAAATTCAGTAAATACAGAGCTTCCCTTTTTCCCGCTTGAAACTTTCTATTTCTGTTTCTATCCCACATTTCCAATGATCATTCTTCCATGAGCGGCTTTCGCCTAAATATTCATTTCACAGTTCAGGGGCTTGAAGAATAGAAATCATTTGTTCTGTACTATATGAAAAGAATCCTGGCAAATGTTTTCAAAGCGTGAAGCGTTTTGCGCCGGTACCTGACGGGTTGTTTTCTTTCTCCTGTTCGAGAAATATTTTGAAATAGCAGCTTCAAGGATGGTATTGATAAAGCCATGAATCAGGATGGTATTTCTATTGCCACTGTTAGTTTGCAAGTACAAGGACGTGACAATGAGCTACCGAAAACTTTTACGAACACAGCACTGGAAATGGGTAGTAGAATGGAACAATGATAAGGGAACAACAACATAGCTTTAGACTTGAAGTAAGCTTTTATGACAGTGGGATATGGACGATATCGAACAACAAGAAAACTCCACTCCAAACATTGCCAATGAGTAGATAGGCAAAAAATAATGCACGCGGTCTTTGATCAATAACCTGTTTCGTTTGTTTCAACTTTTGTAGAATAAAGGTTTATGATCCGAGTGAAGAAGCTAGAGACTTTTCGTTTTTGGGTCCTTAATTAAATCTATAATTGGTTCTGGGTTGACATTCCCCAAGATCACGTTGTTGTTGTTGCTGAAGCTAAGCCAACTCGCGATTAAGCGCAATATCAATGATGTACTTGAACAGTTTGCACTGGTTAATCGAAGATTCTAAATCATTCGTTTCGTTAATCCTATTCTTAAAATACAAAAAACATGGAGAAATAATTAATAACTATATGACCAATGCTTAGAACTTCAACATCAGGTAACTTTCATATTAATAGCGTATTTCCCAGGATAGTACCACTTATTGAAGGTTCAACTTTAGATTTGAACTCGGCTTGTTGATACTTTTATAAATAAAAGTTAAATTTCAGATGTCTTGACAACCGCCTGGTCATTAAACTAGGAAATCAAGCCTATGATTACCCAACAACGACAAACGGCAAAGAATGCAGAGCCTAAAGAAGCAAAGGCTACATAGCCTCGTCCATTTCATTGATGGTACGTTTTACCATTCCAATGAATACACTTTTCTTTTTTCTCTTGGATAAGCACAAAGGCGAAAGCGAAGACAACTTGACGCGTTTTTGTAGCACATGGATGAGAAGTTTTGGCCCTTGTTTAAAAAACGGAAATGTCAAAGATGAGCCGGGAACTGGTTTTAAAATGATGTGTACTACAATCTATGTCCATTGTCATCATCTACCAAAGCGAAAAGCATTTACCTGATATTCTAAATGTTGTAGAACTAATAATCGGAATCTGTAGAGCGTTACTAAATCCATTCTTTTTCGTTAAAGTGCCAGATCTCAAAGCGCGTTCTTTTACACATTAACAAAACTACAATTTAACAGCGCGGCACGTTAAGTACCAAGCTTTTAACCCATGCACCACCATCAAGAAAAGCATGATCATATCAGTTTCGCAGTTCTCTCGTTTCGCACATAGAAGTTCTAGCGTAGTGACGCTATGACAGCGCTTTAGGTGAGACATTCGCACTTCCCTTTCCCGGAGAATACTCTGACGTGAAGACATACTGATCATTGTTTAGCTAGAAAAATTTGATCCGGCAGCCTCGGAAAACTTTTTTTCTGCGACACGTGTATGCGCGTCCCAATCGGGAAATGAGAAACCCTGTTTCGCGTCGACTACCCGTCTTAGCGCTGCACTCCAGAGATACGAAACGCACCGAAAACAAAACGTAAAAAAAAAACAGTTTCCGCGCTTTTCTGTTTTCTCCTCCTAACCATCTCATCATTTTGATTGTTGAGCCCCCTATTCTTCTATTGTCTTTCTCCCTTTCTCTTTCTTGTATTACTTCTTGCACCTTTCGTTTTAACATCACTCATTATTCAATGATTGCGTCTCTATCTGGTGTTCTCGCACTCGCCATTGCGACCGCCACAAGCACTAGCGCCGCTTCTATCGCTCCGTTGGAAGTGTCCGGCAACAAGTTTTTCTATAGCAATAACGGTTCCCAGTTCTATATCAAGGGAGTCGCATACCAGGCAGATCCATTGCTGGCCGGTGAGGGTAAACATTATACTGATCCGTTGGCCGACGCCGATTCCTGTAAACGGGATCTCCCTTATCTCAAGCAACTCAACACGAATACCCTCCGGGTCTATGCGGTTGATCCGACACAGAACCACGATGGCTGTATGAACCTGTTTGCTGAGAATGATATTTATGTCATTGCCGATTTGTCGGACCCTATTGTATCTATCAACAGAAACAGTCCTGCTTGGGATCTTACTCTGTTCAACCGATACATGGATGTCGTCGACAACTTGCAAGCTTACGACAACGTTTTGGGATTTTTTGCGGGAAATGAAGTTACAAACAACAACACCAACACTGATGCTTCTGCGTTTGTCAAAGCTGCTGTTCGTGACACAAAGGCCTATATCAAACAGAAGGGCTACCGAACCATTCCTGTAGGCTATTCCAGTAATGACGATGAAAAGACCAGACTGCTAATGGCCGAGTATTTCAACTGTGGCGAGGCTAGTGATGCTATTGACTTTTATGGTATCAACATGTACGAATGGTGTGGTGATTCGAATTTTCAAGAATCAGGATATGAGGATAGAACCAAGGAATTTTCCGCCTTGTCAGTTCCAGTTTTCTTCTCCGAGTACGGTTGTAACGAAGTCCAGCCAAGGAAGTTCACCGATGTGGGCACATTGTATGGTGATAAGATGACCGACGTGTGGTCCGGTGGTATTGTATACATGTATTTTGAAGAACAGAACCACTATGGTCTTGTGACAATCGAGAACGATCAGGTTTCGACCTTGGCAGATTTTGGATATCTCTCCTCCCAGATTGCAGCTGTGAAGCCAAGCAGTGTAAACTCAGCAAGCTACAAACCTTCTGGATCAGCTCCTGCATGTCCTGCTCCAACACAGGCCAACTGGAAAGCTTCTTCTGATCTGCCACCTCCACCAAACCAGGACATTTGCGACTGTGTTTATGGTGCGTTGAGTTGTTTTGTCGACAAGAAGGTTGATGAAGAGGATTACCAGGACCTGTTTAATTATGTCTGTGGCGAAATTGACTGTGATGGTATTGGCGCCAACGGTACCGACGGCAAATATGGTGCTTATAGTTTCTGTTCTCCTAAAGTGAAGCTTTCATTTGTGCTTAACCTTTTCTATGAACATAACGGTGCCAAGAAGGATGTATGTGATTTCTCAGGAAGCGCAACTTTCAAAGGCTCGCCTTCCACCGCCTCTGGATGTTCTTCAATTCTAAAATCTGCTGGTGAATCCGGTGTTACTGCAGTCTCCATTTTCCCAACTTCTAGGGCCACTGGTAGTGCTGCTTCTGGTTCAGCTTCAGCTTCCAATAGCAACGAAGATGATTCTTCCTCTTCTTCTTCTTCTTCTGCTGCTGCTTCTGGAAGTTCTGCCAAGAAATCAAATACCAAGAGCTCTTCTGGTGCAGGTTCAGCGCTTGTTGCTTATGGCGGCTCTGCTTGGTTTGACATTGGTAACAGTGGGTTGCTCGTTAGCTGTTTAATGATGTTTGGAATGATGTTGGGAGGAGGGATTTCTCTCCTTTAAGTATCATCAGGTGTATATAAATTAAAAGAAGTCTGAAGATTTTAGTTAATTAATATTAGTTGTTTACGTTTTACTTATAAGTTTTTTGGTTGGTGGTGGTTGCGGATTGGGTTGTGACGTAGTTACTCCAAAGCCCAAACCCAACTCCTTAACACAGAGATTTTAAAATTTATTTCTGTTTCTTTTTTCTTTTTGCTTTATCAAAGTTCATAGCCACGTTTCGGACGCGGTATAGAGCAAGTTCAAGACATGATACTGTTACCAGGCGAGAGAGCACAAACATAAAAATCCCGTGGTAGGAAAAAAGATCTAGATCCAGACCTCCATTTTCGATTGCTTTTTCCGGCTCTTGTTTCTTTTTTTTGTTCATTCCGATTCAAGAGGAGGTATAAATATAAACATAAATATAAATATAAAATCTGGGATGGATCTCGGACCTGCGATTTGAAATCTTGGCAGGCACAGAATAGAATACCTTTTTCCAATCGTTTATAGTTTAAGCCCTTATATTCTTTTTCTTTTATCATTCCTTGGCACAGTGCACAGCGATGATGATGATGATGATGATGCCAGGGGTTGCCAACAGAGGCAACAATAATTCTTTCGCTTTCAAAACTCCTTTTCTAATTTTCGCTCTAACTGTGGTACTTTGTCTTTGCAATGTTGCAACTGCAGATGATGATTCCAGTGGAGTCTCGCCTATAGAAATCAAGGGGAACAAGTTTTTTTACAAAAACAATGGGACGCGGTTCTACATCAAGGGAATTGCGTATCAGTCAGATACGGCAAACCAGACCAAGATGGGGATTGAAGATGATAGCAATGTTGACTCTTTTGCAGACCCACTTGGAGATGGTGACAAGTGTAAACGGGACTTGCCATATTTGCAAAAATTGGGCACGAATGTGGTTCGAGTCTATGCAATCAACGTTTCTTTAGAACATGATGAATGTCTCAATCTGTTTGCGGATGCTGGGATCTATGTTATTGCTGATCTGTCACAACCTTCCGAATCAATCAACCGTAACAGTCCTTCTTGGACAGTGGATTTGTACCAACGGTACACGAAAGCAGTTGATGCACTTGCGAAATACGATAACGTTTTGGGGTTCTTCGCGGGTAATGAAGTTACCAACAATAATACAAACACGGGAGCCTCTGCTTTCGTCAAGGCCGCTGTGCGGGACACAAAGGCCTATATTAAGGAGAAAGGATATCGAAAGATCCCTGTTGGTTACTCGACAAACGACGATGAGGATACGCGAGTGCCCATGGCGAACTACTTTGCATGCGGTGATGAGACGGATGATGGAGCTGTGGATTTCTACGGTATCAACATGTACGAATGGTGTGGAGAATCAACGTTTGAGAGTTCTGGGTATCAAGACCGTACAAAAGAGTTTAGTAAGTTGAACGTGCCGTTGTTTTTCTCCGAATACGGGTGTAATGCCGAGAGACCGAGAAAGTTTGAAGAAGTAGGGACTCTATACGGGGACAAGATGACCGATGTTTGGTCTGGAGGCATCGTGTACATGTATTTTGAAGAAGCAAACAAGTATGGGCTGGTTTCGATCGATGGAGATGATGTTAAAACACTCTCTGATTTTGGATATCTGTCCTCTGCAATCGCCTCTGTGTCGCCTTCCTCACTCGACTCAAAGTCTTACAATCCATCAAACACAGCACGTCCTTCATGCCCAAGTTCCAATTCGGACTGGTCTGCTGCCACTGAGCTACCCCCAACGCCCCAGGAGGGTGTATGTGATTGTCTCTCTTCGTCGCTAAGCTGTGTGGTAGGCGATAAAGTCGAAGAGAAAGATTTTTCCGATCTGTTTTCATTTGTGTGTGACAAGATCAAATGTGATGATATCAATGTCAATGGGACAACAGGCAAATACGGCAATTTTTCATACTGCGATGCAAAAGTAAAGCTATCATACATGTTGAACTCGTACTATGAGAAAAACGGGGCTAAAGAATCTGCTTGTGATTTCGATGGAAGCGCCTCGATCAACAAAAAAGCTACAGGTAAGCCATCCGCGTGTGAAAAATCGGCCTCTGCCGGTGGTAATGGAAGCGGAAGCGGAAGCGGTGGTGGAGGCAGCGACAGTGGTGAAAGCGGCAGCGGTAGTGAAAGCGCTGGGGCCTCATCCACTTCCAAATCTGCGGCTACAGGTCCCAGAGTCCAACTTCAGAGCTATAAACACGAATTTTCAATGGTGGCTCTACTGCTAGTTTGTGGATTGTTTGGAGTTGGAGTGGTCTTATTTTGATAATATTCAGTACCAGTACTAGTTGACTATCTTTGATATTCTAAAAAAACGTTTGGTTAATCTTTTAATAGCACCTTTTTATACAACTGTGGATCACATGACACAGAATCTAAAAACTACGTAATTTTAACGATAATTCCAGTTGCAGTCAAAGTAGCACGAGTTCTCAGAGTGAGCAATAAGCTCTGAGTGCCCGGCTATGAGGCAAACGCCAGGCGCTTACCGGTTTGCTAATTGGCCAAAGCCCTCTACCTAGTCGCTTCCAAAATGTCTCTTTTTCAATTGAGAAAAATCCACCCAAAAGCTCGAAAAGTTTGAGTGTGCTACTCTCGGACGAGTAAGAGGCGTATGGGTGTTTTCATAGTAAATATCTTAGGCACAGGAACATAAACGGAAATAAAAAATAAAGCTTGTGAGGATTCCAGATTCTTTGCTTTTTATTTATCTGCCCCTGCCACATTTTATGTTTATAAACAGACACGCTTTTTGCGTGTGCTCATATTAGATAGATGAATGGAATGTAGTGGATGGTTGGTTGGTTGGTTGGTTGGTTAATGAAAGGGAGCTAAGGGTAAGGGTAAGCGTAAGGGAGACTGAGAAGACATTGCATAACATCGCATGACCGCTCCACCGTCTTTCAAGTAAAAGCAGGATAAAAAAAGGGCAGCAAACCTTGGGCAAATTCCGTAAAGTAGTTTTCCAAGTTTTCCAATGTCTATTAATGAAATGTCCAAAGCCTAGAATAGATCTCATCTAGTGGAGCAAGTACATAGATAGCACATGAGAACGAGCAAAGCCCACAGAAAAAGAAATAGGAGTATGTATGAGCGATCTCGAAAAGGACTATTACTTTGCCTATCCGGTATTAGCATTTTGCGCTAAGCATCGGGAAGGAAGATGGATAAGGTTTCTAGGTTCCTGAGACAGACCACCCCACCAAAGCAGGGTCTAGGACCCAGGTAAAAGGGTCTGAAAAAGAGGAAAAACAGGATACTCAATCCTGAATCCTGGGATTTTGAAAGCTTAAATAGGGATCCTAAGTCGGAAGTGAGCAGGAATGGAGCACAAAAACGAGCCGAATCTTCCACTTGAGTGTGCTCACACTGGCTGGTTATCTCTGCCGGGCGTAGAGGCACGCGACACGCCCAAGTCTAATAATACAAGGTTTTGGTTGGACGAAAAGAAAAATAAATACTGTGCCAAGCAACACAGCCGGCAAGACCAAAAAAATCAAAAAGTCCACACGAAGATGGATGGCGATGAGTATGGCCCAGTGTAGATTTCTCCAACTGCTGGTTGTGGTTTCTGGTAGGGGACGTGATTGCTGTAATTAGAGGCGCTGCAGTCAATCAAAAGCAGCCAAACCGATTCAAGCTCTCAGTCAAGGAGTCCCCGAAACAGTCACGAAAGGGCCATCACCGGTAAGTGTGAAAAAATACAAAAGTGCAAAGGAAAGGACCATTGCTTCCTTGAAACGGCCAGTTGGCATTGAACAAGGTTTCTAAAGCAAGTGTGGTTTAAAAGCCATAGACAGAAAAAAGAAAAGATTTGGGCTGATAGATCGGATTGTGCATTTTTTTGTCTGGCGTTACGTTGCGAGTGGTAGAAAATCCCAAGGTACTACTACTAGCATCCACCTGTATGTTTATTTCCTCTTCTTCCCACACACTTTTCTCTCTCCACACTATGCGGCAACATTTGTTACCATCGTCGTTGCCGTTAATACCCACTGGTAGATTTGGGCTGAAATCAAGGAGACTTGGGTGGACAAGATACCGATGCGTATCAATCATAGCGGGATACCTTGTTTTAACATGTCTTGCGACCACGATTTTTTTCCTACTCGGTGTTTCATTTGATTATGATTATGATTGGAATTACAAGGACTCGATGACGAGTTTGGATGATTATGATCTGGAGGATTTTCCAATAGGGAATGAGGAATTGGTACAGACGATGGAGAATACTCAGGTGGCTATGAATATATATCTCAAGTATGCTGTAAGTCGGTTAGCAGAGCACGAGACAGACAGCGACACAAATAACGATGACGATAACGATAACGATAACAATATGGAACTGCAAGAAGGGGTTCCTTTCAACTGGGCATATTTCAAAAACATGAAAAACATGGATTTTATGATACAGGCACGAGAGATGCCCGGATGGAGGCGATTTATACTCAAGTGGACTTCACTTAGTCGACTTCGGGTTTTCCTGGCATTAGAAGAGAGTAAAGACTTTACACGCATTACAATGTCGAGAATAACGGGTCATTTACTATCGAAACAAATGCGACCATTGGAAAAAGATATAATGGGCAGCCTTGGACTTTACAATTCGGAACATACTCCACGACAGGTTCTCTTCTTATCTGGTGATAACACCATTGTTATACCTGTTGCACCTACGAAATCTGTTAGAAACGATAGTTTTGATCAGTTTTATCACAAGGCGTATCGGAATTTGGAATGGTTAACTGGAATGGGACAGGAATACATGCTTGATAAACTCCAGTATTCATCACGGGCATATTTGGAGACGTTGTTAGAGCATAGTGATTCACTTACACAGCGGTTCCAAAACTCGATGTATGATCCAAGGTCACCGGAAAATCTGGGGAACACGACTTTGGATCCAGAGGCGTTTGAGTTTGATCTTTCAGGACGAATAAACGAGTTGGAACAAAGGAAAAAGACAACATTGAGTAGAGAATACCTTTCAATGTTGAAAGAGAATCGGGAAAAGACGTTGGATGACATGGATCTGCTACAAGGCAAGCATTTCCATGAGGTTAGCAAGTTGAAGGGGGATAGGGGCAAAGCAGGGGAGCATTACGACTGGAGATTTTTCAAAAAAGTGGTTGACACAGATGAACACCAACTGGCTATTCACCACTTGTTTCGAACGTGGTTACGGTTAACAAACAACTTACAGGTGACGACGTGGTTAGCACATGGGACTCTACTTGGATGGTATTGGAACGGGATAACAATGCCATGGGATTCAGACGGGGATGTACAAATGCCAGTTGCTGATTTGGAATACCTTGCAGCGAACCTGAACGATACTATAGTGTTTGAGGACCCGAGTGAGGGCAACGGCAAGTACTATCTGGAGGTGAATCCGCAGTTTGTGGCACGGCGACGGGGGGCTGGAAAGAATGTGATAGATGCGCGGCTGGTGGATATCGACACGGGGCTTTACATCGACATTACGGCGTTGGCGCTGACAGAGTCCCAGGCCAAGGAGGAGGCCGTGGGGGAGACGAGCAAAGGCAGCACTTACAACTGCAAGAACAACCACTACTACTCGCTCCGGGGGCTGTCACCGCTGGAGGAGACGCGGTTCGAGGGCTCGCGGGCGTGGGTGCCTCACGAGTACGCGAGGCTGCTCAAGAAGGAGTACAAGGAGGGCCTGAAGAAGACTACCTACAAGGGATGGACCTTTGACGCTGGGCTGCGGATGTGGGTGTCGGAGTCGACGCGGCGGCAGTGTTTCGACACAGAGCCGGAACCGGAGTCGGAGTCGGAATCGGACACGGCCACGGACAGCCACGTCGCCGGGTGGGCGCTGCCCAAGGGAGGGGGCGCGGTGGACGGGCTGCGGGCCCGGGGTGCGGCGTGCCGGGGGGTGGCGGAGCGGTACAGGCGGTACGTGGCGCTGGGAGGTTACCCCACATCTCGAGGGCGGAATTAATTATGTGTGGAGGAGATCCGCGAGGAGCTGGGAGCTGGGAGCTGGGAGCTGTTCGGTATATATGTCCTCGCTTGTCTCCTTTTCTGTCGCCAGCCAGTGCCATCTTTCTGTCTTTTAGGGTTTTTGTCTTGTCTCTGACTTTACTTTTGTCTTGTCCTTTGTCTTATATCCCAGTAATATCCAACAATACACTACCGCAACATGGCATTCCAATGTCCCATCTGCTGGGACAGCTTCACCAGACGCGAACACATGGAACGACACATCCGTTCCCACACCAAAGAGCGGCCGTTTGTGTGCTCCATCTGCTCCAAGTCTTTTGCCCGTAAGGACCTGCTGACAAGACACGAACGCAACCACAACAACCCAAACTCCCGCAACAGTCCGAATTGCTACCTGGAGCCTCGATGTCAGGCAGCGTGCCGGAATTGTGCAATTTCCAAACAGCGGTGCACCCATAACCAGAGCGAGGCCCGCTGCGACAACTGTATCAAGAAAAACCTCGATTGCATCGTCATCCGGAAAAACCACAGAGCCCACAAGCTGATGATGCACCACCACAACGGCTCGGGGGCGCTCGTGAGCACCGCTCCGGGCACAACAGCCACCGCGGCTCTGGTCGGAGTTGGCGCTGCTGGCGCGGACATGGCCAGCGAGATAACGGCAAAGCTGGTCAAGACGGCCCACCACCACCACTACCACGGCTCCAGCCACCCGGGCAGGGCCATCTCCATCCAGCAGATGCTCTCCGACACAATTGACCCCGAGCTGTCTTCCAGCGATTGAACAAGTATCCAATCTTGTAATGGGAATGGATATGAAGATGAAGATGTAGATGGAGGTGGTGGAAAGTGAAAGTTCAGCTGCTTATCTCCAACATGAAAATGCAAATGCAAATGCAGCTGCAAATGCACACGAGTCGAATTGGAATATTATTACCTCATCTTGCATCGTGCGTCTCCGGGGGAAGTGGGGGTGTCTTTTCTTTTTCCGGTTTGGCTCTTTACTTTTTCTGTTATTACTACTACTCTTTTTTATGACCTCTGGTTTGGCGTTATATCATCCTGGAGACGATATGATACTCACGCCCTGGAGGAACGAGACGAATGATTGACTTTTTTGAACGAACCAACAACCAACAAAAAAACAACCAACACCACTAACAAAAATATTTTACCAATTAGCATGTTTTATTTATTCATTTGATGTGGGAGGAGAGAGAGGAGAGGAACTTCCTCCTCTCCAATACAAAAAAGAAAAAAAAAAATTATACATATTTATTACTGATGACCCCTCTTCTACTTCTACTCTCTGATCTGATCTGATCTGTCAAGCTCATCTTCTTTCTTCTCTCATCCATACCATCATCCATCATCCATCTTCACCACGAGTAGTATACTCGTCTTATCACCTTCATGTTATTTATTCAATGTCTCTACCATGTCTGTACAAATAAAAAAAAAATTATTGTTCATCATAGCATATATATCAAACATCAAGTATCTTCAAAGTGTACCTACTAATGCCCCACATTTAACCAGCTCCAAATTTCAATTCCAAGCGGTGCTCTCACTCCCGCCACTCCCCTTTCTCGCCCTCCTCCACTGGGGAGGGGAAAACACGTGATGCAATACACCCCCCCAAAATAATAAATTTTTCCTGGGTCTCTCCACCGTTACCCGGGGAAAAAAACAATCAAACATCCAAACACCAAACTCACTAAACTGTACACCCATACACCCAAATCCTAGATCTCTTCATTTTCCTCGTTCTGTCGTGATTGTGTACTTACCCGGCCCCGGCCCCAATTAGGAAACACCGTTTTATTGCTCGTAATCCAAAAGGTCCTCACTTTTTCGCACATTATTGGTCTTTGGCCGATCTGGCCGTTCCTTTTAAAAGGATTGGCCGTTTTTGTTGCCCCCTTTCTCTTCTTCTTTTCTACTTCTCCCTCTCTATCTTTTCTTTCTCTGAATCTAAACCATATAAACCGAATAGAAACTAAATTCTGAGACTACGATAAAATCACAAAAATGGCGAAATTTACTCTTCCTTCTTTACCTTATGACTATAACGTGTGTCCATATATTCTCAATCCAATTGAACCTATTCCAGAATCCCCAAAACCAAACTAACCATTCTTACTAATGCTGTTTTTAGGCCCTTGAACCCCACATTTCGGAAACTATCATGACTCTTCATCATACAAAACATCATCAAACCTATGTCAATAACCTCAATTCCGCCCATGCTGCTGTTGAAGCAGCCGTTGCATCTGGAGATGTTCAAAAACAGGTTGAATTGCAACAATCTATAAAGTTTAACGGTGGTGGTATGTAATATGGCAAATCCCTCTTTTACACATTTTATCTAACATGCTGTCTAGGCCACATTAACCACTCCATCTTTTGGCAAAATTTGGCTCCTCCAAATAGTCCCGATATTCAAGCAGGTTCCGATCTCAAATCTGCAATAGCCGCCCAATGGGGCTCTTTCTCCGCTTTTGAAGACGATTTTTCAAAATTGCTTTTGGGTATCCAGGGTAGTGGTTGGGGTTGGCTTGCCAAGAAAACAAGTGACAGTAGTCTTGTTCTCTTGTCTACAAAAGATCAAGATCCCGTATCTTTACAATACGTCCCTTTACTCGGAATCGATTTTTGGGAACATGCCTATTATATCCAATACTATAATAACAAGGCAGAATACATTAAAAACGTTTACAAGATTCTAAATTGGAAAGTCGCTGAGGAAAGATGGAAGGGAAATCTTTCTCTAAAATTGTAATTACTAGATTATAGATGTTGAAAGACAAGAATCTGGAAATTTTCTTCTTTTTTTTTTCGATTTTTTAAAAATTGCTTCTCTAAAACTGAACGTACATGGTTGATGCCTACTAGACAATCATGGGTCAAAAATTGGTAATGTCGATACTTGTAATTGTTACACATTCGTGCGTGTAAAATCACAAACTATATACATCACAATGCTCTGTTTTTTTCTTTTCATTTTTATCATTTTGATTTTGATTTTGATTCATGTTTTTGAGGAGGAGGTGAACTTTTAAGTCTCTTCTACATTTTGTGCCAAATTGCTGCCGCTCTTCGAATCTATACCAAAAACCTCCGTCAGCGTATCCGAGAATATAGCATGAACTTGCCTTATCGCCTCTTCTATATCCACATTCAAATCCGTCTCATTCGCTGACCATTTTGAAACAAGCTTCAATTCCACATTTTCATCCTCCTCATCTTCATCATCTTCTTGCTTTTGCTTTTGCGATTGTTTGTCATCTCCATCATTCGATGATAACATGATATCGATAATCTGTTGCAAAACAGAACTCTCACTAAAAGTACTGTTGCTGTTTTCACTATCTTCAAACTTGCGAAGCTTTTCAAGTTGCTCTTTCACAGACCGGAACCTAGGGTGGTTTGCTATCCGTGGAAGAAGATGGTCTCCAATAATCCGTCTTCGTGTAGAGTCATCTGAAGACGATGCAACCAACGCCAAAAGATTCGAAATATGCGTATAGTAAACATATTTCCCATTGTCCGCTCCATCCCCTGAACTTTTTGGAAAATTCTGATCCTGTTGTCGCCCATTCACTGAAGCATATGAAGATGAACGCGACCCAGATCCAGATCCACCACTTGTGCCCAGACCTGTGCCTGTGCCGACACTAGGCCCGTGGCCTCCCGAGCTCGATGAATACGAGCTTCTATAACCTTGCGAAAAATGGCGATCATTCTGTCTGCTGCCACCACCGCGATAATTATTCACATAGTCATTCTGATTCTGACTCTGATTTTGTCCTTGATTTTGACTCTGATAATTCTGTCTCTTGTTGAACTTGTTATATTTGCCGCCACGGCCACCTCCTGATCGATCGTTCAGAAATGGACCTGCACCTGGCATCCGCTGTTGCACACCAGGATAATACATTTGAATATGCGGCACTGGAGGAACTCCGTAGTAGAAATGCGCCCCCATTGGACCGCCCCCTCTGGGAGGCACAGGTGCCTGGTTCAGACCCCCTATTCTAAAGTTGTTTGGGGAATACATGGCTGGTGGTGGTGGACCCCCCATCCGTGACCAATCGCCAGGGCTCGGTCCAGGAAACTGTTGTAGTGCTGGCGGGGCATTTGGCAGAGGAGGAGGTTGCTGTTGAACCATCGACGCGTGCGGGAACGCGAGCGGCGAAGCTCCAGGCCCAGGTCCTGCCGTTGAAGAAGCCTGATGGTGATCCTGAGGGGATTGGGGCTCAACTGATATAGTAGAAGGCGAGGACGCAATTGGAACTTGTGCTGGGGAAGAATCTGCAGCCACTATCCCATTGCCGTTGTTAATACCTTCAATTCCATGCTGGGGTTGCCCAGGGGGTCCAGAATAGAACCTGTTCATTTCTTCTCCGGGAGCCGGACCCAATCCGTTGTAAAACTGGGGATAAAAGAAGTTCCGCTGGCGCGACGGATGGTTGAATAACGAAGGTGATCCAAACATCTCGTCTTTCCTCTGTGCAAACGCCACATACAAATGTTTTTCCTTGATGGGATAATCTCGAAGTCCTTCAATAGCCTTGACTGCATCTTGTGTATGTTCAAAACACACAAACCCAAATCCTTTTGAATTGCCTGAAGCGTCAGTCATTACTTTGCAAGACACAATCGGCCCATAATCTTGAAACAATTCTCCCAAATCTTTGTCTGTGAATTCGGTAGGAAAGTGCTTCACATACAGGTTCGAGTTTTGAAGTTGGGCCCTTTGAATCAACCCTGGACCACCTGGTGGACCTGGAACTTGGCCTTGACCTGGGACTGACAGAGGTCCTGGTCCTGGTCCTGGTCCTGGAATAAAAGCAGGCCCTCCTCGAGACGTCATCATGTACTGAGAAGGAACTCCAACCTCAGGCATTGGAACACCCATTGGGGCATAAGGTCCAAAGTTTTGCCGGTTCCTGTAATCGTATCGTGATCTACGGTCATAGTCGCTAAATTTTTCATACTTTTTCTGTGACTTTGAAACGCTCAACACATTGCCCTTCAAAGTATAACCATTCAGTGTTTCGACAGCTTTAACGGCATCTTCATGATCTTTAAAATTCACAAATGCAAGACCTTTTGGCCGTTTATTGCCATCTAGTGCAAAACATAGAGAGTCAATCTCGCCTTGCTCGGCAAACAGCTGCCTGAACTCTTCCTCTTCCGTATCCGTACTTATGTTTTTAACGTATACATTTGTAAAGGTTGAATCGGGATTTTCTTCATAGTGACGATGCTGCTGTTGATGATGGTGATGCTGCTGTTGCTGTATCCGATTGTAATAGTTGTGATTCCCACCCCCTTTTCTATAGTAACCGGGGTTAAAATCGTCTCTTCGAACTCCTGGATAATGTCGACCTCCAGTTCCTACACCACCTCCACCACCACCACTGCCACTGCTGCTGCCACTGCCAGAACTACCAGAAGTGTACATTCTATCCTTTTTCGACACATGGTGGTTTATAAACAAACGCTTATCCTCAACCAATTCCCCATACAAATGTTCAATCGCATCCTGGGCCGACTGGACTGACTCAAAGTTGACAAAGCCATAATTCTTGGAATTCCCATTTTCATCGCAAACAATTTTACAAGACAAAATCGTTCCGAATTTTTCAAACAACCGATACAATTTATCGTCGTCGATCGAAGAGTCAAGATTCCTAACATAAATGTTCCCACTGAGTTTTCCCGAGTTTATACCGCTATTGCTCCACATGTTCTCTTCACTGGAGTGCGAAACACTGGCCGCTGGCTCTGTAGGAATCGGGATATAAGAAACGTTCCATTTCGTTTTTTCGGATACCTCTTTTGCAGCTAGCTCGGCTGAGCAAAAATTTAAAAAAAAAATTGGGGGTGGTTAGTGAACACTCCGAAAATGACCGCAAATCTTAAAAAACAAGAGAGAACTACACACCATCAAAAGAATCAGAAACTGTCACTACAGCAGTCAATGTTTTGACCTTTCCCGAGGCTGAGTCATTTTCGGATTTGAGACTATTCTCGTCTTCTTGGCCGGGATCAGCATCAGTAGAAGGTGTTGACGTCGTCGTCGAGTCTCCTTCTTGCAGATTATTGGCGTTTGGTTGGTTGGAAGAATCTTTCGGATTGGCTCTATTAGGCTTTCTGGAAGACACTTCCAAGGACTCAATTACACCGCCAAATCCCTGTAGCTCGTTTCTGATCATTTCCAAAGACGTTGTCATTGGCAAATTCTTTATCAGTAGGCTCTTCTTTTTCAGCTGGCGCTGTCGGGATGTGCTTGTAGATGGATTTAGCGGTTGTTGAGCAGTGGGATGTGTCACCGCAGCGTCGTTAGCCAACCTCTCCGGGGATGTCGGTCCACTCTTTGGGGTATCCTTTCGGTCTGGGGAGGCTGGTGAAGAGATCTGTGCACTGGGAGCAGAATCGGCAGAATCCCGAGACACTGGTGCTGGAGATTTACACTCGGAGCCCATGCTAATCTAGACAGGAAAGGTCACAAAAAGCGAAAAAAAGAAACAGGGACAAAAGAGAGAGTTGTGGAAGATTGCGGCCGGCGAAGGGGACAATTGGCAGGGTATGGACTGCAATTCGGAGGGATGGTGGACGCCGTCGAGAGCACAGACAACCCTAGCGAGACTATAGCGAGCAGGGCCGAAACCAGGAGGGAGAAGAAGAGACGAGAGCCCGGACTGGATGGTCAATATTTGGCTTTTCGCCCAGGAGGGGCGAATGGGAGCGATCGAGAAATAAGCTGGGGGAGAGATACACCCGTACGCCTGGGACTGAGAGACTATGCACGTGATGTTATATAGTTACCCGGATAATCACGTGCTGCATGTTGCACAGGTGTACGGGTGTGTGTGTCTGTGCCTCCAGCCTTCTCCCGATAGCACTGCGTACTTCTGACGGACTTTTTTTTTTGTTTGGCAAGACTTCAGCATCGCAACGGCCAATTGTTCGCGTCCCCAGTTGCATTCTTCAATAATCCTCTTTTTCCTACAGGGACTGCCTCTGTTCATAACAGCATGAGTTCTACTGTTGATGAGCACAAAGACCACGATGGGAGACCAGCCAAGAGAATGAGACACGAAGAGGAGGCGGAACAGAACCAAACTCAGAATGACAACCAGAATGGAAATGATATTGGAAATTCAAAGGAAAATGAGCAGCAGGTGGAAGACAGCAATCGCGAGCTTGAAGACCCAATTTCACCCGATCATCTAGACAGTCTCATTAACTCTGTGCTAGATGAGAAAGTAGATGAAACATTTCATACTGGTGGGAAATCCGAAAAACAGATTAAGGAACCATCACCTCTGCAAAACGATTCAACAGTGGCATCCTATGAAAATCTTCCAGATAGCGATAAGGAGGTCTCGGTTTCCCAGAATATCCCATTAGCTACGGAGGTTCCTTCAAAACCGGTCCAAGTAGAAACATCAGCGGCTAGGACAACAACAACGACAACAGATGAAGGTTCTTCAGACTCGTCTGTATCCTCTCTTGATCCGTCCAGTCAGTACAAATTTATTGCTCAACAGCTTAGCAGTTCTACAGCAGCAGACGGTATCGGGTCAAGACTCCCAAAGGTTAATTTATTCAGTAGACTCGAAGCTCACCAGGCAAGAAACTCTGGGAAACTTTCAACTGGAAACCTCAATAATGGCCTGCCGTCTTTACCCTTACATCGATTTCCAAGTACAGAAAATTCCCCAAATCTTCCAATAACAGTCACCCCAGTTGTGCAAACTGATATCGACCTTCTCCCCCCTATTGTTCAAGTACGTCTCAACTCTCTCCCATTGTTGGATAACCTGTCTTCTCAAATTTTGAACATGTTTTGTTTGGGCGCACTTGAGAATACGTTCGATATTATCTCCAAAATATCGCTAGATGAAATGAGCGAGTGGAGATTTGTTCTCACACAGTTCAACCAAATCAGATTGTTCTATTCCTCGAAAAACGCGTTTCTTACTCTGGATCATATAGTTCCTCCACAATACACAATCAAGAATGAGGACCCGGCGAAATTCGATCTTATTTGGAAGCTACGTGTCTCAAAAGTGCTTTCTGATAAAGGAGTGGAGATTGACTCAATTGTTCGCAAAGCAAACTTGGCCATCTTCATGTGTGTTATATTCGGTACCATTGATATGGGATTTTTCCAACTGAATGATCATTTTCTCGACGTTTTCATCCCTTACTGGTCCTTGTATACCAAAAATTCAGCCTCTGCCCAAGTCATAGTGCGTGGTTCCAAACCCCCAATGTATGCAAAGATTCTCAAAGCACATTCATCTTTATTCTTGGACCTCAAAACACAGGCTTATATAGCTGCCATACCCAACGGAGACAAGTCCAAGGAAGAAATACTAGAAAGCTTGTTCCCCTCAGACCTGGACAAACAAATTCTGGCAATCCGACAAGCTGATACCCTGACTCCTGCCGAAGCCCAGTTTGTTGCGAAATGTAAGAGCCGTAGAACACGACTGGCCGAGAGCTCTGAAACTGATGAAGAGCTTTCTAACAGATACGACTGGTTAAAGTTTGTGAAGGATTTGAACGACTACGCATCAAAGAATATTGATACGATCATATTCGCAAACAATTCTAGCAAATTATCCTCACCCATTCCTATATCGTCACCAAAACTTATCGCTGAAAATGATTCCTCCCCCCAACAGATACCAGTGTTGGGGAATAATGTAAAGAAACAGCCTACTCCACGCGACTCTACTGCACGACCTTCAGTTACTACAGAAGAAGCTGCGAAAGCCATTCAATCGAAGGATTGGACTGCAGTGAATATGAACATCCCTTCACAGGAAATGAAGAAGACGATAATGCCGCGAAGGCAATGGACAAAAGAAGAAGAACTGGCTTTACGTAAAGGGTTGGAGGCAGTACGTGGACCATACTGGGCTCAAATACTGGAGCTTTATGGTGCAGGGGGAAGGCTGGGGGAACAGTTAAAGGATCGAAATCAGATTCAGCTTAAAGACAAGGCGCGAAATTGGAAAATGTATTATATCAAGAATAATGAAGCTGTTCCTGAGTACTTGAGTAGAGTCACAGGAGACATTCAGAGGGAGAAAAGGTTAAAACTATCTAAAGGATAAGATTTTATGTAACCAAATAATTAGTATGTCAATGCCAATTTTTTATGGGGAAATCATTACATTCAGATTAGACCTCCTTCTATATGTCTTGTTCTATTTACACTGTACTTTCAAAAAGTTTCGCGCCGACTTCAGAAGGCCTTTTCATAACATCTTGCAATGCTTTGCTTCACAGCACCCGATGAAGCCTTCCAATCCTTTTTCACAGTTTTCCAAGGAATCTTGGCAAATACCTTCTGTTGTGGGAATTTCCCACCAGCTTCACTCTTCAATTCTTCAATGATTGTATTGACTTTGGCATCAATATCAGCCTCACTAGCGATTGGGATTTGAGCAAGGTACGACTCAAGAATAGCTAGTTCTGTGGATTCTTTCTCTACAAGATCCTCCCGTCCAGCTTTTTCAAATTCTGTAATTGATTCCTTGTGCTCCTTGATTGTTTTAAGGATTGTGTCATACACCAGAAACTCGTCCTCTTCCACAGCATTCTTCTCCAGGCCCTTGTTTTTCAAGGAAGTCATTATTCCACGTACTGTGTTTTTTCTTGAGAATAAAAGGAATCAGTAATACATTCTTCCACTCTTTGCTCAAAGATAGTCAAGTCTTACTTTACATTATCCTTCGCCAGCATTGCCTTTTTGAGATCTGTCTTGAAAGTATTTAGAAGCTGTTGATAAGCCCCATTAGATTGGAAACGTAAGCCCAAAACTGGCCTAGTTTTCAACCCCAAGGAAATGGCGTTAAGTGGCACCTTTGAGCCTATTAGCGATCTGAACATGGTGCGGTGAGTGAAAAGGTTTTAGAGCGGATGGAGTTTTTCAAGCAGGAGTATCGATCAGCGCACAACTACGTTTTTCTCACTGCTTTAATGGAGTGTCCATGATACTAAAAATCATTACGAAACGAATCGCTACGTAGGTTTACAATAGAGTAATAGCACTGGAAGGATCGATGTTCACCTATTGGTGAAGGGGGTGCGTACACTGGTGGGGTTATGGAGGCACATCGCTTCAACTTTACAATTCAAATACTATACTGCATACTAATAGAATCAGGAGTTTAGAAGAACATTCCTCATAGAATAGAAAAAAATGGAAAAAAGAGTGTAATCCCGAGGCTCGGGATGCTATTTCTTGGTGCCCAGCTGGGCAGTAACAGAGCAATATATACTGTGGAGGGGAAACCTCCAAGACATCGACCCATTTTCGCTGGGTAATACGCATCACTTGTGCGTAATTAGGGGAACATTTTCAAACAAAAAAGTCATCAATGAGATTTCCAATTTGCCATTCTTCTCTTCTTTCCCCATAAGCATCCATATAGTATAAAAAAAATGCAAAGAAATTTCCTAGCTCTATCGAAGAATATCACCAGAGCCACAAGGGTTTCACCAAGGCTGGCAAGAACTGCCTATACTCCTGTCGCTCTACAAGGCAAATTCAGATTCAACAATATTAGTTTCCGAACTTTTGCTACAGAGGCTGAAAGCAAAGAGAACAAGGATCAATCTGAGCAACAAGAGCCTGCTTCAGGAGAGGCTGAGAATTCTCAGCCTGAAATTAAAGAGCTGACTGAGCAATTGGAAGCCAAAACCAAAGAGATTGCAGATCTAAAGGACAAATATCTCCGCCAGGTTGCCGATTTCAGAAATCTACAAGAGACTACAAAACGAGAAATACAAAAGGCAAAGGATTTTGCACTTTCCAAGTTTTGTAAGGATCTGATTGAGTCTATCGACAACTTCCAGTTTGCCTTGAAAGCAGTTGAACCCGAATCTCTTGAAAAGAGCAATGAGATCAAACAACTATACGATGGTGTCAAAATGGTTCAGGATGTTTTTGAACGAACTCTTGGAAAGCATGGGCTTGAAAAGATTGACCCTGTTGGAGAACCATTCGATCCTAACAGTCATGAAGCAACGTTCCAGGCTCCCCAGCCAGGTAAAGAACCAGGAACTGTATTCTTCGTCCAGCAAATTGGTTATTCTTTGAATAAACGAGTCTTGAGAGCTGCCAAAGTTGGCGTTGTTCAAGATGTATGATATGACTTTTGCAATAGATCTTGTGCTTGCTTGCATAAGATATTCATCTTTGTTTTTTTTTTTACTATACTACTATTCACTTGATTTCATTGCTATATGATAAATGACTTCATTTGACATGACCTTTGTATTTAGTTACCATGTCGACGATGTAAATACATTGAAAGGAAAATCGAATTCATCAATGATACTGTTGAAAACTGTCTTGGCCTTGTATATAGTGTGACATTTTAGAGTATTCTACAGTTCAAAGAAATTGAGCCCTGAAAACCTAAAGAATGGTGCAAGTATCAAAACTCATGTCTATTGAGAGCGTACAATCTATTATTAAATATGCAATTGTCGAGATAACAGAAACACTCAAGAGTAAGTTGTGAAAGTTGTCCCTGTAAGATTCGTCGTTGTTGAAAAGCGCACAAGTTTCTCCTCTCCTCGAGACCACACTTTCAATATTCATCATCTTCATATTCTTTCAACAATACATCGAAACTACCACCATTTTGTTGGATTTTGAATCTTCCAGAATCCGTTTGTCTTGAAAGCTTCAGGAGCGATTGCACCGTCTGCTTGTTTCCTGTATGCACCGGTCAATCGAAAGTCTCGCTCCATCATCTTATCATCCCAACCATCAAGATTCCATCGATCCCTCTTATAGTCGTTTCGATATGCTCGCATAGACGAGACAGCTGTCCCACCTACCGTAAAGAACTAAACCGTTTGATACTTAGTTAGTACCGTCAAAACTTGTCGAACTTGGATCTGGACAGTAGAAAAAGAAGAAAAAGCTCCAATCGCACGTTGTGCAAGAAAATAACTACTCATCAAGCACTTACACCAAAGATGACAGCATATGGCAAAAGAGCCTCAAAAGGAATCATGTTAAAAATGCCAAACACAGTATGAAGGGAAGAGGAAGAGATGCAAATAAGAGTGGTTTGTATAAGAAAGCCATGATTGGATGGTGTACGGATGTTTGGGCAAGTAGCTAAACGGGCTGGCAGCTGAGACTCCTACAATATCTAAAGTCAGTGCTAGTACCTTATTCATTATGATGATGGGGATTAACTAAATTATTTTAGAGCTTACAGCGTCAGCTTTGAATTCCGAGATAGATAAGCATAATTGTTTACAAAGGTGAATCACTCTAGTTAACATCTAGACAGATCAGATGCGGTTTTGACTTATCTATACTTGAAATCACTGATGAAGGCTATCGTTACAATTGGTTGAAAACATCTTTTTTCTCACTTTCTAAAAACGTTTGGATCATATTCTGTACTCTCAACAAAAGTAGGTTTAAAAGTCGCAATGTTTCCCCATAACGTTGTCAGATTTAAACGCATCTAAATGTTGGATGGATAAAGGAAGATTCTGACAGAAGCACCAAAAGTCTTTGCTGGCAAGTTCTTCTTGAAGTTTGCACGAACCAGTCCGGAATTGCCGTGGGTGCGTGTAACTTTTCCCCAAATAACTCTGATCTTGGACCCTCGAATCTCCTTTGAAGCACGGTAGACATAGGCAATCCGCTTACCCAGATAGAACTGGGCGTCTTTGGGAGTAGCAACACCCTCAATCTTGATCAGTGAGACGTTGGGATTGGTGACGTTCTTGCTTCGTTGGTATGAAACATGCTTTCCCTTGACATATACTATAGGCGTAACATGGTTAGATATCGGTGCAAGTCCATAATCTTTAAGATACTTGTTGGATCAACCCGCAACTTCATTCACAATCCCCCATGATGAATCATTAACACATCCCTCCGTTCTCAATGAAAGTCGGAGAACGACTAACAATTCACCATCTACTTGTTGGCTTCCTTGTTTAATATTGTAGGCCTTCTCCGACTTAATCTTCCCAGTAAAGCCATACAAGTGTCGATTTCGATAGCACGTTTGAAAAGCCTTGTCCAACAAGAATCTTATAAAATAAATTTATTGAAGTCATTAATCCACTTACATCGGTGAGATTCAGCCATTTTAGATATCTTGGTGCCTTCGGTTCTAGGTTCCATTTAGGATCTGGTTGATAGTTCACTAAAACGTCAATGCTGAGATTTACGCATAACAATATGAATAACTGATCATGAAAATCCAATCACGTGCTCATAATTAGGGCTTAGACCTAGAGAGAGGCACATGAAGCTTAAGTGGCTGGATAGTAAAATGCCATATGATTCAATATTAATTGGTAGATAAGGTTTCAAGTTGAATAGTCAAAAATGTAAGGGCATAAGCTTGAGTACATGAAAAGTGATAAACATATTAAAACTGAGAGGACGCCATAAACCCAGTGCTCTTAGGCTTTAATCTCCCCTTTATCCCAATTTTCTCTTTTAAATCTCCAATGCTTGATTGCTGATTTTGCAGGTTTGTCATGAGGGTCTCCTTTAATAGTACCACTAGGGACGTTTCCTAATGACAACTTTGCCAGATTTGCGAGTTTGACAAAACCCGAAGAATCAGATGCTTCCTCAGACAACGGTTCTGAAGTAAAAAACTTTTGCTTCCAAATGATACCTTCTTTCTCCTCTGTGGCTCTCAATTCACGCTGGGTCTGTTCAATTGCAGATTTTCTCTGGTGGATCAGGTCGTAATCTCCAATTTTGATCGCATCTGCAACTTCAGCCCATGCTTTTCTACTTTCAAGTTCGTCCTGCTCTTCAATAGGCTTCACTACAAGGTGCTCGGGTTCAGCTTTCAAACTGTCGTGGAAAATTTCCTCTCTAGTTGCAGAGTGTGTAAGCGCCCTTAACAACGGAGTATTTGCCGGAGGTGTAATTTTGGATACTTTGGACCACTGGCCACTAATGGTGAAAATAGCATTCTCTTTCTTCTTGATAAGCTCTGCATCACGATATATTCTAGCCTTGAAGCTATTCTTCTTTCCCGAAAAGTAGCCTCTACCTGAGTAATCGATAACGGCAATGTGACCCGAGGAGGATTGAATATAAGACTTTCCTTCCAACTCAACAAATGGCGAAGCAACCACAAGACCCTCGATGTGAAGAGGTGGTAGGGTAATCAAATATTTCTCATTCAAGTTCTCGTATGACAAAATAGCGTGACCATATTGTTTAACACTAAGAGTTGCGGCAGAAATGGAAGCACGGATTCCATTGTAGCCTTGCAAAGTGGTCTTGTGTTTGTCGTTGTAGATAGCATAGGCGGTTTCTGGGGGATGATGAGACACCTGCTCGCTGATAAGGACAGTTTCCCCCAATCTCTGATCATCCGACTTATCTGGCCATTTGCCAACAAACAACTCGCCTAGGAAGGGGTTCAGAGGTTTCTTTTCTGTCCCCATGCTTTCATTTCTGGAGCAGTACTGTGATCGTAGTGTAGCAATAAACCATCTGACAACTGCAATCAGCCTTCGAACAGCTAGTTCCTCTTCGCTTTGCCCAAAATCGTTTGTAATGAAGTTTGGCTGAAGGAACAAGTCTGGATGCTCAGCCCAAAATTGGGAATATTCAACTAACGAAACTGGTGACAAAATGAACGGTGGGGCCGTCAGTGAGGAAAGGTCGCCATTATATGACGCAATAGATTTGAGGAAGGATGTCCAGCTGGAAGAGCTAGCCTAAAAAGTTGCGCTTTCCATGTTAGTAGGCGATATGACTCAAGCCAAAAAAAAGCATCTCTGGGTTGTTAATGAAAGCGTTGTCAAAGTGATATATAAATATTGAAATATCTTCAATTGCTTTCAATGCTGCATTTAATTCCTTCCAAGAACCAACTACCAAGCAGTGGCTGCTGGATATCTGTGGGGAAATTCCGAAATAGAGAGAGGAGAAGGGTGTTTGCAAGAAAGTAAAACAAGCAGAATATAATAGAACAAACAAAGATTCATACTGTAGCTTTCGTATCAGACATGCTCGAGATAATGATAGTGAAAAAGGAGGTACGTGTAAAGATCGAAAGTACTGCCGTTGGGCCAGCAAGTGGCTCAACGTTCAAGGATTACACAATGAGGTCTGGCATAACATCCATACATCCGAATTAATTACTAAGAAGCTCCAACTTTATCCTTGTGAAGATGGAAAATGCTTTAAACGGTCGATGTTTGCGTAAACGATCGGAGAAGTTAGTTTGAACTTTGATAAGTTATGGTCGATATGTCTTGTTTCTTTGCTTGTGTGCTTGTGTGTTTGTAGGCGTGGCATGGCGTAGTGGTTGTGTGTATATGGATATCAGAAATCTCCTAGTTTTGTAGTTTCTGGCTACTTTGCTTTCATGTTGACTTGTAGATTCCATTATTTCTCAATTTGTAGCAACTACTGGTTTCAGTTATGACGTGAAAGTCATCCAAAGCAAAAAAAAGTTTCCGAAGAAGAATAAGCTTAATTTTCTAGGAATTAGTTAACATCATCCAACGGCTAGTTTTACGGTTGTACTGTTTTGTATCTGAGAGCGCGGTTTCTCCATATTTGAAGCAAACCATAATCCTCTCAATTGGATCGGAGCATCTGCTTTGTTTAATTCGTGTGTTTTTACTTTAAGTGGAGCATTAATGGGAAAATATCATGAAGAACGAGAGCTGGTGTTGCAGATGAATCCAACTCCTACACAATTGGCTTTCCAAATGTGAATGCCCGGGAATAGGAACACAGAGGTCCATCCAAATACAAATCAAATTCAAATTTTCATCTATCTTCTAGTTGATGAGGTGTATCAACAGACAAGAGTCCATGGAAGGAAAAAAAGAATAACAAGATGTAAAAAAAAAAAACACAGTTATAATGAAAGTTTAAAAAAGCTTGCATGATGAGGAAATTCGAGCCTGGCGGACAAAGATAAAATTTGAATTTTTTCGGTTCTTACGAAAAAGATGAGTTTTATAGTATCTTGTAGAACTTCGAAAACATGAGAATATCTTGCCAAAAAGTTTCAGATATCTCAAAAGAGCAATCTCTGCATCTAAATGTTAATATAAAGCCAAAGACGCGGAAATATCAGTGGAAATATCAAACTCAGACGAAAAGGATGCTGCGGCAGGGCCCAACCACACCATCATTCAACAAGTTGAACGCATTATTTTTCTTTACACAAAGCAAAAGAAATGTTCCAGTTCTGATTGGTTTCAGGTTTCCAAAGGCAAGTCAAACATATCCAAAGCGAGAGAGGTTCAAAGTATGAGTTTGTAACCTAATATCCACTTTCGGTTTAAAGAAGTAGCGAAGAGTGCAGGAGTACTCTTAAACGAGGATACTGCAATGCTTAAATGGCTTTCACTTTTCGCTTATCAGGCTTATTCGCTAGAATAAAAAACTTTCACAAGCAATGCTGTGCTTACTTTATTGTTAAAAGTTCAAAGGAAACAGCGGGTGAGAGAGCAAAACGCAAATATGTTTCCCTTCTTATGATTTACTGCTCTTTTATTGGTGGATTGGGTTTTAATCTCTATTGTCATCAAACTTTTTCCCTCTCCTTTCTTGCTGTTTCGCTACACAGGCTTTTCCCATTAAGGATTTGACCTTTCCTCTGGTTGTCGTACTGAGTAGATGCTCTGCCCCAACTATATTACTGTCTTTGGAGACTATTGGACTCCTTGCCATCAGAGAAAAGTTCGTAAAACGTTGATTCTTTGATATCGGTATATCGAGAGCATGTCTGAAATCTTTCTAGAAAGAAGCTGTAGCTTAGGAGCGCCAATTATTTTAAATTTTACATGTACGAGCTTCAAATTTGGAAAGGATCTTCTGGCTGGCGGGCAGAAGTATCCCTGATGCATGAATTGAATGTCAGCTCTGTTTGGTGGAATAGGCAAAACTAACGCTACATGAAGACATATTATTTTGCTTCCATTTTCGGCTAAAGTCCCATTGGTATCCATTTGATTTGGAAATGTACACTAAGCCATTTTACCCCTCAGATTTCCTCTCATTGCCCAGGCCTGAAATACAAGCTCTGCTGGAGAATTGTAAAGTATAAGGACCAAATCGTTTTGTTGACACCGGATTAGATTTCATTGGCATCACTTGTGTAGGGTGAATGTTTTTTTAAAATCACTATGTCCGACGCCCCATCCTGATGTCAATTGTTAGAAACAAGCAAACAAAGAATAATAATAATAACAAATTGCCAAGATCAAAAGATGCTACCCCTATTCTCTTGATTTGCTTCGAAAAGATTGCATCTCTTTTAGATTTTCATGTGTTAAAAACACAAGTTTGAACTGGTCGTTCTCATGATCTCAAAGCTGTCAAGATCTTGAAAGTCTGTCGCAATCGGGCATAATAACTCCAACAACATTAAAAGGAAATGATACCTCGTTTATACCTGGATACAATTAGAATGTTTGTTAGAAGATAAAAAATATGTCGCTGTCACGAACAATTCTGCAAGATATGTAACTAAAGATAGAATTCAGAGGTTCTTTATCCTAAAGGCGTCTCAGTAGCTGCAAACCGAGCGGCATATCAATATAGCAATTGCATATGCCATCTTACGCTTATCTGTTCCTCCTTCTTCGAGAAATGGAGATGGTATTCATCACAGGTGGTAAGGCTTGATTCGGGGATGCTGTGGAACCGCATGGTAGCCAACGTTTGAGATAAATAATAAATCCAAGCTTATGTTTTCTCCAAACAACCAATGGGATAGAGAGAATAAAGAAAACATAACAGGATCCACTGTAAATGTCCGAATGTCCGAGTGTCCGAATGTTTAGAAACGGGTTTCTAAAGAATAGCATCCAAAGGATACAGGAGAGTCGGACTGAACAGGGAGTTAAAAAAGTGTTAGGGAAATAGTTGTTCAGTCGAAATGATTGCTGTTAGGTTTCATTTGATCGTCAGTAATGGGAGATTATAGGCTTCATACGTGCTGGATTACCAATACATAATTGTAACGTACAAATCAACGTTCCTAATTTCCATCAAACTGTAGCTCATAAATTCTAATGGCTTTGCGATGGCAGGAGTTTATCTGCAAAGAACAAGAATTCAGAAAGTTACATTAGCTTAGAATGACTAAGATGATGCTAGAAGCATGGTATATCATTTGAATGCCACGTAAGAGACCTTAGCTGATAAAATTTTCCCCTTGGAAAGTAGACCATCCTTGAGGATGACCAATATAAATGAATAGAGCAGGTCCTATCTAAAGAAAATGTATAGCATAAATAATGAACCAGATGTAACTACTGTAGAACTGCATAATTTGCGGCTTTTGTGTATATAGATTTCAATAGAATTGTAGGAGAAACATTTCAATATGTACCATAACTGTTAATCTGACATTTCTTTCATTTGTGTAGACTTTGATAAAAAAGCTGCTTCAACTATGAAAAAGTATTCACATTTATGCTTCATTACCTCAAAAATTTTCATTCGACACTTGTAGATCCTCATATTATGAGCTTCAAAGCTCAAAAATGAAAATACTACTCCCATAAAAGCATTATTGAATTCATTTGTTATGGTCAGTTAGGTAATTCATAACCGAGAAAGTAATAGGCTCAAAAGGGAAGTTCTACCTTCAACAATATAGCTGAGATTCTGAGACTCTTCGAAACGGCGATCCATCATCAATTGTAATGAGCTAACATAAAACATTATTGAAATATCTTGGTGTTATTTGAACAAATTCTTGAGTGGTGGTACCCATATGGTCCTCATTTGGTTCAGCACTCTTTCCCACGAATTCTCAACGTTTCTTCCTCCAACCGCTAATCAGTACACATTTGACCAATTGCTTTGCGGGTTGATGACAACCATCCCAAACTGGACGTGATTTTACTTGCAGAATTTCTCTTGTTTTTTTTTCAGATAGTCGTTCAAAGTTTGTTTGGGTTTTACTTGTTTTCGATCATTTTTTTCTTTTACCCTACCCGTGAAGACAGAGACTCCTAAAAGCCAAGTATTGTTTTTGAATCTTCATCATTTTATCTCATTCTAGGTATTTTACACACAAGATAAACAGGGCTTTCGATATTGTTCTAAGCAGACCATGCGCTTACCGTTTTCTATCATTCTTACCGTTGAAACACCAACAGTCAGACCCTTAGACTTTCTTTTGTTGTTATTTCATCAACTTTTCCTCTTGAACTACAAACACCAAAAAAAAAAAGTTATCAAAATATCCCATAAAGTCATATACCCCTGTCTCAATTTTTAATACCGCAATCAA
This sequence comes from Alloascoidea africana, assembly GCA_030581615.1. NCBI lineage: Eukaryota > Fungi > Ascomycota > Alloascoideomycetes > Alloascoideales > Alloascoideaceae > Alloascoidea > Alloascoidea africana. The sequence continues at coordinate 551,570 of JAKTTT010000004.1, forward strand.
TGAATATAATTTGTGTTTGACAATACAACGCTGATCAAGTTAGGTCGTACTATATTCAGCAAGAGGTTTACTACCAATTTTTTCCTGGAAATTTTTGAAACCTTTTGTTGCACTTTAACGACAGTTTATTGATCTTCATAAGTTAATATATTCGATTAGGTTGGTTATAGTCATTTTGCACAATCTTTGACGGCTAGTTCTCATTCTAGGAACCAGCTCCCAAAGGTTTCCCTCTTTTCTAAATTTATATCAGAAAGGCTGCGCTAGCCACCAACCCCTCTATGTCAACCTACATATGACAGAAGTGGAGGTGATTTTGCGAAGAAATGTAAAAGAAGAGATAAAGAGCTAGGAAGAAAGAGTATCCAAAATAACTTAGAGTCTCTGATTGTGTAATCACCTGTCAATTCTCACATTCAAATTGCTCATCTTAATTGTCTATTCATTTCAAGGCGTTAATGTGATTCTTTTGTCATAATTGGTAAGCTCTTATAACCATCTCCAAGTTTAATAATTAATTTCCAATGTTCCCCGACTTCTTTACCCGTCATCTCATGTAACCCAGTTTCTTATGTTCAGCTTGATGGCTCTTGTCTGCCACGATTGGCGAACAATCCATTTTGAGTCCTTCTCTGACATTTTTCTCTCAGAATTATCTTTACTACTGAGATGAGTATCTTATTTCCGTCTATAAACTAGATTGTCTCTAAACAGTATTCACGGGGCTATGAACGATCAGACTTCCTGCCACATTGCTGTGGCCCAAGCAATTGACGAGCTTCGTATAGTTTACTCAAACGCCACCCAAATACCTGAAGAGAAGAGCAATCAATCCCAGCATGAGACCCAAGAGATAGTTATGAGAACACTTTTGTAAAAAAATAGCACCAATTATGTCTTTTCTACTTAAATGTAAGGCTTGTTACTTATGGAGGTTTTACGGTTTAGATTCAAAAAGTGAAGAACAAAAAAATTGAATCCATTCCGCGTCTAATAACAAAAGTTGCATTACGCCGAGTTAAAAAAAAGAAGATTGGCCAAAGCTCCAGATATCAAACGTCATATTACACGTTGTTACTCAATAAGCAAATGAACTAAAACCCACTCTCTAGGCTAAATTGGTTAGGTCCCGAAAATTCTTGAGCGTCATCAGCCCAGCCCTATTTGGCTACCATCCTGGCAATTTTTCTGGGATTCATTATACCAAAAACTATACCGCAGAGAATCTATTGGCTTGGTTTATTGGTTTAATCATTAAACGGATGAACGCTAAATTCTTCATGTTGATACTGCCTTTGTTATAGTCGCTCTATCCGACCACGCACTATGCTCTTAATTATAGATCATTTCGGAGGAAAGATAGAAAATAAAAACTTGGAATTATCAAAATATGGATATCCCAGTCATTTTCTTCTATATTTCCCCATACGTGATAGGTAAACAACGATAGAACAAGAGTAAGAATGGTCATAGATAAAGTGGTATTGCAGAATTAGTATTTTTGGAAAAAGTCATTCGTTAGCTTTTGCTCTAAAAGTACAGCCCAAACAGATGTATGTTTATAGCAACTTGTTGACTGCACATTTGATTTTATCTTCTTACTTCTGAATACTCCTCTATCTCAAGTTTTCATGCCTATCTCTCTGAATGGCTAACAAACGCGAAGATATAGAGAAACCTTTTCAATTGTGAAACCGCAAGACAGCCAGACTTGCAGCAAAAAAAAAACTACGGATATGACGAAGGATCTGGAGACGTGTTGCAGTCATTTGTGTTTTAAACCTCGGATCTAAAATCTAACAGAATGCTCTAAAGGACATGAAAGCCAAAACAATTATGAAGTTGTAGCATTCTTTCATGATATGTTTTGAAATCTGTTAACACATCTTTTCTTCTGAATGGCTAACGATTACTGTCCAATTTAGGGACAAAACCAGCTCTTGGAACCCCAAATTCAAGCTCACTTACAAGTCCGAAAATGCAGATTCACAATATGAAGTCAGTAAAAGCTTGTTACCCAATACTACCTCAAAGATAAGGGGAAAGCTGGCAATGATGATCATTTTGTTTTTTTTAATCTGAAATCAAAGAAAGCTTGGACTAGCTTGAGCTGAACACCTGACAACAAAGAATTCTGGTATGAAGCTAGATTTAGCCCATAAAGCTATATGGTTTTCGATCTTTTTTAACTCAATGCAAGAGTTGTAAAAGAACTGATGAAAAATCTTTGATTGTTTAATGGTGAGTCTTGTGTTTTCATGGCAAGGGCCTTGGCAATTTTTAGTCACTTGCACTGGTTGACCAAAGAGGGTGATCACGAAAATAATGCAGTAGTTAAACCAAAACGCTTTAAGTGACCAACACGTCAATAACACCACCAAAGCTCAGCTAAATAAATATCTATAAAAGCCTTGTAGTACATGCTATACAACAAATTATTAGACTTGGACAACCTATTTAAAGCATTCCGATAAATTCCAACCCAACCTCTTGTTGGTCTTCAGAAAAAACGTTCATAATCTCCATGACTTGCTCTATCTTTTATGCTTGTGTTTTAGGTGAGACCCAGGTATAAGGAGTTTTTTAATTGCTAAGAGATGAACTATCTGATAAGAAAAACTATTCAGTAGCAGTGTAATGGAAGTTCGCATTCAACAAGATGGAACGAACATTCTCCTAGACTAATTGAAGGACAATACTGCAAGAACTGTTCACCTATGTTAAGGAAGCAGTCAAAAGAGAAATGTCCTGTAATTGAACTAGCATGAACTAGTTCTATAGACAAACTTCTTAAGAGAAACGTGTATGCGAAACCAAAAGCATTCAATATAGACTTGGGGTCGGTGGTAACCATAAGACTAGCGCCTTCTTTTGAAATTCTCAGAAGGTATGAATCACCAAGATTATTTCTTTTGGGTCCACGTTGACCCTTTGAGAGCCTTGACCTTTTGCCAACCAGATGCTTCCTCAAACACAGTACAAAGCTCATCCATGACCACTAGGGATACCAAGATATTAACTTTTATTTGGCTCTTGTAGAAGTTATTGGTAGTTCGAACTATGACCAGTTAAATATAGACCAATTCTATATGACCTCAACGGAAATAGATACTGAAAACTATTATACTTTACTTCTTCAATCCATAACAATACAACTTCAAGATAGGATACATGATAAAATGGACAATAAGATCTTCGGATCTGGGGTCAACCTGCTTTGGTTTACTCCTGAAATACAAAAAAAACAGACTGACTCTTTGTGCTGTAAGTACGCTACGTAACTTCTAGAACATCGCCACGTATTCTCTCCAATAGCAGATTCATATTTTCTTCTTGATAGGCTTTTAGCTCTCAAGAACATCACACAAGAAATCTTTTCAAGCCTTTTCCAAAAACAAACTTGCGAAATCAAACAAATCTAGTTCCAATCTTAACGCAAGGTAGATAATACAAAGGCAGTTTTCCACCAGATAATTTGTCTCGTTTTACCGGCCACGAACAGTGAGAGCCCCACACAGATTTATCGGTTCTAAATAGCTGGGATCACTCACAGTTGCCTAATATTATTCAGTATAGGGAAGAACAACCTATTTCATAAGGATATCCTTAGACAGTTTAGAAAAGGATAGACAATTTCAGCGTTGACGTCTTTAAGCTATAATACGCCCATCGTTCGAGAGTTTGTAAATAGAATATCATATAGAACTGAACGAGAGAATATGTGACATATCTAGGCTACTCTGTGGTCTTAAATCAGTTCTTAAAGACTCTGCTCTTTACCTTCTTTTAGGTTCTAAGCCCTCAATATCTGCTAGGGCTAACCCCTCTATGAACCGAAACGGGAAATACTTCCTCAGGGCCAAATCCGATTATAACTAATCGGAGGTTTCCCGATATTAGTTTAGACGGTCCTAAGCTTCTTCATCTTAGAGGAACACCAAATGAGGTAAATACAACCCTATTAGCATTCAATTGGAGTCATTAAAATGGTCTTTGCTTAACACCGCTAGAATATAGAGAGGATAGAACATGTAGATCTTAAGTGCAATCCCTTGAAATCAGAATCATGAACAGAAAATATGACTCCATAATTGAAAGACACATTGAACTTAAGAGAACTGAATCTTCATTTAGAAACTCTAAGGTAAAAAACATTAGTCTAATCAGAGTGACAAGCTACTAATAGTCCTATCTTTTCACTCAAAAGCATCACTGATGATTAGTGTTGCAAGTTAGATATCACTAGGGAAGTTTTAAAACAAGGACAAATTCAAGCCATGAGCGGTTCTATGTGACTATGGGTAAGAATCGTGTAATATATGCTCTTACGCCAACATCCTTCTGAACTGTCACTATTAGGAATTGTAACGTGCTTCACATATTGCCAGGGCGCCCTCCATAACCCTTCAGTGTTCGGCACAACTTTAAGACGCAACAACATAAAAATTCTATTTACAATAACTTTCACTAGGATTATTATACCCCTGTTCTTCTTTTATACAGATTCGCATTTTGTTTCCCGATTTCCAACAAGTACCACAATCCTGAATAGCCGCTTTAGCCAGTCTCGACCGACATCCCGATCGCCACATTTCCTGATATACCACTCTAACTGGCATTCTTATAATCAAGCAGTTCCAGAGAATAAGTGCACACTGCCCTATATGTATCCTCCCAGTCCTTTAGTTCTTCCAAAGTATCTCAAGTTTCTTACAAAGTGATTTATTGTCACCACGCAGGAGGATTATCTCATAAATAATACACTAAATTCCTCGCAATCAGGTTAATAGCGGTACACACTAATGTTGGGATGCTGTTCTGTTCTGGTACTGGGAAATTTTGATCTTTAACGAAGAGGAAGCAGTTACGAGGTCAAAAAGACTCAAGAGTCGTACTTTAGTGTTCAGCAAGCACTACAATAGTTTCCCTTTGCTTGGCCAGCGATATGTTTATCAAATACTTAATCCAGTAGAAGTCAGTATCCTAAGCAGTAAAATTTATAACCCAACAGCGCTGTAGATTTTACTGTCGGTACCGATTGCCAGTGCTTCTTAGTGTGTTTCCCATCGCCATTTGGGAGTAAAACGTTGGTATATCTTCGACGCTGGAGAGCTTGTGAGAACAACCAAAAGCATAGTAATCAAGAATCAACTTAACTAGAATATCTCTCTCCTACTATAGTCCACTGCTTCATTATTGGGAGTATCTGTGAGAGAGCAGCATCATTTCTTTTGGGCTCTCAATGCACTTTAGTTGAAAAAGAGGTTCGAGTGGCCTTCAGCGCACACTTATTTTAGAACCTCGTTTGATAATTTAGGGGAAGGAGCCTATTGGCCTCCACTACCTCACAATCCTGAGATATCCAAACTTAAAGGAAGAGGCTGTGTGCAGTTGTGAAGAGTCCCTCTCTAATATGTAGACTACATTATATACATCTGTGAAGTTTAATGTATCGTTGAGTATGTTGGCAAATGCTTTTTTTCCTTCGAGAGGATTTCGAGGTTAGGGGGGTTGCTCACCAACTTCCACCAGCTATCGCCCAATTATCAACGCAATCGACATACGCCATAATTTAGTGTTCAAAAGAGTTGGTAAAAGTAGGGCAAAAGGAGAAGCTTTGCTTTATAATTAATGCTTTAACTACACTCTAGTTCTCCTGCATTTCCACCTAGTGCTAAACATAAGTTTAGCCAAGTCTTTGTTGATCACAGACTCGAATCTACAACTTGCAACTCCCCGACTTCCTTGAATACAAGTCTACTAACTTCCAGAACAAGAATTTGAAATGAAATTATTTCAACAAAGGCTTGAATCGATTTTGACTACTGTGATTAGTTTTGATGAGATCACTACAATGTTATGAATCCTTTTTATGTGGCTGGTGCACCCACGTCAATGTCTTGGTTGATTTCTTAGCCTGGGCAGCAAAACCCATTTTTACCAGAAAACTAACAGAACCATCGCCAACATGGATGAAAACTATTATAGCCCAACTCTTTCAGTTCTTTGATGCTGAAGAACTTCATTTGCATACTAATGTGCTGTTCTCTTCTCCTAAAGTACCGAACTTGTTGAGTTTGCTTATAAACTTACTGTCGCCCCACTGTGTACTATCTGCGTTTTGAATTCTATCAGACACGTTACTGTTATTATCGGTTGAATCATTCAAAACCTACAAACCCATACTGCGATCGTTTAGTTTCTTTCAATAAAACCCAGTGTTTCATGTTAGTTCTAATCTTTTTTGATAAAGTTTCAGGATCTCTTACTGTTTGTAGCGTTACCTGAGCTTTTGGGGGACAGTTTCATCAGAGCCATTGATAAGGACTTGGCGGTAGGAGGTCTATAACTAGAGGGAGACATTAAACTTGAGGTATTTGAGGACTAGAGAAAGAAGGAGAGCAATGGATATGTTTAGTCTACTGCAAGATCAGAGTGACTTTTGTAACAAGAAAATCAGGGCCCTCCTGCAAATTCTTCTCTAGTCATTTGTCCTAAAATATGACCCGATTGCCACTCTATGAACAACTGGGTCTAAGTCCTTCTAATGAGTTTTTCAGCACATTTTAGTGAGGGAAGATTGGTCATATTTTTGGGCTCAACTGTTTTAATCGAAGTCTTTGTTAATTCAGGTCAAGGAAGCACTGAACACTAAGTTCTCCGTTTATTCCTCAAAGTTCCCCTGTAACTTCCCAGACTAGGCCGCTCTCTAACGTACTTATAGATAGGTTTCAACTATAACTGGGTACTTTTCCTGCACTTGGAGGACAAGTCATCCTTAAACTCAAGGAGTGGCATACAGTTCTTCCCTATCTTCGCCTCCAAAGAGCATTAACACCACCTCGAAAATAATCAAGCTATTTTATCAGGGAAATTTTATGTATTTTATGGATACGGAAATATTTAAAGATAGCCAGCCATATGTGAATTGTGATGAGATTATAGTTGAGTTATTGGCCAGGTAATGTGTATCTATAAAAGGCACATTTTTGAAAGCAGTTGTTGGTTCTGTAGTGTAGAGGTTATCACAGTGGATTCTGAATATGAATCTTCCACTAACCCCGGTTCGAATCCGGGCAGGACCTCTTAGTTTTTGCTCCGTTTTTACTTGCCTTGAATGGTTTTTATAAGGCTTTTCTAACTTACATGCTCTGGTCAATCCCAGCATCTGTTTACTAGGTTGTTCTAACACACACATACTTGCAGGCTTTGATCAGAGATATGTTTCGAATACCTTCCAAAGAGTTGAGGAAACAATTTCAATGATGCTCAAGTAAATGGATTCGGATAAACGTGAAAACCAAATAGGGCTTAAATTGCTGTAGAAAATCGAGATTCAGCTTCTCCCTCAGCATTTTTATATCAAAAGAGTTATCAAAGTTTTTGAAAATGGGTATCTCAACCTAAGCATGTCATGCCTAGGCAGACCATTCTTAAAGTGTTTATCAGTATATTCCAGCAAAGAGAAGGTATACAAAGAATGGAACTCTACAGACTTACCCGAAATGAATTATTTCATTCTTCAAGCAGTTAAACTGATTAGAAAGAATGTTTTTCTAGTTCTACAGAAAGTGTCACGTCGTGCATGACAGAAAACTGAAAGTTTATGGAGCATATTGTGCCACTTTAAGAGCCCTTTTCTAAACACCATTCACCTCTTACTCTAATATGAACAACTCAGGATTTCGAGGAGTAGATGAAAGTCTACTTGATCTCTGCGCTATCAAAACAGATCCCAAAATCAGTACCCGGAAGTTCACTGAGCTCTGCTCTGAAAATTGAAATGCACTAAGAGCCAGAATTAACGAATGCTGCCTTCGCATAAATACCCCTGCAAAGGTCAAGAAACAGATTTACTCTAGTAAAACCAATGTTTTAGTCAAGTTTAGTTTTTACTTTGAGATACGAAGTGTTTCTCCCAGGTTTTTTGATGTTGAGGAAGTGGCCGATCTTATTCTTCCATCAGGAAGCACTGGCAATTAGTACTGACAGTGAAATCTACGGCACTGTTGGGTTATGAATTTCACTGAATAGGATACTGACTTCTACTTGATACAACATTTGGTATGTATGCTGCTGTCCAAGTAAAGGTCAAATATCATAGTTCTAGATGGACACTATAGGACGACTCTTGAGGCTTTTTGACCCCATAACCGCCCCCTCAAGCTCTATCGAGTCTGAATACTTTAAAGATCGAGTATTTCCAACATAGAAGCAACTTTCTGAATCCTAGGTATACCTCTGTTGGCCAAATTGCTAAAGGAATTCATGGTTTTGTAGATGAGGTTGCCCACCTGCGTTTTGACAACACAACAAATCACTTTGCCAGGCAATCGAGAGTTTTCGCAAGCACTAAATAGCCGGGAAAACACACATAAAACAAGAAGAAGCTGTTATCCTAGGTAATTTTCAAATTATTTTTGATTAAAAGGACATCAATGAGCAGATAGTTCAGGAAATGTGGCCATTTGATGGTTCGGAGCTGAGCCGGCGGGCGTTGTGTAAATTGCGAAAGGCCAGGACATTACCCCCAGGCATTTACAGAAGGTATAGAAAGATCCGAAGGTGCTGATCAACCTAATATCGACCAGTATTTTTAAAAAGCTCCATCTCAAATAAATTTTGAATCTTGAAAAGGTTATGGCTATTTCATTGATAGACTACGTTACAGCTCACAACAGGTACACAGTTATTTGTATCAGGGATTATGAAAACTTTCTAATTGGAATTTTTGGAGCACATCTTTGATGAGAATAGATTATATTAGGGACTACTTTTATGGGGATGAACAATTTGAATGGATTTTAGTTAAAGTCTTGCATTCGCTATGATTTTAAAGTCTTCATAGTTACTTGTAATCAATAAATATGTTGTTGTCAAACATATAAACATATTTTTTTTCATCCCATTACTTTGCTAAATGTAATCTGCTCACCTTTAAATTATCTTTAATACAAAAATGTGATGCTTTCGCTCCGCAGATCCTGTGCTTCAGGCGAAAGCCAATAATTCCTTTCTCAAGTATTCTCCTTTTGATTATGGGAGATATTAGATCTTAATACGCTATGTCAAACAAAGCCTTCTTCTCAGTGTTCCTACTATTGTGTCCAATTAAATTGAAACTTCCTTCTTAAGTTAATGGTTTGTAGATCGAACTGAGCAGTTTTTGCTAATTGTACACCATGGCGCTAATTAGATACTTTAGGTAAATATAAACTGTTTTTTGGGTTGCAGAGCAGACTCTCAGAACATAGAGAGACTAAGATGTTTTAGAGAGAACTCTTTGAGTAACTTTGAGATTTTATTCAGAAATGGGATCATTCAGAGATCGAGGAGCAAGCAAAGGGCATGCTGTTCTATGACACGAAACCTTGATTGGGGAGGAAACTTGCGATTTCTAAACTAAATAAAGTGACAAGCGAATATTTATCTTAACGTTGTGGCATGTTGGGAAGAGTATTCATCTGTCACCTTATTTAGTCAAGAAACCACAAGTCTCCTCCTCAATGAAAGTTTGGTCTCAGCTTGTTTATCAAAAGAGGTTTAACCGAAAGTTCACCTCACAAAAAAATAGCCCTTGGAGAGCGTACTTCTTGGCCTTGACTCACCAGTTTGAGCATTGACTAATAGACCATATATAAGAGCTTCATATAAAAGTAGATCGTAAGTCTTGAATGTTAATTGGATACGTAAAAAAATGGTATCACAACAAAAAGTGAGAACTGTATGGTTCCAGTTGCACTTTTGTTAGCTGAATTTATATCTAAGCAAAGAGATATACCACAGACTTTTAAATGATACCCGCTAACCCTTGAAGATGGTAATCCGGAGATACTTTCTAAAGCCAAGTTATTTGTAAGGTGGTTAGTCAAAGGAAAGGTGAAAATATTTTGCCATTAAACTTGACCTCCAAAAAAATCTGCTTTGGTAAATTCCCTATATTTGCTTTCCTTTATATTTTTAGACTTTTTTTGCTCAACTTTTCCGACTTGTTCTCCAAACTCTGGCTTCATATCAAAGTTGAAACGAAGTTTTCTGTCCATAATCTGCCATCAAAGCATATAAATTTAATTTATAAAGAGTAGAATGAAGCTGAAACAATAATATCAGTAACAATCTGGTATTAACATTTCAATGAATAGTAATTTATTCTCTACTGTGGATATCGTCGATTCCTTCCAATCTTTCAATTTAGATCTGAAAGTGGAAGAAGCTATATACATACCGGGGCAAGAGCCTATCGTTTTCTTGGAATTGATTGTAGTGTTATTGTTTCTAGAACCATTTGTGGATAACTATTGCACCTAGACTAGAAGGACCAGAGACTTCCAACACGGAAACAGCTATATTAAAGCATTAGTAGCAGCGCTCTATTTTCCAGTCAAGAAGAAACATTTAGTCCAAACATAGAGGGCAATTTTGCTTCTAGTCGATGAAAACATAGAGGGCAGTTAGCATCTCCACCACATAAGCATCTTGCCCACGTCCACGCCTTTGACAAAACAATAGGTTTTAGGAGCCCTCAATAAGATTTTCTCCTGCAAGAATGCATGTATAGCGGAGCCTTAAGGGTGTCAAAAGGGCTTGATCTTGTTGGTAAATGACGGAATGCAGCGTGTTTGCAAACTGCTGATGTGGAAGAAGAGATTGAAGGGGGAAGGGACTACCCCTTTGCTTTCATTTCTCGCTCGCATGTTGTCCATGTTAATTGCTCCAAAATGGATTCAACTCTGTCCAGTATTAGCATGAACTCATGAATTTGGCTGTCTCTTTGAAACCAAAGAAGTTCCATGTTGGGAGACCAGTTTACCATAGTCGTCATCAAAAAAGCCGCCTTCCCTCTGATTTGTTGCCGGAAGGTATGACTAAATTAATATGAACGTGTTTTTCTAGTTTATCATAATTCTACCATATTTTTATTCAGAATTATCTTCAAGATTCCCAACTTTCCCTTCCATGTTCTTTAGATAACGTTTTATCTTTATCTTCTACGCTATCTTCTAATGAAAACCCCTTAAACTACACTTATTGTCGTTGTTGATATCTTTATTTTGGAGGATGTCTTTAACAAAGTTATTAGCTTTCCTGAGACAACCAAAAATATTTTTCATGTTGCATTCCACAAATCCCAGAAGGACTAGGTTGTTAATCCTCAGGGGGAAAGAAAGGGACAACGACAGGGAAAGGAGGATACGAATGCAAGGAATATATATCCGCTACGTACAAACGTGCCTTTCGGGTCCATTGCAATTAGAGTATAAACTTATCGTAGGATGTTGCAATATATCCAAGAGATCTGTCATAAACTGTTGCTGTTGAAAGCGGCAGCAGTTACAGATCCATGCCACACATTTTGACCAGACACTCTAGGAGTCTTGGAAGGACGCACGTTGAGATATGGCTTCTTGCTTTCCTTCCTTTTGGCAGGTACGGCTGGGACCAGTCCTCCCAATGGACATTTTTCACTTCTGGGTCGTATATGTCCAAGTTACAAACAAGCAACTTTACCAGAATATGTTCCGCATTGATTTCATACAAGTGCAATCAGCTACGACATTGAGTAATGGCCATCAGAGCTCCTATGTCCATTACTCTGTACTAGCGCCACTCCGTGGAGTATTCATCATCTGGAGAAGTATGCCCACAAAGAACTTAAAAATTTTAATGGATGTCAAAATCAATGCAAGAATCTCCCGATCTGATTCTTCAGTCTTTCCGATCGTCATCGACCGGATACTAATACTCGACCGGTTCTCTTATACACCTAATAAATCAACAGCACGGACTCGGTTTCACTCTGTACGACTTTCTTAACCTTAAGAATGGTGCGATACTAGATTCTTTCCAGTACGAGCCATTTCCAAGCTATTACTCAAAGCACTACAAGTGAACTTCAGCTTTGGAAAACTTTCAAAAAAGCATTGTGGGTGACCTTATGAACGCCAGGAGTCTATTAGTCCTTTCTCTGATCTATTTGCGGTGTCAGAATAATATAACCTTTTGACGAAGGAACATTCGATGCTGTTGTGAAACAGTGTTGGAAAAAAGAAAGGCGCGGGTGTTAGGATGTTAATCCGTTTTTAGGGGAAACCCAATTCATCTAGGTTTCGGAGCGTGCCTGAAAACAGACTCAGGCTCTCACCAACACACACCTACATTTCCCTGAGTTCATTCTATTAACTTACACAGCCTGACCCATAGAAATGGAGCATACCTTCATCAGAAGGAAAAGCCTCACTGAACTATTGAAGATTTTGCCCTCTCCATTATTCCCAGGCCGTCTAGCGCACATCCTAGGAATCTCTTGTGGAGATGAAATGCAAGCTCAAGTTCAGACCCGCCGATTTACACTTTCTAAAGCTGTGCTGTTGAAACTCCAGAACCTGACCATAGACATACGGGTTTACTTGAATAATGCCAAGGTATTATTTAACAGCATTGGCGTACGGGACGATGTCGAATGGACTCTTGAGGGTCGCCCAGAGATAATAAGAATTGGACAGACAATTGAGGAAATTGAGAAAGTCATGCTAGAGCTGCTCTTAATCCTTGAAAACGGAGAAAACGATCTTGCCGCATGTGAGAACAACAGAACCAATCGAATAGAGCTGATGAACATGATATCTCAGATTGAAGCGGTACCTGACGAATGGCTCAAGGTTAAACATCTAATCGATGGAATCCGAGCACAAGCTAACGTTGCAGCAGAGTGGGAAGAACTGTATCATATTGTTTTACCAGATGTGGATAACGAGATTTTTAAGCGTAACGACGAGCTCATTAACCTAGATCAGGCATGGAAAGAAATATCATGCTCTACCTGCAACAACTCTTGTCAGAACTTGAGAGAGGAGCATGGTGATTACAACAGTTACAAGCTAGGAGACACATTGAAGTTATTAACGACCGCAGGGATTGACAAAATGGTGCAGTACGGAAGATCTCAACAAAAAGCAATGCTTAGTTTTAACGATATGGAGAAGTCTCTGAATGAAAAGTACGCTTCTCTTTATTCCCTTCTGGAGCCAATACGTGCCAGTATTAATTTTTTACCGATTCCCCTCAAAACATATTATTCTTCTGCTAGTCTTTGCTTCCCTTCTTCCGTTGAGGATTTGGATGTGCGATTGGCCGAGATCGTTGGCAACTGGAAACGTCTAAATGACAGGATAAGGGATGTAGAGTTCAATTATGTGATTGAACGGTGGAAAAATGTCTTACTGTATCTCATAAATGAGGCAGATGATAGGCTTAAATGTGCGGTACTCGATCAGGAATTGTCGGGCCACAATAAGATCTCAAATAACAATTCTCAGAACAATCAAGAGGAACGCCCTTTAAAGCTTGTAGAAAGACTCAAAGTTGGGCTTTCAGTTAAAAGCTCCCATTCTAACGAATTGATCCCAAGTATTATGGAAGCGCTGAGGATTTGCTTAGAGGACAAGCACTTGTGCGATGATCCCATGGTTTTGAGTAGATATGAGAACTTGAAGACAAAATGTGCATCACTAAATTTTCGATTAGGTACCAAGGACAACCTTGATCGCAATGATAGATGGTGTTTCACTTTTCCGAGATCCTCTCTCATCAGGAACACTAAGAGACACAAAAGTTCCGCCTTCAGTTCGCTTTCTGTTATAAGCACAGTATCCAGCTCTGCCACTGTTGGAACGCACTCTAAAGCTGGTTCAATTGAGTCATGTTTAACTGTTTCAAGCTTTGGGGACCAATGGATTAAACCTATGCATTTATCCCCCGAGACTATCACAAAGAACACAGAAGGTCACATGTATAAAGACCATAAAATGGCAATGGGACTTTTGAATAATTTTGAAACAGATACTTGTGATTATGTATCTGATGATAACAAGCCTAAAGATATAGAATCCATGCTCAGCGATTCAGCAGTGAACAAAAAGGCTCTACCGGAAACAAATGGGCAAACACCAACTACTGCTGCAACAATTGGTAGTGCTCCCAAGGAAGCGGAGAATATAGACAAAACTAAAGAAGAGTCTGTAATTGCAGACACCACTGAACTTGTCACAAACGACCGTTTACCATCTACAACTCGAGATTCCCCAACCAATTCATCTGGTACAAGGTCTTCACCACCAGAGCAAACTATTGTCTCGACGACTTTAACAATCCCGTCTTCCCCAAATGTTCATACAGCCCAAGTTCCTAAACTATCTCCAGTTCCTGGAAGATCTGGAACCACGACTGTGAAGCCAACAAGAAGAAGGTCCATGCTTCCAACTCCCACGCGCATGAGTAGGCCATTTAGTCCTACTCAACTGCCATCGCCGCCTGTTCTTCCAAAGCCTAGCACACCCTCAAAGCTTCGTTTGAGTGAGACGAGACTCAAAAGATCTAGTATTCTGCCCTCTTTAGCCACGCCTTCAACACGACAACGAGTGCCATCAAGCACACCGATGACCAGAAATGCACCCATTACAGCTCTTGGATTGGCAAAATCATTCAAAGCTCTTGACAATGAGACCGCTTCCCCTTCTCTCGAACCTCATCTCACAAGTCTATCAACGCCAAGAGCAATTATTTCTGCCAAAGGGCGTGCTGTTGTTGATTCACCACAGAAGACGCCTCTAAGTGCGCCTATTTCTAACATCAGCTCTAATAAAAGAAAATCCTTGATCCCCAGAGCCGGCGTTCAGCAATCTCAATCTAAGCTACCACAGAGACGAAGCAGCATGTACGTCAGGGGAGCCAAGTTGAGATGGTGATCAACTCATGCCTGTTTAAAATTTACTCTCTCCATTACGAATTATGACTTCCTAAAAAATCATTTTGTTGAATTGGTTTTCTTTTGATTTATTTGTTTTATCTTTTGGTTTCATGAGTTTCTTGTTTATGTTGGGTAGACTTACAGACGGTATAAAAAGTATAAACTTTTCTTTGTAAAGTAGGATTAGTTCTTGGCATTTGTTTATTTTGTTTTTTTGTTAGATCGCAAAGGAGTCAAATGCGTTAGAAACTCAGTTTCAAAATATCATTATTTATGTTTTTACTTGCACTTTTTATTGTTATTAGTACCACAAAATTATATGAAGCGGTTGCATAATTGTTCTTTGATCATGGCGCTAATAACTATTTAACTAATCTGGATTAAGCCAGACTATAACCAAATGTTGATTGATGGTTGTTCAGATAAATCCCTTCTTCCAAAATTCTATATACATCTGTGCCGGTTGATTTCCATCGTTACTTTCCTCCCTTTACGTTGCTTTCCGATCCAAATATCCGAGTGAACATAGACTGCTGTTCTATTTCTCGAGCTTCCTTCTCGTTGTATTGCCTTACCGTTCCGTCAGGCAACATTTCACCCAATTGTAATCGCTTCTCTTCTCCAAGAAGAACTACAAACACCACTGTTAGAATTTGAAACACAGCGTCAATGTCTATACAAACACATACCTCGTTTGTATAGTCCTACAGACCCCACAATGAATAGAGGAACTCCAAGCATGAGGAATAAAACACTATAGATAAGAAACTTGTTATTATTCAACGGTCAGATAAAACTTTATGTTGTGGGGCTGATTTCTGCTTGCCTTGAACTTTTAGCTCTTATCTCTGGAGGTATTTCCTTCCTCTGAAAACCTGATTTAGCAGTAGCTTTCGCCTGCTGCTCGAACTGTCGTTTAACACTGGTAGTAACTCTAAACATTTTTGAGATCGCCCTTCTCTCGTGGTCTTTGATGGTTGGTTTTTGGTTTGTTTGGTGAAGACGCACAACATCCATACACTCGCGATGCTTGGGAATTTTTTTTTTTAGGGTCTGATGAACCAAGAAGTATCAAGAAGTCTCTAATCACTATTCTACAGCCCTCAGACAACACCTGAAAGATGGGGAAGATGGTAAACAAGAAAAGATATGCTGGAGAAGTTCAGACTCCAGTATCTGCACAGAAGCACCTTCACTCCGTCTTTAAAATGAACACAAACCTGGGGCAGCACATTCTGAAGAATCCACTGATTGCACAAGGAATTGTGGATAAAGCCGGTATCAAGCCATCCGACATAGTATTAGAGGTTGGACCTGGTACAGGAAACCTTACTGTTAGGATTTTGGAGAAGGCTAGGAAGGTCATAGCGGTGGAGATGGACCCAAGAATGGCAGCTGAGCTGACGAAAAGAGTTCAAGGCAAACCGGTAGAGAAAAAACTAGATGTTATGCTTGGTGATTGTATCAAAACAGAGCTTCCTTATTTTGATATATGTATTAGTAATACGCCATATCAAATCTCGTCGCCTCTGGTTTTCAAATTGTTGAATCAACCAAGACCTCCAAGGGTCTCTATCCTAATGTTTCAAAGAGAGTTTGCGATGCGACTTGTTGCGAGGCCGGGCGATTCAGAATATGGTAGGCTAAGTGTAAACGTTCAACTATGGGCAAATGTGAAGCATGTTATGAAAGTGGGTAGAAACAACTTTCGACCTCCTCCACAAGTTGAGAGCGATGTTGTAAGGATCGAGATGAAGAATCCAAGACCAAAAATAGATTTCCACGAATGGGATGGATTACTGAGGATATGTTTTGTGAGAAAGAACAGGACGATATCGGCCGGATTTAGAAGTAGTAATGTCTTGACGATTCTGGAAAAGAACTATTTGACGTACATGGCCACAGTTACATCGGAAGAGACAGCCAATGGAGACGACGGAATGGACGTTGATGGCATCAGTAATGCCGATATTAAAGACAAATCTGCGATATCGGCGTTAGTGAAGCAAAAAGTTGAGAAAGTGTTGGCAGATACAGAACTTGGAGACAAAAGAGCTAGCAAATGTGATCAAACCGATTTTCTCAAATTGTTGTATGCATTTCATCAGGTCGGCATTCATTTTTCATAGTTTGTTAGTTAGACTTGATTGTTATTGTTTCAGTTGATGTTTTTGGCAGAAGCCACATTTTGAAAGCGAAATTGTCTTTCTAGAGATGTGTGTATATCTATATTCTAAAGCGAAAATGATTGTACAAAAACGGCGGTGAACATTAGTTTGAAAAGGTGGAATCTAAACATACAAACTGTTCATGTGTGGTTGTTTCTGTTTGTTACAGATCGATCACTTAGCTGCCTATACATTTTTATAGGCCGAGCTTTCACTATTCGGCCGATGAGCTGTACTGTTGAACTACACAATGCCTTTTTTTTTGATTACCCATAAGAAGAATGCTGATTTTAATGTTTGTATTATGGAAATAGCTAACTGTTTTGACTTTTTAATGGAGCCTTGTTAGAAAATATGTTCCCTTTTCTTGCCTTTTGTGACTCTAAAAAATTTGCTTCTAGAAAAGTGTGAGGAACCAAGAGACTTCCTCCAAGCAACAAACATGTATTCACTTTGATTCAGTATTCATAGATAATTAGAACCAGAGTAGCTTACTCTACTGGTGTATATGATTAGTTTTGTTATCCCGCAAGATCAGCGATGTTTTTCAAGTAGATAGAAGTGAATCTCAAAGTATTTACACAATCAGGTCAACAAACCAAGAGAATCTCACTACAATCAAAGTTTCTTTTTTTTTTTTCTTAGATTACGCTCTATTCTTCATATGTGCTTTTTTTTTAGTTTAGCATTATTATTTATCATGATTTGTTGTAGTTGTTGTTGACTTTACACTAACGGAATGATCAGCCTGATTGGGCCATAAACTAGAGAAAAAGGAAGGGAGATTTCTAACTAGGTATTTACGAAAATGGTCTTGGCCTCGACTTTCACTATAGTTATGGATGATCTACTATTAAACAATAATCATCTTTTTTTCTGCAGTTGTTACTAGAGAGAGAAGGGGTATCCCTGATCCCTTCACTTTTGCAATGTTCCATAAAATGGCTGATGAAGAATGAAATACCAAAAAATATTAAAAAATCGGAATATGAAATAGGCCTAAATTTGATAAGCATACAATCTAAACCATTGTATTCGACATTTTAGGATTTCCCTCGTATTCTCTTGACAATTGGCAACTTAAAACAAAAGACTTACTAATCTAGAGTATTGGGAATTTTTCGATGATTGTACCTTTGGTATGAACAGATAGATGGAATATTTTTACTCCAAAGCCCATGTTTTTGGAAAAAAAATCGATGATTTCTTTTTCCTTTTTTTTCTAATTAATGCTACTCTCTATCTCAAAGCAGATCAATTCGAAAAAAAATGAAAATTGAGATAAAGTTTCCAGCTTGAATCTCTTTTTGCTCTGGCATAAAATCTTTTCGAATAGTGTTGAGTGGGGATTGTCTCTGACTACCATAATTAAAGATACAAGTTAGATGTGTTAAGGACCTGGAGACAAGGAATATTAAGGAGATACCAAAGTTTCTAATAGAACATTCAAACCTAGTGTTAGCATGTGTTGATGGATTACTGTCTTAAATTGATATTCTTTTGTATACATTATTGGCTTTTTAAAAGTATAACGTCTTTTCCATAGTCAAGATGTTTAAACAAAATAAAGTTTCATCTCAAGACATGAAAAAAAAAACAATCTTCATGATATTTTACCAAAAATACCGTAAAGAATTACCAACTCGATAAGGTACACTGTGTTTATCACGTATTACTACTGTCTAGTTTTTGCGATCTTGCAGTTACAAAACAAATTTCAGTGCATCGCATATAAGCTAGTCAGATTATATTGATTATAGGTCTTACCAATTTTGATTTTTGATACGCCAGTCCAGTTGAAAAAGAAACAAAGTTTGTACACGGTCGAGTGGAGAGGAGCAAAAAAGAAAAAAAACAAAAAATGGCTTCTTAATCACCCGATCTTTTCCTTGCTAAAAGGTTCACTAACACAGAGCATCATAATCCTAAGTTTTTGTTCCATGAAGTCTACATGTTTCGAACTAACAGTAGAAGCGAGTCGGAGATAGGCGTGAACTAGCTTATCTGGCGTGTTAGGCAAGTCACAACCCGTTTAAAGCTTTTTTTTCCATCTATTTTTTTATTTCTTCCCCAGTATAATATCTAGAAGCAATTTTCTCGGTGTATGCTCCAAGCGCATAAGATTCTCTTTTAATGTTCAAACAAATGGAAAGATCTATAATCACGGCTTTCAGAAATCGGAGCTCAGCGATCCAGAAAATGTGCAATCTATACAATTGAGCATATTAAAATAGGATCTGCATGTCGCCAAGAAGAACAACGGGTTTACCCGGTCTACACTCTGGGGTTGTTTGAATGGTAACTTCTTTGCAGACAAGGATCAATTGCTTGTCTCAAAACTGTTATTATTATTAGAGTATTATTATTATTGAAATTTGCTGCCGCACAAATTCTGGTGTAGTTTTACTTCACCTTCTGTATTCAGCGTTAGATAATCATATGATATAATCTATGTAAACAAAAATAATATAGGGTCTAGGTACACGTCAGGATAAAGTCCTGACAATTGATTGGGCGTATAGCTTTAACAACAGGATATCATCCTGGGCATCTTCGCAAAATTTCGGACTAATCTGAAGAAGATTAAGACTTTTGTTATCATCCTTGTCAGAATCCCCGTTTTTATCAGCATCGCTTGCACTTGGATCAGTCTGCGATAGAAAATCGTTCCTAGCAGCATCGTCCAAGTTTTCATATTTTTTCATCAGTTCTAAAAGTTTTATTAGGCATCTTTCAATTGAAAATGCGGGTCCCATACCGGAAGAAACACGTTTCCAGCGGTCTCGATAGTCCTTGCCAATGACTCGTAGCATTTTCAACTCTTCTTCCTTGTTCCATTTGTCGTCTCTTTTTTTCAAGGTTCGTAGATACCTACCTTGGATTGCTACAGAGGTGTGTCTTGAACTAATAGCTTGCTCAATCTCTTTCCAGCTTCTTTTCAGCTTTTCCTTTTGGTATATGATTATCTCATCGTCCTGTGCAGTCCATATTGAATGCTGTTGACCTTGAGAAGAAGAGTTGGAATCTGTTCGTCGTTTTCTAATACTTCGATTAGTTTTTGATGTGCATAGTTTTTCTGTCTTTGTGATTATCTTCTCCATGTTTGAATCTACAACGTTCCTATCCTTTCTTTTCAAGTATGGTTTTGGTGTTGAAATTTTGTTTTCTTTCACAGTTGTGTTTTTGCCATCTTTCCCGTTGATTGATTTGCCATTTATGCTTGTAGTTGAACATTCAGTTTCTTCATCTGTTGTTGTTACCTTTTGATTCTCTGACTCTGACTCTGTCTCAGTTTCAATTTCTATCTGCTTGTTCTTTTCATTTACTACCTCTGAGCTTTTGTATTGTGGTTGAAAACCGAAAATTTCATCTACTTGCTCGTACTGAGCATTTGTATCCTTGTACTTTAATGTTAGAAACAGAGAAGGCTTCTCCACCTTTTCCACATCCCTGCTGCATTTCTTTTCACTGTTGTTGTGCATTATCTGGTTGACGCCAATATGATTACCCGAATAAGAGAAAGCATGCATTCCCACATCTTCATTGTTACTGGCTCTGAATGGTAAAGCATCTTGGGTTTCATTTTCCAACAGTTGAGAGGAATTCCACTCGAATGAATAAGAAGATTCAGTTTTCATCAGTACAGCCTGATTATACATGGTTTCTTCCATGTTCTGTTGTCTAGGCGTGTTCTCGTCGTCGTTCTTTGGACCTGTATTTATTTCAACCTGCTGATTAAGCACAGATCTGTGGGTGTCTGCAGGGTCCACCAGACCCAGAAAAGAACCACCACCACCGCCATCATCATCAGAATTGTAATTCAAAACACTGCTGAGTTTGGTGTTGTTTCTGAGGAATTGATCCTGATTGTTGGGTTCTACAATGCAATCAAGACCAAGGTCGTCCAGGTCCAAGTCGATGGCCATAGGATTTGTATAGCGAGCAGCAGTAATAGTAGTAGTAGTAGTGTTGATGCGTTTCACAGGTCTATCATTCTCGGGGTCCTCTAGATTGGGCAAGCCAACAGGATGCGATTTGATACTCGAATCGTCGTGATCTACCAAATTAGAGACAGATGAAAACATGCTATCGGGGCTAGGAAGGCTCAGATTTATGTTTAGGCCGACCTTGAATTTGGAACCCCATAGATGATCACAATCGTTGGTAGCAGATGTTAGAGCCGAGGAGCCCGAGCTTGAGCATGAACTGGAGCTAGAGCTAGAGCTTGAACAGGCCGATAGAATTGTAGCGGGAGAGTATGGAGTAGACCCATTTGACATAGAGTTGGGGAGCGGAAGCGGAGAAGTGGCGCCCAACGCCGCCGAGTGGCTATGGGCACTGTCATCGGCAAGATTCTGGCGGCTTTCGAGGGCGTGAAGCGAGGGTGGCGGTGTGATTGAATCGATGAAAAGGCATGTGTTTGTATCCTCGCACAGTTTAGTGTAAAATGGGTTACCTTCGTAGGTTGTGGAGCGGGACGGCTGCGACAGGTGGAAGCGGTCTTGAAGAAGGCATCTGGCGTCATCGAGCGGATTCGGATTCGGATTCGGATTCGGATTCGGGGCAAACGCCATTTCCGAAACACAGCGGGAGAGCATGTGATGGTGGACCCGATCTTGGATCTGGTGTGATTCTGGAACTGGGGAATAGTGATTGTGGTGTTGCAAGTGCATTGCAACGCCAGGAGACAGATGGCCGAGGTCCGGGTTGGAGCAGTCAAAGCTGTGATGGCGATGCATTGCGGTGAGAGCGTCCAAGGGCAGCTGGTGATGGAGGTTTTGTGTTTCGTTAGGCATTGTGAGGGTAGCGACACTGGCGGTGTGATGGCAGCGGTTGAAAGAGTCCTGGGGCATTGTCATGGGGCCTGTGGTTGGCGCTGGTGTGGTCTCTGGCTCTAGCGATAGGGATTGGGATTGAGAGCGTGTTGGCTGGGACAGGACCAGGTCTTCTGGAGCAGGCCGCGACAAGAAACGAAGGTCTTGTTGTGGAGCAACAGCAGAGGGCAATGGGCTGGCGAAGATCATGGGACAGAACTGGGAAAGAATATGGGCAGCAGAAGAAAAAAAGTGCCACGCCCAGTCGTTCGTTTGTCGAAACTATATAGTCACTTTGGAATCTCTAGAAGAGCAAAAAGCGGAGAAAAAAGGTCCAGAAAAGTGCTGGGCACTTCCAGTTTCGGGAGCGAGAGAATATGCACTCGTTTTGCATTTCTCGATGTGTTTGCTCTTTTCGAAGGTGGAAAGCAGAGGCTCCTGCCGTATGGACTATTACGAGCTCCTCCACGGTATCAAAAGACAGCAGAACTGGATGCTCTTTCTTTCTTTTTTTCTGCTTGCGCTCTCCGGGGGGAAGAGATCCGTATCTCGCTCTTCTCTCTGCGACGTCATGGCGTGCCTGGTGCGGATCCTCCAGCTATCGTCCATGGGTGTTTCATCAGATACACCGGGACAATACACCCTTTACGACAATCTCCCTGGAATGCCTCCATCTCCATTGATGCGGAGTGCCCTTGCAAATGGGCTGAAACCCGGATTCTGCCCTGGAAGCAGCAGAGCCCTTTTGACTTTAGATCTGGTGAACGAAAAACCCGTACGAATCGATTCAGGAACCAAAAATATATATCTGCCACTGCTAAGCAAAACAGCTTATATAAGCCTATTGCTGACTGTTGAAATTACGATTTTCAAAGACTGGGCCGACTCTGATTTTGCCGAGCTTCTCGAGCAGTGAACGTGGGCTCCAGTAGCAAATGACATTGGCGTTAAGATGGACATGGACTTATCTACATTGACATGACCGTGGGCCTAAAACCAGAGCTAGTTTTATTAATTAATGCTATGGCCAAAGATGAAGCTGATGCTGATGCCTTTGATCCTCGGTCTTCTGACAAGACGAGTTCTGGTGCGCTGTTGATGGATCAATCGCTACTTGTCTTGCTGGTGACTACAGCCGTGAAGCAGCCGTCCCCATGCATTTCTCGCTGTCCGTGGATCTTTGAGACTTGACTCAACTTCACCAACCTGCCTAACTCCCTCATCTCGACATTGCATATTTCGCCAAATCTTGCTCTTTCCCTCCTCCATCTCCAATTGTTTGCAAACGGTTCATGGCGCTCCGTACTTCTTTGCTCAAAGCATTGCCGAGTCACCAACTCCACCAAATACTCAATAAACATACTTAACGGAGCTTTTACATGTACTTCAAGGCCAACTATAGCTGTCGCTGTTGCCAAGAGCCCTGTGCCATGGATGGCTCAAACTCGAATTTTAAACATCAATGGGCACTAATCTTCCATAACTTGAGCTTGAACTGGACGCTTCATGTTCAAAGAAATCAGATCCATAACGAACAGATTGTACTCTCCGTCAAGCAGATACTCTAATTATTTTCAAGATTTATTATCATTAACAATATTATTTTTGGTTTTGTTTTGTTTTGTGTTGTTTTCGTTTTCGCTTTCCAACCATTATTATCAATTTTTGCTGCTCTCTGACAGATATCATATGAAAAATTTAATAGAATGATGCATTGCTCTAGCTCAATTATCTTATGCAGCAAACTAGCTCCTACTTTTTCTTTTTCTTTTTATGTTTTTTTATTTCTCGATAGATCGATCCTCTGATTTTTTGGGAAAAGCTGTTATACGTACCACAAAAATATACGCATGTGTTTTTAAACATTAAACGCTAGTTTAGTTGGTTTTCTTTTTAACTATGAAGCAGTGGTAACAACAGCAGGGTCCCACCCATTGTGGAAAATTTACACTTTCTTTCTAATTGTTTAAAGCCACGCTTTTGTGAAAAAACACAAAAGTTCTCCCTCCGCTAAACATACACTTCATCAAAAAATGTGTACACTTGTGTCTGTGTACTTCGAAGCCAGAGATGATGATAGAATGAGATGGCTCTTGCTTGCGACTCATCTCTATTGCAACCGGATTTAGAATAGTAACAAAAAGCAAATAATTAGCATCTTTTATTTATATGCAATTCTATTTAATTACAACGCTGTATTAGCTCTTGTACTAGGTGATTGTGGCCAAAATAAAAAATGAAAATAGAGTTTTAGGAGATTCCATCGGACCTGGTGCCCAATATTCTTGTACCTATCTTGTCTTTAGACCCGATTGCATTGGCACTTTTGACCTTGAAAGGGAAAACGAGTAGAAAGAAGTGGGCAAAAAAATTATAGATAGATAGATAGATAGACACAAGTATAGGTTTCTACCAGGTTCCTTAAATTATGCGTGGAGTAAAGTAAAGTATATAAAAACAATGCATGAAACAATGATAATTAACAGACAGGTTCGACTCCCAAGAATGATCAAGTAGACAAGTCTCAATTATTCAATGAAATCGTTGATTAAACAAGATGCTAAGCTCGCTCACTTGCTCATTTGCTCACTTGCTTGCGTGTATGTGAGGGGCGTCAACATCGACTTTAGCCTCAGCTAAAATACAAACACAAACACAAACACAAATCCTAGAAGCGGCGCTGGGTGGCAGATAGGAAGCAGATCTCGGCTCTTATCCTTAATCGTGGGCCAGGATCTAGAGTTGGAGATGTTTGTTTTACATAAACATCACCATTAAGCAAGGAACAATACCCGCTAACACCAGCTGATAATTAATCTTTAGTGGATCATCTTTGCCTCCCGTTAACAACCTGAGCGGCGATCGTAGGTTGTTGGCTCCGCCAAAAAGCGTCGTGTCCGCATGGACCAGGTCCTGTCCATCGCGCGTTAGGAACGAGGTCGTGTAGCCTCGAGTCGTCAGTGTGGTCCAGTATTCGTCACCCTGTCTGGCCGTCTCCGTCACGGTCCTGATTGTGTCGGTGTTGCCTTCCGCAGCCGTTACCGTCGTCCTTGTCGCCGCGGTCTCGGTGTTCGTGTTAGCCGCCACGACCACGGTGTCTGTATTCGCCGTGGTCGTCGTGGCCGCGGCGGCTGGAGTCCCCACCCACGTATTGACCCAACCACCCGCGTAACTCGTGACATAGCAGCCACAGTCTTGATTATAGGTCCATCCTTCAACAGCCAATCCCACCGTCGTCGTCAGCGTGTAACCAGCCCAACCACCATTATATTGAGTAGAGGTGAGGATTTGGACAACGACAACAGGGGTCGTGGTACATCCGTCTGCAGCGACAACAACTGTAGAGTAGGACGTTGTAATGTAGGCAACATCAAAGTTGACTCCCTTGGAAAGACTCTCCAATTCAAGCTCGGGTCCACTCGTTATCTCAGCTGCCCCTGAATCCAATGTCTCTTCCCCTGAAGTTGACGAAAAGCTTGGACTATCAGTTGCGGTTGCGGTTGCGGTTGCGGTTGCAGTTACTATGACTGTTTCAACTATTGATCTAACTGGCTCAATGTCTGCACTGGCTTCTCCAGACGCGCTTGATATCGTTATAGGGAATTCGGATGTAACGGTGGAGGTGAGTGGCTCTACAGGCGCACACATAGAGATTCGGGCAAGAGCCAAAAAGTTCAACAAGATTATCACAAAGGTTTTCATTCCAATAATGTAGTTTTGTGCTTTTGTTGTTCGATTAATATTCAACAGATATATTCCACAAAAAAAAAACGGGAATAAGGTGGTTTTAAATCGTCAATCGATGGGAGAAATAGGGGATGCTGGCTTGCCATGTGTCTGCTCGAAACGGGAAATAAATGGGTATGCATCCCCGCAGATGTGCACCAAAAGAGTTGTCCGCAGCAGTAATAGTAGCATCAGTAGCACCTTAACTGCCAGCCCTGGGCCTGGTCCTTTTACTTCGTGGTCGCCTGTAAGCCAACCTCCCACCTCTGCTGTTGTGGATCGGAACCAGCCAACTCTGTTGAACCAGCCCTTGACAACAGAGTTTGCAAATTTTTGAATTTCATGAACGTAACTTTGTTACAGAAAATAAAAAAACAGAGAAGTGGAAATAGTGTAGCGGTTTGCCAAAGTTGAGTTGAAAGAACTTGCATGTGCCAGTGGATAAGCACAACTTTATGAACCGTTTAAAAAAATGGTGAAAAGGATCATTCAAACATCAAAGCGTAGCAAATGAAAAAAAGATTATTCATTTCTGCATCTATTGTGTTTTACCTGGATTTAAAACTTTTGACAAAATACCCGCGTTTGTAGAATTTCAAATTGAGAATTACACTGTTGCAAAACCAAAATCCAGCATTGAATTCATCTGTTTGTTCTTGTAAGTCAAGTTTAAGATTTCTAAAAGCTTGATGAAAACTTGGATGATCTACCTCCATTTTTGACAACCCCTTCAGATGGGCAACACATTTGGGTTTTGTCAATTAGAGACTTGTTTGAATCTTGGTTTAACAATCCTAACACAAAACATAGGGCTCTCCAAAGCTTGTTGCTCTCAACAATAAAAAAAAAAAAAAATGATTGTAGTAAGTAAACAAGCCAGCCTTTGCACCCATCATTGCAAAATTCTTTCACTGAAAAGCTGATAAGTATGCTAATTATCAGCGATTATTTTGCCATTTGAAGAGGTAATCAAGGTCTCAAAACACTCTTACTCCGATTCAAGTATTTGAGATTCATCCATTTGTTACATTACTCATATGAAACCATTGCATCGTACTTCTTATTCATGTGTATTGAAACGGCTATTTCAATTCTAGAGTATCACTGGTGTATGCTTCAATCAGAATTCTACACGCGATCACAAGAAACTTTGCAAAGACATGGCTGAGCTCGGTGATGGTTTACAATCGTCTTGAAAGAAATTCCAAAACGAATGCCTACGCTTTTGAAATTGCCCTCCCAGTTATGTTATATTTACACGATATCAGAGAAGCGGTCACAATTCAGTTCAAAAAGTAGTGATCTACCACAACTAAGAACAAGTCAAAAAGACTCTAGTTGAAAACTGGCACCTGAACTCAATAGATAATGAGAAAAACACAAGCGTCATACTACCCGACATGTTTCTATTCAGAGTAAATCTCACAATGAAGCATTTCTCTTACACCACCAACGCCACCATCTTTTCCCTTTATTGAATCGGACTAACCTCATCCATGATAAAATCTCTGACGCTATTCCAGTATCCAGATTGCGTGCAGGTAGTATTATGCTGTCCCTTTTCATATTCAATCCATTTTTTCCTTGTAGATCTACACATTGAGTGAAGCTTGGTCATATGTGCGGGAGGAACAATCTCATCGCTCTTGCCACTTAAAAACAGAATGGGCAATTCTGAATTGATAAAGCTGTCTCGCATCAGAGATTCAGAGTCCCAGATTTGGTTGCATAAAGACGCCACAGGAGCCAAAAGAGGGAGAATATATGGGATCACCTTCCTGATACTTAAAAATGTATTCTCGAGAATGGCACCGCCTATAAGGGATTTATACTTGGGTAGCGACAAAAGATGAATAGCCACTGCTCCTCCAAGACTCCTCCCGTACAGAACAACACTCGTTTGACCCAACTGCTCATCGTCCATTATGTAATCCATTGTTGTCTCTGCATCAACCTTGATTCCTTCTTCCGATGGAGATCCGGTAGAATGGCCATAGCCTCTGTAAGAAAGAATGACAACATTATAGCCCATCTCTTTGTGGAATAGCTCGACTATCGGCAGGCTGTGGCCTATATTCCCAGCATTGGGACAAAGTATAAACACTGTTTTCGGGACGTAATCTTTGTCCAAGGGATCCTTTTTAAGCACAAACAGCTTTATCTGGATACGGTCTTTAGTTGTAAGAGTGATATCATTATATTTCATGCCGTAGCTGATGGGCGTGTCAACAAACTTTCTGGCATCGAGATAACTACTGGGGTAGACCAGCAGATTCTGATACTTGTACAGACCAGCGCAGAGCAAGCCAGCAGCAGTAGACGCTCCAATCGCAAACAATGTGTACACGGAGCCGGGATTGGAGAACATAGAGCTGGGGGAGGAAGGAGGGCGTGGTGATGCCAATGTGCTAATAAATACTCCCTTCTAAGCGCCCGCTTTTGGCTGAGGGCCATGGCCGAGTGCTCACATCTACGTTGAGGCCACGTAACTGTGGGACTGGGGCTGGAGATGGAGATGGAGATGGACTGGGCCCGGTCGGCCAGCGACCGGAGCAGGCACTGGGCTTCGAGCCCGTGGTATAGGAGCGAACAGTCGGCAAAGCTATATCAAATCCAGCAGCTTACTCGCACAATATCGAAAAATGAAAAACGCAAACAGCAAATCTCTCGCGTGGCTCCTTTGCCAGAGTTGACCGCAGTGGCGGTACACGTCAGACCAGGGTAAATCCCAGCACCGTCCCAGGAGTAAAAACTGTAGCAGCATCGAATAAAAGTAGAAGACAGACATCTTTGGCGCTTCTTCAATTATAAGGCTTCTCTGTTCGTGTTTGTTTGCGTTTCTTTATTCGTTCCCTCCCCCAGTAATTTTTTCCTATTATCAGGTATGCAATGCTCTGAATGTCGAGGCTCGAAGACGCTTGAACCGCTTTTGGCGTAGTCGATATCCATCTCTCTATGTGGTGGTGATAATTTACTACACAGAATTTGTGACACATTGTCCCCAAGCTCATCCAACAAAAATGCGAAACTGGGATCACTAACTGAAATCTGATTCTAATATAGCTATAATGTCCGGTCTCAAGGAAGCCGATACTCTTACTCTCACCAAGGAGACTGCGAATTTGACTATTCAAGAGAAGGACGTGAAGGCACAGGCTGACGAAACCTCTTCTCTTGGTAGCGAGGAATTCAAAGATAGCCATCCTCTTAATACCAAATGGACACTGTGGTTCACAAAGCCCCAAACTGATAGATCCGAAACCTGGTCAGATCTGTTGAAGCCTGTTATCAGCTTCTCCACAGTTGAAGAGTTTTGGGGAATCTACACAAATATCCCCCGAGCTATTGATTTACCACTAAAAGCAGATTACCACTTGTTCAGAGAAGGAATTAAACCCGAATGGGAAGATGCTTCGAACGAAAATGGCGGTAAATGGTTCTATCAATTCAGAGAAAAGAGAAAGATTGATATTGATGAGGTTTGGCTTAGAACAATGCTGGGGGCCATTGGTGAAACTATTGAAGATGAACAAAATGAAGTTAACGGTGTTGTCCTAAATGTCAGAAAGTCCCATTTTAGAGTTGGGTTGTGGACCAAGACGACCGATGAAACGAGCTTATTGCCTGTTGGGAAGAGATTCAAAAAGTTGTTGAATTTGGCTGAAGAGGAAAAATTGGATTTCACCTCTCATACTGAAGCTGAAAGCAAGGGAACGAGAAACCCCCCTCTGCTGTCAATTTAGACCGGATTCCCGGATGATTATGGTTTGGCCTTTGATTATTTTACTCCAGTGTAATGTTTTAGTAGTGTGATGCCAAAAAGATAAAAAGATAAAAAATGAGAAATGAGAAAAGTACAAGAGATTCATAAAGGAACAAATTCTACTTCTACAGATTTAAAAGACCTGATATGATGTAAACAAGTATGATATTCTAGTTTCATTTTGTATATTTTGGCTACTTGCAACTATTTGACATAGTTGGAAAGGGCTTCCAATACTTCAACCTCCACAGCGGCTTCAGCTGCAATTACCTCATTAGAAGAAGCGGCATTCTTTGTGGCCTCTGCTAATTGTGATTTGATTGCCTCAGAAGAAAAGTCCTCTGGTTTGAAGGCCTCAATGGTGGTTACGTTTAGTGTCGAGTCAGGCTGAACAGTAGCAAATCCTCCAGCAACTGCAATTAATCGGGAAAGTTAGTATTTTCATCTCCTAGGGGTAGAGCAGTTTACACTTACTGAAATATTGCTTTGTAGAACCAGTTGATTCAATGACCTCGACTAGACCAGGACTGAGCTGCTCAATAGTAGGAACGTGGTTGGCCAAAACACCCATTTCACCGCTGACAGCTGGGATATTCACTTGAACACTGTTTGTCGAGTTAGACAGGAAAGTCGTTTTTTTTTAATAGGGCAATTATTTCCCGGTTTACGAAAATCTGGATTCTTAATGAGCAACTTACACCTCGGAGTTTGAGTAGATGGTCTAAATCAATCACCATGGACAGTTAGAGACTTTGAATTCTTGACTTGAATACCAACCAAGTGTACTATCGACAACAAACCGGAGGAATCTTCAAGACTCACCTCGTGGGGAAGTGCCAAGTTGAACCTTAGCTTGTCGGGAGCAGCAGCCTCCGCGTACCCTCTGATGGCCATGCGGTGGGCCAAAGAGGCTGATCTCAAAGATCGTAGAGCGGTTGTTCTGAGAAATGACATGACCAATGCTTGACTCTGGTGGTGATTCTCGAAGTAGAGCTACTGGACAAAAACCCAAAAAGGCGAAAAGCCCCAGTTCTGAGTGGATCAACCAAAATCTCCGACTGGAACCCGAGTGGCATAACCCCACGCAACGTTGTGCCCCTTGTGCATCCGTACACCCAGAGTCTTCATAGGCTGTATCATCACATTTGGTTCTTTGAGCTCATCGGTCAAAAAGATGGACAAGCCTTTATACTCAGAGACGTTCAATGTTGATCCGGTCGAATCTCTGGACATTTCGTTCAAGGACATTCTGATAGCCTCGGGCAACTTGATAGAAGAGCTATCCAGCGACCCAACTGCAAACGTCCTACTGCCCAATCAGGCACAAAATGGCCTACAGAGGGAGATAGACAAGCATGTAGAAACTTTCAACAAGTGTCTTGATAGCATGGAGTTAACATGTCAGGACGTTATACATGTTCTGAGAAAAGAGATTCTGAGTAGAACAGAGCCCGTGGTAAAACCAGAGCTGCGGAATACGTCTTCAAATAAAAACTCCCCTGGACCTGGCACCAAAAAGGAAATGGAAGATATGGATATTAATGCATTAGAACTCCAACAAAATACAGAAATGGATGGAGTCGATGGTACTGATGTACTATTAAAGCATGAAGACGACAACAATATGGATCCAGACCAGAATCATGGCATAGGATTGGATTTTCAACAAAATGAACACCAAGGCCTGGAAGGAGACTTGGACATTGATGCTATCCTTTCCAGTGTGGACCATGATGTCAGTTCTCAATATATGAATATGGGTGGGGCTTCAGGCATTGGTCTATCACCTCTCGACCATCATAATGACGAAAATAAAGACCCCATCGCACCCAACAGTTTAAGCGATGTTTCGCACGCTAGGAATAGGGATTCTGATAATAAAGCAATTGAAAATAAGCAAGGCCGTATCGATCCAAGCGATATACTCAAGACTATGAATATGGGCCAGAGTGTAGATGACATTGCGATGGCGATGGCTGGCAGTGGTAACCAACGAGGTCCAAACGGTGAAAATTTGGATGACCACATCCGCTCACTTTTGGGTGATGATCTGAGTGGAGGCCAAAAACAAGATCACAGCCTGAACAATAGCATTACGAATTCCCAAAACAATGTAAGTAATCACAGTACAAATAGTGGAGGAATGGGAATAAACACAGGTTTTTCAGAACTGGGGATGGACATGAGTGGGGGTTCAACTGGCCCTGACGTTGGAGTGTCTGATAATGATCCAGTAAACATGAATATGAACAGTGGTGGTGAAGGTGATATGGGAGATCCAAACATGAATGGAATCTTTGCCGACCTAGAATTTATGCTAAGCGAAAGTAATCATAATAATGAATGATTTGCTTTCGCAATTGTACTGTAATATATGTTAAGAACTCATCCTCTTTGGTTATTCAACTAAATCTGCTCTGGTTTTTATGCACAAAGAATGACTGGTTATTGTATCTATTGTTTTTAAGGTATTTTTGTTTAACTCGCTCTAGCGAACACTTGTCTATTAGCCTTCGACATTAAGCATTTTTTCAAGACACAAATCGCTTTAGGGTTGGTTTCCGGGAATTTTTGTATCTTTTGTACACGTCCCGGAATTATGTCCTAGCTTCCCACAAGTAGCACATCCTGGAATAGCCCCTTCAGGCCTCCTGGGTGGACCAATAGATTCTCAAATATCCGCTTTTCGGCAGCTTCTTGAATCCCAACATGTTGAGTTTCATTTGCGTTAAGTGTTTTTTGTTGCCCTAGCACTTGCCAAGTATCTTATTGACCATTCACAGAGACTTGTCTTCAAACGAAGAGAAGCACTCTTGATGATTAACACTGAAAATTGTTCACATTTTTGTCTATAGTAGTATAAAATAGTGACCTGTTCTGATGTTGAGATAATCGATCTTTATTGGTAGACTGAGACACGATGTTTGTGTTTGAGGTATTGAATAGTCGATTTCTGGCAGAGAAGAGAGCCAACCGATATTGTACTCCATAACTGCACATCTAGCTTTTTGGTCAACTTCAGGGAGGCAGGGGACATGCCGCCCTCTATGTTCCTTTTTTTAAAAACGCGCTTTTGAAGATGTTCTGGAGAGCAATATAGACCCTGGCCTTGGTTGCATGATTATTCCTAAAGTATTTGATTTGCAATTATATTTGTTCTTTGCCCGTTTGATTGAACATTACTATTGACTCAGGCCAATATAACACGTTTATCGGATCTGGATCTTCTTCAAAAGGCCAGTATTTTAGCATGTTTTCAGCTCTGACTGTCGCTGGGCGAAGAAATCTTCTTGTTTCTCGACGCGTCCCCCTTCACGCTCTATGGCCATGCATTGATTATTATTGATTGAAGAGGTTTAGAGTAAATTCCACTATACTATTCTCTTCCATTAGAGTCCATCTGTTTTGAAGATAAATGCATACCTGCGTCCAGTGGAACAAATTGAGATTTGGTAGAGTACGCGGATCTAGAGAAGTAACTATTTATGACACTTCTCTGTGAAGTATGTATGTTTTGAAAATGAGTGAAACTGAAGAGCAAAAAAGAGCAGAAATATGCATTTGAGAGCTGTTCAAATTCTACTGAAGTCTTCAACTTGAAAATATTGAAGCTGCACGTTAAGTTGATCAGATTGATTACTGTGACATCTAGAAAGGGCCTCATCATCTTAATTACGAATTATCAACCTTTGCACTGTTAAAATAAGACATATGGGGAATGGATAGTGAGAGGAATGTCGTGTGTGTTTATCACCTCCACCCTTTTTTCTAGTCAGAAAAGGGGGAAGATGCTTCAAGTCCAAAAGGATCCAACTACTCTCTAACATTGTGAGAACGGCAACCAGCGGTGAGGGATAGCCACGAGATAAAATCCAAGCACAGACATGTATACATAGTAGCGGATGGTTATGAAGAACTGGAAACAGTAGAATAGTTGTATAAGTTAAGCGGACTGCCAAACCAAATAAGAAACTCCGCAAAAGAACCAGATGATTATTGAAAAAAGGCCTATCTACTTGATCAGCAACAAGAAAATGTAGTGAAAACAAGTCCAGAGTGCAGGATGAAAGGTAGGTAAAGCATCAACCTCTCAAGAAATAATAAAGGACTGAAGTTTGGAATATTTTTGGAAACCAGACGTGGTAATTGGTTTTGTTAAATGTATATCCAAAGGAAAAAGTTAGGTTACAGGTGTCCCTGCCTCCCGGCATTCCCATAGAACCCGGGTTTGGCCCAGGAATTCCTCTATATAGAAAGCCTAGTTTTTATGTAGCAATAGAGGAATCATCAAGTGTGTTAATCGTGAACATATGGCCTCGCGAACCTGCCCTTACAGACTACATCAAATGTCTATCTAAATAATAAATAGATCTTTATCTATTCCCTTGGCGAAGGATAGAAGTTTTTATAATCAAAAATTGACATAAAACTTCAACAACCCGAGTTCTTCTTATCTTCCAAGTAGAGAACATGAATGGTGTTTTATAAACTAAAGATCTAGAAAGATATTTGACAAGGTAGAATTAGCTGAGCCTGCATATGCGTGAGCTATGCACCCAAGAGAATAAGGAATGTGTTTAGTCAGGACTTATTTCCTTTAGCCAGATTATAGAAATTATAAAAAAGGAAGATAAAGAAGTTTTTCTGTTGATTTGCATAAAGCTACACCTGTCAGCCTCGGATGAGTGATCTCACTCTCTAGTAGTGAGGCTTAGATAGGCCTATAAAAGTAGCCTATCTGTTCCCTCTTATGAGGAGAAAATCAACGATTTTAGTGTTGTTTGTAGCCTCGCCTTCTCGAACCCTTACAACACTGATCCTTTTGTAAAAATTCGGACCACAATCGAATTCTTCTCTTTTTTCTTTATTACTATTTTTACTAACTTGAATAATTTTCAACAGCGAAACTACCAGCTTGTCCTCCTCTATGGATGTGGAAAGGAGCCATGCTTGCAGACTTCCACCGAATGCTTCATCCTCAGGCGACAGACAGCAGACGACCAGCTACAATGGATTGTGAAGTGCCGATCAATTCCAGTTTTTTGCACCGCTGGTACACGCTTGCTGTTCGATGAGCGTCCACGAACCATCAGCCTCTCTGGAGTAGAGTTTTCTGTCCTCCTATTTATATCTTCTATACAATCCGTTTATACAAAATATACGGACAGAATGGGCGCATGTCTAATTCTCTTGATTGCATAGGGTAGCATAACGTAGCATATGCAAGACCAACCTAACTACCAGGTCAAGCTCTCCCTGAAAATCTGTTTCTCTAACTCACAAAGATCAATATGCACCTTTCTGGGATTGGAACAAACCATTAATACAATTGTTTTTCTAAATTGATCTCGTAGTTCCATGAATTTTTTTGTTTTGAACTGAAAAGCAACATAAACATCTGATCTCCAGTTCATATACATATCCACTAAAATTTATCATGCTACAAAATAGATAGAAATCTGGGGATAGATTCAATTTATGATGAGTAAAGTAGATTATACTGATCAGTCTGTCAGAGCAATGATTGCTCAAAAACTGAAGGAAAGTAACAAATTGAATGTGTTAAAGATTTCAAAATGAAAACGATGCTGCATCATTGTAAAAGTGGAAAAGTAGAGCTCTTGTTTGTGGGCTGGTTTACAATGATAATGTGCTCTTTTACGATTATTACTACCTTTAAGAGCTTGAGGAGAAATCAAGTAACTTTCTGGTTCCCCAATACATCGTGAACTTACCATAGACCAAAAGTCTTTGCTACCTGGCGAATTCGGGTCAAGCCGAAGCTAAGCTTTAAAAGTACCAAAATGGGAAATTAAATCTTAGGGAACGATGAGGCTCCCTGACCCAAACAGAGCCTTCAAATTTTTCTTGGGCAAAATTTTTTCAAATAGTGGACAATGTGGAGAACTCGGAATATCCATTACAATTTGGAATTTACGATTGAACTAATGGAAGCCAATGAAACATTTTTGTGCTAAACTTATGTCTCTTCACAAAACTCATAAAAAAAAACGACAAGATTTTGCGCCATCAACCAAGTGTTAATACATAAAGAAATGTATGTAAATTAATTAAAAAAACTATTGCTTAGAAAAACGAAACAAGACAAAAAGATTACCAAATAGATTTTTGGGAACTAAATGCTAGTCTTTTCCTGGTCATCACTAGAGTCTAAGGCTGGTGCAGCCTGGCTTCTTCTAACGGTGTTAACTTCTCCGTGAAGTTTTTCACTCAAGTCTTCCAAAGTCTGTCTCTTGGTTTCAGGAATAAGTAAACTTGTTAAGATACCAAGCAACATGAACAATGCAAAGATTTCCATGACGTGGTTTAACCAACAGTTTGGCTTGTTTTTAGGACAGTTGTGGTTGATAAGGGTTCCTAGAGCAGACTGAGCAATGATGGCACCAATCTTTCCTGAACCTGCAGAAATACCATGGGCAGTAGATCTGTATCTGGTTGGGAAGCACTCACCAGGAACAATGAATGTGGTTGTATTGGGACCCCAGTTCTGGAACAATTGGGCCAGAACGTAGAGGGCAAGGAGACCACCATCACTCAGTTTGTGATAAGCGAAACCAATGATACAGAAGAGGATTGTGAGAATGGTGAAACCAGCGATTTGAATTGGTTTACGTCCAACGGTATCAAGGGTCAAGACACTGAGCCAGTAACCTGGGATAGAACCAGCACAGACGAGAATCAAGTTACCAGCACAGACGTTGTACAGCTTCTTGTAAACGTTGCTACCACCGGCGAAACCAATTGTCTGAAGAATGACAGCAGAGTTAAGACCTAGACCATAGTAAGCGATATCGAGGAACAACCAAGATCCAGCAGTACCGATCAAAATCTTTCCGTGTTTCCACTGTCCAAAGTGATGCCAGAAATCGGACCAGCTAGCCTTTGGAGGCAAGACTTCCTCAAATCTTTCTTGAGTAACCTCTTGTTGATCGTCATTCTTCTTAACTTCCTGGATTTCACCCTTGGAGGCTTCACCAAAGGCGCCTGAGGTGTATTTTGAAACATCGAGGGTTCCCTTTTCGAGATCACGCGACACATCAAAGGTATATCTGGGGGTTTCTGGGATGGTCAATCTAAAGTACAAAGCAATGCATCCAGGAACACAGCCGAAACCAATGAGGATTCTCCATATTTGATCAAGAGCTTTGATACAGGTGCCTGTACATTCAGTAGCGTCTTTGGCATCGATCAAAGAGTTTTTGTAACCGGCGACACAAATGATTGCTACGATACCAGCCAACAACTGACCCCAACCCTGGTTGGCAAAGACAGCACCCATGATGGCACCTCTCCATTTTGTGGTTGCGAATTCGGAAGTGATAATTGAGGAAAGAGGGTAGTCACCACCGATACCGATACCCATGATGATTCTCCAGAATGTGAGTAGAGCAACAAAGTTGAGAGCTTCTGATTGACCCATCATAGTTTGACCAATTGTAGCAGCAATGATAATGATCAGTTCAACACCATAGATTTTCTTTCTACCAACGACATCGGCGAGCCAGCCAAAGCCGACCTGACCAATGACGGTACCGACGGAGGTTGAGACCTTGAGGAGATTTGATTCGGGTGTAGTGGGAGTACCTTTTCCACCAACGGAGCTTCCCCAGTAGACATAACCGAGAATGGTGACACCAATGTTGATTGCAAAGATATCGTATGAATCTGTCATAAAACCGATACCGGCGACCATAATGGCACGGACGTGGTACCAAGAAAAGCTTGCATTGTCGATCTTCTCGAGAGCAAGACGACGACGCTCAGCAGGGTCCTCGATATGCGAGAAGTCGTTGATGAAGTTGTGGAAGGCAGCGTTTCCACCTGCGGTTTTGATAGCAGGTCCAGACATTGCAATCTATAAATTACACTGGGACTGGCTGGGAAATTAAGAGGTAAATGGGGAGGCTGGAAAGAAGAGACACTTTCTGGAAGACGGGGCAAGGACGAGAGAGCGGGCTCTTTTTATAAAGCAGTTTGAGTTTTTCCGGCGCTTAGCTGAGTCTGGCAGCCATTGCGGGTCTGGTTGGTCTTGGCTGTGAAAAAATCGAAGAATACGAAGCGCCAGGGCCAGAAAACAAGAGGCTCGAGCAGCCTTGGCCTATCTCGCAAGTGTGTGCGCGGATCTTGGCACTGATTCGCCGATGCCTCGCACATGGCCTCCACGTGGAACCCCCCGTAGAGCCCATTGGCGATCGCGGGCGGCCTGCGATGGAGGTTAAGCTTTCGCGCGCGTCTCCCAAGCACGGCCTGCATGCTTGCGGCCGTGCGTCGGCGCACGCGTCCCAATCCGGCCGGCTGCCTCTGGCTGGCTGCCTCTGGCTGGCACTCAGGCTGGTCTCAGAGTC
Source organism: Alloascoidea africana (assembly GCA_030581615.1). NCBI lineage: Eukaryota > Fungi > Ascomycota > Alloascoideomycetes > Alloascoideales > Alloascoideaceae > Alloascoidea > Alloascoidea africana. Next base: position 589,153 of record JAKTTT010000004.1, read on the forward strand.
CCCGGCTGCCTCTGGCGGCGTGCAAGAAGGGTGGGTGTGGAGCTGGGAGACACTGCGAGGGCCAAGGCCGGCGAGCTTCGCAAGGACGGCTTGAGCAGAAGAAGCGCTGGGAAAAGAAGCTCTATGGATAATACAGAATGCTCATGCAACGTTGCCAAAATTGCTTATCTCCTGTTCTTCCCCAGGAGAAGCACACACAGGAAGAGACTCGAGGACCGCACACGTGTGCTCAGTTGGTGAACGAATCAAGAATCTCTCGCGGCTGGAAAGTGTTAGAGTCACGCTCTTTGGGCCAAGCTTCCGATCCAAATCTTACCAGCAAGATGAAAATCAATTTGAGCATACATGGCGTTTTCCGTGCATTTCGGACTGTTCCTTCTTTTACTCTTTTCTGCTCCAGGTGGCCCACACATTCCAATTTCCTCGGTGCGGACATGAAAGTCAGAGAGCCCTTCCGTTAATTATGCAACTGTGATTTTCATTGACTCTGGGTAAACTGTCACTGATGCAAGAGCGGAGTTCTATTTTGCATCTCCATGCAAACTATTCCCATTTCGCTCAACCTGTCTCTAATTTGAACAAATGATTCAACCACGTTTTCTTGGTGGATTCCTCACGAACCACTGCTACGCCTCCAGATATAGACCTAAGTACATGTGTGTTTTATGTATCGATTCATTAACTCCGATAGCCAACAATCTTCTCGTCAGCGCTGTCGGGTTGGTTTTCAATGACCCTAGCGCTAAAATGTACTATTTCCCAGGGAAGCTTTGTCTAAGAACTCTTGTTTTCTCTTGGCTGGACTTCCGAGTAGCTTGGCAACTGTGAAAGATTTCTTGTGTTGCAGACAATTAAATATTCCAAACGCAGGTTGAATGGAAAGACATTCCTCAAGAAAATATTTCTTTGCTGGATCTCCTTCTACAGTAAGCAGTTTTTTTTCTTTTTTTTGTTCGGTGGATTCATTAATTCTCTATTTTAGTAATCAAACTGTGTAATTTCTTGTTCCAACTGAGATGGAAAACAAAAATTGTCTACTTGCAGTCCCCTTTTGGGTCCATTGGGCCATCTCTTGTTTCCCAAGCCCATCTGATGGTCTTCTCTAACCTGCAGCTACAACAAAAAGAAAAATGAAGGGTCACAATAATCGCCCCCATTCGACACAAAACTGTTTAAAATCCTTCTCCATCAATACTTATTGCTCGCTTGATGATCTGCAATTTCAGCATCTAATTCCCATTCTCATTGTAAACTTACTGTCAAAGATAGCATTTTATCTAGTCTGCTCAAATCTACGGAAACTACTTGCATTACAATCCCACTTTGGGAAGATTTCGGCATGAATGAATTGCTCTTCCCATCTCCTGCGTTCTCAAACCTTTTATTTCAATCTAAGTTAAAACATAATACAGAAAAAGCAAAAAACAAGGTCTGAGAAAAAAAAAAATTCTTTTCTGAGAGCATTGAAAAATTTATCTGCTCCATTCTACATTCAAATGCTCTTGAAAAAAAAAAAATTCAATGCCGTCTTGCTTACAAGGATTATACAATATTTAGGGCTATTTCGCAGACCCGTTTGTGAACCTTAATAACCCCATTTTGTTTTTCTTTTTGTAGCACGTTTTGTGGGGCAGGAAGAGGAATAGTAGACGCCCGAAAAAGATTAGGTAAGGTTTGCCATCTTCTTTCGATCTTTGGGGACCTTTAGGCTTTGTGTCACCATCAAGCTTATTTGAATCAGGGTCTGGATAATGCGTCAACTCTCATTCGTTAGCGCAATACCCCGAAATTGTTTCTATTATGGTGGTGTCTCGTATCTGAACGAAAAGATAATAGCAGCTTTTTTTGCTATTTGTACTCTTTTAAATAAACGAATTCAATCATTTGAACGGCTTGATCAGTCCTCAGGTAACGAACTGTATAATCCTTTTTCTGATTGAATGACGAATAAATGGTATGTAGAATATCGCTTTAGAACGATTACTGTCATTGTGATCAGGAATATTTTTCATCACTGCTCAGTTGTGTCATATAATAATAAGACTAGGAAGTTTGTTTCAAGTTTTCATTCAGAAAACAAGAATAATTCATTTATTCTGAAAATCTCAATCAACTGGGTTATTGGTTTGCTTATTGTAGATAACATTGTTTCCAAAATACACACATGACAGAAAATGGCAAGAAACTACCCCAAATCTTCAGTACAATAACAAAACCTGGAGATAAATTATTATACGTGTAGGTACATGGTGTGCCTGAAGTGTGTCACCACCACAAGAGACAAAATAACTTTTAAACTTCTTCCCACTTCCGCACTTTCCCTGCCATTCCGTTTGGAGTCAATGCCACAAATACCCAGATCCAAAACTCATTTGACTCAAACTATGCACGCGACAGGTTCAAATACTTTGACACTTTAGATCTACCCCAAATTGGCTTCTAATATTAGTTGGATTTTAGGTGAATGATTCATAAGATTAGGAAAACCTTTGCAGACAACTAATGGAACTGGCTTCGTACATGATTTACCATTAAAACCATAACTTCATACAAGTTTATATGGTCTTCTTTACTCCCTTTCAAATTCACCAAAATCTAGAAAAGTAGACCCTGTCCAAATTTCTCCGCAATTTCCATCCTAGTCCAAATGATTGAACAGGAGGACCATCGCATCTATATACAGGTTTGTACTAGTGAACAAGGATACGTTAACAGATAAAATACTTTAACTATACGCTTTTCCCTTACAGAATTAGGTTAGTTTGACCCTGAATTCAATCAAATGAACGATTTTATTCCTGTTCTCGGTCGGCAGACGAGCACACTACAAGAAGTCATCACGTTGTATAAAGTTCCACTCGCTGAGACCAGTCCAGTGCCATTCATTCACCTCTGGCAAATAGGCCTCATATAAGTCAATACAGCCTCTTCTGTGATCAGCCAAAAAGAAGTCTACATAGAATTCTTAATCCACCTCAATAGTTTTGAAGGATTTTGGGCTATTTAGTCAATCGGTTTAGTCCTTCACTGCAATAATTTTTTTATTCTAAATTTTCACTTCTCTTCGATAAAGCTTGAAAATTCCAATTCTCTTCAAGGTTTTGGGACGTGGTATCAAAAGTAGAACACTCCCATTGGGCCACAACAAACCTTGGAGCAAAGGCTGACCAACCCACTTGGTTGTTTGAGGTTGGGAATTCTAATCGAGATTCAATTCTTGCCGAACTCCGGGTAATTGCATCTCAAACTTGAATTTAGAGAGTGTTGCCTCAACTCCTCCACGCATAGCTTTCCAACCTGTAAACATGTGTCCTGAGAAGTTTCAGTAGGACGGAATCCTTCTAGCAACCCAAGCTCTATCCTCCCTTCACTCCTAACTCCCGTCAGCATAGAAAGAACGATACCACGCGCCTCTAACATGCCCAGCTTTGTTCTGCTTTAGTGTCAAAATTTTGACAGTGCTGCCAAGTAGCTGTAACATTTTTATAGCCTCAATCCTCTGTCTGTTTTATCGATTATGCATTAATTGAGATGGTTAAAGAAGCATTAATGTCAATATATGGGTCCCGTCAAAAATTATCGATGCCACAAGTTGTTAGTAACTGGCAGTATGAAAGAGAAACGAGTAGTAAGCTCTGCAACGCATCTCTTGAAATTGGAGGATGGAATCCCCCTGAGTCTGGAAAATAGGAGAAAGTAAGGATTATTATCTTCTTCTTGTTTGATAACCAAAATCTTTCAGTTTTAATCGATTGCCACAAATCAGAAAGGCACATTCCTAAAGTTTTTAATTCTGGTATGACGTTTTCGATTCCATTCGCACGGGGATTGCTTCCGTTTTGCAAAGTCAAAAGGTTCAAAATAAATCCTAGAATACTCTTTTTGAACAAAGCCTTCAATTTTTCCATTTCCAAAATGGAAAATTGTTTATACCATACGCTAAAATTATCCGATTCTATATTTATCAAGATCTTGTCAACATTAACAATGGATGAGCAAAGATAGAACAATTCCATATAAAAGAGATAATATATGTACAACAGTTTTAACTGTTATATCTATGCGTTTATCTTGTCATTTATGATGTGACCTGGTGGCCAGTTCTGAACAAATGTTCAATATCGGAGTTGAACTGTTTAAGAAAAAGAAAAATAACAAAGTTTCCATATTATGATCATTCCCATTGTCTTGGACTCTGGGATTTTCTTTTGTCGAGGGCCTTGAGATCTAGAATTTCAAGTTCGCTATCAACATTACAGGTGATGTCTAACATAAGGCACAATTCAAAACTGTCATGTTGGAACATAAACGTCCAATACAATCAAAATGATCCCTTCTTTAGATATTCCAAAAAACAGAAACGGTTTGATAGTAGAGATTATTGGGCAGCATTAAACAGCAATCAATAGGAAAGTGAACGTTATAAATAAGAGCTGATTTCCATCTGTTTCCAATTCATCATCAACAGTATCAATCCTCTTTACTACCCAATAATACAATCTGGTTGAACTTCTTCCACATTTAATAATAATAACAATAACAATAATGAAATTCCTATCAACTGTTACCGCCATCACTTCACTTGTTGCCTCCGCCAGTGCGGTCATTCTACAAGTCAATTCAGATGATTCTGAGATTAATGGAAACGTCCTCTACTCAAGAAGAGAAGGCGCTGGTGTTAACTACATCTTTCTTGCAAAATCTGGCGGCGAGGACATTACATACGACTCTGAGACCAATAGCCTCTACACTTTACTAAATGGCAGATTTAAACAGTCTCTTCAATTCTCTTCTGGAATTCTTCAGTTGTCCATCACTAATAACTCTGATTCCTACACATTCTCCCCAGAAGGATACTTGGAAAAGAGCGGTGCTAGAGAGTCATATTTCGCCTGTAAAAACTTTAAGGATCCTTACTGCTACTCAGACTCGAGCTATGGCATCCTTTCATACAAAGCTAATTCTGAGTGTAAACCGGTTGAGATTTTGCTCAAAGACTCAAGTTCCGATACTCCCACCACAACATCTTCAGCTCCTGGTACCACTAAAACATTGGATGTGGATTGGAACACAGTCAGCTACCCAAGTTCTTACAATGTTAACTGGACAACAGTTTCCTACGGCATCGATTGGAATACGGTCAGCTATCCTACATCTTATGATGTCAACTGGGACACCGTTTCTTATCCAACATCTTACGACGTTAACTGGGACACTGTCGCTTATCCCACCTCCTATGATGTCGACTGGAGCACTGTTCAATACAATTAATTATTCTCCAGCATTTAATTGTTACTCAAAACTCATTTTCCCGTTCTTGTACTATCGTTCCTTTCTCAATCCTGAGTTTGTTCAGCATTTTTAATTGTTCGTCCTCTTTTCCCCCTCAAATTATTTCTCTGGCATTTCCATTTCCAAAACATAATTCTTAATACTTCGTCCTACTTTCACAATTAGAACCGTTTACTCCTATTCTTTTAATATCCATATCTTTTCCCAACTTTCTCGGGATTATTGCTATATTCTCATCGCATATTTGATACTTGCATACTTATCCTTCTGTTCAGCATACTTTTGTTTTTCCCTATACATTTCATTTCTAGAATTCTCATTGTTTCAGAAAGCTTATAGATACATAGATGCATTGAAATCGTTTAGAAAGATTCATAGCTATTAGTAAAGGTTTAATTGGTATATTTTAAAACCAGTAGATTTGTTGATACTTAGGAGAGGTAAATCATCACTAAACTTTCCTATTCTTTCACAAAAGACTACTAATATTTGAATAACCATGAAAAATGATGAAATTTAATAGTCTTTCTTAGTAAACCATCGTTTAGAAATAACCCTAGTCAGGATAATCCAGCCGTTTTGTTCTCAATGAATCAATTGTGTTGGTAGTGTTGTCGTCAAAGAAATGCTTGTTATGTACAGCTCTTAGAGCTTTAAGGTAAATACCCTTGCTGGTTCATGAAAGGACTTTTTGGGACTATTCAACATGGTGTTAGCAATTAAACCTGAACTTTCGAAGCAAATGATTTTCTCACAAATTAAAGGGTCTAGGTCTTTTGATTCACAACGGACAATGATAAGTGTCAACAAGGTTTATTAAACTAATCTGGTTATAATGCGAATGACTATGATCTTTGCCAAGGTTAAATTTTGTAATGAATTATCAGATTTCAATGTACTATTGAGATTTGTGGAAACTTACACTTACCCTACTTTTGGGGGAAGCTGTCAATGTGTGAGAAACGCTTTAAACCCACCTTCGTCTATCACTATCATTATGTTGAATAACCCCTAGAAAGAAGTATTCTAAGTTTATTGAAAAATAAAATCTCTAAAGTTGTGCTCCTGATTATCTTAAACCATTGAGGTCCGAAGTTACTCATTGGCTTCACCTATTTAAGAATGACCCTGCATATTTCGTCAAGGTTCTCTAGATATTTCTCGATCTATCGTTGAAGCGATTATGAACAACAAAGAAGAATACGATGTGGAATGATCTATATTCGAGAAAGAGGTAATACTTATATTTGACTTCTCGAACTGTTAAAGTCTACCTGAACTCGATAACTGGTTCCGTTGCGTGATCTATGCAAGATTATATGACTATCCTTAGACCATTTCTTTCATAATAATACTGGTATTGAAGGGTAAATAAATCACCAAAAAAGAAAGGAACAAATGTGAATAATTGCAAGCTGTTGAATTGCAGAAAATTTTTCATCAATTTTGCAACCCTCCATTTGTGTGTTCTATGCCTAATCATAGTTTCAACCCCAATTTCACGAAAACCGCCAAAACTGACGTGATAAAAGCAAAAGCCCGATATCATCAATCACTCTCCAATAAAAGGACTCAAAAAATGCAGTACTGCTTTTTTGGATATCGATCTCGCCAAATGGCAGGCTTCTTTGTTTTCCATGATCGCTTCAATGATAGATCGAGAAATATCTGAAGAATCTTGGCATTTTATGCATACATGCAGGGTGTTTCTTAAATTGAAGACAAAGCACAAAATCTCAATCAAAGGATTAAGATAACCAAGAGCATAATTATTGGGATTATTACCGATAATCTTCTCAGTCTAGAGCATCTTCCTACAACCCTTTTCTACAGTACTTGTTATGTAAATCAACAAACAAAATGAAACAAGCTAGATATGTTGTGGGTTGGAAAATAGTCTTCTAAAAATCATGCTCGCATAGAAGCCGAAGAAAAATTCTAGGCCTTGGTTAACCTTCTCTCACCGCACTTGAAGCCTTGATTACCTTTTGTTTCTTTTCTACAATTTCATTGTTGAGATTTTATGAAATAGTTTCCACTGTGAGCAATTCTTTGGCATAACTTTTCTAACCAAATTCAAAATTTCCCTCTTTCTTTTCGTATTTCATAAATTGATGAGAAACCCAGAAAGTAGATGAAATCTAATGCACACAATCTATTTATAAAGTGCTGCTTGTCTCTAGTTTATTCAGTAGACTTTTCAAGCACAACAATATATTCTCCCTCATCATATCTCTAGTTAAGATCCAATTTATATCAATTCATCCAGAAATATTCGTCTTTTGCTAGTCCCCAAAGTTAACCTTCTCAATTGAAATGATTACGCATTCCAGAATATCTTTCCCATTAATGGTATTAGAAATTGCTGCTATGGCATTGGCGTTGAATCCCCATGCGGCTGAATCTCTGGTTTCAGGTAAGCACCAACATCAGATTCATCGTCGCGAAGGCAAGGTTCAACTCTTTACAAAAACCGAAGTTGTTTTTGTTGATGAAGAGGGGAATAGCATTGAAAATCCAAACGAAGAAGCTACTATAGACTCTCAAGAAGTTGGAGTTTTAACTGCCACACAGTACGTATATGTTGATGAAGATGGGAACACTAAATCACTCCCGACCACTTCAATTTCACCAGAAACAGATGACGCGCCCCCTTTACCTGTAACAAGGTTTGACACTGAAGCAGAAACCTTTGATGGAAATGTAGAAGCGACAGTCAATAATGATATTAATGTGGCAATATCTTCAACAACTAGGGGGAATACGCTAACCACGATTGAATTGGGTAGACCAGCTCTTTCCACTACATTATCAGTTCCCCGTGTTCAAGCACTAGACTTGGATGTCACAACCTCAACAAACATTTTAGACTCTAGTTCTGATTCCGAGCCGAACGATTCAGACGCTTCCTCGGAGAGCTTCACAGGGGATGCAACATATTACGATGTAGGAGTGGGATCTTGTGGCATAGAAAATGATGACTCTGAGCTCATTGTTGCAGTCTCTAAAGATCTCTTTGACTCGTCTGGCGGTGCAAACCCCAATAATAATCCCTTATGTGGTCAAAAGTTGAAGATTACAAGAAAAAGCAGTGGGAAATCTGTCATTGTTACGGTCGCCGACAGATGCCCTGCTTGCAGTCTTTATGATTTAGACCTATCTCCTGCGGCATTTAACCACATTGGTGATAAAGATGAAGGAAGAGTAGTTGTTACTTGGAGTTGGGTCAGCTAAACCTTATTTCCTTGGTATAAATATCCAATATATTGTTGCGTTTCTGCGTTATGGACAAAAATGCTGCATACACTAGACTGTATCTGTTGAGACACACAACTGGGGAAAGCCAAGTTCCTCGGTGATGTTTTCCAAACTGAAGTGGAAATCTGTAAAGATGATCTTGTAAATGATCGTCGATCGTTCTTAGCTGGAAGCAAAAGGAGTAATTACTGAAGCATTGGAAAAATTTGAACTATAGACACGGCCGACACGCTTCGTAATCCAGAGTAATCCACAGAGAGCATCGAATGTGGAATGTCATCGCGAGTCAAGATAAGGGTATTTAAACGCTGCCTAGTCTTTGATAAGGCCACTCCACTCGAACCAAAACTTGCACATATCGAATTAATACGGCTCTAAAATGACAACAACATCAGGGGACACAAAGGAAAAAACTGTTCAAGATTTAAACTTCGTGTCGTTATCAGAGATCAAGGAACGTGCGCTCGCGCTGGCAGATCCCATTACTGCTTCATACTGGGAGCTCGGGGCCAATGAGCGGGTCACTTACAAGGCAAACCTCGCATCCTTTGACAAAACCTACATTATAAGACCAAGAGTTGCCCGAGACGTTTCCAACATCTCGATCGTGCCTCGGCGACCACTATTTGGAAGAGAGTATGCTGCGCCCATTGGATTCTCACCGTCCGCGATGCACAAGCTAGCAGAGCCAAACTTGGGCGAGCTGGCAACCGCGTACTGTGCGAACAAGAAGAATTGGCCCATGTGCTTAAGTCTTTACTCAACTGTTGAGATCGAAAAGGTTGGTGAAGCTGCCGGAGACTCATTTGTGTTCCAACAGTTCAACCCCACAAAGAATAGACAGGTTATGATCAATGCCATCCGCTGTGCGGAGAGGGCAAAAAGTGCCTGTGCTTTGTTACTAACTGTTGATACTCCCCATCTGGGCAGAAGATACCAAGAGCTGAAAGGTGACTTTGAGACAATGGCCTTTGAACTACCTAACTTTCCAAAACCAACAGGAAATTCAAAAGTTGACGAGCAAAACTATGTTGATCCCAGCTTTACTTGGGACATTATAAAATGGATCAAGTCTATCACCTACCTACCAGTTTGGTGCAAGGGGATACTGACTGCCGAGGATACAGAGTTGGCCATCGAGGCTGGTGCAGAAGGTATAATTGTTTCTAATCACGGAGGACGTCAACTAGACGGTACTTACTCGACTCTGGAAGCCCTAACAGAAGTGGTTGAAGCAGCCAATGGGCGTGTCCCTGTTCATATGGACGGAGGCATCCGAAGAGGTTCTGATGTCTTTATTGCATTAGCTCTTGGTGCAGACTTTGTATGGATCGGTAGACCTGTGTTGTACGGACTCCAAGTTGGGGGAGTGAAAGGCTTAGAATTAGTTCAGAGTATCTTGGAAGAGGAGCTTAAACTTGTCATGGGATTTACTGGATGTCAAAACACAAGCCAGATCAACAAATCTTTGTTACGGAGGATTATTCCCAAATACACAAAGCTATAAGACCCCAATGAAAGGTATATCGATTGTAGCGATCTGTATCAACTGAGCTAATAATCTTATGAGGTACTTCTAGTGTTACTATAACATTATGAAAAGTCAAACAAAAAAAGAAACATAAAATGAATCAATTAATCAAGCTAGCTGATAATAAGCCTTTAATTAACTAGGAAAGAGTATGCTAGGTATTAATTCTTGTGCTTTGAATCTTCACCACAGCTATACCAAAACAAAAAGTAGAGTAGAGAGGTGTGCTTCAGATGTCAAAACATGCTTGGCAATTTAAGACAACGATGAATGAGATTATCCATGTCAATAACAAACGCATAAATAGTAAAGATGAATGCTCGAAATAAAAGGCACAATGCTGTTAACAATAGCAATAGATATGGCTCCAAGCGCCCAATGTTGTTAGTTGGCAAATTCAGATTTCAAATCTATAAGAAGAATACCATCATAGCCGCAATTCCACCAAAAATAGAGCCGCCACAAAAGTTTACCATATTATTCTGGGCTCCATTTGCTAGCAGGATTCCGCTTGTCTCACAGAGATTGTCGCCACTGTCTGGACATGACACCACGGCAGTTGAACTAGACACCAAAGAATCGGTAACATATTCAGTAACATCTTCATCTCCGGTGGTTGAATAGAAGGTACTCGTGGATAGAAGAGTGGAGTAGCTCAATTGTGTATTCAATGTCTCTTCTAATGATTCTGTTGGCAAAGATGTTGACTTTGAAGTTCTGACGGATGTCCTTACCAAAGGACCAGCACTCGTTTCAGGTAACGTTCTACTTTCAGCGTCTATTGAAGAAATGGATTTTTCTGCATCTTCCGAAGGACTCAACGTTGGTAACGATTCCGCTGTACTGATGGTGAGGACAGAGCTCAGATAGCAATCAGATCCAGGTAGAGTAGCAACTCCGGCAGTGCTTACTGTAAATGTCATTGACTCTTCACAGATGTAGACGGCCGATCCTGGACAATAAGTTGTAAACTGCGAAACCAGATCCGAGTTTGTGATTGTTGCCTGGACTGTTTCTTCAGTAGAAGTCTTAGGAACGCCAGCAATTGACGAATCGCCAAACTGTGTAGTAGTAACCAGCATCTCGGAGGTGGTTTCAATGTAAACAGTTGAGCTAGAGAGAAGAGGCAAGTCATTTGGTACATCTGTTTCTACAGGAGCAGCAGGGCTATCAGCTGGGGAAGTATTCGGCGAATTTTCCACCTCAGAGTGAACCGAATGTTCAGGGGGAGTTTCAGGAGGTACGGTAGAGGTCTGAGAAACACCGTTAGTAGCAACAGATGTTGTAGCTGCTACGTCTGGTGGAATTTCGGGAGCTGTGGTAGAGGTCTGTGGAACGTTGTTCTCGCCTGTAGCAACAGAAGTAGTGGCTGCAACTTCGGGTGGAATAGTCGCGGTTTCTGGGACAACGTTTTCAATAGTTGATGGAGTTGTTTCCTTCGCTTCTTCTGGCTTTGTTTCAATTGTAGTTGGAATAGAGGTATCCGGAGCATAACTAGTGGAGTAAATTGGCATTGTGATTGGGGGACACTCGGTGATGATTGCCATTCCAGTAGAGCTAATGGTGACGGTGATTGAGCCGCAGACAATTGTAGTTGAAACTGGACAAAAAGTAGTAAATTCGGAAATGATTGTTGATTCTATTACAGTGGATTTTACCACTTCCTTTGGAAGCGTGGTAGGAGTATCTCCAGAAGTTGATCCAATACTTGTAGACACTATGGGGGTAGGCGTTTCTGTTTCCGGTTGGGCAACAATTGAAGAAGTAGACATCACTTCTGAGGAAGATGGTGTCTCAACATCGTTTGTAATTGCCACTGGGGATGGTGGAGAAACACTTTCAGATGTGGTTGAAGATGTAGTAGATGATGTCAGTAAGACGGTTGTGGGTGGACATTCTGTGATTACTGCTGTTCCAGCAATGCTGACCGTAACGGTAATCGATCCACAGATGATGGTAGTAGGTTCGGGACAGTAAGTGGTGAACTCAGATATTACGGTAGACTCTGTTCTGGTGGCTGTTATGGTTTCCTCTTCTGTTGATGATGTGCTTATCAACTCAGATGTTGAGGGCACGACAATTGAAGGTAGAGTTGTGTTGAAAAACCCGGTAGTAACACTGGAAGTGCTTTCAACACTAATGGAGGACTCGGGGGAGGAAGAAGTAGGCTTTGGAACGATGGAGGGTAGAGTTGTGTTGAAAAATCCGGTAGAAACGCTGGAAGTGCTTCCAACACTGATAGAGGAGTCGGGAGAGGAAGAACTAGGCTTTGCGACAATTGAAGGCAGGGTTGTATTAAGAAACCCAGTGGTGAGTTCTGTAGAAAGGCTAGAGGTTGATTCGGGAGTAATTGTCGAGTTAAAAGGCTTGTCAGTCTCGGAAGTTGATGGAACAGGCGAGGATGAAATAATGCCTGAAGTAACGCTAGAGCTACTTCTAACGCTCATAGAGGATTCAGGAGAGGAAGAACTTGGCTTTGCATCAATTGAAGAACTGGAAAGCTCTGTGGTTGATGGAATAGCAAACGAGGGTAACGTAGTGTTGACAAAGCCAGAAGTAATTCCAGAGGAAATGCTAGAGGAAGAAGTTGTTTCGAGCGACTGGGGAGTGAGGGTAGAATTAATCGGCTTTTCAAAAGTCGTTTCCTCAGAAGTTGATGGAATTGGTGACGATGAAATGATGCCTGAAGTGAAACTAGAGGTTGTTCCGACACTCAAAGAGGACTCGGGAGAGGAAGAACTAGGCTTTGCGACAATTGAAGACGTGGGAGAAGAAGAGCTAGAAAGCTCTGTAGTTGATGGTACGACGATTGAAGGCAAAGTGGTATTGAAAAATGCAGAAGTAATTCTTAACGAGGTGGTAGACTCTGGGGTAACAGTATCATTCTGTGGTTTTTCGAAAGTTGTTTCTTCTTCAACGCTATCAGTGGCAGCTGCCGGAACCGGAATAGATGGAGAGGAACTTGTGATATAACTAGAAGTACGCACGCTCTGAGAGCTAACTGTCGGGGACGAAGTCCTTGAAGCTACCAAAGAGCTGAGAGTTGGAGTATCAGTAGATTCCGTCTCTTCACATTCGTCATCAGTACAGGGGCAGTAAGTCTCAAAAGAAGTAGCTGTATTCTCGACAGTTTCAACCACTGACAGTGTGCTGTAGCTTGTGCTTTCTTCATCATCTGGAGCTTCACTAGACCTGGATAACCTAATTGTAGGCGTAATCGTAGTAGTGCAATCTGTGCAAGTAACGGTTGTCATGTCTTCGCACTCCTCATCTGGAGCGTCAGTGGGGGACGATAGCTTGATTGTAGGCGTGATTGTGGTAGTACAATCAGTGCAAGTGAAGGTTGTCATATCGTCACATTCATCATCAGTACATGGACAATAGGTTTCAAATGATGTTGCAGTATCCTCTTCGGTTTCTATCATAGACAAAGTTGAAAAACTGGTGGATAATTCATCGTCAGTATTCGCTTCAGGTTCAATATCAGACAGAGTGGGAAAACTGGTGGATAATTCATCGTCACCGCATTCACCATTCACAGAGCAATCTTCATCGTGATTAACCACTACTGCTTGAGTTGGCGGGCCCGCCTTGGAATTCCTTGTAGAGTCTAAAGTAATTGTGTCTGTACAGCCGTCACAAAGCTCTGTTACTGTCTGGCACCCTTCTTCGGGGCAATCTGTTTCATAAGAAGTTGCGGTTGCTTTCACAGTTGCTGTCTCATATACTGAAGAATACTGTGTTAGCATATTGCGTGCTGACACAGACAAGACTGTTGTTGCACCATAAAGCAATACAACACTAGAAAACTTCATCTTTTCTGGAATTCAGGGTTTTTTTTTTATTACTGAATTTCTTGTTTTTTGAAAATTGGGAAAGAGTGTTTCACTTTAAAATCGCTAAAATGAAACTATTAGATGATAAACGAGTGGTTTCCTTCGGGTTCTTTTTGGCTAGTAAGTTGAACAAGTATTGAAGGCTAGGAGATCTATAAGAGGTGTATTTCACGAAATGAAACTTCTTTAGTGGCCAGCACTTTATTGTTGATTTCGTTTCCTATTTTTGTCTCTTTTGTGTTTGAACCTCTCCAAATGAATTGAAAATTAGGAGCAAAAGTCAGAAAAGGGTTTAGGTAGGGTGTAGTGGGCCTGAGATTCTTATATATCTTCACTACGGTCTCACAACCAAGGCGAAGGATAGATTGACTCTAGGCAGATATACATTAAAGCGCCAAGTACATAGTTTGTGCCAAAGGACCCTCTTCTCAAATGCCCCTTGGGGCTTAAAGCATTTCCAGACAACTCTACAGTGGGAAAGCAATTGGTAGCCTGGTGCTTGGCATCTGCATGGATGCATAATGGTGCAATTGAAACAACCGAGCAGAAGGATGATAATGAGGCTGTCCTTTAGGACAATTGATGGAATTGGCTCATGTTTGAGACCAAAAATGTTCAGCTTCAACCGTGCACAATACGTTAGGGTAGGCCGGTTATGGGTGAAGGTCGCTCGAAATTGAGTTTGGTTCTTTAGGTTTACGGTATGGATTTGGAATATATCTCCTTAAGCTGTTTATAGCCGATCAAACGTGCTTAAAAACCAAACATACAAACAGCGCCGTATGTCTTTAATATAGGTGGTAAACAAAGGTCAAATACTTCATCACCCAGTTTGACCGAGTTACAATTTTCTTAAAGCGTCTTTCAAAACATAAACGTTTAAGACTAAGCTCATAACCAAGCCCATTTAAAGAGCACGTTACCGTATTACTGCCACATGAAAAGCTGTTGTTGCATTATTGCAAGCAAATTGGTATTAACGATTATGTAATTATCCAAAGTCTAATCCTGATGAAGAAACAATCTAGATGCGATGAAAATCAATAAAAAACTAATGAGAAGAATTTTAAAGTGACTGATAAAAAGATGCATTGGCAATGAAGTGTAAAGCCATGTGGAAACAATAATCCCGAGATAACAAGTAAGAATGGCAGTAAGAAAAATCAAGAACCAAGAAAATTAAAGCGTGAACCAAAGTTTAAGATTATTATAGAAGCAGAGCAAAGATTGCGATTATGCCTGCGGCAGAAGCTCCCAGTCTGGAAGCACTGTTGGCCACTTGGATGGAGATGGTGGAAGAGGCAGCAGGAGGTGCGGAAACAACAGGGACCTCTGAACCTTCAGGGACCTCGGCAGGCGCTGTGGTTG